>OX244030.2:82631363-83231363 GCA_945859785.2 Tridacna gigas | reverse complement strand
TATGTTTTAAGCGACCTAGTATCCGTCGCTGATCAGTATTCGGACATTTTTCACCATATATCAATACGAGTTCATAGTAGTAACTGTGACTAAACCCATTACCAGATGACATAAATATTTTTTTTTTTTTTTTTTTTTTTTCTAAGCCAAACCCAAGGATTTTGTTGGCAATAAGTTAAATGTGGCTCAAATTATGGCATTGTGTTTGAAAGGATACAGAAAACTGGGATAAGAGGAGGAAATAATGATTATCAGCATTTTTCTCCTTTTCCCACAATGTTTCCAGATATTTCCCCTCAGGGTTGTTAAAATTTGGGATGGTTCATTACAGGGTTAAGGCTGGATTTCAGGCATTTTGAAATATCAGGTTTAAGCCTATGGAAAAAATTAAAAGTTTCATCATCATTCACACATACATTTCACAATCCTGTTGTGGTTTACATATTTAAATTGTCACAAGGAGCTGATTAAGGAACAACAACAAAGGGTTTACATGAGTTTAAAGAGAAATTTAGCAGAATATTACCCATCCCTTTTCTTGAGACTTGTGTATCATGTATTTTGTTCTTGCTGTCACAAAAAAATAATATCAAGTGCATTCACTTAAGGACCATTTCTTCATTCTTCTATTTTTTGTATTAAAGAAATCAGGGGAAAGTGCTATTAAAAGATCTGTTTATTGATCATGCCATGCCATGTAAATCACAGCTGAACAGAACTGATTATTTTCCATGTCTATATATTACCAGTGGGTATTCACAGAAGCTTGTATATACTGGCATAGGTGAATGTAAAGCCCTTTGGATGCTGATAACCCTTTATTATCTCAGGGTTTTTTTTAAGAAAACTTCAAGTTATTGTCATAGCCTTCAAATCGTCTGCTTTGTCTGTGTCTTCGTGGAAAAACTTTTTGACATTTTATAATATATCAGTTATTACTGAAACATCTATATCAGCCATGCTCTTGGAAAGCGGGCTCAATGCGTCTGCAAAAAGAATCGACCCTAGGGTTAGGGTTGCTCTGGGTTGAAATTTTTTACTCTTTGTAAATTATCTGTATGTCCAAGGACTATTCTGCCTCAGGATTCAGCTGCAGAAAAAGATTGCATTGAAGGAAAACAAATACAATGTATCTCATGTAGTTCTCTATTTTGAGTATTTTAGCTTGTAAAAAAGGATAAAAACAGGTTTACTTCTTGAAACTATTAGTACAAATTTAACAGTATGGGCCAAATTTTGCTGAAAATCCTTTTATCCAATGACTTGCTTGGTATAATACATCATGGAGATGAATTAAACCCTCTTTTGCCAGAGTATGGCTTATTTTATTAGTCCATGTGATTTATTAAACTCAAGTTGCTTTTTGTATCAAATCTGTCTGCATATATAAATCTTGCGCTTATCAATTCTTAACTGAATTCATAAATGGCTTTGGTATATTTTGATATTTTACTTCATTTTTGCTCATTTTCAGCCTGAAGACCTGCAGCAGCAAATTGTCAGAGAGACATTCCATTTGGTATCAAAACGGGATGATAATGTGTGCAACTTTCTGGAGGGAGGAACGTATGTAGTCTCTGGTTAATTGCCAGACAGCAAAGTTTTATGCTTTTCCAAATTGAAAACATTAGCACACGACGGTATAACTGTGGCTGATGAGATCTGTTTTGGAAAGGTTACAAAATATTGTGGGAAAGGGAGAAAATGATGGTTACAAGCTAACTTTTATCGCACAACAAAATTGTCCACTTGTTCAAAATGAAACCGTTTGTAGACGAAATGGAGAAGGATAGAAAACATGGTGAGAAGAGGAGAGAATACCAGCATTTTCTCTGTTTTTTTCTCTGCATTTTCAAAAGCATTCTTTGAGGGCTATTAAAACTCAGGATTGCCACATGATAAAATTTTAGACTTTTTCAGATTGAAAGCACTGAAACAGAGAACAAATTATATGTGGCTTAAATGATGATTGATTAATTGAATGGTGTTTTATGCTGCTTTCAACTTTATTTCAATCATATCACAGCAACAGCTCACATATCCATGTATTTCCTGGGTTTCACCAGTACTAGGCTGGGGCTCTGAAGTGTCTTTCCCACGAAAAAACCAGTGGATCCATTGAGACTCGAACACAGGACCTCCTGTCATGAGTCCCACACTTTACCACTGAGCCACACAGGGCTCAAATGATGGGATTCTGTGATGGAAATGGCTGGTAACCAGCAATTGCTCCTCCTCCCACAATGTTTTCAAATGCCTTTTTCTTTAGGTTTATTGAAATTCGAGATTGTTTGGTAAAGGGTGATTGATGATTGACTCCCATAAAAAGTTTTGAAAGACTGTAACTTTGTATAAGACTGTAATAAGATTTGAAAATAAGTAACGGTTTATGTGAAAAAAAACTTTCAAAGATGAATTTCAAAAGCAAATCATTCTTTGAACCACCAGTTAGAAAACACTTTACCACACAAAGAAAGTGAAGACTTACCAAATTGTTTATTGATTGATTGTGTTTAACGCTGTTTTAAACATTATTTTAGTTATACCACGGCAGCCAGTGCACCTATCCATGCTTTCCTGGAGTTTCTTTTACCAGTACTACACACAATATTCTTTCCAAGCCTCTGGCTGCTTTTGCACATAGCCATCGTCGAAACAATGGTCAGCAGTGAGAGAGGAATGAATCCTGCTGCAATGACTATCATTGATCCTGGGAAAGAAACTGGCCGAGCTGGGGATCAAACCAGCGACCTCCCGTTCTCAAGTCCTGTACGCTACCGACTGAGCTACCGGGTCTCAGCGTGTCAAAACTGAAAGGTTTTCCTTTTCTCAATGTTTCCAAAAGCTTTGCAAGGGTCGTTAAAACACAGAAACACAGGACCATGTGGTGGGGGGGGAGAGTCTGTAATGAGCACTACTTTTATAGGAACCGTTGTATTGAAACTGTCATTTGCTAAAAAGTCAACACTTTACCATACAAAATAATTTTAGAGACTCATCTAAAGTCAAAGTATTTGGTGATGACAAATTGAATGTGGTTCAAATGATGGAGTTTGTCTTGCAAAGGGTAGAAAAAATTGTGGGAAAAGGAGAAAATGCTGGTTACCAGCATTTTCTCCTTTTCCCACAATGTTTACAAAAGCCTTAAAAAATTCTCAGGATTGTTTGGTAAAGAGTTAACCCTTTCCCAAACAAGCCCTGGTTTTCACGTGTTTGCAGTACAAGTCTTTTGAAAACACTGTGGAAAAAGGAGAAATTGCTCGTAACGAGCAATTTCTCCTTTTCCCACAGTGTTTTCCACCCGTTTTGAGACCTTTCTGCCATTTTCATCAAATTTAAAATTGTTGTCTGCAAACTCTTTCAATTTGGACCAGTCCAAAATTTGTCGTTTGGGAAAGAGTCAATGAACTATGTATTTCAGGTTGATTGGCGGGTCTGACTTCAAGATCATCTATAGACATTATGCCACACTGTATTTTGTTTTCTGTGTGGATTCCTCGGAGAGTGAGCTAGGTATTTTAGATTTAATTCAGGTAAGTTTGGATGTATTTCTTTCATTTGTTTTTGTCTTGTGAAAATCAATAAACTTTTAGCTTTGTAAACTGAACAGAATACACTTTAGACTTTACCAAACAATCCAGATTGTCAACAGCTGTGAAAAAGGTTTTTGACAACATTGTAGGAAAAGGAGAATATGCTGGTAACCAGTATTTTCTGCTTTTCTCAGAATGTTTTCTACCCCTTCTAATACAAGTTACATAATTTGAGATGCACTTAATTTGTTGTCAGCAAGAGTTTAATTTAGACTAGTCTAAAATTTTTCATTTGTAAATGGTTAAAACTGTTTTGACTCATTACTAAATGTGTTTCCAAACAATCAAATGTACATGTAGCTTAAATGATGGGATTTGTCTTTAAAAGGAAGACATTGTGGAAAAAAGGAGAAAATGCTACATACCAGCACATTCTCCTTTTTCACACTATGTTTTCTATCCTTTTAGAGTCAAATTTCACAATTTGAGCAACGTTTAATTTGTTAATATGTCCAGAATTTTGTCCTTTGCAATCTGGTATTTTTAAAGTGGGATTAAGGCCTTTGAAAACATGGAAAAAGGGGAAAATGCCGGTAACCAGCATTTTGTCCTTTTTCCATGTTTTCTACCCTTTCAGGGATAGCTCCCAATTTTTGATCCACATTAACTCTGTACAATTGACAAATAATGGACTTGTCAAAATGAAAGCAGTTGAAGGCTGCAAAATAAATATAACTCAAAAATTGAAGTTTGTTTTTGGAAGCATGGAAAACATTGTGGGAAAAGGAGAAAATGCTTGTTACAAAGCAGAATGAAATAAATAAACTACTGGTAACCAACATTTTCTCCTTTTTCTACAAGGTTTTCAACTTTTTCACAGCAAAATCTCATCGTTCAAGCCACATTTAAATTGTAGAGTGCAAATGCGTTCAATTTGGACGAGTGTAAAATTTTATCTTAAATTTGATAAAGTAACCCTTTTCCAAACAGATTTTAGACATTCAAATTGACAGCATTTGCTGACAACAAATTGAATTTGACCAAATGATGAAAGGTGTGTTTGAAATTGTAAAAAAAAACATGGTGTGAAAGGGAGAAAATATTGGTGAGCAGTAATTTTCTCCCTTGCCCAAAATGTGTTCAAAAGTATTCTTTCTGAAAAGTCATTAAAACACAGAATTGTTTGGTAAAGGGTAAACTGCCATAATGCATTTTTGAATGCAAGTCCTGTTAAAGTTTTAACCCTTTACCGCACAATGCCACCTTTTAACGACAGTGGAAGAGGCCTTTTGAAAACATTGTGGGAGAAGGAGAAAATACTGGTAACCAGCATTTTCTCCTTTTCCCACAATGTTTTTTTCTCTTCCATGAATTTTCTCCCCTATCAAACAAAAATTGAACCATCGGAGCCACATTGAAATTGTCATCTGCAAATGCTTTGAATTTGGACATGGCTACAATTTTGTTGTCTGGTCAAGGGTTAATGAATTTTGTAGGCAGCATTTTAGCCTCTGCTGAAAGTCATAGGGGATTTTTTGAGGGTTTGCATTTTTTTGTGCATCCGTCTCATCTGTCTGTCTGATTTGGCAAGGGATATCATTTCAGAACAGTTGTATGTGAGCTTTTTTTTTTTCCAGGTATTCGTTGAGACACTGGACAAATGTTTTGAGAATGTGTGCGAATTAGACCTTATTTTCCATGTGGATAAGGTATGTTCAGATATAAGTCACAGGTCATTCACTTACTGCATTTTGTATACATTCTACAGGGGAACTATACGGAACATTCCCCTTCGATATAGAGTAGGACCTTTTTCTTAACTCTCTACCAAACATCCAAATATCAGACGAGTCAAATTCCAAAACGATTGCAAACAACACATTTAATGTGGTTCTAATTATCAGATTTGTCTTTGAAGATAGAAAGGATGAAAAACATTGTGGGAAAAGGATATAATGTTGGTTACCAGCATTTTCTCCTTTTCCCACAATGTTTTACAAGCCCTATTTCTACAGGGTCAAAAAGTCTTCTCATTTAGGGTCATTAAAATGCCCGGGATAGTGTGGTAATAGTTTAAAACAAGTATTACATGTCAATGACTTGTTTTCAAGAACCATTTCAACCCTTTACCACACAATCCCGACTTTGAACGACCCTGAAGAAAAAGCCTTTTGAAAACATTGTGGGAAAAGGAGAAAATGCTGGTTACCAGCATTTTCTCCTTTTCCCACAATGTTTTCTGTTCTTCCCAAAACAAATTTCAATTTTTGATCAACACTAAAAGCTTTCAATTTGGACTGGTCTAAAATTTTGTTGTTTGGTAAAGAGTTAAATAGCATTCCTGGTCTAAATCTACATTCAGATTGAAAAACTTCTGTTTACCAGACCAAGAAAGTTTAGGCATGTTTATATTGATAGAATTTTCAGAAGATGTGTGACTAAAATGACATGAGCTGTCTTTGAAAGGGTAGAAAACGTTGTGGGAAAAGGAGAAAATGCTGCTTACCCGCATTTTCTCTTATGTCCACAATTTTATTAAAGCATTCTGTGTCAGGATTGCTAGGACATGGAATGGGTTATTAATTTTTTACCAAATGACAAAATTTTAGACTTGTCCAAATTGAAAGCATTTGCAGATGACAAAATAGATGTGATTGAAAAATTGAAATTTGTATTTGGAAGGTTATTTGTATTTGAAACATTGTGAGAAGAGGAGAAAATGCTGGTTATCACAGTGGTTGTAAAGATCTTTGTCCTTAAAATCGTTAAAGTTTTATTTAGTTAATCTAAGATAATATCTATGTCATATGTAAGGCTTAGATCAGACAGCTTGTTTGCCACATTCTAATCTTGATCTTAATTACTGCAACAGCAATTTAATCCTTTATTAGATGAATAAAATTTAGACTTCCCAAATTGAGGGCATTTGCAGATGAAAAAATTGTTTGGAATAATGGGATATGTTTTTCACCTTAGAAAATATTGTGGAAAGCGGAGAAAATGCTGGTGAACAGCATTGTCTCCTATACCACATTTTTTCAAAAATATATTTCCAAGGAGTGGTTTAACTCTTTACCACACAACAAAAATGTAGACTTGCCCAAACTGAAAGCATTTGCAGACGACATTTTAAATGTGGCTGAAATGATGGAATTTTTCTCTGAAAGTGTAGAAACATTGTGGGAAAAAGAGAAAATGCTGGTTATTAGCATTTTCTCCTTTTCCTACAATTTTATCAAAAGGCTTCTTTATCAGGGTCGTTAAAACTCGGGCTTGTGTGGTAAAGGGTTCAAGTTGGGATTTTCTGGTAAAGGAACAAGTAGTGCTTAGCAACATAAACATAAAGTTGTTTATTTTTTTCAGGTTCATTATATTCTGACAGAGCTTGTGATGGGAGGAATGGTGCTGGAGACCAATATGACAGAAATATTGACAAGAATTGAGGAGCAGAATAAGTTAGAGAAATCAGAGGTGAGTGGAGTGGCATGTTTCTTTGTGAAATAATGCCTTGATCTGCTGGGAACTTTACCAGTGTACATGCAATTGAAACCAGCTTTTTGTAGATTAATGTCCTACCAGGCAATAAAATTTTAGACCTGTCTAAATTCAAAGCATTCACTGTCTATGGAAATGTAGTAATGAACAATTAGAACTCAGAACATCAGTTAATACAGACCCATTCTTGGCAGATAAACATCCACCCCTGTATTATTGGTGAAAAAAAACATGAAACATCATACCATTACAGATATACCAACTTTAAAATAGTTTACATTTTTTTAAAAGTTCAACAGTAAGGGAGAAAAGTTCATTTGAAAGGCACTTTAATGCTGGGCAATTTTGGTGTCTAAAATTTATATTCAAATTTCAACGGATATATTTTCAGATTTTGGTGAAATGATTTTGTTGGACTGGAAAGAGAAATACTAGATCAGTTTTTGTGTTAGTGAAGTTTTTTCTTGATCAACACATTCCATATATGCTCTAGTGGGTTGAGAAGACCTTACAAACAATTTGGAGGGGTGGGGGTAGTTTATTAATTCTTTACCACACAAACCAGACTTTTAACGACCCTGAGAAAAAAGCCTTTTGAAAACATTGTGGGAAAAGGAGAAAATGCTGGTAACCAGCATTTTCTCCTTTTTCCCACAATGTTTTCTACCCTTTCCAAAACAAATTTTAATTTTTCAGTTGCACATATTTTGTCGTCTGCAACTGCTTTCAATTTGGACTAGTCTAAAATTTTGTCGTTTGGTAAAGAGTTAAATTAACATCATGTAAAGTTCTGCTAAGTTAACACACTGTAGAAACACATTGTAGAAATCACATTTTAACCCTTTACTACACGACAAAATTTTAGACCAGTTCAAATTGTAAGCATTTGCAGATAACAATTTCAAATGGTGCAGCTTTTCTTTGACAGGGTAGAAAACCTTGTGAGAAAAGGTTACCAGCATTTTCTCCTTTTCCCACAATGTTTTCAAAAGGCTTTTTGTTCAGGGTCATTAAAAGTCGGCATTGTGTGGTAAAGGGTGAACTGAAGTTAAGAGTTGGTTTATAATAATAGAACAACCATTAACTGCTTACCAAACAATCTCGGGTTTTCACAACCCTGGGAAAAAAGGTTTTTGTAAACATTGTGGGAAAATACATACCATCATTTTTTGTAAAGTTTGGATGACCGATACTTACAAAAAGCATAATTTCATTGAAAACTCCTACATAAAAATAATACTTTACCCACCTTAAGATACAGGATAATAATAAGGAGCTGATTAACCCTTTCCCAAACGACAAATGTTTGGACTGATCCAAATTGAAAGAGTTTGCAGACGACAATTTTAGATTTGATAAAAATGGCAGAAAGTTATCAAAAAGGGTAGAAAACACTGTGGGAAAAGGAGAAATTGCTCGTTACGAGCAATTTCTCCTTTTCCCACAGTGTTTTCAAAAGACTTGTACTGCAGACACGTGAAAACCAGGGCTTGTTTGGGAAAGGGTTAAGTATTCATGGGTTTTTGATCACTTGACAGAGTAAGTGGTGTAAAGGGTAGCTTAAAATCATGTGACCGTGTAACACGATGATGTCACAATTAACCCTTTACCAGACGACAAACTTTTAGCGTTGTCCAAATTGAGAGCATTTGCAGACCACTATTTCAATGTGGATCAAATTGTGCAATTTTTCTTGGATAGTGTAGAAAACATTGTGGGAAAAGGAGAAAATGCTGGTTACCAGCATTTTCTCCTTTTTCTGGAATGTTTTCTAAAGGCTTTTTGTGCTGTAAAGGGTTAATACAATTCCAAAGGAGGTACCAAAATAGAGAAATTAACAGGGGTTTAGTTCTAAATCTTATTCTGAATACTATTATACTTGCAACATAATTGGGAATCACATGGTCTTTATTTTGATATTCTGCATGAACAATTGTGGAAATTTGACCAAAGGTAAATGGCCCTTTTCATCTTTTGTTCTTAATTTTATCAATCAATCTATGCATCACATTCCAGCAAACTTATATATAGGGATGTAGATTTCATGACAAGGCGTTTACAAAAGGTTTAAGTTTTTATGACATTGAGTATGGTATGTTTAGATCTGGACCTAAGTTTGCTGGAGTATGGTATGTTAAACCATGTGACAAAAATTAAAACTTGTCAGAATTGAAAGTATTTGCAGACAACAAACTAAATGCTATTCAGTTATTGAAATTTGTCTTGAAATGGGTAGAAAATATTTTGAGAAAAAGAGAAAATATTTTCTCCTCTTCCTGTCAAAAGGGTTCTTCTCTAGGGTCATTAAAACTGGGGATTGCGTGGTAAAAGGTCAGTTGATAAAATTAATCACAAATGACAGAAGAAGTTGTTTAACTTAATTCATTACCAAACAACAAAATTTTGGATTGGACGAAATTGAAAGTATTTGCAGATGACAAATCAATTGTTGCTTAACTCACTACCACACAACAAAGTTTTAGACTGGTCCAAATTGAAAGCATTTGCAGATGACAATTTAGACACCACTCAAATTATGAAAGTTTAGAAAACATTGTGGGAAAAGTAGAAAATGCTGGTTACCAGCATTTTCTCCTTTTCCTACAATGTTTTCAAATGCTTTCTTTCTTATGGTCATTAAACGTCGGGATTTCTGTAGTTGACAGGGTAGAAAACATTGTGGTAAAAGGGGAAGATGCTGGTTACTAGCATTTTCTCCTTTACCCGGTATGTTTTCAAAAGCCTTCTTCCTCAGGGACTTGGGACTGTGTGATAAAGGGTTAAGCATTTTGTCAAAATTCAATCTTATTTCCCTGCAGTGTATCAAACAAAAAACCAGTTGATTCCCCACTGTGCTCACCGTTTTGTAAATGTTGTCTATGTTTTCAAAGATGTTGAGACAGGATATGCAGTCTGTAGAAAAGAAGTTGCTTTTGAAAACTGTAAGTGCGTCTTCGATGAATGTCTGAAAAGGTGTAATCTTCCGTGCTGGCAACTTTATATCGTACTTCATTTAATGCATGAAAACTCTCTTCAGAATATGTGGAACCTGATCAAAGTCTTCGGATCAGTGGTTTACTGTCTCATTTAACCATTCTGATCTTGATATGTCTCTTCAGCATTTCAAAAGTTCCAGGTTTTAACCCATACAGCGTAGAAAAATTGAACAGACATCTTTTAGTCTTAAAATTAAACCCAAGTAAATGTAACTGCAATGTAAACATTGCTCCTATCCAAAAATCCCTCAGTAAAGAGGACAGTATAGACATATATCAGACTGCTGGTTTCATGCAGTCTGATCTTTATCTTCACAAGTTGTGAAAGGTGCTATAAGGGCTAAGAATAAGGTACAGTGTATTTCAGTGTGTTCTAGTCTGTATTTGAAAATGGATGACCTCCCATTATTTAAGTACATTTTGTACATGTAATTTATCTTGAGTTTTCCTTTAGAATTAGAGCGACGGTTGGTATTACTGACCTTCGGCAGTTATCGTCAATTCTTTATTTAGTCTTTTAACCCTTTACCACGTATTACCGACTTTTAACGACCCTGTAGAAAGAAGGCTTTTGAAAACATTGTGGGAAAAGGGGAAAGTGCTGGTAACCAGCATTTTCTCTTTTTCCCACAATGTTTTCTACCCTATCAAAGACAGATTCCATCGTTTGAGCCACATTTATGTTGTCGTCTGCAAATGCTTTCAGTTTGGACATGTCTACTTTTTTCCCGTGTGCTAAAGAGTTATTTTCATGAAAGATGAACAAATTACATAATTGTGATGTAAAATATGATGTCAACATTTTATATGTTCATCTTGCAGAAGGTAAACATTGGTCATGACGTCCCAAAGAATATGGCATTTTTCTGAACTAAAATTTCCCTATGTTAATGTGTACTGTAAGGAGCGTGGGTTTTTTTTGCCTCAGCATAACACATGTTGATATGTGCTTGATTGAAAAAATTCAAACCTATATACAAATTAAGGATATAGAATAATGTTCTCATCACAGAATTTGGCGTGTTTTGTCCACCATAATGCAGGCAATGGAGGTGTCGATAAGTGCCAACGCTAATTTATGCAATCGGCAGTTATCAAAAGGTTGAAATACTAAAGAAAGAAATCATAATTGATATGCATTATTTAACCAACATTATCTGTTGTGCTTAGCATGTTAGCTATACAGGTGACACACTAAGGCTGGAAATCCCAGTTGAACAGTTGTAAAACTACCTTTTCCATGGCGAAAACTGCATGGCTTCGAAGTTCACGCAAAATCTGATATATTCGGGTCCATGTCAAGAAGTACCTTTTCATTCTTTGTTGGGTTGTTATCTAATATCATACATGGTGTTTTATTTAAATGCATTATGACTCATCGACAAGGGATTATCAGATGAAGAATTTGTTGCTTATTTTATAAAAATTGCATATCATGTCGAAAACAGAGAAATCCTGTTGATAACACCGGACATAACTTAGTAGTGTTGGCATTATTTTCTACAATATTTGATTTGGGACCGTTATCTTGTACCCTCAGATAAATAGAGTATCCAGTATCTAAACCTGTGATAACTGTCGTTCATATTTGTAGCGGCTGTCATCAACATGGTACTGTTTTATTTCCTGTGGTGTCGATAATACCCGACGTTGCTCTGATAGTTTTTGACATGATGCTATTCTTCTTTAGCTCTCATTATATACCAGATGGATATGTTATTCTCCTAGTCAATCTGTCTGTCAGCAATTTGGTATCAGCTCTTTATCTTGAACCCTTGTCTGATTTTGAAAATATTTCACACACATGCACACCTTGATATGTGATGATGTAAAGAGCAGAGGTTTCAGTTAACTCCTTACCAAACGACAAATTTTAGACCAGTCCAAATTCAAAGCATTTGCAGACGACATAATGAATGTGACTCAAAAATAGAAATATACCTTTGGAAGGGTAGAAAACATTTTGGGATAAGGAGAAAATGCTGGTTACCAGCATTTTCTCCTTTTCCCATAATGTTTTCAAGAGGCCTTTTCCCTAGGGTCATTAAAACTCGGGATTGTGTGGTAAAGGGTTAAGAGCCTCCGAAATCAAGGTCACAGCAGGGCATCAAAGGTCATAATTATGCCCTCAATTTCCGTCGAGCAGAGGTTTCAGATGCCGGGCTCAAAGGTCAGGGTCACAGCAAGTGGGGTCAAAGGTGACATGCTCTTAGCGGCTTCCTTTTGGCAGAGCTCTTGTTCTTTGTATTTTACACTGTAACTCTGATTAGTAGCAAATGTATAAATATTGAACCCTTTGCTTACTGTGGTAAAAATATCCTCACAGTGGAACAAAGATCAGATTGCATGTTCTGTGCAATATGATCTTGATATAGGTACCTCTAGAGGTAAAGCCATTTGCAGAAAAGTCTAGAAGGTTGCACATCAAACTAAAATTTCCTCTATGTTGACACACTTGAAGCAGCTACCACAAGTGGTTGTGAAAAACATTGTAATAAATAAAGTAAGGAAAATTATGTTGTAATAACTTTCATGAGGAGTTATATTTGCTTCAAGTTAAGCAGGAAAATGGATGTCAGATTTTCACATGCAGCAAGAAGCAACTGCAAGCACCAGGAGATTTACAAGAACAGTGTTCCTTTTACTATATAACTACAAATTTTAATAACAAAACATTACAAATATTGCCAATCTCGTCAGGAAAAGGTAAGAAATTGAACTGGTTTAGAGGGTAATAATATTTTTATGTATGGCTGAAGAATATTATGACGTACCATTTTAACTTTTTACCACACAATCCGAACTTAATGACCCTGTAAAAAAAAACTTTTGAAAACATTGTAGGAAAAGGAGAAAATGCTGGTAACCAGCATTTTCCACTTTTCCCACAATGTTTTCTACCCATCCCATAACAAATTTCAGTTATTAAGTCACACTGAATTTGTCGTCTGCAAAAGCTTTCAATTTAGGCTAGTCTAAAATTTTGTCGTTTGGCAAAGAGTTTATCTTAGCAAATATACAATTTTCCAGTGTTTCTTTGATATTGAATCTCTCCCTTATAAGCCTTCAAAGAGGGTCACTTTAGAAATTTTATTTAAGACTGTTTTAAATGAAAACAATTTTTATGCCTTAATTTCAGCAAAGTGTGGATGTTGCATTTTTTAGAAAATTGAATGAGAAAATGTCCAAGTAGGTAACAGTGAATGAAAACCATTTGTTTAGTTGTTTGTTCTGATTTGGATTATCTCCCTTTATTTCTAACCTCCTTTAGTGACACATATAATATAGGCAGTCCTTAAAGTCAAACTGTTACAGGGTTACCCTTTGATCTTTTACCAGACAGTTAAGAGTTTTAAAAACACTGAAGAAGAGGCCTTTTGAAAAAATTGGGGACGAGTGGAAATGCTTGTAATCAGCATTTTCTCCTTTTCCCAAAGTATTTCCCACCTTTCTTGAGACATAATCTATAACTTGGGCCAAATCTAATTTGTCTTTTGCAAATGTTTGGTCCATATTGAAAACATTTGCAGACGACAAATTAAATATTGCTCACTACAAAGGATAACGTGCAACTCTTTATGACAAAATTTTAGAATGGTCTAAATTGAAAGGATTTGCAGATTACAAATTAAGTACACTTCAAACTATGGCATTTGGCTGTGAAAAGACAGAAAACATTGACAGAAAAGGAGAAAATACTAGTTACCAGCATTTTCTCCCATAACAGTTTCAAAAGAAGTCTACTTCAGGGTCATTCAACCTCGTTTTTACGTGACAAAGGGTTAACAATTTACCAAACAACAAAATTTTAGACTGGTCCAAATTGAAAGCATTTGCAGACGACAAATTAATAAAGGTAGCCCAAATGATGAAATCTGCCCATGATAGGTTAGAAAACATTGTGGGAAAAGGAGAAAATGCTGGTTACCTGCTTTTTTTCCTTTCAAAAGCATTCTTCCTCAGGGTTGTTAAAAGTCGGGATCGTGTGGTAAAGGGTTATAGAGGCAGAAAAAATTATTGGAAAATGATGGTGACTAGCATTTTCTCCTTGTCCCACATTTTTTTCAAAAGCCTTACCACGGGGTTATAGAAACATTGGGTTATTTGGTAAAGGGTTAGCTCTATACCAAACGACATTATTTTGGACTGGTCCAAATTGAAAGCATTTGCAGACCCCAGATGAAAAGTGGCTCCAGTGCTTGAATTTGTGTCGGAAAGAGTAGAAAACAATGTGGGAAAAAGAGAAAATGCTGGTTTCCATCACCTTTTCTTTTTCCCAGTACCCAGGACAGCATTTTTTCCTTTTCCCTCAATGTTTTGAAAATCCTTTTTCTTACAAGTTGCTATAAGTCTGGGTTGTGTGGTAAAGGGTTAAATGAGCAATTTAAGCCAATGTTATAAGCTAAGATATTGCAAGTTAACACTTTACTGAACGACAAAATTTTAGACTGGTCCAAATTCAGAGCATGTGCAGACGACAAAATAAATCCAATGCAAAAATTATTTTTTGTTTTGGGAAGGGTAGAAAACATTGTGGGAAGAGGAGAAAATGCTGGTTACCAGGATTTTCTCCTTTTCCCACTATGTTTTCAAAGGGCTCTTTCCTGAGGGTTGTTAAAAGTCGGGATTGTGTGGTAAACACTTTTTAGCCAGAGAGACCACACTGTATCAGAAAAGCGTAGAACCAAGATCAGACTTCACAATAGAAAAAAATTGCTCTCTTAAATACATATTAGCTATACTCTGTGAAAAGGGTTTAAATGCATTTGCAAAAAGTATCAACCTAGGTCAGCCTGCGCAGTCCATGCAGGCTGACCTGGGTCAATTCTTTTTTCTACCTGTTAACCCTTTACCGCACAATGACACCTTTTGACGCCCCTGGGAAAGAAGCCTTTTGAAAACATTGTGGGAAAAGGAGAAAATGCTGGTAACCAGCATTTTCTCCTTTTCCCACAATGTTTTCTACCTGATCAAAGAAAAATTGCACCATTTGAGCCACATTGAAATTGTCGTCTGCAAACGCTTTCAATTTGGACAAGGCTAAAATTTTGTTGTCTGGTAAAGGGTTAATTTTCTGCTTATCCAAGGATTGCTCTGCCTCATGATTCGGTTGATTGTTGGAAAAAATTAAATTTATGGATCCATAATTACGTGATATAATTACGTGATGACTTGCGTGGTATGATGCATTACAGAGATGCGTTAACCCTTTACCACACAATCCGGACTTTTAACGACCCCGAGAAAGAAGCCCTTTGAAAACATTGTGGGAAAAGAAGAAAATGCTGGGAAGCAGAAAACATTGTGGGAAAAGAAGAAAATGCTGCTTCCCGGCATTTTCTTCTTTTCCCACAATGTTTTCTGCCCTTTAACCGAATTTTAACAACCCAGATGAAGAAAGCTTTTGAAAACATGGTGGGAAAAGGACAAAATGTTGTTTACCAGCATTTTCTCCTATTCCCATAATGTTTTCTATCCTATCAGAGACAAAAATCATCATTTTAGCTAGAATTGATTTGTGGTCTGCAAATGCTTTCAATTTGGTCAAGTTCAAAATTTTGTCGTTTGGTATGGAGTTAAGAGACAAATTTTATGTTTTGAGCTACATTTAAAATGTCGTCTGCAAATGCTTTCAGTTTGGCCTAGTCTACATTTTCGCTGTGTGGTAAAGAGTTAAGCCCCTTTTTGCCAGAGCACCACTACAAAACCAATTTTTATTTTTACTATAGTGGTTTCAAAACTACTTTGCTGCAAAGAGCAATTGCTTCTTTTCCAAGCATTGTTTTCCATATCATTCCATAAGGGTATTCTTCTTTCCTTGAAATGTTATTCTGTTTTGTCATTTATACTCTTTCTGTTTTTGGTATTCTAAAAATAGCTTGTGTTTTCACATGTTAATTTGCCCTAGCAGATTGTAGAACCATGATCAGACTGCACATAGCATACAGTCAGATCTTAGATCTGCATTGTGAAACATTTTTTTTAAATTTTCTGGCCAAAACAAACCTTACCCCTGTACCACACAATGCTGATTTTTAATGACCCTTAAGTCGATGGCTTTTGAAAAATAATATTTTCTACTCTTTGAAACACAAACTCTATCATTTGAGCAACATTTGATTTTGTCGTCTACAAGTGCTTTCCGTTCTGATTAGTAGAAATTTCTTTTTCTGAGAAAGCTTACAAGAATGTTACTCACAAATGGCTTGTACCCTGTATGTAATGTTTGAAGTGGTTTCCTACTAACAAAATTTGCAGTCCTTTTACCAAACAATTATATGAGCCAATCTCTATGAAAAGGGTGCTTAACATATTTGCAAAAAGTATTGACCCAGGTCAAAACTTCGCTATTGGTCAATTTTCTATACATGTATGTCCAAAGATCTGTGTACTCCGTGATAAAGTCGGTTGTTAAAAAAGTTGGCAATTTTGGATTCATGATTATGTCATGGCATGTTTGTTATCATGCATCACAGAGATGCTTTAAGCCCCCTTTTCACAGAGCATGGCTCATATGTTTTAACGACCTGGAGAAAGAAGGTCTATGATAAAAAAAGTTTGGGGGAAAAGAAGAAATGGTCTTTACCCTATCAAAGACAAATTCCACATTTAAATTGTCGTCTGCAAAATGCTCCCAGTTTGGACAAGTCTACATTTTTATTGTGGTGAAAGTCAGTTCTGGTGAAAGAGCCATTTGTATTAACCCAGAATGCACTGAAACCAAATTTGCGGACAGTGTAGATGAAGATCAGACTGCACAGAATGTGCATATTTTGGCCAATACAAGCTTTGAAATGATAATATTTTAGACATTTTTCCTGATTGAAAAGGTCCAATCCATTAACTCTTTACCATACGAGAATGTAGACTAGGCCAAATTGAAAGCATTTACAGACGACAATTTAAATGTGACTCAAATGTGGAAATTTGTCTATGATAGGGTAGAAAACATAGTGGGTAAAGGAGAAAATGCTGGATACCAGCATTTTCTCCTTTCTCCACAATGTTTTTTTAAAGGGCTTCTTTCTCAGGGTCATTAAAAGTCCGGATTGTGTGGTAAAGGCTAAATTCAGCGCTCTCAGAGTAATTATGAATTTCTGCAATTGGCTGGGTTGTTTTCTAAGCAAATGTTGAGGTCAAAGTTACTACTGTCATTGTTGTACAAGAAACATTGACATTTACATCTTATTAATCTTATTACTGAAGATAAGTACTTCAAATTTAGGCTGTTTGCTAATTGTCACAGGGAAAACCTAAACCAGAAGGGCAGGTAACCCACACAAGTGTTTTTTATACAGAGTTACCTCTCTTTTTCAACTTTAGATTTCACTCTGGAAGTACAACTGCAGATGATCTTTAGCACTCACAGTTTGGAAAAAAGAAACACTTTAAAGTTTAATCCATTTTCAAGCAATTCTGATGACCCCAAAGATGAAGGCTTTTAAAAACATTGTGGGAAAGGAGAAATGCTGTGCTAGTAACCAGCATATTGTCTTTTTCCTATAATGTTTTCTACCCTTTTAAGGTGAAATGCCATCATTTGAACCTTTTTGATTTTTGTCTGCAAATGCTTTGAATTTGGACAAGTCCAAAATGTTATGGTTTGATAAGGGTTTAAAACTACACAGATCAAACTTATTTAACTCTTTACCAAACAGCAAAATTTTAGACTGGACCAAATTGAAAGCATTTGCAGATGACAAATTAATTGTAGCCTAACTGGTGATTTATGTATTGGACAGGGTAGAAAACATTGTGGGAAAAGGAGTAAATGCTGGTTACGAGCATTTTCTCCTTTTTTCACTATGTTTTCAAAAGGCCTCTCTCTCAGGGCCATTAAAAAGCGGGATTGTGTGGTAAAGGGTTAAAGGTTTTTAGGGAATCATTAGTAAAGGAGACATTTTGAGGTTCAAATCTCCAATGTTTCTTTGCTTTACTAAACAATCTTGTGTTTTTACCAACAAGAAAGCTGCTTAAAACAGAGTAGGAAAATAACTTATTCATTTTGTAGTAAAGTGTTTGTAAACTCTCTACAGAGGCAACAAATTTTTTTACTCTTCCATACTGAAAGCTTTTGAAGACAAACTCACCTCAGATGATCAAATTTGCCTGTGAAAGGGTTGAGCAGGTTTTTGGCGAAATGATGTTTACAAGCATTCTCTTTTTTTCCTCCACAACGTTTTCCTGAGCCACATTTCTTAGTGTCATGAAAACTCAGGACTGTTTGGTAAAGGGTTAACTCGGATGGTCTTTCTGATGATTTCCACTTTATTTAACCGATGATATTAGATTAGAAGAGATTTCTGCATAACTGTAGTTTTATTTTACAATTTCAGGCTGGTTTAGCCGCAGCCCCTGCACGTGCCGTCTCAGCCGTCAAGGACATGAATATTCCACAGAAGATCAAAGACATGAAACTGCCAGATTTACCCTCGTTAGGAAACCTGAAATTTTAATCATCAATTTTGTATTATTCTGAATCCAACTGCTATGAAATGCACTCATCAAACATCATCGGGAAAATCTAATTTCATCGAACACGTGTCGGGAATGATAAGTTTAGTATATGACTTGCCTATTAGTGAAAATAGAGCAGATACATTGTATCAATAAGGCATTAACTCTGTACCACACAACCACTGAGTTTTAATGACCGTATGAAGAAAGCTTTAGAAAACATTGTGAGAAAAGAAGAAAATGCTGGTAACCAACATTTCTTTTCTCTCCCACTATGATTCTACCCTTTCAAATACAAACCCCATCATTTGAGCCATATTTAATTTCAAATTTTGCAGTCTGTTTATGCTTTGGGTTTGGACATGTCCAAAATTTTGATGTTTTGTAAGAGTTAACCCTTTCCCAAACGACAAATTTTGGACAACTCCACATTGAAAGCATTTGCAGACAACAAACTTGAAGTTGGTACAAATGAGCTGAAGTTCTCTGATAGTGTTGAAAACATTGTGGGAAAAGGAGAAATTGTTTGTTACAAGCGATTTCTCCTTTTCCCACAGTGTTTTCAAAGGCTTCCTTCCCCAGAGTGGTTAAATCCCGGGATTGTTTGTACATCTTTAGCACACAATCCTGAGTTTTAACTAACTTGACCCTTTGCATCACAATGCCGCCTTTTAACAACCCTAGGAAAGCCTTCTGAAAACATTGTGGGAAAAGGGGAAAATGCTGGTAACCAGCATTTTTTCCTTTTCCCACAATATTTTCTACCCTATCAAGAGAAAATTGCACCATTAGAGCCACATAGAAATTTTCATCTGCAAATGTTTTCAATTTGGACAAGGCTAAAATTTTATCGTCTGGTAAAGGGTCAAGGAAGAAGACTATTGAATACATTCTAGGAAAAGGAGAAATTGCTGGTAACCAGCATTTTCTCCTTTTCCCACAATATTTTCTAAATGACAAACACCATCATTTTAGCCACATTTAATTTGTTGCCTGAAAATGCTTTCAATTTGGATCAGTCTAAAATTCTGTCAGTAATGGGTAAATGTGTCACCTGCAAATGCTATCAATTTTGACAAGTCTATAATCAATTCTCCAAATATATAGCATGCCGTCATTTCATTCTTTCAGTGCAATATGTATATTGTATGCTATCAATTTAGTCACTACTTTTGGCGTGTCATGATTAAAAATTCATCCTTAAATAAAAATTTATTTATTGAAATCCTTTGTGACATAGTTTTTGTCTCCCATACCTATTTGTTGTCATCTAAATAACATAAAGGGGGTTGGAGGTCACATGGTTTTTGTTTTGATACAACACATGATAAATTTTTTACCAAATGGCATAATTTTAGCCTTGTCTAAACTGAAAGAATCTGTAGATAAAAAATTAAATATTACTTAATCCTTTACTGCACAATCCCAACTTTTAACGACCCTGAGGAAAAAGTCTTTTGAAAACATTGTGGGAAAAGAAGAAAATGCTGGTAACCAGCATTTCCTCCTTTTTCCACAATGTTTTCTACTTTTCCCGTAACAAATTTCAATTTTTGAGTAACATTTATTTTGCCGTCTGCAAAAGCTTTCAATTTGGACTGCCATTTGGCAAAGGATGGGTTACAGGATGGAAAACATTGTGGGAAAAAGAAAACATGTTGGTAACCAGCATGTCCTCTTTTCCTACAATATTTTGAAAAGCCTTCTTCCTCAAAGTTGGGATTGTCTGTTAACCCTTTACCACTCAATCCCAACTTTTATTGACCATGAAAGAGAGGGCTCTTGAAAACATTGTGGGAAAAGGAGAAAATGCTGGTTACCAGCATTTTCTCATTTTCCCACAATGTTTTCTACCCTATCAAAGACAGAAATCATCATGTTAGCAACATTTCATTTGTCATCTGCAAATGCTTTGAATTTGGTCCAGTCCAAAGATTTGTTGTTTTGTAAAGAGTTAAAGGGATAATTGTCAAATTTTGATGAAATGCTAAAATTAATGGAGTTTTCTGTCTTTTGTACTTTTATAAATCAATCTATATATCATATGTCAGCAAATTTATGTCTGGATTTAATGATACCATAATGGTGTCACATGAATTAATATTATTTGCAAACACCTTGTCACCAAATTTTTTGCAACGAATATTGATAGTATTTGCAGATGACGGATTGAATTTTGCTTAACCCTTGACGGCACAATGCCGCCTTTTAACGACCCTGGGGAAAGAAGCCTTTTGAAAACATTGTGGGAAAAGGAGAAAATGCTGGCTTTTTGCACAATATTTACTGCCCTATCAAAGAAAAATTACACCATTTTAGCCTCACTGAAACTGTTGTCTGCAAATGCTTTCATTTTGGACAAGGCTAAAATTTTGTTGTCTGGTAAAGGGTTAAGTTATGGGACTTATATGTTAAAAGGTAGAGAGCACTGCAAGAAGATGCTGGTTTCCCAAAATTCTTTCAGTGGCTGCCATCGTCCTCAGGGTAGTTAAAACACGGGATTGATTTGTAAACAATTAACTCGTTACCGAACAACAAAATTTTAGACCAGTCCAGATTGAAAACATTTGCAGACAACAAAACAAATGTGACCCAAGAAATTAATATTTGTGTTTGAGCAGGTAGAAAACATTGTAGGAAAAGGATAAAATGCTGGTAACCAGCATTTTTACCTTTTCCCACAATGTTTTCAAAAAACTTCTCCTTAAGGGTAGTTAAAACTCTGGATTGTGTGGTGAAGGGTTAACTTGTCATTAAAGACCAATTTTGTTGGTTCCTATTGGAGGATGCTTGAGATTTTCCCCTGCAGCATTGTATACTGAAACAGACCTTTTAGATCAGGACAAACATCCGAAATATTCTTATTTCAGGTTGTTTTGGCCAGAATATGTAGAGAAAAGGTGAACAGTGTAGATCCAAGATCAGAATACATGTTTTGTGCAGTGTGATCTTGATCTACTCTGCAAGCAACAACAACCTGAGTTGGTTCCTTCATGTTGTATGTTAAAACACACACACATACCAAAAAGTATTGTCAGAAACTAAGGGAGGTAACTCATACAATGTTTGGAGTATGTATTTATGACATGCTCTCCCTTTATGACTAGGTGTATTGAACACTCTTAAAGAATATTAACCCTTTCCCAAACGACAAATTTTGGACCGGTCCAAATTGAAAGAGCTTGCAGACGACAATTTTAATTTTGATGAAAATGGCAGAAAGGTCTCAAAAAAGGGTAGAAAACACTGTGGTAAAAGGAGAAATTGCTTGTTACGAGCAATTTCTCCTTTTCCCACAGTGTTTTCAAAAGACTTATACTGCAGACACGTGAAAACCAGGGCTTGTTTGGGAAAGGGTTAAGCAAAGCACTGATGCAAAAAAACATCAGTAATCCATGAATAGGTGCACTGGTTGTCGTGCTTTGACTGAATTTCACAAATAGCATTAACCCATATCCTGCTAAATAAAAGAAATGAAACTTTGAAGCCGATGGTAAGACCCCAATTTTCCTATTTCAAAGGTATTGTTCGAGGAGAGATATCTCCTTATCAGACAGTGTAGATCCAAGATCAGAATGCACATTCTGTGCAGTCTGATCTTGATCCACACTGTCTGCAAAAGGTCAATGAGTCACGCTTAGCAGCCTAAGGGTTAAACAATGAACAAACAAAAATGTTTACAAATGAGCTGTACGCAGGGTTTTCCCTTGTGCAGGATATTGCATCTGGGACTCAAAAACATATCTGGGACGCTCACCAAAAAATAATGTGCATCCATCATTCTGGACTCACAAAATTGTATTAGAGTGAAAACAAACTACCAGAAATCCTTATTTTAACGTGTTCTTCAATGATTTTGATTCAGATTTTTGCAGACTTGTTTTCAAATTTTTACTTGGTTTCCATATCTTTTCATAGAACGATGCTAAAGTCCACGTCACTTGGTGATCGGCAACCTCCGTAATTCTATCACTGTTCCCTTTCGTAAGCATCCGAACTATCATGATAACTTACATGAACAGCCAATTGAAAACAGACTGGCGACCGGTTTTTCACGGAATCCATTGGCAAGCTACGTCCTGATTTGGAATCCAGTATTTACTCTCATTTATAACTGGGCTATTTTAACACCGCTGGCTGTAATAAGGCAGCAATGAAGCCTTTGTACATTTGCATTATTAATTACTTTTTTACGGCATTATTAAATAGATAATGTCAAAAACCTATAGCATTTTATTGGTACTTTTGTTCAATTCTTGTTGAAATGGCAGTTTAGGTTATTTAAAGAAACACAGTACATTACATACATCATTTAACCCTTTTCCATACGACAAATTTTGGACTGGTCCAAATTGAAAGAGTTTGCAGACGACGATTTTAAATTTGATGAAAATGGCAGAAAGGTCTCAAAAAGGGTAGAAAACACTGTGGGAAAAGGAGAAATTGCTCGTTATGAAAGAGCGTTTAATTTGTTGTCTGCAAATGCTTTCAATTTGAACAAAGCTAAAATTTAAGCGTAATTTTGTTGTCACATGACAAAATTTCAAACTGGTCCAAATTGAAAGCATTTGCAGACAACAAATTGAAGGTGCTCAAATTACAAAATTAGTCCTTGATAGGGTAGAAAACATTGTAGGCAAAGGAGAAAATGCTGGTTACCAGCATTTTCTCCTTTTCCCATAATGTTTTCAAAAGCTTTCTTTGTAAGGGTTATTAAAACTCGGCATTGTGTGGTAAAGCCATAAAAGAAGATTCGTTCATGAATACACAGACATTTTGGTAAAGATAAATAAGAGTTGGTAAAAAAGAAAACAGTTTAACAACTTATATTCTAGGTTTAGGTGCCTGTCATAGCGTGATTGAACACCCAGGTGATTTTGAATGAGTCCTCAATTTCCTCAAAGATAAAGTACAGAACTAGGGCTGGCTCTCTTCTTATCAGTGTTCAACCATTTATCAGACAAGTGTAAGTTTTGTTTAACCCCTTACCGCACAATGCCGCTTTTTCACGCCCCTGGGAAAGAGGCCTTTTGAAAACATTGTTGGAAAAGGAGAAAATGCTGGTAACCAGCATTTTCTCCTTTTCCCACAATGTTTTCTATCCCATCAAAGAAAAATTGCATCATTTGAGCCACATTAAATTTGTCATCTGCAAATGCTTTTAATTTGGACAAGGCTAAAATTTTGTCATCTGTTAAAGGGTTAACCCTTTACAAAAAAAAAAGCCAAAATTTTAGACCAGTCCAAATTGAAAGTATTTGCAGACGACAATTTAAATGTGGTTCAAACAATGAGATTTTTTCTCTTATAGGGTAGAAAACGTTGTGGGAAAAGGAGAAAATGCTGGTTGTGGGAAAAGGAGAAAATGCTGGTAACCAGCATTCCCTTCCAAAGGCAAATTTTAGTATGATAGTCGTGTTGAAATAGTCATCTGCAAATGCTTTCATTTTGGTCAAGTCCAAATTTTTTTTGTTTGGTAAAGGGATTGACCAGAGTGTATTCTCATGAAAAAAAAGGATGACTTTTAACACTTAAGCTGCTGAATAAATGAAACGCAAATTTCTACTCAATACTAAAAACCCAAACATTGCAGTTTCAAAGTTGATTTCACCGGAAAGAAAATACTGTATCGGACAGCGTAGATCAAAGATCAGACTGCACATTCTGTGCAGTCTGATCTTGATCTACACTGTCCACAAAAGGTCAGTGAGTCGCGATTAGCAGCTTAAGGGTTAAAATAAGTAAAATTGGTGAAACACTACTAGTTACATGTCATTGCAGAATTATTTAACCCTTTACTAAACAATCCTATATTTTAACTCTTTATCAAATGACAATATTGTAGACTAGTCCGAATTCAAACCAATTTTGCAGACTACAAAAAAAGTGTGGCTCAGAAATTGAAATCTGTTTCGGGAAGGGTAGAAAACATTGTGGGAAAAGGAGAAAATGCTGGTAGCACAATGTTTTCAAAAGCCTTCCTCACCAGGGTATTTCAAACTCAGGGTTGTGTGGTAAAGGGCTAAGTAACAACCCTAAATTAAAGACTTGAAAACATTGTGGGAAAAGAAGACCAGCTTTTTCTTCTTTTCCCACAATGTTTTCTATCTTTTTCAAAGGCAAATTTCGTCAGTTAAGCCACATATAATTTTTTGTTTGCAAATGCTTTGAATTTGGTTGAGCCTAAAATTTTTGTGTGTGTGGTAGATAAAACAGACAAAATGTCAAGTAATTTCTCACTGTTCATAGTTCAGCCTCCAGCCATGTTGACCTTAAACTAATCATTAGTTTGGATGTCACATCATCATTACATTACGTCATAACCTGACAGGTAAGTTTGGATTTGTTTGTTTGGTGTTTAATGCTATTTTCAACATTGCTCAAAAGAGGGAATTAGTCATAGAAAGGGTAGAAAACATTGCTGGTATTTGCTCCTTGTCCCATAATGTTTTCTACCCTTTTAGAGACACATTTTATCATTTTAGCCACATTTTATTTATCGTCTGTAAATGCTTTTGACTTGGACATGTCTGAAATTTTGTTTTGTAAAGAGGTAACTCTTTACCACAGAGCAAAGTTTTAGCTTTGTTGAAATTGAAAGCATTTGCAGATGACAAATTAATTGTTACTCACAACACAAAATTTATCTTTCATAGGTTAGAAAACATTGTGGGACAAGGAGAAAATGCTGGTTTTCAAAAGCTTTCTTTCTTGGAGTCATTAAAACTCAGGATTGTGTGCCAAAGAGTCACCTTCCACAGGTGTGTCAAACTACATGCATAATGATAGGATTGATTTATTGCAATGAAACTAGTGCAGAATTTGGGGAGAAGGATATTCATACCCCCCACATATGTAGTAGAGGAGGGGTATACTGGTTTCACCATGTCTGTCTGTCCATCCATCCATCCGTCAATCTGTCCATGTTTTCGTTTCCATGCTTCTAACTCAAAAGCTGTTTGACCTAGGACCCTGAAACTTTAAACAAGTGTTCCCCATAACCCAAGGAGGTGCCCTATTGTTTTTGGGTCACATGGGTCAAAGGTCAAGGTCACAGGTGAACTTCGTTTTCTCTGATTGTGCTGCTTCAGTGACAAGATGCCGGGGGGGGGGGGGGGGGGGTCTGCTTTGCAACAGTTCTAGTTAACATTGTTAGGCCCTTAGAGACTTTTCTGTTTGTCACAAAGATTTAAAAAGTTTCTTGTTGTAGAATTGACAAACTATGTCTCTAAGAGGTAAAAACCTGTCATAGTGGCCCCCTCTATGTAGCAAACAGCCTGTATTTACCTTTAACCAAACAATTGTGAGTTTTAACCCTTTACCACGCAATCCCAACTTTTAATGACCCTGAGAAAATATCCTTTTGAAAACATTGTGACCAACATTTTCTCCTTTTCCCACAATTTTTTCTACCCTATCAAAGACAAATTCCATTATTTGACCCCCATTGAAATTGTCTGCTAATCTTTCTATTTGGACAAGTCTAAAATTTTGCCGTTTGGTAAAGAGTTGATGACTCTGAGAAAGAAGCCTTTTAAAAACATTTTCTCCTTTTCCAACAATGCTTTCTACCCTTCTACAAACAAATTTCAGTTTTTGAATCACATATATGTTGTCATCTGCAAATGCTTTCCATTTGACTAGTCTAAAATTTTGTGTTTTGGTAAAGGGTTAACCCTTTCCCAAACAAGCCCTGGTTTTCACGTGTCTGCAGTTCAAGTCTTTTGCTCATAAAGGGCAATTTCTCCTTTTCCCACAGTGTTTTCTACCCTTTTTTGAGACCATTCTGCCATTTTCATCAAATTTAAAATTGTTGTGTGCAAACTCTTTCAATTTGGACCAGTCCAAAATTTGTTGTTTGGGAAAGGGTTAAGCATATAAGTATTGTAGATAGCAAGTACATGTATGCTGCAAGATAACTCTTTACCACACAGTAATATGGACTTGTCCAGACTGAAAGCAGCTGCAGACAACAATTTCAGTGTAGCTCAAATGATGACACTTGTCTCTGAGTAGAAAACATTGTGGGAAAAGGAGAAAATGCTGGTTACCAGCATTTTCTCCTTTTCCCACATTGTTTTCAAAAGTTTACTTTCTCAGGGTTGTCAAAATCAGGCTTGTGTGGTAGATGGTTAACCCAAACCATGCTGAATAAGTTAACCCTTTCCCAAACGACAAATTTTGGACTGGTCCAAATTCAAAGAGTTTGCAGACGACAATTTTAAATTTGATGAAAATGGCAGAAAGGTCTCAAAAAGGGTAGAAAACACTGTGGGAAAAGGAGAAATTGCTCGTAACGAGCAATTTCTCCTTTTCCCACAGTGTTTTCAAAAGACTTGTACAGCAGACACGTGAAAACCAGGGCTTGTTTGGGGAAGGGTTAAATGAAACTTTTCAAGCCCATAATGAAAATCTAAATTTTGCTGTTTCAAAGTCATTTTTTGTGGGAAAACTATCTTCCTACTGGATGGTGTAGAGCCAAGATCAGACTGTGTTTTCTAGACAGTGTGTGAAACATCGCTACTGTTAGGAAAAGAGATTATACAGATACACAACTGTAATAACTTATTTAACCCTTCACCTCATAATCCTGAGTTTTAACCACCCTATGGAAGAGGTCTTTTGAAAATATTGTGGGAAAAGAAGAAAAGGCTGGTAACTGGCATTTTCTCCTTTTCCCACAATATTTTCTATCCTATCAAAGACAGACATAGTCAATAAAGCAACCAACATTTAGTTTGTTGTCTGCACATGTTTTCAATTTGGAACAGTCTAAAATTTTGTTGTTTGGGAGAGTTAAGCCTTCACCACACAATCCTGACTCTAAGCAACTCTGAGAAAGAGGCTTTTTGAAAACATTGTGGGAAAAGGAGAAAATGCGGTAAGCAGCATTTTCTCCTTTTCCCACAATGTTTTCTACCCTATCTAAAACAAATGTCAATTTTTGATTCACGTTTAATTTGTTGTCTGCACATGCTTCCAGTTTGGACAGGTCCAATATTTTTGTCCTTTGGTAAAGAGTTAACCCTTTTCCAAACAAGCCCTGGTTTGCATGTGTCTGCAGTATAAGTCTTTTGAAAACAATGCGGGAAAAGGAGAAATTGCTCGTGACGAGCAATTTCTCCTTTTCCCTCAATGTTTTCTACCCTTTTGGAGAACTTTCTGTCATTTTCATCAAATTTAAAATTGTCGTCTGCAAACTCTTTCAAGTTGGGCCAGTCTAAAATTTATTGTTTGGGAAAGGGTTAAGTTAACCCCTAGAGTGCTGAATAAACCTGTCAGACATTTTCATCCTAGAAATACGACCCAAATAATTGTAATTTCATGGCTGCTTTTGCCTACAGTGATTCAACAAATCGGACAGTGTAGATCAAAGATCAGGCTGCATGTTTTGTGCAGCCTGATCTTGATCTACACTGGCTGCAAACGCAACTATAATTGTGAAAGGCGCTTTTAGGGTTAAAGCGGAGTAAAAGTGAAAAAAAATACAAGATAATGATAATGTACTTATGATATCATTTGATTAGATAAACATGAATATGAGCCCTCCTCTGGCAAAAGGGGGCTTAGTGCATTTGAAAAATTATTGGCCCAAGTCAGCGTGCGCAGACTGCATTGGGTCAAAACCTTTTTGTAAATTTTCAACATGTCAGAGGACCAGTCTGCCTCCGGATTCTGCTGGTTGTCAGTCAAAATGGGTTTTATGGATCCATAATTATGTGATGATTTGCTTGATATATATACATCATGGAGAGTGCATTAACCTTTTGTCACACAATTCTGAGTTTTAATGACCTTCAGTAAGAATTTTTTTTGAAACATGGGAAAGGAGAATATGCTGGTAACCATCATTTTCTCCTTTTCCCACAGTGCTTTCAACCCCCATCCAAAGGCAGATCACACCATTCTCCTAAAACTGAATTTGTTGCTTGCAAATGCTTTCAGGTTGAAGGAGTAAAAGAAATTTGTGGTTTGGTAAAGAGTTAACCTGCCTATTCCCAGAGCATGGCTCATATAAACTTGACCTTTTTTGATAGATGAAAATATAGCTCGCTGAACCTCAGAAAGATTTGTTATCTTGTAGATTTGACCAAATAAGCGTTCTGCACGTTCTGTGCAGGCTCTTGATCTCTGCGATCTGCAACGTGCCCTTGTTTGTAAAGCGCTTGAATAAAATAGCTATTAGAAGCCTTTCGTTTATAAAAATTTAATTCGCTCCGAGATTCAAAAAACAGTCGTATACTTAGTGATATGCACTAAAGCAAAGTTTGCATTACCACTTATTTACTGGCACAAAAAAGTTTGCCTTTTATACGGTAAAGTTGTCGTTTACGTTTCTGTGATACACCTGTTCGTTTACCTGGACAGTAACTTGTGCGAAATGTTTTTTGTAACAAACCGATTCATAAAAATCTATCATAGGTAAAAACTTTTGAAGAGTCATCATCCATGGAGTAGGCGTAGTTAGTTAGTCCTAGTTTATCAGAGTAAATGGGGGACCCTCGATGAGTAACAAGACGGACTACTTTCTACTATACCTGTAGTAGCGGAGTGATAAATGCGTGACGCGACACTACATCAAAGGTGTGCAAGTAAAACACGGGACTACTTTCATTGTCATTTTAATTAGTGATCTACGTCACAGGTATCAATCCGCTCTATTGACAGTAAATCGTAATGGCGACCGTGTCGACAAATAAACTTTGAGACAATTCCGTGGATTTTACCTGTTACACTTGTTAATTTTTCCATTCCAACTTTGGAATATTATTTGTTTCACTGGATTACGTTTTTTTCAAGTGGTAAGTATTGTTTTATTTTTTGTTCACATCGGTATAATATTGTCTGGGAAATCACGCCGCTTTGGTTGGGTTCTTGTCCAGTCGGCGTACCTGTGCGTGACCTGTGTAAAGGTGTGTTAAAAAGGGGGAATTTCGTAAACATTATCCAAACTCGTGCAGTGGACTATACAAGCAATATAAAAATCCAAAGCTTTATCTCAAGTTCAATTTTGCTATATATCGACAACCGAAACACATTTTTCAACTTTGATATAATCTCCCTCATTAAATTTTGGGAGTGTTTTGATGGGATAGAAATGGTCTGATACTTATGTCGTCCTGTAACTCCTTTTTAAACAGCAAAATTTTAGATAGGCTGAAACTCAAAGCATTTGCAGATGACAAATCAAACCTGGCTAACGTAAATGCCTTCAACATTTTCTTCTTTACCCACAATGTTTTCAAAGGCCGTCTTTGTCAAGGTCATTAAAACCATGGGTTATGTGGTAAAGTGTGACACCGTTATCATTTAATGTTTAGAGTTTTTGAGTTAAACACCATACAATCAGTCCTAATGAATGTATTATGTGTTGACCTTTACCAGACAACAGAATTGTAGACTTGTCCAAAATGAAAGATTTTCAGGAGACATTTGTGTAGCTAAAACAATGGTTTCAAGCATTTTCTCCTTTTCATACAGTGTTTTTATATGGTTTCTTCAACACAACACAAGGGGAAGAAACTGGAAACCAGTATTATCTCCTTTTCCCATGATGTCTTCTACCTTTTTAGAGACAACTTCCATTAACCCTTTACCACACAATCCCAACTTTTAACAACCTTGAGGTGCTGTGATATAACTGAAATGAGGTTGAAATGGCATGAAACACTCCACAATCTACAGTCAATCAACAACCCTGAGAAAGAAGCCTTTTGAAAACATTGTGGGAAAAGGAGAAAATGCTGCAAACCAGCATTTTCTCCTTTTCCCATAATGTTTTCTAACGTTTCAGAAACAAATGCAATCATTTTAGCACATTCAATTTGTCATCTGCAAATGCTTTCAATTTGGACGACTCTAAAATAGTGTCGTCTGTTAAAGAGTTAATTGAAGCACATTTAATTTCTTGTCTGGGAATTCTTTTGATTTGGATAGGTCTAAAATTTTGTCCTATGGTAATGAGTTAACCCTTTACCACACAATGCCGCTTTTTAATGACCTGGGAAAGAAGCCTATTGAAAACAACATGGGAAAAGGAGAAAATGTTTGTAATCAGCACTTTCTCCGTTTCCCACCATATTTTCTACTCTATCAAAAGAAAATTGCTCGATTTGAGTAACATTGAAATTATCATCTGCAAATGCTATAATTTTGTTGTCTGGTAAAGAGTTTAAAAAAAAATCAATTTTCCATGCACAAAGCTATTACAGTTAATCTTTGTTTATGTTAATGTAACAGCTGTATTTGATTATTTTTCTGTGTACTCTGCGTTAGTTGCAATTATAGGTAGATTTGTCCCCTTGAACTAGGCAACTGTTATTTATTACACCTTCCCAACTAAGCTGTTTGCATATAAGCTTGTCAAAATCACAATGTGCCATGATTATTTGTATAAAAATAGATTGACAAACATTCTTAAATATTTGATAAAATGTGTTATTGTGTAACATGTTACAGTATATTTTTGATTCAAGATAATACCCAATGGAATGTGTCACATGAAAGCTGTATGTTTTACCCTTTTATCACTCAGGCTCGAGTTTTAATTTTACCAGATGACAAAATTTCAGACTTGTCCAAATTTATAGCATTCTCAGGCAACAGATTAAATGTACCTCAAATGATGGAATTTGTCTCTGATGGAGAAGAAAACATTCTGGGAAAAGGATAAAATGCTGGTTATCAGCATTTTCTCCTATTCCCACAACGTTTTCAAAACCTTTCTTTATCCGGGTCATTAAAACTCTGGATTGCGTGGTAAAGTATTAATGACCCCAACAAGGCTGGAAACAGGGAAAAGGAGAAAATACTGGTGACAGCATTTTCCCCTTCTTCCTTGATGCTTCATTTTTTAAATGACTAATAAATTATCATGTTACATTTTATTACCTGTCTGCAAGTATTTTCAATTTTTGCAAGTCAAAAATTTTGTTGTTTGGCAGAGTTAACTCTTCCATAAGACAAAATCTTAGAATTGTAAAAATTCAAGACATCTGCAGACAACAATTTATATGTAGCTTAGATTAGGAATTCTACTTTTAACCCTTTACCACATAATCCCAAGTTTTAACAACCCCAAGAAAGAAGCCTTTTGAAAACATTGTGGGAATAGAAGAAAATGCTGATAAACAGCATTTACTTCTTTTCCCACAATATTTTCTGTCCTTTAACCCTTTCCCAAACGATAAAATTTAGACTGGTCCAAATTGAAAGAGTTTGCAGATGACAATTTTAAATTTGATGAAAATGACAGAAAGTTCTCCAAAAGGGTAGAAAACACTGGGAAAAGGAGAAATTGCTCGTTATGAGCGATTTCTCCTTTTTCCCCACAGTGTTTTCAAAAGACTTGTACTGCAGACATGTGAAAACCAGGGCTTGTTTGGGAAAGGGTAAAGAGATAAATGTTATGTTTTGAGCTTTATTTAAAATGTTGTCTCCAAATGCTTTCAATTTGGACTGGTCTACATTTTTGTCATGTGGTAGAGGGTTATAGGGTAGAGGAAAAAAAGCAATGCTGGTAAATGGCACTTTCCCCTTTTCCCACAATTTGTAAATAATAAGATCAAGGACTGCATGATAAAACATTAGTCTACTGTCCTCAGTGTACCTGTCACTTTAACCCTTTACCAGACGACAAAATTTTAGCCTTGTCCAAACTGAAAGCATTTGCAGACGACAATTTCAATAGGGCTCAAATGGTGCATTTTTCTTTGATAGGGTAGAAAACATTGTGGGAAAAGGAGAAAATGCTGTTACCAGCATTTTCTCCTTTTCCCACAATGTTTTCAAAAGGCCTCTTTCCCAGGGTCGTTAAAAGGCATCACGTCATTGTGTGGTAAAGGGTTAACTCTTTCCCAAATGAGTCAAACTTTTTGTGCTTTTCTAAATTTTCTGCTTGTCAAAGGACCAGTCTACCTTTTGTTTCCTATGAATGTTTCTGGATAAGCTGTATTTCCGGATCAACGCACTGGGATTTACCTGAGTTTCCTGGTTGGGTACCCTCCATGTTAAGAAGGGACACCGTGCATCGTAAGAATTACAATGGCGTATGTTTTACCCAAGCACTTGTATATATGTTAGTATTGCTCCTACAATTGTTTAGATATATAAAATAAATTGTGTCATAAATTTGCATTTTGCAAAGCGGATTTCCGGATTAAAAAGTAAAATTTGTACAGAAAATATTGGTTTCAGATGTTTTTGTCTGGATCCTGAGATTTCCGGAATTATGGAGCCTGGATAAAAGCGGTTCGACTGTATATTACAGAGATGTCTTAAGCCCCCTTGTGCCAGAGCATGGCTAATTTACAATAGGAAGATACTCTAAATTAAGATTTCTCTTTTCGTTGGAGCGTCCATTGGCAATACACTGTAGAGCACCATCCCAGTACTGTTGAAACCAAGTAAGAATAGACATTATTCAAGCATGGTGTCAGTTTTATGACTGAAATATGCTGGTTACCAGCATTTTTTCCTTTTCCCAAATGTTTTCTACCCTGACAAAGGCAAAATCCATCATTTAAGCCACATTTAAATTGTTGTCTGCAAATGCTTTCAATTTGGACAGGTCTAACTCTTTATGTCATTTGGTAAAGTGTTAAAGAACTTAAAGATTTCTCAGCAGATATAGACAGAGTTATTCAAGCCCTAGTCTAACACATGATTGTTTTGCATTGTCATGTGACCAAGTTTATTATTGTTTGTTTTTCATTTGATCCCAATCTTGTCTCTCCTCTTGCTTCCCCTTCAAGTCCCTAAGTCCTCGTCAGACAGCAGCATATTTAAAGCATCTGTAGACATGGAGATAAATTTAGCTCAGTGATGATATTTTTCTTTCCAAAAGCTGAAAACATTGTGGAAAAACTAGCATTTTCTCCTTTTTCCACAATGTTTTGAAAAGACTTCCCTCACACATGATCATTAGGGGTCATGATTGTATGGTAAAGGGTTAACCCCTTACCACACTATCCCGGGTTTTAACAACCCTGAAGAATAAAACTTTTGAAAACATGGTAGGAAAAGGAAAAAATGCTGGTAACCAGCATTTTCTCCTTTTTCCACAATGTTTTCTACTCTATCAAAGACAGGGGTCATCATTTGAGCAGCTTCAAAATTTTTGTCTACAAATGCTTTCAGTTTGGTTGAGTCCAAAATTTTATTGTTTGGTAAAGAGTTAAGCATTGAATTCAATTGACCAGTCCTAAGTAAGTGATAAGATCAGAGGTTAGATAATAAGGAACTTAACAATACCTTCAATAGAAAACATAGCCAAAAGAAATATCTATGTGTAGACAGAGTGTGGTGCCACTTTTATTATTTGATTGGAGTAGAAAACTTGCTCATTCATAGCACAGACAGTTATACTGACAAAGACTGTGATCAGAATGTAGGTACAAATGCCCTATAGATACAAAATGTCATAATAATGTAAAAATGTTGTCTGCAATATTGCTTTGGATTTGGACAAGTCTAAATTTTTATCATCTGGTTAACAATACAAGGTTTTAATAACCTGGAGGAAAAAAAGTTTGAAAACCTTGCATGAAAAGGAGAAAATGCTGGTAACCAACATTTTCTTCTTTTCCCCCTACGGTTTTCTACTCTCTCACACACAATTTACCATCAGTTCACCACGTATAATTTGTTGTCTGCAAGTACTTCAGTTTGGAGAGGTCTAAAATTCTATCATTTAGTATTTGAGTTATAAGTCACAAATTGGTAAGTGTTGTTCCACATCTCTGAATTCTTTACCAAGCGAAAGAAAAATAGAGTGAGTATAAGAGTAACTGTAACAGAAATTTTAAGGTAAAGTAACAGTTGCCTGCAGCAGTTGCCTGCAGGAGAATCACATCTACAATTTTTACCAGTCATGAATTACTGTTCATTTATTCCATACTAATACCAAGAAGAAGGTATAAAGCTAGCGTAAACAGCTATGAAAATCTTTAAAAAAAAAAACTAAACAAGGGTGGACTTTGTAACTAATATTTTTTATGTCGGATCAATTTATCAATAAAAAGTAATGGCTTGTTGTCAAATTTGTCTGTCGTAACTGTCAATCGTGATATTTAGTAAATGACTATTTGTCTTAGCAATTTAGCCCTTTACTGCAGAATCCTGACTGTTAACGACCTTTGGAAAACATTGTGGAAAAAGGAGATAATGCTGGTGACCATCATTTTCTTCTTTTCCCACAATGTTTTCTTCCCTTCCCAAAACAAATTACAATATTTCAATCACATAAATTTTTGATATCTGCAGATGCTTTCAATTTGGACCAGTCTAAAATTTTTTCATTTGGTAAAGAGTTAACCCTTTACCAAACGACAAAATTTTAGACTGGTCCAAATTAAAAGCATCTGCAGACGACAAAATGAATTTGACTGAAAAATTGAAATTTGTTTTGGGAAGGGTAGAAAACATTGTGGGAAAAGGAGAAAATGCTGGTTATCAGCATTTTCTCCTTTTCTCGCAATGTTTTCAAAAGGCTTCTTTCTCAGGGTCGTTAAAAGTCGGTATTGTGTGGTAAACTATTAAATGGTTAGTTAGTCATTACAGGCAGTTTGCATACATGTAGCAGGAAATTGTTTATTGGTGAGGGACAGTTTATTATGAGTCAGGTTGAAAAAAGACAAATAGGAGACAAAAGATTAGTGTGTGGGTTTTTTTTTGAAAATACATCAGTCCTCTATAAACCCCATTACCGCACAAGGAACTTTAAGACTTCTCTAAATTCAAAGCATTTGAAGACGTCAATTCAAGTGTGGTTCTAATTATGGAATTAGTTTATGAGTTCATAGAGAAAACAGAGGAAAATGCTAGTTACCAGCATTTTCTCCTGTTCACACTTTGTTTTCTAAAGCCTCTTTTTTTTAGAGTTGTAAAAACTGGAAATTATGTAGTAAAGAGTTGAACAAACACCCAACAGCAAAAAGATAGTTTCATATAACAGTTGGGTACTATATACAAGTTTAAAATTAGTCAAAACATGGTGCTATTCAGCATTTTCTTCTTTTCCACAGTTTTTATAGATCAAAAAAAGACAATGACATTTGATCAAAGATAAGTTAACTCTTTATGGCACAATGCTGCCTTTTAACGACCCTGGGAAAGATTCCTTTGGAAAGCATTGTGGGGAAAGGAGAAAAAGCTGGTTACCAGCATTTTCTCCCTTTCCCACAATGTTTTCTAACCTATCTAAGAAAAATTGCACCATTTGAGCCACATTTAAATTGTCGTCTGCAAATGCTTTCAATTTGGACATGGCTAAAATTTTGTCGCCTGGTAAAAGGTTAATTTTCTGCCAATGCTACCAGCATGGGTAACTCTAAATGTTTCTTATCCCCTAACTTTTTCCACAAATTTTAACATTACAACCCTGAGGGAAAAACCTTTTGAAAACATTGGGAAAAAAGGAGAAAATGCTGGTACCAATTCCAAACCAAATTATCTCTTTTTTTCTCAAATGTTCAACAGCCTTCTTCTTCAGGGTCATTAAAATTGGGAGATTGTGTGGTAAAGGGTTAAACAGTCAAGAGTAAATGAATCCAATTTCAGATAAGGATTTAAGGTACATTATGACAACAACAATTGCAAATGACTGGTTGTTTTGTTTTCCTGACCAAACTTTTGAAACATTTATCATAAAAATGACATCTTTGGGGAATCTTGGTCAAACCTGCTGTGTATGTCTTCACAACAGATCACACTAAAGAGCATTTAGCTCTTTATGACATGAAACAAATGTGACAGAACAACTTTGAACCAATCTTGTAAAACAGATTTAGCTCTTACAGAAAGATTTGCTATTTTTAACACCCTGAGGAAGAACATTTTTGAAATTATGTTGAGAAAATGATGGTCAGCTGCATCTTCTCCTCTTCCCACGATAATTTATCCTTTCACAGATACATTTCTTATCAAGTCTTTACCAAACAAAAGGAAGCAGGTTTAACAAAGTGAGAGTAATTTATTTTTTAGATGTCTACTTTTTCAGAGGTAAAAGATGTTTCTGACCTAAGAAGATGGACAGCATAGATTCTGGCCTTCCTGGCGGCCATTCACCAGCGCACTGGTACGATACTTGGGACCGGCAGGCGAGCCAGACTTTCTCCAATACAACCAAAGGGTTGCGCAATGCTCCAGGAGAAAATAACTGCTTTCTTAATAGTGCCGTTCAGGTAAGTGATGCATAATGCTTTTATGTTTAAACTTTTTACCAGACAAGCCAAAGATGTACAAGCAATGAGGAAGAATGTTTCTGAAAACATTGTTGAAAAAGCAGAAATTGCTGGTAACGAGATAACAAGTACACAAGATAAAGTGCTTTACAAACTTACATGCTGACAGATTTTGAAAAGAAAAAAAAAGATTCTTGTGAGAACTGAAACTGCCTCACAAGATAACAAAAAGCAATGTCTATTGACACCTTTCAATTATCAATTTTGTAGCCTGTGAAAGTAACTATTGAATTTATAATGAGATATGGCTGAGGACATCTTCTCACAGGAATATAGATCAGAACTGAGAAAAAAAATTATACCTAGTGATTTAACTCTTTACCACACAATTCAGACTTTTAACGACCCTGTGAAAGAAGCCTATTGAAAACATTGTGGGAAAAGGAGAAAATGCTGGTAACCAGCATATTCTCCTTTTCCCACAATGTTTTCTACCCTATCAAAGAGAAATTCCAAGAGTTAAGCCACATTTTTATTGTCGTCTGCAAGCAGCTTTCAATTTGGACTAGTCTACATCTTTGTCGTTTGGTAAAGAGTTAAATGAGACATCTTCATATTGTGTGGACCTGCTATGGAAAAGGTCCTATCCTGTCTGACTAAGGTAAAACCACATGTCTATATAGGAAATGGACAATGAGTGTGCCTTGGTATAATTTGCCTCTTTTCAATATCTCTGTAGCAAATGAACATACTTAAGACTTGCATATTTTGAAAGCATCATCAGACTGCAGGCAACAAATTAAATGTGCTTATAATAGTAAGCTTTGGAAAAGGCGAAAATGCAGTTATTAGCATTATCTCCTTATTCAGCAGTGTTTTTCAGAAGCGTTCTTCCTCAGGGTCGTTAAATCACAAAATTGTTTGGAAAAGTGACAATGCCACATTATATTGTAAGCAATTACTTCTAAGTTACTAAAAGCTATCCAATTGCCTAGACATCAACGCCATACTAAAATGTATCGAACTGACAGAAATAAGGTATTATTCATAAAGAAAACCAGAGTGAGCAGAATGATAATTAAATTATGTAAGATTGTTGAAAATAACCAGGTAACTGAGTCATTCCTGAAAAGAAAAAAAAATGTATAAAAGTTAAAGAAAAATAAAATCTGGACCCTTGGTCAGAGGTCAAGAGGGAGACAATTGATCTGGTCAAGATGGCCGATTGTGCTCTTCTGGAGAGGTACTTCAAGTGTTGAAAGGTGTCACAGGGTTTAATTTAGGCACTTTAAACCTTTTAGAGGTGTGAAACCATGCTGTCTTAGAAAACACCTTTGTAGTTTAACAGTTACATGCTAAACCCTGCTGTCTGCTTGAGGTCAATGATACTTTGTGTTTGCTAAATGGTAAAATCTTACATGCGCTTTTACCTCTGTACCAGACAACAAAATTTTGGACCAAAGTTCCAATGAATTAACAATTCATTGCCAAGTCTGTATATATTACATAACAATGCTTTATCATTCCACATGGTCAAAGTTTGATAGACAGAACTCGAAAGATTATTTATGTCATAAAGACATGTTTAGACATGTCCAGATTGAAAGCACATGCTGACAACTACATGTATCTTTAATGATGAAACATGTCTGTAAATTGTAGAAAAAGTTGTAGGAAAAGGAGAAACCAGCATTTCCCCCCTTTTTACCACAAAGCTTTCCAAAGTACGTACAGATTTGTTAAAACACAGGATTGTAAAGCAAAGGGTTAAAGATAAACAAACAAGAAAAAAGAAGTTTGAGTATAAACCAGACTGATTGCTGAAATTTAAAAAAATATACTTGTATATGAGCCATGCTCTGTGAAAAGGAGGCTTAATGCATCGGCGAAAAATATCAACCCAGGTCAGTCTGTACAGGCTGACCTTGGCCAAAACTTTTCGCTATTGGTCAGTTTTCTGTATGTCAAAGGACAGTCTACCTTATGATACAGTCAGTTGTTAGACATAATGGAATATATGGATCCCTAATTATGTGATAGCTCATTTAGTATCATGCATTACAGAGATGCATTAAGCCTTTTTTTGCCAGAGTGTGATCCATATAATATTTGACCGTCTGTTTTTGTCTATCATTTGCTTTTTTCTTATAACAAATTGACAAAAGAAGCAAGTTCTGGATGCATTCCTAGACCAGCAAATAATGGTTTTTACACTCATTTTAGACTTGAGAGCATGTTCATATATTGCCCAAATGCCTTTGTCAGTGTCATGTTTGAAAGTACGAGCCACACTGTAGTGGCCATTGAGTAAAATTTCAGTTGCATGAGTCTTTAGTTTGGGACGAGCAAGGGCAGAGCCTATTTCTATACTGGGGACTAGATTATCAATAGAGCTAATTATAGTGGGTTTTACCTGTCATGCTGAATAAGAGGAGAGACCAATCATTACCATTGACACTAACTGCCATGAAATTGAAACCCAGGTGTATTGACTAGTATTGATTCTGGATTGTCTCCGGTTTCATGGCTCCAAACAGTTCTTCTCTATTTTGTTACCTGTCTGTGTGACTGCTGCCATGGCAACCAGGTTTAGAAGATTTATTGTTAGGTTTATCACAATGGCTTTGAATGCAAAATTGCAATTAAGGTTGCTTTGGCCATTATTGGACATGCAAGGAAATGGAGGAGAAAATGTATACAGAAACTTGGACCAATATATCTTGGAGAATCATTTAACCCTTTCCCAAACGACAAATTTTGGACTGGTCCAAATTGAAAGAGTTTGCAGACGACAATTTTGAATTTGATGAAAATGGCAGAAAGGTCTCAAAAAGGGTAGAAAACACTGTGGGAAAAGGAGAAATTGCTTGTTACAAGCAATTTCTCCTTTTCCCACAGTGTTTTCAAAAGACTTGTACTGCAGACACGTGAAAACCAGGGCTTGTTTGGGAAAGGGTTAACTCTTTACCACACAATCCCAACTTTTAACAACCTTTGGAAAGATGAGCCTTTTGAAAACATTGTGGGAAATGGAGAAAGTGCATTTTCTCCTTTTCCTACAATGTTTTCTACTCTTTCCAAAACAAATTTCAATTTTTGAGTAACATTTATTTTTTTGGCTGCTGAAGCTTTCAATTTGGACTGATCTTAAATTTTGTCGTTTGGTAAAGAGTTCGAAAGTACAAAGAAGCTCCCATGTCTAACATTTTCTCCATGGACACATCAAAACTTTTTGTTTTGGTTCAACCCTTTACCACACAATCCCGACTATTAACGACCCTGAGGAAGAAGTCTTTTGAAAACATTGTGGGAAAAGGAGAAAATGCAGGTTACCAGCATTTTCTCCTTTTCCCACAATGTTTTCTTCCCAATCAATGGCTACTTCCACAATTTGAGCAACATTTAAATTGTTGTCTGCAAATGCTTTCAATTTGGACAAGTCTGCATTTTTGTCGTGTGGTAAAGAGTTAAACTTGGGATCTATGATGTGGGTATTTATTAGTTGCTTACCTGATAATGCTGCCCCCCTCCCCAAAAAACTTAACTCTGAACTTGAACTCTATCATATGAATAATGATATTGGGCATTTCAATAACATCTCTCATTGTTGGGTAGGAGGATGAAGGAACCCGAGATAAGACCTTGGGCTATCTTCAAGACCTCCTGGGGTGCCTTATATATGACTGAGGACATAAACACAAAGTTTATTTACCTTTATGATTATCTATTTCTGTGTGAGATAACTCACCTGTGTAATATAATTTACCTGTATCCAGAGCTGAATGTAGAGTTGTTGACCAATTTATAAATTAATTTTATCAACACCTAGAGGGCTGGTTGATTAATTATATGGTGTTTAATGCCATTTTCAACATTATTTCAGTTATTTAGTGGCAGCCAGTGCACATATCCATGCTTTCCTGGAGTTTCTGATACCAGTACTTAATTACATATTCTTCCCAAGCCAGATAATCATAGTCAAAACAATGATCAGTGATGAGGCAGAGGAAGGAATCTTGTCAGAAGGACTAACATCAATCCTGAGAAGAAATTGGCAGAGCTTGGGATTCAAACCAGCAACACCCAGTTCTCAAGTCCTGTTTGCTACTGACTGTGCCACTCAGTACTGGACCTGGCTTAACCCTGTACCAAACAGTCTCGGATTTTCACAGCCTCGGAAAAGAAGGCTTTTGAAAACAATTGTGGGAAAAGCAGAAAATGCTGGTCACCACCACTTTTTCCTTTTTCCACAATAATTTTCTGGTATATCTGATACATATTTCATCATTTGTGCTATATTTATTTTGTCATCTGCAAGTACTTTCAAATTGGACCAGTAAAAAATGTTTTCGTTTGGTAAAGAGTTAACTTCCTTTTTTAGACAGTTAAGTTTAGGATCAGACTGCACAGCACATGCACTCTGATCATTAATCTGCACAGTCTGAAAGCAACTAAAGCCATGTGCAGTGCTTTAAGGGTAAATTTACTTTGCAGTCTAAAAGTTTATAGGAATTCAAGTCAGATCATCATCCAAAAAACATTTAAATGAAACGTAAAGCAAGATTAGATTGCATCAAGTCATTCTATGTGTCTGATCTTAATCTCCATTGGCTGCAAATGCAACTTAATGTTATGAAAAAGGCACTTTTAGTATTAATGGAACAAGTTGAATACATTGTACAATTAATCTGCCAAATCTACAACTTCTGGTTGACTGCAGAAGAAACCATAACAAAACCCATATGAATGAAAATAATAAATGTCAATTTGAAGTGTGTTGAATCCATAAAGGGAAACATTGTTATTACAAAAGTCCTTTCTGTTAATTAACTCTCTAACAAATGGAAACATTTTCAATTTATCCAAATTATAAGCATTTGCACATGACATTAGGTGCAGTCTCAGGAGATGAACGTCATTGGCTGAAAAATAGAACTGAAATATTTAAAGTACAAAGTAGTGATGTGTTTTAACTTGATACCAAAATTTTAGAATTGTCAAACATGAATGCATTTGCAGACAACAAAAGGAATGTGACACAAAAATTGATATTTGATTCATAAAAGGAAGAAAGCAATGTGGGAAAAGGAGAAAATGCTGGCAACCAGCATTTTCTCCTCTTCCGACAATGTTGTAAACAGCTGGTTTATTTTTTTCAGGGTCATTGAACTTGGTACTTGGTATTTTGTGGTATAGGGTTGACGGTTACAGTAAAATGTTAAGTGAAAGAGAAATGTGATACTTTGACATTTCATGTACAAGATGCCAGATTTTGTCCAAAATAGATGTGTTGTGTTAAAATAAGATTGGACAAAAGTGTAATTTATATCTTAACCCTTTACTACACAATCCCGACTTTTCCCTTAAAAGGAAGAATTAAAAATTGGAATTTGTTTTGGGAAGGGTAGAAAACATTGTGGGAAAAGGAGAAAATGCTGGTTACCAGCATTTTCTCCTTTTCCCACAATGTTTTCTTCCCTATTAGTGACAAATTCCATAATTTGAGCAACATTTAAATTGCCAGCTGCAAATACTTTTAAGTTAGGCAGGTCTACAATTTTTTGTCTTGTGGTAAAGAATTAATAAGAGTTTTGAAACTTAAGTGGCTAATTTTGGTACCGGCATTTTGCAAGATTTTGTAAATGAAATTAAATAACACTTCATTTGATTAATGGTTTTGGTTAATTTCTGAAATTGGCCGTGACAAGTGCAATGTACCTTGAGATCTAACAGAGATATTCTTCAGTAGAATATGATTGTGTCCATGCTTAACTCTATACTAAAAGACAAAATTTTAGACCAGTCCAAATTAAAAGCATTTGCAGACAATAAATCAAATATTGATTGGATGGTAAGATTGGACTGTGAATTAGGATAGAAAACATGGGAAAAGGAGAAAATGCTAATTACCAGCATTTTCTCCTTTTCCCATAATGTTTTCAAAAGGCTTCTTCCTCAGACACTTTAACTCTTTACCAGACTACAAAATTTTAGACTGGCCCAAATTCACAGCATTTGCAGACGACACACTAAATGTGGCCCAAATGATCAAATTTGTTTCTAAAAGGCTAGAAAACATTATGGGAAAAAAAGTAGAATATGCTGGTTACCAGCATTTTCTACTTTTCCCACAATCTTTTCAAAAGAGTTATTTCCCAGAGGCGTTAAAATTCTTCATTGTGTGGTAAAGAGTTAAATTTGTTGTCTGCAAAATTTAATGATTTTAATTTTGGATGACTGAAATTTTGTTATCTGGGAAAGGGTAAAGATTTAAGTTTTGAGTGCCTGTTTGAATTATGAAGAAGCTCTCATCGGTGTTGACTTAGTCATCCAGCTGTCACACTGTTTTGAAAAAGATTACTTCTAGAGAACCGTTGGAAGTAAATATTGAAAGTGGAAACGAAAGTGGAAACAAAAGTTGGGTACCATCACAAAAGTTAACCATTAGAGAATTAAATAAAAGAAAAATTGGACATTTGTAGTAGTTGAGACAGAAATAAATATACTTATATTATGTATCAGAATTCAATGCTGTACAGCAAACTAGTAACTGATATTGTACATTCAAGATCATACCATGTATTCTATGCAGTCTGATCTTGATTCCACAATGTAAGCATAAGCAGCTAAATCAGAATGCAGCGCTGAAACCTATACTAAACAATTCCGGGTTTTAATGATCCTAGGAGAAAAGCATTTGAAAACATTGTGGGAAAAGAAGAAAATGCTGTTAATCAGCATTATCTCATTTTCCCTCAATGTTTTCCTTCCTATCTAAGACAAATCCAAACATTTTAGTTACATTTAAATTGTTGTCTGCAAATGCTTTCAATTTAGACCAGTCACAAATTTTGTTGTATGGATAAAAAGTAAAGAGTTGTAACACCATAGTTTGATCCTGAATAGGGGCTTTGTTATCATTTAAACAAGATTTATATTTGAACTAAAGTTTGAGTAAAATTAAACTCGGATTTAATTTAGGTGCAGCTTATCACCAACCCTCGGCGATATTGATCTTGCCTTTTATAATAATCTTACCTTCCGCTGTAATCCCGCGGTGTATATTATAAACAAACGTGCGGTGGCTTGCACTTTTTTTCTTACTCATTTCCTCGCTCATACAACTAACCTTTTTTTTTGCCTTGCAGCAGTCCATATTTTAACAACTCTTTACCTCATAATCCAGACCTATAAGGACCCTGAGAAAGAAGCCCTTTGAAAACATAGTGAGAAAAGAAGAAGAAGCTGGTAACCAGCAATTTCTCCCTTTTCCACAATGTTTTCTACCCATCAAACCACAATTACAATTTTTTGGGGTCAATTCAAATTATCATTTTCAAATGCTTTCAGTTAGGACAAGTTTTAAACCCAGTCTCGTGGCAAAGAGTAACCAACACAAGTTTATATTGCCCTTCCATTATTATTAGGTAGCAGGTTTTTATAACTTAACTTTATTACTTTTTTAATTATTGCCTGATAGTCAAAAATGCAAAAATATGGACCACAGTGATAATTATATAAAGATTCCTTCTGCACTTTTTAACTGTTTGTCAAGCAACTGAAATCAGATTTATCTAGATCTAATTTGAAAGCATTTACATGCACCATGACAAATTGGACGTGTTCTTGTTGATGTGATGTGTCTTTGAAAGAGTAGAAATCACTGTTGAAAAAGGAGAAAATGCTGGTCACCAATATTTTCTCTTTTTCCCATAATTTACTCAAGAGTCTTCGCTTGGAGTTGTTTAAAGTCAGGATTGTGTGGTAAAGGATTGAGGTAACAGGTTTAACTCTTTACCAAATGACAAAATTCTGGACTCGACCAAATTGAAAGCATTTCCAGATAACAAATTAAATGTGGCGCAAATGAAGGTTTCTGTCTTTGGTTGGGTAGAAAACATTGTGGGAAAAGGAGAAAATGCTGGTAACCAGCATTTTCTCCTTTTCCCACAATGTTTTCCAAAGCCTTCTTCTTTAGGGTTGTTAAAAGTCCGGACTGTGTGGTAAGAGGTTAAATAGGGTAGTTTATTTTTTATCATAAAAGGATTAAGGGCAGTGAATTCAATAGAGTAAACTTTATTTCAGAGAAAAAAAAATTAAGTTTGGTTTTGTCAGATAAAATATGAGGGATGACACCTTGCTGAATGGCAACTGAACAAATGATGGGCCCTAAATTGACCCCTGTATTTTATTTGATTTAAATTACAGGTTAGGGTACTTTGTATATTGTAAGCCCACTGACTGTAGCCCAGTATGACTTTTGACCAAAGTGAGGGCAAAAAGTCATTGCTTAACCCTTTACCGCACAATCCCGACTTTTAATGACGCCGAGGAAGAGGCCTTTTGAAAACATTGTGGGAAAACAAGAAAGTGCTGGAAGAAGAAACCAGCATTTTCTCCTTTTTCCACTATGTTTTCTACCCTATCATACACAAAACCTATAACTTAATGCACATGTAATTTGTTGGCTACATATGTTCAATTTGGACAAGTCTAAGATTTTGCCTAACTTCGGAAAAGAGTTAGGAATAGAAAATATTTCATAATTATGTAAAACCAAGTGATTAGACTCTGCTCAACTAGTGGTATCACTGTAATCAAAGCATGTTTTTAGGGCTTGTCAGATAAGACAGGCTTATAAAAAAACTTGTCAAAGCAAAATTGATAACAGCCCTCGGGTTACAAGATTAATGTTACTGACCCTGCGTTAGAAGATTGTGTGGTTCAAGATCAGACAGCACAGAAGATAGTTTGCTTTAATCCTTTATGAAACAATCTGGAGTTCAACAACCATGAGAAGAAAAAAACTTTTGAAAACATGGTGGGAAAACAAGAAAATGCTGGTTATCTTTTACCAATCATTAACCCTTTCCCAAACAAGCCCTGGTTTTCGCGTGTCTGCAGTACAAGTCTTGAAAACACTGTGGGAAAAGGAGAAATTGCTCATAACGAGCAATTTCTCCTTTTCCCACAGTGTTTCCTACCATTTTGGAGAACTTTCTGTCATTTTCATCAAATTTAAAATGTCATCTGCAAACTCTTTCAATTTGGACCGGTCTAAAATTTGTCGTTTGGGAAAGGGTTAAATATACTCTTCTTTGACAGTGGTATTAGAACTGAATTCCAGTTGCAGAATGGTTAGAATGGTTTCCCAAAATGATTTCAGCCCTTCCAAAACCAAACTTTCAGTTTTTGAAAAACATTTTATTTTGTCATCGGCAGTTTCTTTCAATGTGGGATTGTTTTCTATCATTCAAAAAACAATTGTTTTTTTTAGTGGCATTTATTATTCATTTTTTTCACCTCTCACCTCTGATGCATGTGGGAAAAGTAGTCAGTGAAAGAAAGCCATGTCAGTACTGGTGTGAGAAAACCAGGAAACACATGCAAAGGTGCACTGACTGCCCTGATATGACCTTAGCTGTTAAAACTACAATATAAACAAATCATTATTCAGCTGCAAATACTGTAAACTTCGACCAATGAAAAAGTCTGTCATTGTGGTAAAGATTTAATTTGTTTCTTGAGGAGGTTTATCTAAATCTGTCTGTTTTTATGTGTGGTTAATTGGTCAAGACATATTCCAGTTCCCTGGTGGACACTTACACAGAGATAGGGATCAGATTATAAGATTAACTCCTTATGGACCCACAAAGTTCTAGACATGTCCAAATAGAAAATATTTGCTGACAACAAATTCCACTTTATTCATATGAAGTGATTTGACTTTAAACGAGTAGAAAACATTGTGAGAAGAGGAGAAAATGCTGGTGACCAGCATTTTCTCCTTTTCCCACAGTGTTTTCAAAACCTTTTTTCTAAGGGTTGTTTGAAAGTCGGATTGCATGGTAAAGGTTTCATTATTTACCAGAGGACCAAACTTAACCCTTTACCTTCTCTGGTCTTGGATCTACAGGGTCTGTTTTACTGAGACATTCTTGACTAAATGAGCAACCATGAAACTGCAGTTATCAAGGTCCTAATGTCTTGATGGAAAAATTGTACTCCAGTTTTATCTGGCGCTCCAAGGGTTAGCCCTGAAACTGTTAAGCACAACTTACTGACCTTTTTCAGACAGTGTAAGTCAAGATCAGACTGCAATGTGCTATCTGAACTTGGATCTACGCTGTCCAATAAGGAGATATTTTTTGTCCAAAACATAGGTTTGAAAGAATAGTGTTCAGGTTTTTACTGTTGGCTTGAAAGTTTCATTTATTTTTTTTAGCTGGACAAGGGTTAAGACTGGGCACCAATCCTCTAGTCTGACACTTATGTATGAAGATACAATGTCTGTCACTTTTACAATGTCAATATCAGATTGCTAATTGTCTTACCAGTTGGCACATTCCACAGAAAAGTGGTACAGACAAACATTATGACAATTTTCCCACTTTGCACCTATTATTTGCCTTTGGGCCTGTATACATAAATATCAGTCTGCAGAAAATGTGAAGTCTGATCTTTGATTCACACTGTCCCCTTTGCAAAGACATTCTGGACAAAAGCAAGCTTGTAAAGGCATATATCGATATGTGGGTCTTACTTCCAGTCTGAAATCATAGGTTGGGATTTTTGACATTTAGAGGGTCAGCGATAAGCCCTGTACCCTTTACCACGCAGTCCCGAGTTTTAATGACCAAGGAGAAGAACGCTTTGAAAACATTGTGGGAAAAGGAAAAAATGCTGGTAACCAGCATTTTCTCCTTTTCCCACAATGTTTTCTACCCTGTCAAAGAGAGATAGCATCATTTGAGCTAAGTTTAATTTATCGCCTGAAAATGCTTTCAATTTGGTTGAGGACAAAATTTTGTCGTTTGGTAAAGAGTTGACCAAACTACAAAAGTTTGACGTGTACAGATTGAAAGCATTTGCAAATGACAGAATAAATGTGATTGAAAAATTGAAATTTGTTTTGGGAGTGCAAAAAACTTTGTGGGAAAAGGAGAAAATGCTGGTTACCAGCATTTTCACCTTTTCCCACAAGGTTTTCAAAAGGTTTCTTTCACCGGGTCGTTAAAAATAGGAATTTTGTGGTAAAGAGTTAATTCATTGCCCTTAGATTCTGTTATGGGGGGAGGGGGGGGGGGATAAAATACACTGGGAGTTTTTCAACCAAACATTCCGTGTTCCCTGTAATTCTGAAACAAACATCAATTAGATGGATTTCTGTAAGATCATTATTCTTTTTAATTATTGAAACAAAACCTCAGCAGAAACGACATTCTGAACACCAGCCAGGTAGGATACTCAGTAAATTCCCAGAAAGATTTTTGTTTTTGCCACTTTAAAACATGACCTGGCCGGGTAGCGCAGTGGTAAGCATATCTTACTCCTGACCTGGTGGTTGCGGATTTGATATCCAGTTGAGGCAAACTCGCTTTGTGGCGATTTTTCGCCTCTCATCTGTGATGCATGTGAGAAAGTAGTCAGTGGCTTGGAAAGAAAGTTGTGTCAGTGCTAGTGTGAGAAAGCCAGGAAACACGTGTAGGTGCACTAACCACTGTGATTTGACCTGAGCTGTTAACCCTTTCCCAAACGACAGATTTTGGACTGGTCCGAATTGAAAGAGTTTGCAGACGACAATTTCAAATTTGATGAAAATGGCAGAAAGTTATCAAAAAGGGTAGAAAACACTGTGGGAAAAGGAGAAATTGCTCGTTACGAGCAATTTCTCCTTTTCCCACTGTGTTTTCAAAAGACTTGTACTGCAGACACATGAAAACCAGGGCTTGTTTGGGAAAGGGTTAAAACAGCCGTAAACTCCAATACTAATTTAAAAAAAACATGACCAGCAATCAGGTTTTGTCTTGCAGCTTTTTCAAAATTTGAAAACATTATGCAAAAAGGAGAAATGCGTGTATTTGTGTATTACACATAAATTACCTGCTGATATACAGTTGTATCATATTTTACACAGTTACCTGATGCTGCGAATTTGTTCCAGGTGATAATTAGGAAATTAACCCTTTAGCACACAAACCCAAGTTTTAATGACCTTGAAGGAGATGATTTTTGAAAATATGGCGGGAAATTGAGAAAATGCTGGTAACCACCGTTTTATCCCTTTTCCAACATGTTTTCTATTTTAGTTTCTACTTCAGTTTATTTGAATCACTTTTAAATTTGTCGTCTGCAGATGCTTTCAATTTGGAGGAGCGTAGAATTTGTTGTTTGATAATTGACCTTGTCCTGCTGAATAAGTCAAATGAAACTTTCAAGCCGATAGTAAAAATTACTGTTATTTCAAACTTATTTTTTGGAGAAAATTATCTCATTATCGGAGAGATTAGATCAAAGATCAGACTGCATTATTCTGTGCAGTCTGATCTTGATCTACACTGTCCGCAAAAGGTCGGTGAGTCGCGCTTAGCAGCTAAGGGCTAATTTGTGGTTTTTCCAAAGGATGTTGAAAACATTGTTGAAAATAAGCACGCTGTGACCAGCTTGGCAATCAGTTCAACAATTTTTACATCACATGCAAACCCATTTTTTGAAACGGAAAGAAAATGTTTAACCCTTTACCATACAGTTCCAACTTTTAACGACCCTGAGAAAGAAGCCTTTTGAAAGCATTACGGGGAAAAAAAAAATTAAATTTGTTTTCGGGAAGGATAGAAAACATAATGCAAAAAGGAGGAAATGCTGGTTACCATTAACTCTATACCAAACAACAAAATTTTGGAATAGACCAGATTGAAAGCATTTACAGATGACAAATTAATCTTGCTAAAATGATGATTTCTCTTTTTGATAGTGAAGAAAACATTTTGGGAAAAGGAGAAAATGATGGTTACCAGCAATTTTTCCTTTTCCCTCAATATTTTCAATAGCCTTTGCTTTCAGGGTCGTTAAAAGTTAGGTTTGTGTAGTAAAGGGTTAACCAGCATTTTCTGCTTTTCCCAAAATGTTTTCAAGAGGCTTCTTTCTCAGTTCATTCCTCTCTCACCGCTGATCATTGTTTCAACGATGGTTATGTGGGAAAGCAGCCATGCGGGAAAGCAGCCAGTGGCTTGGAAAGAATATTGTGTAGATCGAGTACTGGTAAAAGAAACTCCAGGAAAGCATGGATAGGTGCACTGGCCGCCGCGATATAACAGAAATAATGTTGAAAACGGTGTTAAACACCATACAATTCTTTCTCAGGGTCGTTAAAAGTTGGAACTGTGTGGTGAAAGGTTAAGAAAACCCATCATTTGAGCCATGTTTTATATTTTATCTAGAAATGCTCCAACTTTGGGCAAGTCATGATGCTTTTTCCGCAATATTTTCTACTTTCTATCAGACAAATCTTTGATTGTGAATCACATATTGTTGTCCGATGCATCTGATTTCAGTAGGTACAAGACTAAAATATTATTGTTTGATATTGAAGAACTGTTCAAAGGAAAAAAAATCCTATCAGGTCAGGGAAGTTTAATCTCTAAACTTTAATCTACAATGAATGAATAAAGAAACCTTGTCTCCTTCTTAAACACGATTTTTTAGATCTAGATTGTCGTATATGACTAATACACAGCTTTTGGCGTGTGTCTAGCGTCAACTAGCGTCAACGAAATTAACTTTGAAAAATCATATCAGTTAATCAATTTAACTGATCTAAAGATTTATTTAATCTGGTTTTGAGATCTTTTGCTGGTAGCATTAAGCCACTTGTTTTTGTATTGATCAGCCATTTCCTGTCCTTCGGTCCGTATAAAGAGGGGTTTTATATGTACATGTATCTAATATTTAACTCTTTACCAAATGACAAAATTACAGACTGGTCCAGATTGAAAGCATTTAAAGATGACAAAATAAATGCGACCTAAAAATTGAAATTTGTCTTAGGAAGGATAGAAAACGTTGTGGGAAAAGGAGAAAATGCTGGTTACCAGGATTTTCTCCTATTGCCACAATGTTTTCAAAAGGCTTCCTTCTCAGGGTCGTTAAAACTCGGGATTGTGTGGTAAAGGGTTAACTCTTTACCAATGGACAAAATTTCAGACTGGTCCAGATTCAAAGTATTTGCAGACGACATATTAAATTAAGCTGAAATGATGGTGATTGTTTCTGAAAGTGTAGAAAACATTGTGTGAAAAGGAGAAAATGCTGGTCACCAGCGTTTTCTCCTTTTCACGCAAGGTTTTCAAAAGGCTAATTCTCCAGGGTCATTAGAATGCGGGATTTGAGTTAATTGTACTTTCCTGGTTTCAAATTGATTTTTTCAAAATGATGATTACAAAGTGTTAAGCACTTAACTCTTTACCAAACAACATTTTGGATGTTTCCAATTTGAAAGCATTTGCCGACAATAAAATAAATGTGACTCAAAATCTGAAATTAGTTATGGGGAAGGTAAAAAACATTGTGGGAAACGGAGAAAATACTGGTTATCAGGTTACCTACAAAAGGCTTCTTCCCCAGGGTTGTTAAAAGTCGGGATTGTGTGGTAAGTAAATGAAAGGAACTAAACGGATTCTACCCTTTACCAAACAATTCCATAATGCTGTTTACCAGCATCAGCTCTTTTCCCACAATGTTCTGTACCATTTTTAAATACGAAACCCATCATTTGAGTCATGTTTGATAATTATGCTGTCTGGAAGTCCTTTGAATTTTGGCAAGATCAATCATTTGTAAGGTTTAAAAACTTTGAGGAAGAAGCCTTTTGGAAACAATGTGGGAAAAGGAGAAAATGCTGTTAACCTGCATTTTCTCCTTTTCCGACAATGTTTTATACTCTACCAAAGATATTTCCATCATTAGAGCCACACTGAAAGCATCATCTGCAAATGCTTTGCATTTGGGGAAGTTTTTTGTCGTGTGGTAAAGAGTTAAACCCTGTCTGGATGATATCTATTACTGTAAAACTACTGCTCGATTTGTCTTTTATTTTACTGTATTTAGTTTGAACCTTAGGCCTCTGTCAAATTGATTTGATATACCTAAGAAACATGAAACCAAATGCTCAAAAGATTTGAAATGCCCAAATATGGTAAAAGCCATTTATTTGTTGCTTTGACTAAGATTTACCTGTTACCATTGGTACTGTTTTTGCTCCCACTTCCTCAATATAGCTTAACTTTTTTCAAAACATTCCAGAGTTTAAAGATCCTAAGAAAAAAGGCCTTTGAAAACATGGTGAGAAAAGGAGGAAATGATGGTAACCAGCATTTGCTCCTGTTTCCACCTTGTTTTCTACTGTATTATAGACAAAAACTATTATTTGATGCTTTCAATTTGGTACAACTTAAAATTTTTTTGGTTGACTCTGTATAATACAGAAAAATTTTGTACTTTTCCAAATTGAAAGCATTAACAGACAACAACAAAAAGTAACCCTGAAATAAGTGGATTTGTCTCTTGGAGAGTGGGAAAAGCAAAAATTGGTGGTTGCAGCATTTTCTCCTTTTTCCCACAATGTTTACAAAAATTTTCTTCCTTTTGGATGTTTAAAACTGTGGATTGCTATTTAAACTGCCAAAACTGGCTTGCAGAATTTAAAAGGTAATGTTGATATCAAAAATAGAGTTAGAGATAAAAACAAGTATTCTCTCCATTTGTCAAGGTATCTTCAGAAACCATATGCTACTAACTTTGCAGTCTGATCTTAAGCCACACTAATCACAAACACAACTAAACTTGTGTTTGGAAATCTAAGGGTGAAAGGTTGAGGTCACCCACAGTATATATATGTTGCGGGTTATTTTGTACTGAATGACTTGCAATTATTTGCTAGTAACATGCAAATAAACTATTTATAATAATGGCCACAGACCAATTTATTCCTTCATTACCCCAGACTTAAATCAAGTTTGATAGAAAAGATTGGAAATTGGTGGAAAAAAGTCCCAACTGGTTTTAACTGTTCACCAGACAATAAAATTGTGGACTTAGTCCAAATCAGAAGCGTCTGCAGGCAACAAATTTTGATGGGATTTCCAAAGGGCAAAAAACGTGGGAAATATACCAGCATTTTCTACTTTTCCCACAGTGTTTTGAAAAGCCATCTTTCTCAAGGCTGTTGATACTTTAAATGAACAAAAATTCAATCCAGTTAACGGAGAAAAAAAAAACATACTGCTATTCTTAATTCTTGTTTGAGAAAAATCCTGCAAATGATCTATAGTTGATTGGTTAAATGATGTTTTTATGGCACCTTTCAACATTTCTATCTCGGTTCTTTTTCGAAGAAAATATTGAGGTATTGTAGTAGCCCTGGCATCATCTGCATCATCGTCGTTGTCCGTTGTCCGTGTCTTCATGTGAAAACTTGGACATTTCATACTATCTTTATTATCACTGAAGATACAGTATTTGCTTCAAACTTTGACAATTTGTTAATTATCAAAAGGGGAACTTATACAACAAAGGCAGGTAACCATCAAAATATTTTTGACAGAGTTATGTCTCTTTTTTTTAAACTTGGAATTAACCAAAACTCACATTGATCCTGTAAAGGTTTTGAAAATCAAACAACAACAGCTGTTCTTCGAAATTTGTTGACATTGCAGTATTGGTCAATAATGTCATGATTGTGTCACTTTAACCAGCGTGACAGCTGCTGCAGTTTTTATCTTGTGACAGACAACTATTGACAACATTTTGGCTAAAAAAAGAAACTGTTTGTGACTTTTGACAAAGTGTTTTAACATCGTATTTACTGATTTAACCTAAACCATTTACCAAACAATACCATGTTTGAATGATCCATTGAAAACATTGTGATATAAGGAGAGATTGCTTGTAACCAGTAACTACCATCTTTTTTTGCCATAATTAACCCTTTACCTAACAATCTTGACATTAAGCGACCCAGTGGAGGAAAAAGGCGTTTGAAAACATAGTGGGAAATGGAGAAAATACTGTTAACTCTTTACCAAATGACAAAATTCTGTACTTGGCCAAATTGAAAGCATTTGCAGACAACAAAACAAATGTGACTGAAAAATTGAAATTTGTTTTGGGAAGGATAGAAAACATTGTGGGAGAAGGAGAAAATGATGGTTACCAGCATTTTCTCCTTTTCCCATAATATTTTCAAAAGGCTTCTTTCTGAGGGTCATTAAAAGTCGGGATTGTATGGTAAAGAGTTAACCAGCTTTTCTCCTTTTCACATGATGCTTTCTGTTCCATCAAAGACAAACCTTAACATTTTAGAAATATTTAATTTGCTGTCTGCAAATGCTTTCAATTTGGACCAGTGTAAAATTTTGTTGTTTGGTAAACTGTTAATAATGAAGTCTGCTGGTTATTCTGTAGATGCTTTCTGATTGGGAAAGGTCTAAAGTTTTGTTGTTTTGGCTTTATCTAGATCAGTTTTGATTTCCCCAATTTTACCAGGATTCATCTGCTGTAAATTTGTCCTGTAATGTATTCTACCTGTCTGCATAAAAAATCCCATCATTCTGAATATATGCTTGCAAATGCCCTTCATTTGGATGTAGCTAAAACTTGGCATTTTTTTTTTTGGTCTGTTTAAGAGATGGAATACACTGTATTTAATGCTTCACCAAATGGCATAATTTTAGACTTGCACAATATGAAAGCATGATGACTGTAGACAATATATTTGCTCAAAAAAACGGATTTTGTCTCTGAAAGAAAAGAAAGCATTGTGGGAAAAAAGAGAAAATGCTGGTAACCAGACAATGTTTTCAAAAGACCAGTCTTTCTTAGGGTGATAAAACTCAGGAAAGTGTGGTTAAAGGGGTCTAGAGTAAGGGCACATGAAGAGTGAGGAGGTTTTTTATTTTCTGATTTGCAAAAAACTTTTTAATTCATGATCATACAAGTTGTAACTCACACCTGTATCGTTTGTATTGAAAATACTCGATAGATGCTTGATTGAATGAAAATCCTTTGAATTATTCATATGTTATATGATTACCGATATATCTATTCACATGGCCTGTCAAATATTCAAATGTGATCAGTAGAATTAGTGATGTATACTTTTTCTGAGGGCTTTTTAGACCCTTGGCAATTGCTTTCAATTTCAACAAGTTGGAAATGTAATACCCTACCCCTTGTAGAATGACAAACTTATGGAACAAACATAATTATTCAAATTGAAAGCACAGTCGGTAGCATACTACTTTAATCCAAAGCTTGGCAATGTCATTCCAAGTTGATGATAGTAATTGCAACAGGATTCAATCTTCTGTCACTGCTGATTATGGTTCCTGCGTTCCAGCAGTGTTTTATATGGGAAAGTAGCCAGTGACTTGGGAAGAATATTTTGATGCTAGAATAAATTTCCGGGAAAGTATTGATAGATTCACTGGCTGTGGCAATATAAGTGGAGCAATGTTGAAAATGGCTTTAAACAACATACAAGTAACTAAAATTCGTTTTGAATTCCTAAAAGGTCGACACTTGCCTTGGGGTTGTCGCTGTCTGCTACCTGGTAATTGATTTGAAACTTATGATGACCAAGAAGTTTTCTGATAATCACAGTGCTGTTGTTTTATGTAATGAACAACAAAACTTCATACTTAGTCAGATTAAAAGCATTTGCAGATGACATACATGTATGTGACTAAAGTTATGGAAAGTGTCATTAGAAAGGGTAGAAAACATTGTTGGAAAAAGGGAAAATGCTGGCTCTGAGCATTTTCTCCTTTTCCTACAATGTTTTCAAAGACTTTCAGAGGTTATTAATAGTCAGGGTTGTTTTGTAAAGGGTTAATTTATATCTCTGTTACCAAATTTACATTTATCTGGCTGTGTGTGTTTTTTTTCAAAACATGTATCTATAAATTCTTAATTTTTGGATAAATTACTAAGGCCATGCTATAACTCATTTTGATGTATCATGTATAATTTTTGGGGTTCTCATTGTCAACATAATTTTCATGTGCTTTATCACTTTCATTGTTTACCTATGATCTGAATGAATTAGAATGTAATTAAGCCAGATAAGCTCAAGTGGTAGAGCACAGGATTTGTAGTCTCTGGATACTTGAGGGTGTGGGTTTGAATCTCTTGGCTGCCACTGGCCACTTAAAATAGCTTGTGGTCTTTTAGAAAGAGACATTAGATATAGACCCTGTTTGACAGTACAATACACTGAGCATGTCAACTCTGTACAAAACAATTAAATTTTAGACTGCTCCAAATTGAAAGCATTTGCCGGCAACAAAATAAATGTAACTCAAAAATAGAAATTTGTTTTTGGGAGGGTAGAAAACTTTGTGGGAAAAGGAGAAAATGCTGGTGACCAGCATTTTCTCCTTTTCCCACAATGTTTTCAAAAGGCCTCGTTCTCAGGGTCGTTAAAATTCGGGACTGTGTGGTAAAGGGTTTAAAAGGAACAGGCTTCACTCATTATGTGTTTTGTCCTCTATTTGAAAACCAGCATTTTCTCTTTTTCTGACAGTGTTTCTAACCATTTCAAAGACTTCTATCATCTTTTGAGCCACATTTAACTTGTAGTCTGCAAACTTTTTTCAGCTTGGACAAGTTCTGAAATTTTTCCGTTTGGTAAAGGTCAAGTTAAATGTCTCAGACTATGGAATTTGTCTTTGAAAGAATAGAAAACATTGTAGGAGAAGGAGAAAATGCTTGTAACAGCATTTTCTCCTTTTCCTATGATGTTTTCAAAAGCCTAATATTCCTCAGGATAGTTAAAAATCCGGGATTTGTTTGGTAAAGGGTCAAGACAAAATATTATTGATCTTTTGGCCTCACCTGTAAACTTGTTATCTGTTGACAAAATGGATCATTTCCCAGGACTTGTCCAAAGGCAACATATTGATTAACCCTTTATCACACAATGCTGCCTTTTAATGACCCTAAGAAAGAAGCCTTTTGAAAACAATTTGGGAAAAGGAGAAAATGCTGGTAACCAGCATTTTGTCCTTTTCCCACAATGTTTTCTACCCTTTTAAAACCAAAAAGCAAACTTTCCACCACATCTAAATTGTCGTCTGCAAATGCTTTCAATTTGGACAACACCAAATTTTTGTCGTTTGGTAAAGAGTTAAGTGGACTTGTTTGTAACTGGATGACAAAATGTAAGACTTGTTCAAATTAAAAGCATTGGTAGACAACAAATCAATTGATAGGTCTTTGATAGGGTAAAAAACACAAAGGGAAAAGGAGAAATGCTGGTAAGGAGCATTTTCTCCTTTTCCCATACCAGTGTTCTCACTAGGATTTTGAAAGTTGGATTCCAGGAATCCAACTCAGGAAAAGTTGGATTCCAAACTGAAAAGTTGGATTCCATAAGGCCTCTTCTTGAAGGGTGGTTAAAACACAGGATTGTGTGTTAAAGGGTTAATTCTTTAACCCTTTAAAGAAATTACTAAATCTTAGACTTGTCTGAATATAAAAGCATTTGCAGATGACAAATCAAAAATGGCTCAAATGATAGGGATTGTCCCTGATGGGCTAGAAAACATTGAGGGAAAAGAAGAAAATGCAGCTCCTGTTACTTGTTGTGGGACCCATAATTATTCATCCAGCACAAACTTTAAGAAAGGCATATATGGTGGTTTTTATCATTTTGTCATGTATTTATGATAGATTTATTTCATCTTTTTCAGGTGTTTTGGCATATTGATGTATTTCGAAGAAGTTACAGACGACTGTCCGGCCATCTATGCATGGGACACTCATGTATATTTTGTGCTTTGAAGGTTAGTAACAAACATTGGTAACGTTTTGGTCAGCTTTTTTTGAAGAAAATGTCAAGGTGTAGTGTCATGGCCAGCATCTTAGTGGCGCTCTGGCAAAAGAGGGTGTAACTGTTTACCAAACAACAAAAATTTAGACTGGTCCAAATTGAAAGCATTTGCAGAGGACAGAATGAATGTGATTGAAAAATTGAAATTTGTTTTGGGAAGGGTAGAAAATGTCGTGGGAAAATGGAGAAAATGCTGGTTACCAGCATTTTTTCCTTTTTCCCACAAGGTTTTCAGAAGGCTTCTTTCACAGGGTCATTAAAAGTCTGGATTGTGTGGTAAAGTGTTAATGCAGCTCTGCAATGCATGATACCATGCAAGTCATCATATAATTTTTGTGTTAACCCTTTCCTAAACAAGCCCTGGTTTTCACGTGTCTGCAGTACAAGTCTTTTGTAAACACTGTGGGAAAAGGAAAAATTGCTTGTAACCAGCATTTTCTCCTTTTCCCACAGTGTTTTCTACCCTTTTTGAGAACTTTCTGCCATTTTCATCAAATTTAAAATTGTCGTCTGCAAACTCTTTCAATTTAGACCAGACCAAAATTTGTCGTTTGGGAAAGGGTTAAACTGGGTGAGTCATGAGGTCGACCTTGACATGCAGAAAAAGTGACCAGTAGCAAAAATGTTCATTTCGGTCAGTCTGCGCGAACTGCACAGGCTAACAAATGTCGATACTTTTTGCAGACGCATTAAACCTGATTTTCATAGAGCATGGCTCAGATAATGATATAGTTTAACCCTATACCACACAATCCCGACTTTTAACGACCCTGAGAAAGAAGACTTTTGAAAACTTTGTGGTAAAAGGAGAAAGTGCTGGTTACCAGCACTTTCTCCTTTTTCCATAATGTTTTATCCTTGCCAAAACAAATGTCAATTTTTCAGTCATTATACCCCCCAAAACTCTGTTTGTGGGGTATGTAGGAGTCAGCTTGTCGGTCGGTCCGTCGGTCGGTCCGTCCGTCGGACCGTCCGTCCGTCGGTCGGTCGGTCTGTAGCTTTTTGTCCGCTCTATTTCTCATAAACTACTGGACGAATTTTATTCAAACTTCACAGGTAGACTCAGTATCAAGCAGAGATGTGCATATGAAATGTTGGTTATGGTTCATTGATTTTTCACTGAGTTATGGCCCTTTCATGAAATTTCTTGTCCGCTCTTTCTGTTTTGTGACAAGGAGCTGTTGGGGGGTATGATCACGTTTAGTGATAGCTCTAGTTTTATTTTGTTGTCTGCAAATGCTTTCAGTTTAGTGTGCCTGTTTTCAATCGTCGTCCGCTGTAGATGCGTAAAATTAGTGTTCATGTTTACGAGATGATAGAACACGCAGGTGCATGCTATTTGAAATATTGATTCTTTTAACCGCTTCCCAAACAACACAACTATGTAATGTTTTTAAAAAATCAGAGGAAATAAGCTTTTGAAAACATTGTGGAAAAAGGAGGAAATGCTGGTCACCAGCATTTTCTCCTTTTCCTAAAATTCTTTCTTTCCTGTTATGGAAAATTTAACATTAACATAAGTGGGGTTATATTTGATTTGATGTTTGCAAATGCTTTTACGATGGACTAGTCTAAGATTTTGTCATTTGGTAAAGAGTTAACCCTTAACCACACAATGCCGACTTTTAACAACCCTTTGGAAGAAGCCTTTTGAAAACATTGTGGGAAAAGGAGAAAATACTTGTAACAAGCTTTTTCTCCTTTTCCCACAATGTTTTCTACCCTATCAAAGAAATACTGCACCATTTGAGCCAACTGAAATTATCGTCTGCAAATGCTTTCAATTTGGACATGGCTGGTAAAGAGTTAAGATTGTAAAATTGCCGCCATGCACCTTCAGTAAAACCTGGTCTAATTGAAATCTATTGATTTTGTATTTATTGGCTAGACTAAATGATAATACATTAGCTGGACAGGGCGGTTTTATCGTTGGAGCGAGCTTTATTAGTGCGGAAATAATTCCATTCTCACCTGGCCACACCCTGAACCCTTATTAGCCATGTACCAATCAATCCCAACTTTGAATGACCCTAAGAAGGATTTTGCAAAGATTGTGGGAAAAATTTTAGATCAGTCCGAATTGAAAGCATTTGCAGGTTACGAATTAATTGTGGTTCAGTGATGCAATTTTTAGTTGAAAGGGTGGAAAACATAGTGGGAAAGGGAGAACTTGCTGATTACTGTCATTTTTAGCTGGGTTGTTTTGGAAGAAAACATAGAGTTACTGCTGTAGCCTTTTTGTCTTCTGTAATCGTGCAAAAACTTTGACTTTTCACAATATCTCTGTTATTGCTTAAGATATACACTTGGACAAGTTGTTAACCATTAAAAGGGGAACCCATACAGCAAGGTTAGATGACCATCAAAGCATTTTTGACACAGTTGTGCCCCTTTTTTGACTTAAAATTTTCACGAAAAATTAAACACCTGCTACCGAGAGTTGGCACCTGCACGTGGTGCTCTTGTTTCCTTATCTCACAACAGTTTTAAAAGCCTATATCCTTAGGTTTGGGTTACCCTTTCCCTGTTGGATAGTAAAGTCTTGAAATTGTTTGCTAAAGGGTTAAGGGAGAAGGTTTAGAACCAAAGGACAGTATTATAGAGAAGATGATAATAGAAGATGGTGCTCTTTAGTGTCCACCTGCGGTCAATAATCAATCCATAGATAGAGAACCTCACTCATGTGTCACCATGGTGAAGACATGGTCTCGTGACATTCTACCTGCAGAAAAAGAATGCGCCCATCTTAATTCAGGGTGACCCCCTCACTCAGATGGACTTATTATTAGATGAAAGTAGGATATGGCCTTTTTTTTTTTACCCTTTACCACACTATCTTGAGTTTTAAGGCCTTTAGAGAGAAGGCTTTGGAAAACATTGTGGTAACCAGCATTTCTCCTTTTCCTACAATGTTTTCTGCCCTTTCTGTGACCAATCTAGTCATTTTAGCCATATTTAAATTGCTGTCTGCAACTACTTTCAATTCATTTTAGTCGAAAATTTTTTCATTTGGTAAAGAAGCAACAGAAAAAAACTTTGTGACAAATTGAAGAAAGGCTCCTAATGAGCCTCTTTTTCAATTTGCCAAGATGTTTTGTTGTGTTTCAATGGAAATTATTCTTGGTTTTGAGTTTCTTTTTTCAAAACTTGAGGATTTGAAGAACCAATCTATCATGTATGAAGTAAATAATTATCGGATCAATTTTCCATGCCGACCAGAGGTCTGATTCTGCATGCAGATTTAAATCCTTCTAAATCCTTTTTTTATTGGGCTGGGTCGTGTAAAATAAGGGCTGTCCATTGACCTTCAGTCTTATCCAATACATTCATCACTTTTTTATTGAATCTGTCATGCAGATAACTTAGAAAAAAGATTGAAGAATCTTTGGCCAGCTTGTCATTTCAACAGACCTGAGATGATGTGAGCCCTTATTCTGCGCAGTAATGATTTCTAAAGTTGTCTGGTGTAAAACAAACAGGAACACTGCATGCGGATGCCAATGCTCGGCTGCAGTGCTTGATTTTCAGTGAAAATTCCAGGTTGAAAAGGGGCATAACTCTGTCAAAAAATACATTGATGGTTACCTGCCCTTGCTGTATTATACTAAGCTTCCCCTTTTGATAATTAACATCTTGTCCAAGTTTGAGTCATTGCAACAGGATTCATTCCTCTCTCACTGCTGACCATTGTTTCAACTATGGCTATGTGGGAAAGCAGTCAGTGGCTTGGAAAGAATATTGTGCGTAGTACTGGTACAAGAAAACTCCAGGAAAGCATGGATAGGTGCACTGGCCGCCGCAATATAACTGAAATAATGTTGAAAACGGCATTAAACACCATACAATCAATCAGTGTCCAAGTTTGAAGCAAGTATCTTTAGTAATAAGAGAGATATCACAAAATGTCAGTGTCCTTAAAAAATGATAAGTCAAAAAAGAGGCATAACTATGTCAAAAATACTTTGATGGTTACCTACCCTTTAATTAACAAGTTGTCCAAGTTTGAAGCATATATCTTCAGTATTCTTCTTGAAGATCAAGATCTGACTGCACAGAACGTGTAGTCGGATTTTGGATCTACTCTGTCTGATAAGGAGATAACGAGTATTGTTCTCCAAAATGATAAGATCGGGTTTTTACTATTGGATTGAAAGTTTTATTTCACTTATTTAACAGGATAAGGGTTAAATTCAAATTGTATTGACCCTTTACCACACAAACCCAACTTTTAACGACCCTGATAAAGAAGCCTTTTGAAAGCATTGTGGGAAAAGGAGCAAATGTTGGTAACCAGCATTTTCTCCTTTTCCCACAATGTTTTCTACCCTTACCAAAACAATTTTCAATTTTTCAATCACATTTATTTTGTCGTCTGCAAATGCTTTGTTTTTGGTTCAGTCTAAAATTTTGCCGTTTGTTAAAGGGTTAAAAGATAATAGATCAAAGTGCTTACTGTATTTAAGGATCTATTGAAAAGAAAAGCTGTGTCATGGCTTACACACTTTACCACATGACAACAATGTAGACTTGTCCAAATTAAAAGCAGTTGCAGACGACAATTAAAATGTGGCCCAAATGATGGAATTTGTCTTTGATAGGGTAGAAAACATTGTGGGGGGAAAAAGGATGAAAATGCTGGTAACCAGCATTTTCTCTTTTTCTCACGTTTTCAAAAGGCTTCTTCCTCAAGGTCGTTAAAACTCGGGATTTTTTGGTAGAGTGAAAATGAGCAATGACCCTCAAAAAATGTCTGTTTTTGATGGACAGTGTCCAAGTGGTTGACCAGGTGTATGTGTTTTATTATTGTGGCATTTGTCGAAGACAATGCCACTATGAGTTTAATACCATATTTTGAAAATCATGTATCGTAGTTTGTGCAAAACCGAAGGAAGTAAACCCAATTAAAATAAATTTTTCTCAGGCAAATAATTGTTTCGATTGCACTCAGATATGAAATTGAAAATGGCATATTACAGTGAATTGGATGAGGCCATCAATCGTAGAAATACTTCCTTTTTATCGAAAATAGCTTGATCCGCTATGACCTTCCATGGAGGCATAATGATACACACATACCGTGCTTGTTCGTTCCAAAACCAGTTCGTTCCTGGGCCTATTCGTCCCAGCGCTTGTTCGCCCTGGCTTGTTCGTCCCAAGATTGCCCCATTCTCTATTGGATTGTGAATGAATATATAGAAGGTTGACTTTCAAATGAATATTTTGAAACTGTTGCTGTTGTTTATTTTTCAAGTGATAAATTCCACACAATGGCTTCCTTGACAAATGCCACAACAGTGTTTTCAACGCTTTGATCTCTTTTCTTATGAACTATATTGGGACTGATGGTCTTAACTGTTATCAAACAACAAAACTTTAGACTCGTTCAAAGGCGTAACAGACGACAAGACATGGATAATTTGATGAAATTTTCTTCTGAAAGGGTAGAAAACATTGTGGGAAAAGAAGAAAATGCTGGTTACCAGCATTTTCTCCTTTTCCTAGTGTTTTCAAATCCTATTTCCTCAGGGTTTTTAAAACATGGGATTGTTTGGTTAAGGATAAACTTTTATCAAAATAGTACCTTGTTTTTACAATCTTGAGGAACATAGCTTTTGAAAACATTGTGTGGAAAGGAGACAAGACTGGTACTAGTTTTCTTGACCAATTTAGTTTAGTTTAAACATATTTATTTTACATCGATTGAGAAACAAGTTCTTACAACTTATACTGATCTCTCTCGATTCTGCTCCCTGGAAACTACACCAGTACTCGTGCCGAATGTGTGGGCCAGTGAACAGTCCCAAAGTTGACATCCGCTCCCGGGTATCGAACTCAGTACCTTTTCATTACGAGGCCAACGCTCTACCTCACAACCACGGACACCACACATGGTGTTGACCAATGGCTTCAACACTTTCCCAGAATAAAATATTTAGACTTTATCTATCTTAAAAGCAGTTGCATCTGAGCCATGCCCAGGCAAAAAGAGGCTTTACGCATTTCCATGATGCATTATATCAAGCAAGTCATCACATAGCCTGGAGGGGAGGGGGTCCTGTGAAGCTCAGTGGTAAAGTGTGGGACTTGTAACCTGGAGGTCCTGGGCTTGAGCCCCACCTGATCCGCCAGGTCCTTTGTGGGAGCGTCCTTGGGCAAGACACTTCAGAGCCCTAGCCTAGTACTGGTGAAACCCAGGAAATACATGAATATGTGAGCCGTTGCCGTGATACGACTGAAATAATGTTGAAAGCGGCGTAAAACATCATTCAGTCAATCAACATAGTAAAGGATTCATGATAGCCACTTCTTTTAACAACAGACTTAATGATGAGGTAGAATGGTCCTTGGACATACAGAAAATTGACCAGTAGCGAAAAGTTTCGGCTGAGGTCAGCCTGTGCAGTCTGCACGGACTGACCGGAGCTGATACTTTTTGCATAAGCACTAAGCCCCCTGTTCACAGAGCATGGCTCATCTCTTGTTGAATCCATGTTTTTTTCCTTTCTTATTCTTATCTTTTATGTTAACCCTTTACCACACAATCCCATGTTTTTATAGACTCATGAAAGTTCTTTTGAAAACAATGTGAGAAAAGGATAAAATGCAGGTAAAATGCATGTGTATGTGAAAATGCATACTATTTCAAAGTACTGAAAATATCATGAAGATGAAAATCTGTTATTGTACCATGGGTCCATTTAGTGATAGTCATTGACAGAAAATTCAATTTCAAAACCAGGTAAAAAGTAAACCCAAGATAGAGGGACCTGGCAACTTTTAATCTTTACCTAGTTTTAAAGTCTATATTCTGTCAGGGAGTAACACTTGGGCTGTACAATAACAGGTTGTCATCTTCACAATAATTTCCATATTCTTAAATAGCATGATTTAAATTCAAAAAGCATTTTAGAGCCAGCATTATTTACTTTTGGCTGCGACTGGGACTTTAAGTTTGAGTGATGATCAAGTTTGGAGCTGAAAAAATTAGATAATGTCAGGTCTAAGTTTACCCGTAGATAATTGAATTGTCTGGGACACTGAATAGAAATGGCTACCCCAGAGACAATAAGTCAACTTAAGAAAGAACCTTTGTGTGAAAAGTTACAATTTGGTGCCAAATGATTTCTTCTTTGTTGTTTGATTGGCTCTATTCCAACTGAAACTTGTTTGACGCTTTACCAAACAATCCGGAGTTTTAAAGATCTGAAGGAAGAATACTTTAGAAAACATTGTGGGAAAAGGAGAAAATGCTGGTAACCAGTATTTTCTCCTTTTCCCACAATGTTTGTCTATCCTTCCATAGACAAGTTCCATAATTTGAGTCATATTTATTTTGTTGTCCGCATTATGTTTTCAGTTTGGACAAGTCAATTTTTGTCATTTGGTAAATACCGATAGTTAGGATTCTCCCAAATTGGGAGCACTTGCAGACGACAAATTGATTAAATTGATAATCAAGTGATGGGGTTTGTCTTTTGAAGGGGTACAAAAGTAGTGGGAAAAAGGAAAAAATGCTAGCCACCAGTAACTTTTCCTTTTCTCACGATGTTTTTAGAGGCCTTCATTTTCATGTTAAATGAAACAGAGGGTTTATTTGGTAAAGACTGAGGAAAAACCTGACTTCCTGTCTTTTGAAAGATTTATTTTCCCCCAAAAAGGCTGGGGTATTTCTTGAAATCTTACTTCCTTACTGTTTCCTACCAAACATATGTTCAAATCTTTTGTAAAGAAACTCTTTATCACACAACCCTGAGTTATAACGGCCATGAGGGAGAAGGTTTCAAGGGGGTCATTTAAACTCAGGATTGTGTGGTGAAGGGTTAAATTTGTTGCATTCTAATGCTCTCAGTTTGGGCAAGGCTATATTTTTTTCATTTTATCACACACTGTCACAAGTTTTCATAATCCTGATAGAGAAACCTTTGGAAAACATTGTGGGAAAAGGAGATAATGCTGGTAACCAGCATTTTCTCCTTTTCCCACAATGTTTTCTACTCTTTTCAACATCAATATCCATATGTTACTTACTTCAAATTTGTCATCTGCAAATGCTTTCAATTTGGACCAAAATTTTGTCATTTCGTAAAGAGGTGAGAGATGTCATTTAATTGTAAAAAGTAAAGGTTCTCCACTGGTCAATTGTCAAGGTGCTAGATTTGTAAACCAGACCTTATAGGTTTGATACTCCTGCAAAGCTCTAGTTTTGTACTTTTTGTTGAACCCCAGAAAATGTATGGAAATTGAGCTGTTCTATGAAAGAAATAATAAAATGGTATCAAATTCAAATTGATGAATGAACATGAGAGAAAACAAACAAAAAATTGGTAAAACTGATTTTTTATTTTTAAATCGGAAGGGCACAAGATTTATTAGAGAAGGTAGAGAGTAAAAGCAAACAGCCATTATCTGTGTGTCAATAGGCTCCTTGAAACTGTTTAAATTTCATGAAGGTTCTTTGGTGTGGTTTTTAACCCTTTTACAATCTAGTACAATGAATAAGGTTTTTGAAAACATTATGGGAAAAGGAAAAAATGCTGGTAACCAGCATATTCTCCTTTTCCCACAATGTTTTCTACTTCATCAAAAACTAATACATTGATTATAGCTACATTTAGTATGTTTTCTACAAATTAATTGTTTCATTTTGTAAAAATGTAAAATGTTTGTCGTAATGTTAAACCTTGTTCAATGCAGATGTATTAAAAACACATCTGAAAAAGGTGATGTCAGACAACATTGTGGATGATGAAGAAATTAAGTGATGAGCAAGCTTTCCATTTGTTACTTTCTTTTCTGTTTCTCTACATATTTATATGTTCTGCTTCAAACATTGTGTCTGAAAATGTTTGAAATTTTGAACATGAGGTAATGGGTCAACCCCTTGTAGTGACTACCGTAAAAGTTGTTGTTTGGGAAAATGTAGAATCAAGATCAGACTGCATGCTCTGTGCAGTCTGATCTTGGATCTATACTGTCAGCTGTTTTGTGGGATGCTGTCACCAATACAGCCAGGAAATTGGCTGGATTTTGTTTTGTTTGCTCTTTGAAAAATTGTGTCCTTCTCAGATTATTTGACATGCCAAGTTTGATCAGTCAGAGCACTGATGAGAATGAACTAAATGAAGATTTTCAGCCAGCAAAAAAGATACAATTAGCAAACTTATCAAGAATTTTTTAGCTTGTAAAATCTCTTGGAACAGATAATTGTAAATCATTGATCAGACAGCAGAATATGTGCTGTGATGAATGATCTACACTTTGCACTTTAGCAACTATGTTATGCTTGCAAAGTGAAGGGTCAACTTTTTACCCAACCACAAAAAGGTGGACAGTCCCATATTGAAAGCATTTGAAGACGAGAAATGGAATGTTACTCTAACATAAAACTTGTCTTTCATAGGGTAGAAAACATTGTGGGAAAAGGAGAAAATGCTGGTTACCAGCATTTTCTCCTTTTCCCACAATGTTTTCAGATGTCATCTTTAAGGTTGCTATAACATGGGACTGTTTGGTAAAGGGTTAAAATTGAGTCACGAAGAAGGTGACAGGAAATAGGAAGTTGTAGATTTAGAGAATAAAACTTTTAAGATTTGGTTGAGAACAGCTTTTAAATTTCCTTTTAGGATGGACAGATGTGGGACATTTGTATTTTTTTGTCTAACATCCTGTGTCATTGTGATCCCTTGTGTAAATTTTGTTGCAAAAAAATTACTTTGCCGCTCAGGTATTATCATTCATCCACAAAGTACATGTATATGGGCTGTGCTCATTTATCAAACTCTTTATCAAACGACAAAAATTTAGATTAGTCCAAATTGGAAGCATTTGCAGACGGCAAAATAAATGCCATTAAAAAATTGAAACTTGTTTTGGGAAGGGTAGAAAACATTGTGGGAATAGGAGAAAATGCTGGTTACCAGCATTTTCTCCTTTTCCCACAGTGTTTTCAAAGGGCCTCTTTCTCAGGGTCGTTAAAAGTCGGGACCGTGTGGTAAAGGGTTAACTCTTTCCTAAACAAAAAAATTTGAGACTAGTCTAAATAAAAAGCATTTGCAGACGACAAAATAAATGTCACTCAAAACTTGAAATTTGTTTTGGGAAGGATAGAAAACAATGTTTTCAAAAGGCTTTTTCTTCAGGGTCGTTAGAAGTCGGGATTGTGTGGTAAAGGGTTAATACGTCTCCATGATGCCTTATGGCATGTAAGTCATCACATCTTTATAGACATCCATTTTGTTAAACTCTTGTACCACTCAATCCCGAGTTTTAACATCCCTGAGAAAGAAGCCTTTTGAAAACATTGTGGGAAAAGGAGAAAGTGCTGGTAACCAGCATTTTCTCCTTTTCCCACAATGTTTTCTGCCCTATCAAAGACAGAGATCATCATCTGAGCTAAATTTAATTTCTCGTCTGCAAATGCTTTCAGTTTGGTCGAGTCCAAAATTTTGTCGTTAGGTAAAGAGATCAGGGCCATGCTCTGGCAAAAGCCGTGTTTAATACGTCTCCATGATGAATTACACCATGCAGGTCGTCACGTCTTTATAGATCCATAAATCCATGTTGTTTAACCCTTTACCAGACGACAAAATTTTAGCCATGTCCAAATTGAAAGCTTTGCAGATGACAATTTCAGTGAGGCTCAAATGGTGCAACTTTCCTTTGATAGGGTAGAAAACATTGTGGGAAAAAGGAGAAAAATGCTCGTTACCAGCATTTTCTCCTTTTCCCACAATGTTTTCAAAAGGCTTCTTTCCCAGGGGCATCAAAAGGCGGCATTGTGTGGTAAAGGGTTAACACAATCCAGAGTTTTAATGACCCTGAGAAAGAAGCCTTTTGAAAACATTGTGGGAAAAGGAGAAAATGCTGGTTACCAGCATTTTCTCCTTTTCCCACAATGTTTTCAACCCTACCAAAGACATATTCCATCATTTGAGCCACCTTTAAATTTTTGTCTGCAAATGCTTTTTTATTGTGTGGTAAAGAGTTAACAAGTTATTGAATCATGTGGTAGGATGGTCCCTTGAGAAGAAGTGAGTTTACAAATAGCTAAAAGGTTTGACCCAGGTCAACCTGCGCGGAGCGTGCAGGCTGACATGGGTCGAATCCTTTTACAGATAAATTAAACCCCCTCTTCACAGAGCATGGTGCAGCCACAAGTGAAAATATTACCGATGATGTTTAGAAGATGAAATAAATTTTGATCTTTTGATTTTGAGAAAAAAACAAATATTCTATTTATTTCATGCTTCTAATCCCTATTTTGTTGGAACTTTCATCAGAATTCAGTACGGCTGTTTTGGGTAATTCCCCTTGGCGTACCTCCCTCACATAACGCATTACAGAATGACGTAAAGCACAAGAAATATAGCATAAATTACGTCATATTTCCCTCCATTTAAATGGAGGCGCTGATTACCTAGGTAACTAGTGCATGGGAACTACTGTTTCCGCCTTCAGTTGAAGAGTTAAAAAAATATAAAATCTGCATATTCACTGGTCGTAACCATGAAATATCAAACCATAATCCACTATTATTCCTCGATAAACTACCGAAAAGCATGAAATAAGATTTAACGTATTCAGTATATTGTTCAATTCCAGGTCATATTCACCCAGTTCCAGTACAGTGATCAGTCCTCATTACAGCCCAATGCCCTGAGGAAGGCTCTCGCCAATACCTTCGAGAAACAGGAGCGCTTTCAGCTCGGACACATGGACGATGCTGCTGAATGCTTCGTAAGTGATGTTGGTCATTCCTGTTAAAGCAATTTCAGATCATCCCCTGGGGTTTCTTCTGACTCCCCATTTCTTTGAATTTGGAACCCCAAATTTTGTAAATGTCCCCGAAATTTCAATCATTTGCCGTCTTTTATTCATTTGAAGGGGATGGAATGACCCTGGTATAAGAAACCATTGTCCCCGTCATAAAGAAAGATTTTGCCCCATAGAAAATCTAAAAAATTGTATTTGATGATTTAGATACAAGACCATACATTCCATGCAGTATGATTTTGGATCCAAATCAACCAAAAAGTCCCGTAAAATAAGTGTTGACGAAGATGGCAAGCAGTATCTTCTTGGACAGTCCTGCGTAACGTCAGTAAGGTGTTATAGGAGTTGAAAGGACTTTAACATTGATGTGACAAACAGTATAAATGAAATTTATTGATGAAACTTTTATAAAACTTGTAGTTGCTACTTCTGTAAAGCAACCAGTCTTTCTTAACCCTTTCCCAAACAAGCCCTGGTTTTCACGTGTCTGCAGTACAAGTCTTTTGAAAACACTGGGGAAAAAGGAGAAATTGCTCGTAACGAGCAATTTCTCCTTCTCCCACAGTTTTTTCTACCCTTTTTGATAACTTTCTGCCATTTTCATCAAGTTTAAAATTGTCGTCTGTAAACTCTTTCAATTTGGACCAGTCCAATATTTGTCGTTTGGGAAAGGGTTAACTCTTTACCAAACAACAAAATATCGGACCAATCCAATTTGAAAGCATTTGGAATCACTATATTATATGTTGCTCAGATGATGGAATTCTTCTCTGAGATTTGTATCTGAGATGGTAGATGAAATTTTGGGAAAAGGTGCCTTCCTCATGATTGTTAAAACCTTTTATTGTTCCAAAATGATTCAGAGAAAATAATAATTTCTGAATTTATCTAACAAACGACAATATTTTAGGCTTGTCCAAATTGAAAGCATTTGCAGACAACATATTAAAAGTAGCTCAAATGATGATTTCTGGCTTTGATAAGGTAAAAAACTTGGTGGGAAAAGGAGAAAATGCTGGTTACCAGCTTTTTCTCCTTTTTCCAAAATGTTTTCAAAAGGCTTTTTCTTTGTGATCGTTAAAAGTCGGGATTGTGTGGGAAAGGGTTAATGCAAGCACCTGCCTGAGCAATCAGCTCTATTCTAATTGTTCCTTTACAGCTTGCTCTTTATGCCCCCACCATGAAATGGGGGGGGGGATATAGAGTTACCTGTGTCCGTCTGTGTGTGTATGTGTTAGTGTGTGCATGTGTGCGTGCATGTGTGTGTGTGCATGTGTGCGTGTGTTAGTGTGTGTGTCCCATTCTTGTCAGGAGCATAACTTCTACATTTATCAATGGATTTCAAAATAATTTTGCACAATTGTTCTCCTTAACAAGTACTAGTGTCATGCGAAAAGTTTGTTTCGATATGCCCAAGGTCAAGGTCACGGTTGAAGGTCAGATGTTTAAATTGACCTTGTCCGGAGCATAACTTCTACATTTATCAATGAATTTCAAAAAAACTTCGCACACTTGTTCTCCTTAACAAGTACTAGTGTCGTGCGAAAGGTCAAGGTCACAGTTGAAGGTCAAATGATAAAATTGACCTTGTCCAGAGCACCACTTCTACATTTATTAATGAATTTCAAAATAACTTGGCAAACTTGTTCTCCATTTTGAGTACTAGTGTCATATGACATACCTGTGACCAATACCATTTAGCGGGGGCATCTGTGTCTCTGACACACCTATCTCTAGTCAATGATAGTCTTGATTGTATTATTTTGTATGAAACTTTAAAAAAGTCAATTAACATGTATTTCTTAGGATTTTTATGCAATGATTTAATATTTGTTTCTGTTACAGGAGAACATTTTGCTTCGTATTCATTATCACATCGCCAGCAGTCACGATGAAGACACTTGTAACGCTGCCCATTGTATCCCACATCAGAAATTTGCCATGACTGTTTGTGACCAGGTATGTTAACCTTTTATAGCACAGATCAGTTCAAGAGTAATCAAAACCTTGAAGACCAATCAGAAAAAATGAGCAGACATGTTTTTCTGTTGTATTTTACTGTTGTGATAGGGTAAACCATTGTATTTTACTGTTGTGATAGGGTAAACCGTTGTATTTTACTGTTGTGATAGGGTAAACCATCACTTTGCAGTTACATAGTTAAGTATAAATTGACTATGGTCCATATATTTAACTCTTTACCAGATGACAAAATTTTAGATTCTGCCAAACCCAAAGCATCAGCAGACGACAAATTAAATGTTACTGAAAATGTGGTATTTGTAATTAAAAGTACGGGTATAGAAATCAATTTTTTCAAAAGCCTTCTTCCTCTAGGTCATTAAAACTGGGGATTATGTTGTAAAGGTTTTAACCCCCGCAAAGACTTCAGAAGGTAACACCCGTGGAATAAGGAGCAATTGCTTTATGGAAATATATCCTATTTAAAACTCTTTACCACTTTAATCCCAACTTTTAACAAACCCAAGATAGAGGCCTTTTGAAAACATTGTGGGAAAAGGAGAAGATGCGGGTAATCAGCATTTTCTCCTTGTCCCACAATGTTTTCTACCCTTCTCAAGACAAATTTAAATTTTTGAGTCATATTTGTTTTGTTGGCTGCAATTCCTTTGAATTTCGACTCATCTAAAATGCTGTTTGGTAAAGAGTTAAATTTTTGTTTCATTCTCCTGGCACATTATAGGTATTTGCTTTGTACTTCAAAAAGACAGAAAAGGAACATAAATTCATATAAAATCAGACGGATCATGAGAAAATCTGGCCATGTCTGGTTTCATGTAGATATTGTTGTTGACAGTCAGGGAACCAAAAAAGCCACAAAAATGTTTGTTTTTCTGTATTTGGAAATAAAAACTGTAAAATATATCACATATATAAGGTTTTGTGCTGAAAGATTGATATGTTTATTGGCTGTGTATGTGTTGTTTTTTTTCCAACAGTCCCTTTTGAGTTGTTCAATATTTGTTTTAACCGTTTAGCACAAGATCCCAAGTTTCAAAAACCGTGAGGAAGAAGGCAGTTGAAATTATCCTTAATGCTTCCAATGTTAGTATTTTATGTATTTTGTATGTTTTTGGTAGTTCTTAAAGATCTTGTATGTTAAAGAGTTGAACTGACCAAATTTTATCAGTGTATTGAAGGCTTATGAACTTATGAACTATTTAATATCAGCAAGAAGACAAAATGTCACAGGTTTGGTGCCAAGTTTGTTTAATGTTTACAGCACTAAAATGCCACTTGGAATACCAAGCAAAAAACCACTGAAAGGTTGCTATCCTGTGCCAAGCTAGAATTGTTGAGGTGACAGAAAATCCATCTAAGAAAGAGCAAACAAATTGATACCCTCAAGTTGCTAAGCGTGACTCGCTGATCTTTTGCAGACAGTGTAGATCAAGATCAGACTGTATGGAAGATGCAGTCTGATCTTGGATCTACACTGTCCAATATGGTGATTTCACTCTAATAAAATCAACTTTGAAACTGCAATATGTATTCGTTTTGTTACTTTTGCATGGAAATTTTCATGTCATTTATCTAGTAGTTTAAGGTGAACTGTTTACCGGACAACAAAAATGTAGACTTGTCAAAGTTGAAAGCTTTTGCAGACGACAAATTAAAAATTGCTAAAATGAAGGAATTCATCAGTCAAAGGGTACAAAACATTGCAGGAAATAGAAGAAAATTATGGTTACCAGCAATTGATGCTTTTCCCATAATATTATCAAAGGCCGTGTTCTTCAGGGCCGCTAAATCTCTTGATAGTGTGGTAAAGGGTTAATATCAAAATTTAGTTTGTTTTTGCAGGTCTAGATATATATGTAATTCAAACTAGTGGGTTTTTGCAGGTCTAGATATATATGTAATTCAAACTAGTGGGTTTTTGCAGGTCTAGATATATATGTAATTCAAACTAGTGGGTTTTTGCAGGTCTAGATATATATATGTAATTCAAACTAGTGGGTTTTTGCAGGTCTAGATATATATGTAATTCAAACTAGTGGGTTTTTGCAGGTCTAGGTATATATGTAATTCAAACTAGAGGCCTGTGCAATTTTTTCAAAAGAAAATTGATAGGGTTCAGTCCGGCAAAAAAAAATTGTGGCAAAAACTGCAAAATCATTTTGAACAAAAAAAAAAACGTGATTAAAAAAAAGATAGAGTTATGTCAGCATACACCCACGTTTTACCCAACTCTTTACCCTGACTGTTAAATTTTATAGTGGTAGATATTAAAAATTTTTACAGACTACAAATCAACCCATAAGCTGCTAAGTGTGACTTTGAAATATCAAAATTTCAGTTTTCACAATCAGTTAAAATTTTTGTTTCATTTATTTAGCAGCTTAAGGGTTAACCCTTTACCACATGAAATAAAATTAGACTTGTCCAGCCGTCCACATTTCAAGCAATTACAGACAACAAAATAACTGACTCAAAAATTGAAATTTGCTTTTGGAAGATTAGAAAACATTGTGGGAAAGGGAGAAAATGCTGGTAACCAGCATTTTCTCCTTTTCCCACGATGTTTTCTACCCTTACAATAACCAATTTCAAATTTTCAGTCCCATTTATATTCTTATCTGCAAATGCTTTCAATTTGGACCAGTCTAAAATTTTGTAGTGTGGTAAAGAGTTAAGTGAGTAATAATTTTACTTCAGGCTTCTTTATTATCATTGGTCCTGGGTGAATCAGTGCAAAAATGTAGGGCTCGTAACCTGGAGGCCCCGGGTTCAAGCCTGACTGGAAGCACTAGGTTTCTTGTGGGATTGTCTTCGGGCAAGGCACTTCAGGGCCCTAATTTAGTTCTGATGAAACCCAGGACACACATGAATTAATGTGAGCTGTCACTGTAATATGACTGAAATGACATTGAAAATATTACAAAATAACATTTAATCCATCATTATTATCAATCCTATGAATAAGGGAAGATTTGTAAAGTCCTAACTTATTTCACTCTTTGCCAAATAACAGTTTTGGACTTGTCCAAATTGAAAGCATTTGCAGAAGTTAGTGTCTGCAAAAAAGGTCTACAAAAAAGTTCAGCATAACCTTTTCACCAAAGATTTTTTAAGTCATCCAACACCATTGGCTTTATTTTAGAAGGGCTGTCATATTTTTTTTTTGTTCACCATTTACCACATGACAAAATTTTAGGCTTGTTCAAATCCAAAGCAATTGCAGACAACAAAATTTAAAATGTGGATGTAATGGTGTGACTTGCTTCGGAAAAATAGAGTAAACATTGTTGGAAAAGGGAGAAAAGACTACTGACGAGCATGTTCTCCTTTTTACCTACAATATTTTCAAAAGATGTCTTTCTCAAGGTCATTAAATCTCAGGGATTGTGTGGTCAAGGGTTAAAATGGAGAAGGCTGTAAACTGTCTTTTTTCTGTAAACTATCTTTCTTTCTTCCCTATATCAATAATTACAGGTCATCTTGTAAATCTGATACACTGTATTTTTATGCCTCTAATTAGGCCATTAAGGTTTTACCAAACAATCACATTTGAACAACCCCGCCGCAAAACACCGTAGAAAACATCATGGGAAAGGGAGAAAATGCTGGCAATCAGCATTTTCTTTTCCTTTATTGTTTCCAATCTGTCGGTAGTCAAATTTTAGAGAAATTTCCTTTGTTGTTGTCAAATGCTTTTAACCCTTTACTACACAATCCCGAAATTTTAACAACCTAAATGAAGAGGCTTTTGAAAACATTGTTGGAAAAAGTTAGCTATTTCCCCAGTGTTTTCTACTCTTACATAGACAGTTATCTCTTGAACCACCTTTAACTCTTTACCACACAATCCTGAAATTTTAACAACCTAAATGAAGAGGCTTTTGAAAACATTGTTGGAAAAGGATAGCTATTTCTACAGTGTTTTCTATTCTTACATAGATAGTTATATCTTGAACCACCTTTAACTCTTTACCACACAGTCCCGACTTTTAACGACCCTAAAAAGGAAGCCTTTTAAAAACATTGTGGGAAAAGGAGAAAATGCTTGTAACCAGCATTTTCTCCTTTTCCTGCACTGTTTTCTACCCGTCCCATTAAAAAATTTCAATTTTTAAGTCACATTTAATTAGTCGACTGCATTTTACTTTCAATTTGGACAAGTCTAAAATTTTGTTGTTTGGTAAAGATTTAATTTGTTGCATGCAAATGTTTCTGGATTTGGACAAGTTCAAAATTTTGTTGTTTGGTACAGAGGTAAAACAGACTTGTCCAAAATATTGTTTGTTTCTAGAAGAGTAACTTTTAGATTTCAAAGTTAAAAAATAATTTTTGTTCAAGGAGAAAGACTGAAATATTATCCAAGTTTATTTTGCCCAGTTAGCTCTGTAAAAAGTCTGACAATGGGTAGGTCCAGGATTATATTGCACATTTTGTGCAGATTTATTTTTATTTGAAGTGTAAGAGGACAAAATTTGTCAAAAGCCCTTGCAGAGTATAAGGTCAATGTGGGTCAAATGATGGAATTGGTCTTTTAGCAAACATTGTGGGTAAACAGGGCAAACTGATGTTACCTCTCACCACTAACTCAAGAAATTCATCTTTTTTTCAAGGTTTAACCCTTTCCCAAATGATAAATTTTAGACTGGTCCAATTTGAAAGAGTTTGCAGACGACAATTATAGATTTGATGAAAATGACAGAAAGTTCTCCAAAAGGGTAGAAAACACTGTGGGAAAAGGAGAAATTGCTCGAAACACTGTGGGAAAAGGAGAAATTGCTCGTTACGAGCAATTTCTCCTTTTCTCACAGTGTTTTCAAAAGACTTGTACTGCAGACACGTGAAAACCAGGGCTTGTTTGGGAAATGGTTAAAAGAAGATTCCCACTGCTGTTGAATATGAATTGCGTAGTGGGTGGTGTAGATTAAAGATCAGACTGCATGTTCTGTGCAATCAGATCTTGATCTATACCATCCACTAAAGCTGCTTATGTTATCACTAGTACAGAAAGAGTTAGCCTGTAGTTTCTCCTTCTCCCACAATATTTTCAAAAGCCTTTCAAAAGGGATTGCTAAAACTTTATAATGGTGTGGTAAAGATTTTCAAACAGGATAAATAGGAAAACTGGTTGTGTTCAGATTTGTAGGGAGATAAAAACTTGAAATCGATAGCAAAAACAAGCCCATGGTGTTTGTAAATTGTAAACCTTGTACTCGGCTCTGATGTAAGATAAAACAGTTTGCATTAAAAGTTTCTGAACAAGATATACAATTTAAGTTAAAGTTTAGTAAAAACCTCCAAAAAGCTTTTAAAGGAATTTTTTTTCCTTATTTATCCCTTTTAACTCTTTACCGCAAGACAAAAATGTAGCCTTGTCCGAATTGAAAGCATTTGCAGATGACAAATTATATATGGCTCATATGGTGAGATTTGGCTGTAAAAGGTCAGAAAACATTGTGGGAAAAGGAGGAAATGTTGGGTACCATCATTTTCTCCTTTTCCCACAATGTTTTGAAGAGGCTACGGTTAGCCTCAGGGTTGTTAAAATTCAAGACTGTGTGGTGAAGTGTTAACCTTTACCAAACAACAAAATTTTACACTTGTTCAATTTGAAAGCATTTTGCAGTCGACAAATTAAATGTAGCTCAAACGAAATTTGTCCTTGATAGGACAGAAAGCATCATGGCAAAAGGAGAACTTGTTCATATTGAGTAATTTGTCCTTTGCCACAATGTTTTCACGCATATTCATCCATTTAACTTTTTCAACACACAATATGGAGTTTTAGCGACCCTCAAAGAGAAGGCTCTTGAAAACATTGTGGGAAAAGGAGAATATGCTGGTTACCAGCATATTCTCCTTTTCCCACAATGTTTTCTACCCTATCAAAGACAGATATTATCATTTGAACTACAGTCAGTTTGTTGTCTGCAAATGCTTTTAATTTGGACCAGTCTAAAATTTTGTTGTTTGGTAAAGAGTTAACCCTTTACCAGAGTTTAAATTACCTTGAGGAAGAAGGGTTTTAAAAACATTGTGGGAAAGAAGAAAATGCTGGTAACCTTTTTGACGGGTTTGATAGAGAACAGTTGTAGAACTTGTTTCAAAACTGATGTAAAATGAATAGGTTCAAACTGACATTTTGACAGATAATTAATGTAAATTTAACTGTATTAAAGAATAAACAGGCTGTAAACTTTTATACCAAACTGATGCTGAATTTTAAATACCTCTTAGACAGTTCAAAATATTTAAAAACGCTCTTGGAAAATGCTGGTTACCAGTATTTTCTCCATTTCCCACAAAGTTTTCTACTGTTTCAGAGATAAATTCAATCATTTGAACCACATGTGATTAATTTGTATCAGCCTAACATTTTGTAGTTTAACTCTAAACCAAACAACAAAATTTTAGACTGGTTCAAATTGAAAGCATTTGCAGACGACAAAATAAATGTGATTGAAAAATTGAAATTTGTTTTGGGAGGGGTAGAAAACATTGTGGGAAAAGGAGAAAATGCTGGTTACCAGCATTTTATCCTTTTCAACAGTGTTTCCAAAGGGCTTCTTTCTCAGGGTCGTGAAAACCCGGGATTGTTTAGTAAAGGCTAAATAAAGAGTGAACTATCAGACTAAAATAGTCCATAAAGAAAGCATTTTCAGACGACAAATTGTATGGTGCATTAATTATGAAATTTGTCATTGATAGGGTAGAAAACATTGTGGGAAAAAGAGAAAATGCTTGTTACCAGCATTTTCTTCGTTTCCCGTGATGCTTTCCAGAGACCCTTTCCCTTGGGTCATTCAAACTTGGGATTTACCACACAATACGAACTTTTAATGACCCTGAGAAAGAAGCCTTTTGAAAACAGCATTTTCTCCTTTTCCCACAATGTTTTCTACCCTTCCCCAATCAGACTTAAATTTTTCAAGCCCATTTATTTTGTCGTCTGCAAATACTTTGAATTTGGACCAGTCTAAAATTTTGTTGTTTGGTAAAGAGTTAAGCAATGAAGTGTTAAACAGTTTGATCAGATATAAATTGTTGCATTCATTATAAAAACAGAGGATTGCTTTATTTTTCGTCTTTACCCGATATAATTAGGTGTTTCAACTGGAAGAAAGCTTCTTTGTGATTTATTCCATAGTACACCATCTGCCACGTGGATTAATGAGATGAAACGCTAATTAATATTTCAACTTAACTCTTTACCGCACAAAATTTTAGACCAGTCCAAATTGAAAACATTTGCAGACAACAAAATAAACATGATTAAAAAATTGAACTTTGTTTTGGGAAGGTTAGAAAACATTGTGGGAAAAGGAGAAAATGCTGGTAACCAGCATTTTCTCCTTTTCCCACAATGTTTTCAAAAGGCTTTTTGCTCAGGGTCTTCAAAACCTGTGATTATGTGGTAAAGAGTTAATTAGGTGAAAAATTGAAGTCCATGACTTTTAACCCTATTAAATGACAAAATTTTACACTAGTCTAAATTCAAAGCATTTGCAGACAATAATTTAAATGTGGCTCAAGTAACAGAACTTGCTTTTGATAAGGTAGAAAACATAGCAGGACCTGAGAAAATGCTGGTTACCAGCATTTTCACTTTTTCCTGCTATGTTTTCAAAGGTCTTCTTTGTTAGGGCCGTTGTTTGGGAAAGGGTTAACCCTTTACCAGATGACAAAATTTTAGAGTTCTAATTGAAAGAATTTGAAGACAACAAAATTGAATTTGGTGTCACTCAAAAGTTTGAATTTGTGTATTAACTCTTTACCAAACGACAAAATTTTGGACCCGAGACCAAATTGAAAGCATTTGCAGTTGACAAAATAAATGCAGCTCAAATGATTATTTCTGTCTTTGATATAGTAGAAAACACTGTGGAAAAAGGAGAAAATGCTGGTTACCAGCATATTCTCCTTTTCCCACAATGTTTTCAGAAGGCTTCTTCTTTAGGTTTGTTAAAACTCGGGATTGTGTGATAAAGAGTTAAATGGTTGAATACAGTGTTTTTAAAGCTTTCTTCAGGGTCATAAAACAACAGGTTTTGTGCAGTCTGAACTTGATCTACACTGGCTACAAAGCTGCCAACTACAAAGCTGCCAACGCAGCATCTACACTGTCTGTAGGAGTCCCTAGATTTGACCAGTGTGCTCTTAGACTTGATATTATGTTAATCTATTTTATTTTTTATTTCTCATTGCAGCTTGTCTGTCCTTGCGGGGCCACGTCTGAACCCCTAAAATTCCATGAAATGGTACATTATATATCTGCAAATGCTCTCGTGTAAGTATTTAAGGTCTCCTATTTTCATAAACTCCTTCTTCTCATGTAGCTTGCGTTGGTGTCCTATTAGGTAGAAAAAGAGAAAAAGCTGGTTACCAGCATTTACACCTATTCCCACAATGCTTTGAAAAGCCCTCTTTCCCAGGGTTGTTAAAACCTGGGATCGTGTGGTAAAGGGTTAACTCTTACTAAATGAGGTAATTTTAGACTTTATTTGTAAAGGATGTGTAAAGTGTGCCTCAGACAAGGATATCTAGCTTTTTAAGGGTGGAAAACATTGCGGGAAAAGAAGAAACTGTTGGTTACCAGCATTTTTTCTTTTACCACAAGGTTTTCAAAAGCCATCTTTCGGGGGTTGTTTAAATGCAAGATTATTTGGCAAAGAGTTAAAGATGCTAACTAGATACATGTACATTTTGAATTCGTGACAGGGCTGCAGAAGGGGTGAAAAACAAATAAAATTATTGTCAGCCTGGAGGCACGAATATATTTATCAGTAACAGCCCATTAAATAAAGCCTGCTTTAACCCTTTACCACAAAATCCCAAGTTTTAACGACCATGAGAAAGAAGTCTTTAAAAAACATTGTGGAAAAAGGAGAAAATGCTGGTAACCAGCATTTTCTCCTTTTCCCACAATGTTTTCTACTCTGTCAAAAATAAATTTATTCATTTGAGCAAAATTTGAATTGAAGTCTGCATATTTTTTCAATTTGGAAATGTCTAAAATATTGCCGTGTGGTAAAGGGTTAAAGCATTTCTTCTTACACAATTTTTTGTTTAAAGCTACTCTGCATTGCTGATGTTTAAAGAAAAGACTGGACAATGAAATGACAATGGAGGCGCAGGCATAGATTTACCACACAAATTCTGTGATTTAGCGATGCTGAGGAAGACGGGTGTTGAAAGCATTGTGGGAAATGGGAAAATTGCTGGTTGCCAGCATTTTCTTCATTTTAAAAGAATGTCAAATTTGTCATCTGCAGATGCTTTCAGTTTGGACATGTCTAAAATTTTGTTGTCTGGTTTTCAAAGGCCATATATCTCAAGGTCTTTAAATCTTGGGATTGTGTGGTAAAGGGTTAAAAGGCAGCCGGCAGTAAAATTTTATAAACATCATTGGATTAAAATTTATGATGTTACATGTTATTAATAAATTTGTCTATGTAAGTAAATCTTGATACTAGATATATTTCAAATGTTGATGAATGACACTGTTGCCCAAAGTTCAGAGATGAGCCCATAAACCCTGTGACACAATCCAAAGTTTTAATGACCCGAAGAAAGAAACCTTTTGAAAACATTGTTGGAAAAGGAGAAAATGCTGGTTACCAGCATTTTCTCCTTTTCCCACAATGTTTTCTATCCTTCCAAAAACAGTTTTCAATTTTTGAGTCATGTTTATTGTGTCATCTGAATATACTTTCAATTTAGAAATATCTAAAATATTGCCATGGGGGTAAAAGGTTAACTCTTTACCACATGATAAAATTCTGGACTGGTCCAAATTGAAAACATTTGCTGATGACAAATTAAATGTACCTCAGATGATGAGATTTGTACTTGACAGGGTAGAAAACATTGTGGGGAAAGGAGAAAATGCTGGTTACCAGCATTTTCTCCTTTCCTACAATGTTTTCAAAGGCTTTCTATCTCAGGGTCGAGATTGTGTGGTAAAGAGTTTTAACCCTGTGTTACAGTTTTCCAGAGAGCCTACGAAAATGTCTTTGTGAATTTCACTATAGGAATAATCAAAATATTTTTCAATACACGAAAATACTTTGGCCAAAGGAGAAATGCCCATTAAAGAAGCAGGTTTTTGCCACAGTGTTTTAAAAAAAATGTCTTGCTACTTGATGAAACAAAATGTCTGCAGACTGATGGTAAAGTATTCCCTCTTTTTATGATGCAATTATGATTGTTTGAACAATGAATGATGGGGTTGTCACTTTTTTTTCTCTACAGCAATATTTTTTTTCACAATTCTGATGCAGTCCTTGAAATCATACCAACAAATGGAGAAATTAGTCAGAATCAGTACATGTAGATTTTTTTTTGTTTTACTTATTGCAATATTTACCACACAAAGAAATATTTAACCCTTTTCACATGTCTGCAGTACAAGTCTTTTATAAACACTGTGGGAAAAGGAGAAATTGCTCGTAACGAGCAATTTCTCCTTTTCCCACAGTGTTTTCTACCCTTTTTGAGAACTTTCTGCCATTTTTATCAAATTTAAAATTGTCGTCTGCAAACTCTTTCAATTTGGACCAGTCCAAAATTTGTCGTTTGGGAAAGGGTTAAACATGTTCATATTAAAAGGATTCGCAGACCACATGTCTAATGTGGCTTAATGCTTTACCACACAATCTCGAGTTTTAATGACCCTGGTACATTACACTTTTGAAAACATTCTAGAAAAAGGAGAAAATGCTGGTTACCATCATTTTCTCCTTTTCCCACAATGTTTTCTACCCTATTACATATAGAGAAACATCACCATTTTAGTAACATTTAGTCTGTTGTCTGCAAATGCTTTCAATCAGGTCCAGTCAAGAATTTTGTCATTAACTTTGGTAAAGAGTTAAGTCAAAGATTTTGTCTATTACAACATTCAATAGGAGATAGAGCTAATTACCAGCATTTTCTACTTTTCCCAAAATGCTTTCAAAAGGCTTCTTCCTTAAAAGTCATTAAAACTGGTAAACATTTTGTTTAACTCTGTACTAAACAACAAAATTTCAGACATGATAATATTACATGTATATTGAAAGCATTTAATGATGATGACAAATTTCATGGGCTCAAATGATTGAATTTGTCTTTGATAGGGAAGAAAACATTGTGGGGAAAGGAGAAAATGGTGGTAACCGTCATTTTCTCCTTTTCTCACAATGTTTTCTAAGGCCTTCCTCCTCAAGATGGTTAAAACTCAGGATTGTTTGGTAAAGGGCAACTTGAGTATAGAAATTGTTTGAAGTAACATGAGTCTTGAATCATTATGATGTAGTGAAAATATGACATCAGGTTTTATTGCAAGGTCTAAATTATCATTCATAATTGATAGATTACCATGTTCATACAACCTTGAGGGTTGAGGCTTTTTATAATATTGATGGAAAAGGAGAAAACCCTGTAAACAAGTTTTTTCTGCTTTTTTCTCGAAACGTTTTTTGCCATTCAGAAACATTTTCGATCAATTTGGCCACATTTAATTTGTCGTCTGGAAATGGTTTCAATTTGGACAAGTCTAGGAATTCTTCAGCTTTTAACGACCCTGAAAAGAAAAGGCTTTTGAAAACAATGTGAGGAAATGAAGAAAAAGGTACAGACCAGTATTTTCTGCTTTTCCCACATTGTTTTCCTTTAAAATTTTGTCATCTGGTACTTGAAGTGTTGAACAGCAAAGTGTAAACTCTCCAGCAAACGACAAAATTTTAGATTTGTCCAAATTGTAAGCATTTACAGACGACAATTTTGATTTTATTCAAATGATGTGATTTGTCTTCTGAAGGGTAGAAAACGTGGGAAAAGAAGAAAATGCTGGTTACTAGCATTTGCTCTTTTTTCCCTGAATGTTTTCAAAAGCCATCTTCCTTAGGGTTGTTAAAACTCGGGATTGTGTGGTAAAGGGCCCAGTTTTGGTCTGTAAAGTTACCTGGTTAACAGGTTAATGTGTCAGTAACATAATCTCCCATCTAAGTTATCAGTCCCTGGTATTTGTTTATGCCTCATATTTCATGTGACCTGTGATAAGAGGCCATATTAATTATTTACGTGTGATATATGTGTGTGTGTGCTCATATTGCTTATAAACTCTCCTTCTGGTTACTTGACACCTGTGGGACACCAGTATCAGGTCAACTTGCCTGGTACATATCTAATTTAGACAAAAATGACACATTTAACTCTTAACCACACAATCCCGACTTTTAACAACCCTGAGAAAGAAGCCTTTTGAAAACATTGTGGAAATGTGGCTACATGTTATAAATTTACGTATTGCTGTATAAAATATGAATCAAGAGTTGATAATATTGATGGTAATGGATAGAATAAGCTCTGTTTGCCAAAGCTGAAATCGTGTTTAGAGAAAGTAAATATGATGGACAATTAAATGGAATGGTACCCGCTCACGGTGTACCTGATATTATGCAAGAATGTCTGATTTGCATAAAAATTATTTCACCTGCCTCCCTGAAGGAACACCTAGATAAAAGTCCCCGGGATTCCGGATTTCTGTTTTGCATCATGCTTTGTTAACTCTATGAGCACCAAATATATAAACATGACCTCTTTTGAGAATTTGAAATCTAATTTCACTGCAAAACTCAGAAAATGTTTTTATCTGATAAGCTTGACTTTACACGTGAGTGGTATAGATCCACTATAAGACTGCATGTTATATGCAGTCTGATCTTGGTCTGTGCCGTCCCCCTTCTGCTATTGGGGCTGGAAAAGGTTAACCCTTAGGCTGCAAAGCACAACTCAAGGGCCTTTTCTGGACAGTGTAGGTCAAGATCAGACTGCACTAAATGTGCTGTCTGATCATGGATCAACACTGTCCGATTATCTCCTCCTGCCCACCCCGCACCCACCCAAAAAAAAATTGACTTTGAAATAGCAATATTTTGGTTTTTACTATCAGCTTGAAAAGTTTCAAGTTATATAGCAGGTAAAGAGTTAACTCTTTAACAAAGGACGAAATTTTAGACCAGTCCAAGTTGAAAGCTTTTGCAAACGACTAAATAAGATAATTGACATTTGTTTTGGGGCAAGTAGAAAACATTGTGGCAAAAGGAGAAAATGTGGTAACCAGCATTTTCTCCTTTTCCCACAATATTTTCAAAAGGCTTCTTCCTCAGGGTCGTTAAAAGTCAGGATTGCATGGTAAAGGGTTAAAAAATAGACATTTGAGTCAAAGTAGATCGAATAGCCCACAGCAGCTGCTGGCAGTTGTTATTCAATTTCAGGGTTACTTCTTTTAAAGTAAGGTGGGGGGGGGTGGATTTATAGAACTTTTTTGCTTTTTATAGAGCATAGAGCATGTCGTCCCAGTTATTTTTTTTGTTTGTTTTTTTGTTTATACCTGGAGTCAGTTTATGTTGAGTCCTAGTCTTATTCTCCAGAATTTTCTAAATCTGAATGTAACACAACTGCTGATTGGCCAAACCATTTGGTTTCGCCAATCAGAAGCTGTGTTACTTTCAAATTTAGAAAATCTTGGAGAATAAGACAAAGAATATACTTTAGGATGGTAGGTGAATGCAGACCCTGGTATACCTGAGAGACATGCTTTCAAAAATGACAGCTTGTCATATTGCAGAACATTCTGTCACTTGTGTCAGATAGACCGCCTGGTATGATCACGCATGTCATGTGTCACATCAACACAAATTAACGCTGTAACACACAATAGAATTTTAGACAGGTCTAATTTGTAGACAACAAATCAAGTGCTGCTGAAATAGTAGAATTTATCTTTATTTGGTAGAAAATAATGTTGGAAAAGGAGAAAAATCTGGTAACCTAACCTTTGTCCCCTTTGACTGACAATATTTTCAAAAACTTTTTTCTTGGGGTGGATAAAAGTTGGGATTGTGCGATAGAGGGTTAAGGTTTGAATCCGTGAAATCATGTGACATTGTTTTGACAAAAGGAGAAATTGCTGGTTTTGATAGGCCCTCATCCCCGCTTGTTTTTTCATGCCATAGGTGACTTTATGTTCTTCTTGTGACATTCTCTAGAATCTGACAGATTGTCATAACAAAGAGCGTCTAGTCTCTTGCATCCCCTTTTATAGACATGTTACTGGTACTTGGAATTAAAAAGATGTAAGATTTGATAATTGAAAACAATAAGACAAAAAGGGAAATGGCTTATCATGTAAAGTGGCTGCTTTTGCCAAAAATCTTTCTTAAGATTGGTAAGTCTGTTTTTTAGAAGCACAAGTAACGAGTATTAAAATGTCAAAAGTTACGATACTGCATACTGTCTCAATTGAATTAGTTTAACCGGTTATAAAACAAGCCCACTTTTTAATGACGCGTTGGAGGGAGGCTTTTGAAAACATTGTGGTTAAAGGAGAAAATGCTGGTAACCAGCATTTTCTCCTTTTCCCACAATGTTTTCTACCCTTCCCAAAACAAATTTCAATTTTTCAATCACATTTATTTTGTCGTCTGCAAATGCTTTCAATTTGGACCAGTCTAAAATTTTGTCATTCGGTAAAGGGTTAAATATCATTTGTAATAACTGGTCTGTTACAAAATGCCTGCCATGTATTTTGTTCATGATTTGCAAAATAATAGATCTAGATATCTCTAGTTAATGATAACTATCTGTTAAAATAACATGTGCTTTTTGTTATATTCCAGTTCCCAGGCCAGAATGATGCAAGAGACAGGGGACATTTTACATCCAAGTAGGTTTGGGCTCCTGTTAAGAAATGCTGGGGCCATAGGAAACATCAGAGATTGTCCTGTAAGTATCCTGTGGTTTGCTTTCAAGGGCATAGCACCCATTATGCACAATATGCACATGCATATAAAAAAAATTCCAGGACCAAAGTTGTAAATCACAAGATCATATACATGTATTGATTTTGCCCTTGATCTGTGCGCCTTTTCAAACTAAACAGATGGGTTAAATTGATGTACTGATTACTAGGAAATTTCTCTATGCTTTATGATAAATGCCACCATCCCGCTGCCTTCCCCATCGACACTTCTTGCTTTACTGTGCATATAAATACTTTGATCCTGGCTTCACCTATGTGTTTGCACGGCGTTTTACACTGCTTTTAATAATAAGTTATACCATGGGGCCAGCTCGCCTGTTTATTTCTGCCCTGTATTTCACGTATACCAGAGTCTATTCTAGAAACTGAAAATAAGGGGAAATTTCCATTTGAAAAATAGCGGAGATTTTCCAAAAGAATGGGGGGGGGGGGGAATTTCATAAGGAATCCCAGGTAAGTGGGCTGTTTCGATAAAGTTAGCTGTTTTGGACCTGGCCGTTTTGGAAGTGTGTAGTTCTACTTTGTTGCGAAAACAGCTTTGGCAGTGATGCAGTTTTATTCAAGACAGTGGTGTTTCTGCAAGGCAAGAGTAATTTCTTTGTTTTGGGACTTTTTCAGTGTCTATTTTTTTACACGGACTGTCACACATAGGGTTTCAATTTATGTGGGATCAAAAAAAAAATTGCTGGTTACCAGCATTGTCTCTTTTTCCGCAATGTTTTCAGATATTTCAATAACAAACCCCATAATTTGAACCACATTTAAGTGCTTTCAATTCAGGCAAGTCCAAAATTTGATGTCAAGTAAAAAGTTAAAGATGATAGATACTGACGGTGCTTTAATGATCGTTTTATTTATTATATCAGGGTAACTGTGGAAAGAGAGTGCAGATACGAAGAACACTAACAAACGTCCCAGACGTGGGTAAGTATTTCTTTCTATTTTGTTTTGAGTTGGTGAATATGGCGTATAGGTAACATTCTGTATGGTAGACTTAACCCTTTACCAAATGACAAAATTTTAGACTTGTCCAAATTTAAAGCATTTGCAGACGACAAATTAAATGTCACCAAAATGATGATTTCAATTTCTGAAAGGGTAGAAAACATTGTAGGAAAAGGAGAAAATGCTGGTTCCCAGCATCCCAGCATTTCTCCTTTTCCCTCAATGTTTTCAAAAGTCCTATATCCCAAGGACGTTAAAACTCGGGATTGTGTGGTAAAGCGTTCAAGCCTATGTTGGCCAAAAGTTTCGGATACTGCTCCTTTGCTTGATTTTCAAGACTTGATATTTTATTTGCGGAGACAGAGTGTCTCAGCCAATTCTAAGAATATCAGGTTTGGACTTTGGGGTTAGCTATGATATGGGGGGGGGGGGGGGGGAATAGTGCAAGATGCAGGACGAAACCCACCCTAAGTTATGCTGGTTCTTTGACATACTTTAGCACACTCCGTGTATAGCACAGTCACATGGGACCTAGGATTTAACCCTTTACCGTACAGTGCTGCCTTTTGACGCCCCTGAGAAAGAAGCCTTTTGAAAACATTGTGGGAAAAGGAGAAAATGCTGGTTACCAGCATTTTCTCCTTTTCCCACAATGTTTTCTACCCTATCTAAGAAAAGTTGCACCATTTGAGCCACATCGAAATTGTCGTCTGCAAATGCTTTCAATTTGGACAAGGCTAAAATTTTGTTGTCTGGCAAAGGGTTAAGTTCTCATCCAAAAGACTATTTTTGTGGCATTTGTCGAAGACAATGCCACTATGAGTTCAATATGGCATTTTGAAAATCATGTATCGTATTTTGTGCAAAACCTAAGGAAGTAAACCCAATTAGAATCAATTTTTCTGAGAAAAATAAGTATTTCGATTGCACTCAGATCTGAAATTGAAAATGGCGTATTACAATAAATTGGATTAGGCCGACGATCGTGGAAATACTTACTTTTTTATCCGAAATAGCTTGATCCGCCATGGCCTTCTATAGTGGCGTAATGACACGCACATACCGTGCTTGTTCGTCCCAGAACCAGTTCGTTCCTGGGCTTATTCGTCCCAGGATTGTTCGTCCCACAAGATTGCACCCTTCTCTGTCCGATTTTGCATGACTATATAGAAGATTGACTTTCAAGCGAATATTTTGAAACTGTTTCTGTTGTTTATTTTTCAAATTATTAATTCCACACAATGGCTCCCTTGACAAATGCCACACCAGCGTTTTCAACGCTTTGATTAGTAGTTTGAGGTTGCTAGCCATGGGGATCTACGTACGGTGTAACATGCAATGGTGGTATTTTAGAGTGTGAATTTTTTCGTGGACTTTGATCTCTTAGAGAATTCCTGGAGGGGTGTTTAATCATTTATTCTTTACAAAGGGAATTTCAAATGAGATAATTATGGCTCCCAAAGCTGAAGGGTTGGAATTTTATAATTGTTTTAATTGTTCTTGATCAGCATGTATAACTCTTGGATTTTTTTGTGGTAAAGGGTTAACCCTTTCCCAAAGATTCCCGAGTTTTAATGACCATGATAATTAAGACTTTGGAAAATATTGTGGGAAAAGGAGAAATGCTGGTAACACTGGCGAAAGAAGCTCCAGGACATCATGGATAGGTACACTGGCTGCCACAATGTACCAGAATTGGTGCCACAATATACCTGAAATAATGTTGAAAACTGCATTAACCCTTTCTCTAACGACAAAATTTGGACTGGTCCAAATTGAAAGAGTTTGCAGACGACAATTTTAAATTTGACAAAAATGGCAGAAAGATCTCAAAAAGGGTAGAAAACACTGTGGGAAAAGGAGAAATTGCTCATAACGAGCAATTTCTCCTTTTTCCACAGTGTTTTCAAAAGACTTGTACTGTAGACACGTGAAAACCAGGGCTTGTTTGGGAAAGGGTTAAACACCGTACAAACAAACAAATGTGGAATAATGAGAAATTACGCATTATACATGCCTGTTGTTTTAACTCTTTATCGCGCGACAAAGAGCTTATTTCCCTGGGTCATTAAAACTGGGCATTGTGTGGGAAAGGGTTAAAAGGGGTCTGTTTCAAGGATAGACAATATGTCTGTGTTCTGGTCATGTATGGAATGTGCTTTTTGGTGTCAACACACTGTCTAAAGATGCTTTTCCTACTCTGTTTTCAGTGAGCATTGGTCTTGTATGGGGCTCGGACAAACCTGACTCGGAACTTACAACTGAGGTGGCAAGAAACATTGGTACCACGCTGCTTCTACCAGATGTAAGTGTGCCATGTTGTGATTTTACCCACAATCTAAAAAATCTTGGATTTTGACAAAACTGTATATTATTTGGTAAAGGGTGAAATTCTTCCTATGCATGAAAACTTTTGACTTCTCCAAATTGAATGTGTTTGACTGCATATGGTTGAAATGATGGGATTTGACTTTAGAAGGGTAGAAAACAATGTGGGAAAAGGAGAAAATGCTGGTAACCAGCATTTTCTCCTTTACCCACAATGTTTTCAAAAGGTATTTTCCCAAGGGTGGTTAAAACACAGGATTGTTTGGAAAAGGGTTAACTCTGTACAACCCAGTAAAATTTTAAACTTCTCCAAACTGAAGCATTTTGCAGACAACTACTTAAATATGGCTGTAATGATAGGATCTGAACTTTAAAGGGTAGAAAACATTGTGGAAAAATCAGCATATTTTTCCTTCAATGTTTTCAAAAGCCTTGTTTCTCGGCATCTTTGTTACCCAGGATTGTGTGATAAAAGCGTTAACCCTTTACCAGACGACAAAATTGTAGCCTTGTTAAAATTGAAAGCATTTGCAGACAACAGTTCCAATGTGGCTAAAATTGCGCAATTTTTCTTTGATAGAGTAGTAAACATTGTGGGAAAAGGAGAAAATGCTGGTTACCAGCATTTTCTCCTTTTTCCACAATGTTTTCAAAAGGCTTCTTCCTCAGGGTCTCTAAAGGGCAGCCTTGTGGTTTTTTACGGGCTCCATACTTTGATACCATAACTGAGTGACTGTTCCATAGATAGAATTTTATATCAGAATACAGTATTTATGGCATAATCATGATATTTGATAAGATGCGATCTTTAGTCTTGGTTGGCCAAGTCTTTTTATTCCGAGATGAATTAAATATGAACTGCATTGTTTAATTTCCCATCTGTGTCGTTTCCTAACCACCAAATCATCTCCGGCTAATTATGCTATCACTTTCATCAACATAATGATGTCCAATCTTCATTTTGTCCTGTAGGTTACTCTTAACCCATTACCACACAATGACGAGTTTTAACAACCCTGTGAAATCTGACTTTTGAAAACATTGTGGGAATAGGAGAAAATGCTGGTAACCAGCATTTTCTCCTTTTCACACAATGTTTTCTAACCTTTCAGACACAGATCCAGTCATTCTAGGCACATTTAATTTGTCGTCTGCAAATGCTTTCAGTTTGGACAAGGCTTTAATTTTGTCGTCTGGTAAAGAGTTAAAGGGTAGAAAATATTGTGCGAAAAAGAGGAAATGATAGTAATGAAATTGCTGAATAGCAAACATGGGATTGTTTGGTAACAAGTTAAAACTGGTGTTACTAGGGGTTAAATAGGTCAAAAATGAGAAATATCCCTGTAAGGTATACCACAAGGAAAACAGAAAAAATGGGTTTTTTTTTGAGAAAAGATATGTCGACATTTTTTTGTTTCTTTGTCGCAATAGACTCTTGTCTTACTTTGCATTTTTGGGACAGCAGGTATCAAGTACCTTTTTTTTATGTGATGATGAACAGAATATTCTATACCTCAATTTATTCTAATCCCCAGACAGGTGCCAGAGAATCAAAACAGGCTTCTTCAGTCTGGAGCAAAAGGCCTAATTAATCTCCAAATTCTAGCACTGTTTTGTCCTTGATATCCCTGGGCTGTTACAAGATGAACAGTCAATGCGCCATAAAACAACATTCATTCATTCATTCATACAAGATGAACAAAAAATTCTGTAGTTGAGGCCCAGCTTAGTGTTACACTAACCAGACATTTTTCTTGGCTCAACATGACATACTGACTGGTTTTTTTACCTTTCCTTTGTTAGGTTATACATAACTGATATATTTTTACAGGTACTAAACTTGTTTTTTCCCTTTACCTCTGTCAGGTGTACAGAACTAATATATGAGCCCTGCACTGTGAAAGGGGGCGTAATGCATATGCAAAAAAATATTGACCCATGTCAGCCTGCGCAGTCCGCGCAGGCTGACATGGGTCAAAACTTTTTGGCATCTGTAAATTTTCTCCATGTCAAAGGACCATTCAACATCCAGATTCAGTCATTTATTAGACAAAATGGAGTTTATTCGTCCATAATTATGTGATGACTTGCTTTGTGTCATGCAGGTAGGAGATACATTAAGCCCCCTTTTGCCAGAGCATGGCTTAACCCTTTACCAGATGACAAAATTTTAGCCTTGTCCAAATTGAAAGAGTTTGCAGACGACAATTTTAAATTTGATGAAAATGGCAGAAAGTTCTCAAAAAGGGTAGAAAACACTGTGGGAAAAGGAGAAATTGCTCGTTACGAGCAATTTCTCCTTTTCCCACAGTGTTTTCAAAAGACTTGTACTGCAGACACGTGAAAATCAGGGCTTGTTTGGGAAAGGGTTAATAGTTTTTGCCAGTTTTTACAGATACATAATTTTTATGCTTGAGAACATTTCAGGACAAAAATCAGCATTCCCTGGTAGCTTTCTAGCAATATAGCTTTTTTTTTTTCTCCAAACTCACATTGGAATGACCATGTTTGGTCCTGTGGTGGGTTTGCACAAGCAGTAAATTTACTGACAGTAGCCTGCACAGGCTGACCTGGGTTGAAACTGTTTGAAGATGCATCAAGCCCACTTTTCACAGAGCATGACTCATACATTTTGTACAGAGTAGATAAAAGTACATAAAAGGGCAATGGATTAAATCTGTCACTCAACCAAACACAAAAAAAAATGTGTTGGGATAGGTTCAACCCTTATGTATGGATTCAGTGTTTGCAGAACCCTGAAGTAAAAAAGGCATTAACCCTTTCCCAAACAAGCCCTGGTTTTCACGTGTCTGCAGTACAAGCCTTTTGAAAACACTGTGGGAAAAGGAGAAATTGCTCGTCACGAGCAATTTCTCCTATTTCCACAGTGTTTTCTACCCTTTTTGAGACCTTTCTGCCATTTTCATCAAATTTAAAATTGTCATCTGCAAACTCTTTCAATTTGGACCAGTCCAAAATTTGTCATTTGGGAAAGGGTTAAAGAACATTGTGGGTAAAGAAGAAAATGCCACTTACCTTTTCCCTCGATATTTCCTGCATTTCAAAAACAAATCCCACCATTTGAGCCTAGGTTGTTTGTCATCGGTAAATGAGTCATGCTATGTGAAGAAGGGGGTTCAATGCAGCTGCAGAAAGATTGACCCATACATCCAACCTTTTTGCTATTTGTAAATCCCCTGCATGTTCGAGGACTATTCCCCCTGTAGCTCAGTCGGTAGTGGACAGGACTTGAGAACAGGAGGTCGCTGGTTCGATCCCCGGCTTGGCCAATTTCTTTCCAAGGATTGATGACAGTCATCGCGACAGGATTCATTCCTCTCTCACCGCTGACCACTGTTTCGACGATGGTTATGTGGGAAAGCAGCCAGTGGCTTGGAAAGAACATTGTTCGGATTACTGGTAAAAGAAACTCCAGGAAGGCATGGATAGGTGCACTGGCCGCCGTGATATAACTGAAATAATGTTGAAAACGGCGTTAAACACCATACAATCAATCAATCATACAATCGAGGACTATTCTATCTCATGATTTAATCGTCTGTAGACCACACGGACTTTATGGGTCCAAGTTTGTATAATGCATTATGGAGATATTATCATGTTAACTCTTTACCAAACAACAAAATTTTAGACTTGTCGAAATTGAAAGCATTTGCAGACGACAAAGTAAATGTGGCTCAAAAGTTGAAATTTGTTTACGGTAGGATGGAAAACATTGTGGGAAAAGGAGAAAATGCTGGTTACCAGCATTTTCTCCTTTTCCCACAATGTTTTCAAAAGCATTCTTTCTCGGGGTCGTTAAAAGTTGGGATTCTGTGGTAAACAGTTAAGCCCCCTTTTGCCAGAACACTGATCAAATACTTTTAATATGGATGAGTCAAAAAATGGTTGTCTGATAAAGAGGAAACCCATTCCTGTAGGGGCTAAATTTAAAACAAACATGACACATCTGAGAAACATTTGAAGGAAAGTTAAAAAAGGGACTTTCTTCAGTTTAACCCTTTCCCAAACAAGCCCTGGTTTTCACGTGTCTGCAGTATAAGTCTTTTGAAAACACTGGGGGAAAAGGAGAAATTGCTCGTTAGCTCGTTACGAGCAATTTCTCCTTTTCCCACAGTGTTTTCTACCCTTTTTGAGACCTTTCTGCCATTTTCATCAAATTTAAAATTGTCGTCTGCAAACTCTTTCAATTTGGACCAGTCCAAAATTTGGCGTTTGGGAAAGGGTTAAATCATTTAACCCTTTACAAATACAGTCCAGAGTCTTGAGTACCCTGAAAGCTTTTGAAAACATTGTGGGAAAAGGAGAAAATGTTGGTTACCAGCATTTTCTCCATTTCTCACAAATGTTTTCTCCTTTAATGGAGACAAATTCAATCATTTTAGACAGAATGAATTTGACATCTGCAAATGTTTTCAACTTAGACAAGTCTAAAATTTTGTAGTCTGATAAAGAGTTAACTCTTTACCAAAGGACAAAAGTTTAGATTGGTCCAAATTAAAAGCAGTTGCAGACGACAAATTGAAGGTGGCCAAAATGATGATATTTATCATTGATAGGTTAGAAAACATTGCTGGTTACCAGCATTTTCTCCTTTTCCCACAATGTTTTCAAAAGGCCTCTTTCTCAGGGTCATTAAAAGTCGGGATTGTGTGGTAAAGAGTTAAAGAAAAACAATTGTTTTGTTACATGCAATGGCTTCTTTTCCAGTAATGTTTTCAAAAGTTGAGCTACAGGGAAGTAAAAAGTAATTTTCATGGTGATGTTACAGGTAATGATGAGTAGTGTGTTTGATATGTGCACTCCTTTTGAATTTTTCGTTTCATTCAGACATTCATTTTTTAATGTCTAAAAATTGTTCCAGTTTTGAGAAATCACAAGAATAGCCAACCCATGTGCTACTATAACCTGCCTATAGGGACTGTAATGGAAACATTCTGGCAGATGGATAACGAAACATTCTGGCAGATGGATAACGTATCTCATTTTAGAAACTTAAGCTTTCGAGTACCATATAAACCCTTGGGAACATTTTCACTATAGAAATAAGACCCATACGATTGCAGTTTTAAAGTTGCACTTGTTCAGTATATCTCAGCAAAGCAGCCAGTGCTGATCAGAGATCAGACTGCATGTTTTAGGAAGTCTGATCTTGATCTACACTGGCTGAAAAGGCAACTATAAATGTGAAAGGTGCCTAAAGTATTATAAACCATCTGTCACAATGGTTTCTCAAGCGACATAGTTAAAGTTTCAGTATTGTAGTTTAGGGAAAGAGTTTCAATAGATATGAGACACGCGTCAAGCCTTCTCCAGTTGCGTCAAGCCTTCTCCAGTTGCGGTATTTTTTTCTTACCTGGTCCAAATTGATGTCCTCAACGTACCGTGTTTTGTGATTTTATAATGGTTTTTATGGTCATTTCACACCTCACAAAACTTCCACCGAGACAGGCAGGTCATGTGACTGATGTATGACTTTTTTGAGTCAACGTTCAACCCTTTACTATACAGTCCTGTATTTTAACAACCCTGGAGGAGAATGTGTTTGAAAACATTGTAGGAAAAAAGAGAAAATGCTGGTAATGTTTTCTACCCTTTAACTCTATACCACACAATCCTGTAGAAAAAGCCTTTTGAAAGCATTGTGGGAAAAGGAGAAAATGCTGGTAACCAACATTTTCTCCTTTTCCTACAATGTTTTCTGACCTTTCCAAGACAAATTTCAGTTTTGAAGTCACATGTGTTTTGTCGTCTGCAAATGCTTTCGATTTGGACCAGTAAAAAATTTTGTCATTAAATTTTGGTAAAGAGTTAAAAGAGGAATCATGTCTAGCCACGTTTATTTTGTCATCAGATTCGGCAAAATTTTATACTTTCAACATGCACATGTCTAAAATTTTGTCGTCAGTTTGCAAGTTTGGCAAAGGGACCACTGGACTGACTTTCAGGTTCAAATTCATCACCCATTCTTAAAAACATTCTAAGTCATATTCTTAAGAAGTTCCTGAAATTGAAACTAACTTCCGATTTCCATATGGTTAAGCCAGTCAGAAGTTGTGTTACTTTTCTGAATCTAGAATTAGACTCAGAATGAAATTAAGAATGGTTGGTGAATACAGACCTGTGTCATCAGGAAGGTTTATAAACAATTGTAACATTGCTTATCTAATAAGCTGTTTTTGTCTATTTTCAGATTTTTCATTCAGTCATGTGCAATGATGTTTCCAAGTTACCAAGGTTACATCTAACATCTGTTGTGTGTTACTATGGAAAACATTACTCCACTTTTGTCTGGCACACCAAGCTGCAGGAATGGATCTATTTTGATGATGCCACAGTCAGACAGGTCAGCTATGAAAAATATAGAGTACTGTTCAACCTGTATTAACCCTTAGGCTGCTAATTGCGACTCGCTGACCTTTTGCGGTCAGTGTAGATCCAAGATCAGACTGCACATTCTGTGCAGTCTGATCTTGATCTACGCTGTTGGATAAGGAGATATGTCTCCTCAGAAAAAAAATACCATAGTTCAGGAACATTATTTGCCTTGTGTTAGAACACAATATTGTTTATGCATGATACTGGTTATATAAGCTTGCAAACATACAGGTTGTTTTCTCAAATGAGGTGGCCACTGTGACAGGATTATATTACCATATACCATGTTGAATTATTTTGTTAAATCGTTGCGTCGCTTCTTGGGACAACTGGCAGATGACTTTAGAGAAACCACTCCTCGTAAATACGGATAATCAGCAAGGACTCATGTTTAATCCGTGGATACATGTGAATGCATTTGGGGAAAAAGGAGAAATTGCTCATTACCAGCAGCTTTTCCTTAGGCCACAGTGGTTTCAAAAGTGGTCAGATGTCAGATAAACAAAGGGATCTGCAGGGTGACAAAAGGATAAGTTAATACCCTGCGTAAGCATATGAGCCATGCACTAGCAAACAGATCTCCATGATGCGTTGTACTAAGTAGAGTAGGTCATCACATAGCTATGGATCCATAAAGTCAATTTTGTCTAACAACCAAGTGAATCATGAGGTAGACTGGTCCTTTGACATACAGAAAATTGACTTAACCCTTTCCCAAACAAGCCCTGGTTTTCACGTGTCTGCAGTACAAGTCTTTTGAAAACACTGGGGGAAAAGGAGAAATTGCTCGTAACGAGCAATTTCTCCTTTTCCCACAGTGTTTTCTACCCTTTTTGAGACCTTTCTGCCATTTTCATCAAATTTAAAATTGTCGTCTGCAAACTCTTTCAATTTGGACCAGTCCAAAATTTGTCGTTTGGGAAAGGGTTAATGCGAAAATTTCAGCCCAGGTCAGCCTGCGCGGACTGTGCAGGCTGACCTGAGTTGATACATTTCGCAGATGCATTAAGCTCCCTTTTCACAGAGCATGGCTCATGTCTTGAGTTATGAAAACCATTTCTAAACTGCTCTGAATATCTTATGCAAAAAGCAGTCCTTTTTTTGCCCCTAAAATAAAGATAGACAGCTCTCAGGTATTAGTTATGCATGATGCGACTTTAAAATAGATTTTATTTTTTTTTTCAAATCTAGAATGAATGTTGTTTTATGGTGCATTGGAGAGTTTCAAATCAAGACAAGACGCAGTTATAACTAGCATCCTGGTCCTGTTTGAAACACTCAACGTTTTAACAAACAATAGTATTCTAGACTAAGTCCAAATTGAAAGCATTTGCAGATGAAAAATTACAGAATTACAAAATGACACACTATTGTCCATGGACTATAGAAACTTAGTTACCATATTTTCATCGAGGCAGATCGGATCGTAAACTTCAAGAAAGTGTAACAGATAGTCAGTCAGAAGTAAAGGGTCTCTTTCGATTCTGACTCTGCTTGTGGTCAGACATCAAAGGCTTGGTTTTAGAGCCTTGAATGGCCAATTTTTGTACAGGTAGAGTTGCCATGGTTACTGAAACTCATCTTCTTGTTAAGGTGAAATTAATATGTCAGTAATTATTGTGGTATTGAGAATGAGGGGCTGTGAGTCACAAATTGCCCTTGCTTGATGCAAAGGGGGGGATTGTCGCACACTTTTTGCCAAGACTTTCGTCGCCAAACAAAGTAATACAAACCTCAAAATGATACAAACATATACAATAATTTATCTACCTTGGAAAAAATGTTTATTTTGAATAATTATTCTGTTTTGGGTTTTTATAGTGCAGCTGCTGTTTCCCAATCTGGTACATAATTATACAGTTGCATCAGTATTACAGAAATTATTTAACCCTTTACCACACCACACAAGCTGGTTACAAGCTGGTTGCTGGTTACCAACATTTTCTTCTTTTCCCACCGTGTTTTCGAAAGCCTTTTCTTTCAGGGTCGTTAGAACTCAGGATTGTATGTTAGCCATTTACCACACAATCCCAACTTTTAACAACCCTAAAAAGGAAGAATTTTGAAAACATTGTGGGAAAAGGAGAAAATGCTGGTAACCAGCATTTTCTCCTTTTCCCACAATGTTTTCTACCCATCCCATAACAAATTTCAATTTTTAAGTCACATTGAAATTGTCGTCTGCAAATGCTTTCAATTGGGACTAGTCTATAATTTTGTTGTTTGGTAAAGAGATAAAGAGTCACTGTAATTTATTTAAACCTTTACCAAACAACAAAATTTTGGACCAGTTCAAATTGTTAGTGTTAAAGATGACGAATAGAAAGTGGCTCAAATTAGAGGGTTTGTCTTTGAAACTCTGGAAAACATTTTGGAAAAAGGACAAAACACTGGTTACCATCATTTTTCTTCTTTTCCCACGTCTTCAAAGGCCTTCCTTTTTCAAGGTCAGTAAAACCTGGGATTGTTTGGTACAGGGTTGAATTTATTTTTAGGATAATCATAATGGACACATTAATTTATGCTGAATTTATTAATTGAACTGAAACTGTTAGGGTAAGAAATTTATTTCTATAAAGTAGGCATTGTGTTCCCAAAATGTACTCTACTTTAAAAGTTAAGTTGCTATTAAGGGAGAGTTACCTGTATAAAATTGGCTGTCTGCCAGACTGGGCTGTCATCCCCGGACAAGATGTAGTGATCATGTGACACTATAAATAGGATTCGGTTCCCCTTTCTCAGACGGACTGAAAGTCACATTTTGATAAGATATTACAATGCCATTGGTAGAATAAATGCAATGTTAAGACTTGTGATAAAATTATTATTTCATTTTCATTTATGAATGCAAGACTGAAATGGCATTTTTTTTTCATTACGATGAAGCTAGGATGTAAAAAGTTACATAGATCCAAGTGGATACTGGGTTATGTTTTGAGGGGAAGGATAGGAAAATATTGAATACTAAATTAGCCCAGAGGTTGTAGCTTACCCAGATTTTCATATAGCCCTTTGCTACACAACCCAGATTTCAAACAACTGATAAGAAGAGGACTTTTGAAAAAATTGTGGGCAGAGGAGAGAATGCTGGTAACCAGCATTTTCTCCTTTTCCCACAATGGTTTCTACCCTGTCAAAAAAAACTTAAGTTCAACTGTACCACTTTCAAATTTGTTGTCTGCAGATGCTTTGATTTTGGAAGGATCTTACCTCTTTAGGAAACAACAAAAGTCTAGACTAGTCGAAATTGAAAGCATTTGCAGATGTACAAATAAGATATTGCTCAATAGGTAATATTTGTTTTTAATAGGATAGAAAACACTGGGGGAAAAGGAGGAAATACTGGTTACCAGCATTTTCTCCTTTTCCCACAATCTTTTCAAAACCTTTAATCTTTGTAGTCATTAAAACATGGAATGGTGTGGTAACTGGTAAAGGGAAGGGGGGGTCGTTGCACATGGGAAGGGAGGGCTGTTGACCGTCTTTTCCCTGAGACAGCGTGTAAAATCATTAGATTTCCTTCAGTGGTTTTCTATAACCTTTTAACGGTGAATAAAACACATTGGATAAAAAATAAACTTTCCAAACAGTAACACTTTGCCAAACAGTCCTGTGTGTGCAAACCTGCATGAAAGGGTGTTCAAAAAACAATGTGGAGAAAGGGAGAAAATATTGGTAACCAGCATTTTCTTCTTTTCTTGCAATGTTTTCTTCCCTGTCAGGACAAATCAGAATTTTTTAATCATATTTATTTTGTTGTCTGCAAATGCTTTTAATTTCGACAGGTCTAAAATTTCGTTGTCTGGTCAAAGAGTTAACTCTTTATCATATAACAAAATTTTAGTGTTCAAATTGAAAGCACTTGCAGAAGACAAATTATGAATGACTCAGAAATGAAACTTTGTCTTTGGAAGGGTAGAAAACATTGTTGGTTAGGAAAAAAATCTGGTTACTAGCATTTTATCCTTTTCCCACAATGTTTTTAAAAGCCTTCTTTCCCAGGGTCTTTAAAACTTGGGTTTGTGTGGTACAGGGTTAACCCCTTACCACACAATGCTGACTTTCTACGACCTTGAGAAAAAAGGCTGTAGAAAACATTGCAGGAAAGGGAGAAAATGCTGCTAACCAGCATTTTCTCCTTTTCCTATAATGTTTTGTACCCGATGAAAGACAAATTCTATGCTTTCAGTAACATTTAAAGTGTCGTCTGCAAATGCTTACCGTTTGGACCAAGGCTTAAATTTTGTCGTCTGGTAAAGAGTTAAAATGAAGACAGTCATGTATTACAGTCTTTGATTTCTGAAGCAAGATAAGCATTTTGATTGCTTTGGAAGATGGATGCTTGTCACCTGGTTACCAAAACATAGTTTTCTGCAATGTGCAATTTTTGTTTAGGTATCTCAATATTTGTCAATGTTTTTTGTCATGTTTCTTTTCACCCTTTACTTTAGACAACCCTGAGAAAGAAGGCTTTCGAAAACATTGTGGGAAAAGGAGAAAATGCCAGCATTTTCTCCTGTTCTCACAATGCTTTCTGCCATTCCCAAAACATATTTCAGTTTCAGGGTCATATTTTATTTATTTTGTTGTCTGCCAATGCTTTCAGTTTAGACTGGTCTAAAATTTTGTCATTTGGTAAAGTCTTTGGGTTAAGTGCAATAACTGTTAATTTCGTTCATTCTGTATAAGTATACCTTTGATATGTTGTAGAACTTTGTAGAGGTCCCATAAAACCTGTCTGGGAAAGAATTGAAAAAAATATTTTCAACATATTGCATCATTACTTGTTTTTTTTTTGAAGCAGAAAACATTCAAAACATTTTTTTTTTTTAAGAATAGGAGAACCTGCTCATAACAGTAATTTCACATGACATTGTGGAATCCGTAGCTGTACCATATCTTAATCCATGTTGATGAAACTTGATCTTGGACATTTTACAACAATGTTTTAACCCTTTTCCAAACAAGCTCTGATTTTCACATGTCTGCAGCACAAGTCTTTTGAAAACACTGTGGGAAAAGGAGAAATTGCTCGTAACGAGCAATTTCTCCTTTTCCCACAGTGTTTTCTACCCTTATTGAGAACTTTCTACCATTTTCATCAAATTTAATATTGTTGTCTGCAAACTCTTTCAATTTGGACCAGTCCAAATTTTGTCGTTTGGGAAAGGGTTAATTGTACAATGTATTCAACCTCTTCCATTAATACTAAAAGTGCCTTTTTCATAACATTAAGTTGCATTTGCAGCCAATGGAGATTAAGATCAGACACATAGAATGAGTTGATGCAATCTAATCTTGCTTTACGTTTCATTTAGATGTTTTTGGATGATGATCTGACTTGAATTCCTATAAACTTTTAGACTGCAAAGTAAATTTACCCTTGAAGCACTGCACATGGCTTTAGTTTTGAGACCTTTCTGCCATTTTCATCAAATTTAAAATTGTCGTCTGCAAACACTTTCAATTTTGACCAGTCCAAAATTTGTTGTTTGGGAAAGGGTTAACCAATAGAGCCCAGAATAAACCCAACAGACATTTTCAGTCTAGGAAAAAGACCCAAATAAATGCATTTTAAAGGTTTCTTTGACTAAACTGAATCAGCAAAGTGGACAGTGAAGATCCAAGATCAGAGTACAAGTTCTGTGCAGTCTGACTTTGACCTACACTGGCCACTGCGGCAACAATAGTTGTGAAAGGCACGTTATGGGCTAACCCTTTACTGAGTTTTAATGACCTTGAGCAAGACGGCTTTTGAAAGCATTGTGCGAAAAGGAGAAAATGCTGGTAGCCAGTATTTTCTCCTTTAACCATAATGTTTTCCACGCTTTCTGATGAAAGTCACATTCTCTGTGCCACACAAAATTTGTTGGCTGCAAATGCTTTCGATTCCGACAGATCTAGAATTTTATTGTATTGTAAAGGGTTAAAAGATGACTGCCATAAATTTGTTTGAACAATTATGAGTTAGCCCTTCTCTAGATGACAGAATATTAGACTTTCCTAATTTGAAATGAATTGTAAAAGAAAATTTTGGTGTATCTCAAATGCTCGGGTTTGTCTTTTATAGACTACAAAACATTGTAGGAAAAGGAGAAAATGCTGGTTACCAGCATTTTCTCCTTTTCCTACAATATTTTCTAGAGCCTTCTTCAGGGTCATGAAAACAGTGTGTTGTGTGGCAAATGGTTGAAGGAAGTTGAAGTTTATGATATAGATATATGGTTATAAATGTTCAAATTGCTGTTTTTATGGGAAATCTAGCCCCATTAGCTTCACCCCAGAGTATGCTCTGCCTTCTGATTGAAATTTATGTCCAGGGAATATCGGAGGCAAATAAGTTTTTGACGTGTCTATGTTTAAAGAGTTTCAGAAAACAACTTTACCGCATTACAAAATTTTAGACTGGTCCAAATAAGCATTTGCAGTCAAAAATTAATTTTAATGTGACTGAAAATCTGAAATTTGCCTTTGGGAAGGTAGAAAACATTGAGCGAAAAGGTCAGAAAAATGCTGGTTATCAGCATTTTTTTCCTTCTGCTACAAGGTTTATTCTATTTCCGTTTTAACTTGGGGTTGTTTGGTGAACATTTGGGCCCACACTAGGACATGGGATACATGATAACCCTTTCCCGTACAGGTTTTTCTTAGAAATACCTATGATAAGTAAATATGACGCAAAGGTGAAAAAATGTTGAAGAAGGAAACAATGATAGAAAAGTAGTTATTGCTTGAAAAAAACAATTGTCCCTTTTCTCGGACTGTTTTTAAAAGCAGCTATATATAAGGACATAAGAAATTATAATGGGTTAAAATGTTTCCTCCCAAAAGGTGATTTTTATCGCTTTAATGATAAAAAGATTGTGTCTACTTCTCACATTATTTATACCCCCACTTTTTTCCAGTTCAGTAAGTTTTCCTATCTCTTTGGAAAGCAAGGCTTCAAATATCATGTCAGTTTACTAGTGAAGTGAAGACTGAATATCAGACAGCACTTTCATTGCCATCTGATCTTAATCTACACTTTCCTAGTTTATATGTCGTTTATATGTCGGTTATATGTCATTTATATGTCATTGTTTGTGCTAACTAGAGTACATTTATTGTATCTGTTAAAACAAGAAACTGTAAAGTTTACGTCTAATAAAGTATCTGTATCTGTATCCTATCTGTATCCTAAAGGGACTAGGCAGCATGAGACTTAATGGTCCAAATTAGGATTGCTCATTTTCCCACAGTGTTATCAGAAGCTGTTTACTTTATAATTATGTATTAAAAATGTACAAATGCTTTCAATTTGAAAAAGTCTAAAATTTTATCATCTCGTAGAGTTAATTCTTTACCACACAGTCCGGAGTTTCAACAACCCTAAGGGAGAAGGCTTTTGAAAACATTGTGGATTGTAGCCAGCATTTTCTCCTTTTCCCACGATGTTTTCTACCTTTTTTAAAGACAAAATCTGTTATGCAAGCCAGATTTAATTTGTCGTCTGCATAGGCTTTGACTTTGGGCAGGTCTAGAATTTTGCCGTTTGATAAAGAACTAACCATTTGCTGCATCTATATAGTACTCTTTACAAAACAACACAATTTTAGGCTTTTTCAAATCAAAAGCATTTGCAGACAACAAATTCAGCATGGCTAAAATGATTTGATTTGACAATTGTTTTTGGCTAATGGTTGATAATATTACAAGAAAAAATCTCTCTTTTTTTGTCTGCAAATTCTGCAGATATGGACATAGCTGTTTTACTAGAATGTTTTCCAAGTTACGACAGAGTCAAATAAACATTTTTTACATGCCTTAACCCTTTACTCACAATCCCGAGTTTTAACGGACCTCTCCCCCCCTTCCCCCACCCGGGTAAGGACTTATGTAAACATTGTGGGAAAAAGGAGAAAATGCTGGTAACCAACATTTTCTCCTTTTCCCACAACATTTTCTATCCTTTAACAGAAAAATTCCTGACTTGAGCAACATTAAGTTTCTTGTCTGCAAATGCTTTCAATTTGGACCTGTCAAAAATGTGGACATGTCCAAATTCAAAGCACTTTCAGACAACAATTTAAATATTGGTCAAATGATTGGACTGGTTTTGGGAAGGATAGAAAACATTGGGGAAAAAGGACAATATGCTGGTTATTGCCATTTTCTCCTTTTTCCACAATGTTTCTTCCTCAGTGTTGTTAAAACTTGGCGGTGTTTGGTAAAGGGTTAAATTTCTATAGAAAGTGTTTTGTCATATATCAGACAAAGAAATAATTATGAGTACCCACATAATTTAGATAATTCTACCACCTTTTTGTCCTGTAGTAAACTATTAATCCTAAGTCTGTTTAGCATGACTTACTGTGCTGTTGCAGAGACTGTCAATTAATTTCGGACTGCACAGAATGTGCACTTTGAACTTGGATCTACACTGAGAGGAGAAGTTTAAAATCTCCATATTTCTTTTGATTTACTTTTGGCAATAATATTTTCATTCCGTTTATTTAGCTGCAAGTTTAAGGGTTAACACATTACCAAACGACCAAATTTTTAAACTGGTCCAAATTGAAAGCATTTGCAGACAACAAATTAAATATTGCTCAAATGGTCAGATGTGTCTATGATCGGATAGACAACATTGTGGGAAAAGGAGAAAATGCTGGTTACCAGCATTTCTCCTTTAACCCCAATGTTTTCTAAAGACTTCTTACATTCAGTTGTTAAAACTCGGGATTGTTTGGTAAAGGGTGAACTCTGTGCCTCACAACCGCATTTAGACTTGGTCCATTTTGGAAGCATTTGCAGACAACAAAATGAATGAATGTGGCTAAAATGATAGGATTTGTTTTTAAAAGGGTAGAAAACATTGTTTGAAAAGGAGAAAATGCTGATAACCAGCATTTTCTCCTTTTCCCACAGTGTTTTCAAAAGCCTTATTTCTCAGGGTTGCTTCAAGTCAGGATCGTGTTAGAAAGAGTAAGTATGAATGCCCATTCAAGTGAGTGGAGTCGTGCATTAGTGTCTGTAAAAAAAAAAAACACTTCTGTGATTTTTTTGGCTATGAAGAACATTCATGGAATGTTGTTCTTAATGTGACAAGAACCAAGAACAGAGTTACTTGGAATTAAGATCAAACTAAGGTACTACAGTCATGATCAGAGATATTTCAACCCTTTCCCAAACAAGCCCTGGTTTTCACGTGACTGCAGTACAAGTCTTTTGAAAACACTGTGGGAAAAGGAGAAATTGCTCATAATGAGCAATTTCTCCTTTTCCCACAGTGTTTTCTACCCTTTTTGAGACCTTTCTGCTATTTTCATCAAATTTAAAATTGTCGTCTGCAAACTCTTTCAATTTGGACCAGTTCAAAATTTGTCGTTTGGGAAAGGGTTAATCAAATAATCACTAAATAATCTTTTTTTTTTTAACCCTTTTACTACACAATTCTGAGTTTTAACAAATCTTAGATCTTTACCAAATAACAAAGTTTTTGAATGGACCAAGTTAAAAGCATTTGCCAGTTACACATTAAATGCTGCTAAAATGATGATTTCTCTTTTTGATAGGGTAGAAAATGTTGTTGGAGAAGGAGAAAATGCTGGTTACCAGCATTTTCTCCTTTTCCCACAATGTTTTCTGAAGCCTTCTCTGTTAGGGTCATTAAAAATATGGATAATGTGTGGTAAAGAGTAAACATTGTGGGAAAGGAAGAAAATACATGTATTGCCCCCACCCCCCACAAATTATAAGTATTTTCAGTTAAAAGTATTGTTTTGTAGTAAAGAGTTGAATCTTAGATTTTAGACATACTGAAATTTACTGCTGCTTTTTGTTCTTTATTTTCTATATTCTGTTACTCTCTTTTTCAGGTTGGAACGGAGTGGGAGCAAGTTGTTGAAAAGATAGTCCGAAGTCGTTACCAGCCATTGTTGCTGATCTACACAAATCTCAATGCCAGCCCAGTCTCCACGGATACAGCCCCTAGCACACGGGTTATGGCTCCGGGCTACTCCATGAACCCAGAAAAAAGTAAGTTTACTAATTTGATTTGCTCTTTACCAAATGACAAAAATGTAGACATGTCTAAATTGAAATCATTAATTTTGGAGATTACAATTTAAATGTAGCTCAAATAATGGAATTTTTCTATGATAAGGTAGAAAACATTGCGGGAAAAGGATAAAATCTTGGTTACCAGCATTTTATCCTTTTCCCACAATGTTTTCAAAAGGCTTCTTTTCTCAGAGTCGTTAAAACTCGGGATTGTGTGGTACAGAGTTACCATAAAATTATTTTATCTTTAGTTTTACTTAAAACAGTTTTTAAATGTCTATAAATGTTGCATAAGAAGGTGTTAACCCTTTACCACACAATCCCAAGTTTTGTAACAACCCTGAGGAAAAATCTTTTTGAAAACATTGTGGGAAAAGCTGAAAATGCTGGTTACCAGCATTTTCTCCTTTTCCCACAATGTTTTCTACCCTTTGAAAAGCACATGTTATGTTTTGTGTTGCATTTAATTTGTTTTCTCAAAATGCTTTTAGTTTGGACAAGGCTAAAATTTTGTCATGTGGTAAAGTGTTAAGGGTCAAAGATAGGATATGCAAGAGCATGGTTTTGAGTTTTTTTTGTATTCATTATTTTTTTAGATTTGGCTGGTGAGAGTCTCAACAAGAAAAGACCACAAAAATCTGAGAAAGGGGACATACTGGGTGATCCGGAAACCGTTACAGGTGATTTACAAAGAAAGTCTAGCTTTGAGCACAGAAGGCAGTCGAGCTTCCTGCTGGCTGTTACAAAACAGAAACACAAGGAAGAAGGAATTTATGCTGTACCGCATAATAATTCCAAAGTGATTAATTTACAGAAAGATTTAACAGCTCGAAGTAACCCAAATAGTTTTGTACCAGGTTCTAATTTTAAAGGAATACCAGAAGGACAGGATATTCCAGACGGATACAATTATACGTTGTCTAATAATGATCAGTATCGTAGACCTGGGATGAACAACCTGGATCCAAATAAACTGCCTCTGACACAGAATTTCTCTCGAGTTGGGGAGACGCAGAGAAAGGATAGTTTTAAAAAAGGGAAAGGTAATATTCCAGCGGATATTATTCGTTACCAAGCAGATACATCAGGACGGTCATCCGTGTCATCTGACTCCGATCAAGGATCTCCTGTGCATAAGGTCGGACCTTTTGTCTCTGAAAATACAAACAACAAACCAGCACTTCCTGCTAAACCAAAACACATCAGAACCAGATCTCAGAGTTTGGAGGAGAATTTAGCAGAGTGTGGGAACAACAGCCAGCATAAAGTTATAAAACCACAAGTGTCATCAGGCCCGAAAATGTACGAGAACATGGATTCAATATCAAGAGCACATACACCAGTCCAGTCAGGCCTAGCCACGCTTCCACGTAAGAAGAAAGGCGGCAATACCACGTCCAACATAACATCTACAACATTATCTCATTCTGACAATCGAACAGGATCTCAGCATTTGACGGCAGCTAGCTTCCAGTACGATGCACCGCCACCACCCTACTCATACCATCATCCTGATAAATCAACTCCGCAATCACATCCCAATACAGAAAGTGATATTCATTCTCGACAGAGTTCCAGCAGCAGCATACTAAGCCAGGGTACGGTGATTGAGTGTAACCAGGGCAACACTGGTAATGATAATTCTCACTGTAGACCGTCTTCCACTGCAAGTCGGGACACTTTGACAGAGAAACCGAAGGAAAAATCAAAGTCGAAGAAAGAGAAAGATGAAAAGAAAAAAGAGGAGAGGAAACAAAGAAAGGAAGAAAAGAAACAGAAGCCAAAGAAAGATAAAAACTCCGAGAATGCAAGTAAGCCCCCACCACTTCCTGATAAACAGACTTTGAAGCCTAAAGATGAAGGTTTTTCTGAAGACCAGTCGTACATTGATAGACGGATGGTTGAAAGCGTACTCAGCTTCCAAAAGCTTCAAAGGTCTGGTTCCTGTTTGAGCCATACAAGCAACAGCAGTATGGAATCTGACATCCACGGCCGAGGTTCAAATTTAAAAGATACGTCAACAGATATACCATTTGACGCTGCATCACTCGACTCACACAAAGATTCGGGATACGGTAGCAGTGACAGAAACAGCTCTAGCTCAACGGGAAGCATTACCATGAATCCATACGAGCAGTACTTTTTATCCCGAAGTATGATACCACCAAAAACGTTAAACTATCAGGCGATGGCGGAAAACATGAGAAAGCTCATGGATCAGCCCTCAGGGATGAACGGCTTGGAGTACACGCAGGAAAGTGATCTCAAATCTCTGATCCCCAATCCTCTACAGGATCAGGGCAACAACCCAGTGACTGTTGGGTACTGCATCCCCTCACAGCCCCACCATGCTGGACAGCTAGGAGATGAAGGCTTTTCTGGGATGCCATATGAACAGAAGGATAGATATATGATTGACACTGTTAGTGGGAGAAACAAAGCCATGCCTCCCCCACCCACTTACCCAAATGGTCACCCACAAACACGTGGTCACCCACAGCAACAAGGCCAGGCATTTTATCCAGGTAGAACATTTTTATTTACAAATTCTGCTGGTTTGTAAGCCAATTTACTCATTCCGAAATTAAAAGCATTTGCAGACAAATTTATGGTAGCTCAATAGATCATTTTTGTGATTGAAATGGTAGAAAACATTGTGTGAACAGGAGAAAATGCTAGTTACCAGCCTTTTTCCCACAATGTTTTCAAAAGCCTCTTTCCCTCATTTTAAATTGGGATTGTGTGGCTTAGGGTTTAACTTTTACAAAACAATTCTGTGTTGTAACATCCTGAAGATAAGGACTTCTGAAAACATTATTTGAAAGGTTTGACTGATTGATAGGTGTTTTGCACAGCTTTCAATAATTTCGGGTGACAGCTTACATACTCATGTGTGTCTTGGATACTACTAGGCTAGGGCTCTGAAGTGTCTTGCCCAAGGACAATCCCACAAAAACCAGGCATGTCAAGTGAAAATCAAACTTAGGGCCTCAGGTTATGTGTCTTGTATCATGAAGCAGGACCCCTGTACCGGGAAAAGCTGACTGGAAATTTCTGCATTTCCCACAATTCCGTTTTGCCTTCAACTCTTTACCGAACGACAAAATTCGAGACTGGTCCAAATTGAAAGCATTAGCGGACGATAAATTAAATCATGCACAGATTATGAAATCTCTCTTTGAAAGGATAGAAAACAGTGTGGGAAAACGAGAAAATGCTGGTTACCAGCATTTTCTCCTTTTCTCACAGGGTTTTCATGAAGACTTTTTCTTCATGGCCACTCAGGATTGCGTGGCAAAGGTCAATTTGTTCACATGTACATAAACAGGAAGGTCAGGGGACATACTTTCTATAGGAAATATTTGGGTTAGATCATGTTACAGCATGGACAAAACAGGTATTGGATTTCAAGTATCATCACTGTAGATAAAAGATGTCATAAACCATAAACCCGCCTTTCTTTTATCACACTTAAGTCTTGACCTCCCCACTCCCCATGCCCACCTGTATAACAAGGGGGATAATCTATTGACAAGTATTGAAAAAATGTTGCTTAAATGTCTTTACCCTTTCCCCAATAATTCTATATCTTAACGAGCCTGGGGAAGAAGTTTTTTGAAAACATTGTGGGAAAAGGAGTAAATCATGGTAACCAGCGTTTCCTTTTTTTTTCTCTTTCACAATGTTTCCATTCTTTCAAAGATAAATTTAAGTGGTTGAGCTACATTTGATTTGTCATGTGCTAGTTACGCTCTAAATTTGAGTAAGTCGAAAATTTTGTTGTTTGGTAAAGAGTAAGAAGATTTATGAGAAGATTTGTCTAAAGATAGAATGTTTGTTACTCAACCCTTTCACACACAATTCCAACTTGTAACGACCCTGAAAAAAAAAAAAAGAAGGCTTTTGAAAACATTGAGGGAAAAGGAGAAAATGCTGGTAACCAGCATTTTCTCCTTTTCCCACAATGTTTTCTACCCTATCAAAGAGAGAAATCCTCATTTTGATAATATTACATTTGTCGTCTTCAAATGCTTTCAGTTTGATCAGGTCCAAAATTTTGTTTGGTAAAGAGTTAAATGTCTATTTTGTATTATTCTAGCCTTAGCTCTGAGTGTGTTAAGGGTAACTTAGTTGATTGTACGGAGAGTGTGGATCCAAGATCAGACTGTGCAGAATGTGGGGTCTGATCTTGGATTTACACTCTGGCTTTCTAGGAAAAAACATACAACTTTAAAATCACTTGTCTAGATTTAATAGATCCATCGTAAAGTCTGAAAAAATCTTCTTAACAAGCTTAACCCTTTCCCAAACAAGCCCTGGTTTTCACGTGTCTGCAGTACAAGTCTTTTGAAAACACTGTAGGAAAAGGAGAAATTGCTCATAACGAGCAATTTCTCCTTTTCCCACAGTGTTTTCTACCCTTTTTGAGACCTTTCTGCCATTTTCATCATATTTAAAATTGTCGTCTGCAAACTCTTTCAATTTGGACCAGTCCAAAATTCGTTGTTTGGGAAAGGGTTAAGCTAACCATTTACTAAACAATCCCATGTTGTAACAGTGCTTCTTGAAAACATTGTAGGAAAAGGAGAAAATGTCGATAACCAGCATCTACTCTTTTCCTACAATGTTTATTCTTCTTCTAGGACAAATTATATATTTTTTTTCGTCTGCAATTGCTTCCATTCTCAGACAAGTCTCTTATTTTGTCGTCAGGTAAAGAGTTAAGTTTTGACACTTTTTGAAAGTGTTTGGCAGAGGGAGACGTTGCTCATAATCATAATCAAAAACTGTTTCTTTGTCACAATGTTTTCACATTTATCTAAGGTATTTAGGGAAATGGTAGGATAATTTTTTAGGGGAGGGGTTAATTTTTGTGTTTCAAAAGAGGAGGTCGAAGGTCACATTCCATACACATATTTCTATAGTACTTGCTATTGTTTGTCTGATTATGAGGTATCCATTCAAGGCGTGATTACCAACTGCTGTTTTAATATGCAATGGAATGAAGCTTTTGAAAACATGATGGGAAAAGGAAAAAATGCTGGTGCCCAGCATTTTCTACTTTTCCCACATTGTTTTCTACCTTTTCACAGATAAATCACATTATTTTTGCCACATTTGATTTGCCATCTTCAAATATTTCTTGGACGGAACAAGTCTAAACTTTTGTTGTCTAGTAAAGAGTTAACTCTTTAGCAGACAAGAAAATTTTAGATTTGTCCAAACTGAAAGCATTAACTGACAACACAGTAAATGTGACTTGAGAACTAAAATGTGTTTTTGGAAGGGTAGAAAACATTGTGGGAAAGTGTTGGTAACCAGTTTTTTCTCCTTTTCTCACAATGCTTTCAAATGCCATATTCCTCCAGGGCGTTAGAACTCAGGATTTGTGTGGTAAAGGGAGAATTGGTGAATCCTATTATGGTTACAATAGAGACAATGGTAAACTATATTTGTTACGAAGATATTCACAGTCATTGTTATCTGGTAGTCTATTAACCCTTTACCAAATTACAAAATTTTAGACTGGTTCAGGTTGAAAGCATTTGCAGACAACAAAATAGATGTGACTTAAAAATGCTGGTTACCAGCATTTTCTCCTTTTCCCACAATGTTTTCTAAAGGCTTCTTTCTTAGGGTTGTTAAAAGTCAGGATTATGATTTTTGACGAACCTGAGGAAAAAGGCTTTTGAAAACATTGTGGGAAAAGGAGAAAATGCTGGTAACCACAAATTTCAATTTTTATAGTAACATTTATTTTGGAGTTTGTCTGCAAATGCTTCCAATTTGGACAAGCTGTAGATTTGTTGTTGTGTAAAGGGTTAACTCTTTACCAAAATCTGAATCAGGTGAAATTCAAAGCATTCAGGGCATGTAGCTCAGATGATGATTTCTGTCCTTTATAGGGTAGGAAATGATGGTTACCAGTATTTTCTCCTTTTCTCACAATGTTTTGAAAAGCCTTCATCGTTAGAGTCGTTATGACTGGGAATTTTATGGCAAAGGGTAATGACCTGGACAAAAATTATTCTTCATTTTCTTTTGTAATACTTCAGGTCATCTATGCCCTTTACTACATGACAAATTGTTAAGACTTGTCCAGATTGAAACCATTTGCAGACAAGAAATTGAATGTGGCTTAAATTATTAAATTTGCCCTTGAGAGGATTGAAAACATCTTTGGAAAAGAAGAAAATGCTGGTTACCATTATTTTTACTTTTCCCACAATTTTTAGCTTGGCTGTTTTCCAAGAAAAGATTGCAGTATTGCTGTAGCCCTGGTGTTCTCGTTATCATGGTTGTGTGAAAATTTTATAGATACATGTATTTTATAATATCTCTGTTATTACGGACAGTATTTGCTTCAAATTTTGACAAGTTGTTTATTACCAAAAGGGGAACCTATACAACAAGTGCAGATAATCATCAAAGTATTTTTGACCGAGTTATGCCCCTGTTTTACTTAAAATTTCACTGAAAATCAAGCATCTGCAGCCGAGAGTTGGCACTGCAGGCAGTGCTGTTGTTTTCAAAAACAATCTTCACTATGTTCGTTAAAACTCCGGATGTTTGGTAAAGGGATACCTCTCTAGCAGACTACAGATTTCTAGTCTGGTCACTTTTATCTGCCATCTGCAAATACATGTAATGTCAAAAAAGAAAATTCAAAAAGTTTGTCAGTTGATAAAAAAGTTTGTGACATGAGTAGGGTAAATTCATTGTAATCTCTTCAAGTATACATGTAATTTTAACATTGTCAGTGTTATATTTTGTCAGATAAACAATAGCAAGACAACAATTAACATTATTTACAGGGACAATTTGTCAGTCAGTGTCTTCACAACCCTTGTTAGTCTGTTTGACTCTTTTACCAAACGATAAATTTTAGACTTGACCAAATTGAAAGCATTGGCAGATGACAAAACAAATGTGACTAAAAAATGGAAATTTGTTTTGGGAAGGGTAGAAAACATTGTGGGAAAAGGAGAAAATGCTGTTTACCAGTATTCTCTCCTTTTCCCACAATGTTTCCAAAGAATGTTTTCTTCAGGTTTGTTAAAAGTAGGGATTGTGTGGTAAAGGGTTAATGTCTGTTTGAACTTTTTGTGAAGTTTTAGACTGAAGAATTTTACAAAATGCACTCTGTTATAACTCTTTACCACACAATCCCAAGTCTGTATGACCCAACAAAAAAGGTGTTTAGGAACATTATAGGAAAAGGAGAAAATGCTGGTATCTAAACAATTTACTTAGTGCCTATTTTTTGTTTTATTCCACAGAAAATGAGCATTTTCTCGGACTTTGCCAGAAAGCCGAGGAGCTAATGGACAGTTGTGTTTTGTCTGAGACATCGGAACAATACTCCGACGCTTTGTCGTTCTGTCAGCAAGCAATGGATAACCTCAAGATTGCCATGCGACTTCCAAACATTAGCCAGTCTTCGTACACTTTCGTCCAGAAGAAGTCCAATTCCGTCTTGCTGAAATCACGTAGCTTGCAGAAGAGGTTACAGTACAGCCGTCAGGAATCGAATACATCCACAAACAGTAGTGACAGTAATACTGAAAACAGGTACCAGACCATAACATGCTAACATTTAACCTGACAACAAAATTTTAGACATGTCTCAAAGTGAAAATGTTTGCAGACAACAAATCAGTTGTGGCTCAAATGAAAGGATTTGTTTTTTATAAGAGAGGAAACTTTGTGAAAAAGGAGAAAATGCTGGTTACCCATATTTTCTCTTTTTCCCATCATGCTTTCAAAAGCCTTCTCTCTGGTTCATTACACATCAGGATTATATGGTAAAGGGTAAATTTTGGTTTTGCAGTAGCTCATTTGCTCACATTTTGGGGCTAGGAACTCATTTATTGTGAGATCAGTTCCGATCTTGGCCAGGCTTTGTTGTTGGACGGGTAATAGTTGTGGTTGAGTGATACATACCTCTCTCACTGCTGAGCACTGACAAAAATTATGTTGAAAAGTAACTAGTGGCTCGGCAAGAGTTGTTTTTACTAGGTGCTGGTAAAAAGAAGTCTAGGCATCGGCTGCAGTGATATTACTGAAATTATGTTGAAAACTGTTAAATACCAAACACACACAAAAAGATAATCAGGGGCTATTTTGATCCTTATTTCTTCCTTTTCTGTTGAAATTTTGATACAAATGTAACCAAAAATATTGAAAACATTTTGACAGATAGAATTAGACAAGTCACTTACAAATCCAAACTTTTTACAATGCCAATTTTATATGTCCATTTCAGTAGATACTTACGTTGGAAAACAACATGGGAAAGGGAGCAATTGCTAATTTTGTCTTCTGCAATTTTTCTTTAACCCTTTCCCAAACAAGCCCTGGTTTTCACGTGTCTGCAGTACAAGTCTTTTGAAAACACTGTGAGAAAAGGAGAAATTGCTTGTAACGAGCAATTTCTCCCTTTCCCACAGTGTTTTCTACCCTTTTTGAGAACTTTCTGCCATTTTCATCAAATTTAAAATTTTCGTCTGCAAACTCTTTCAAGTTGGACCAGTCCAAAATTTGTCGTTTGGGAAAGGGTTAAAGTGTTTAGTGGCAAGATGAAGAAAATGTTTGGCCTTGGTAAAATGTTGATTTGCTTTTTTTCCTGTTACTGTAGAGGCCAGAGAATCCCTCCTCTCCCCAGATCTCAACATCCGTCTGTCCAGTTACATACAGCCTTTAGACCGCCCTCACGAACTAACTCACAGAACTCGATGGACAGTATAAAGGAGGGTAGTATTTCGTCAAGTACGTCAGGCCGAAGCAATACACCGGTCCATGACAAGGAAATGAGGCCACCAGTAGAGGAGAGGGTACCTCCGATGCATGGACACAATCCTTATGGGGATAGAAGTTTCGAAACAAACTGTCCAACACCTTCAGGAAAGGGCTCGGAGGTTTTTGGAACTCTTCCGAGATGGAAAACACAAAAGTCACAAGATCATGTGAGAATGTGCAATAATCAAAAGCGTGAGGACGATGTTTATCAGGACTTTCTTGATAACCAACGGCGACAAACTGGTGTTCATTCACGGACTAGTTCAGGGGCCCAGACCCCTGTCAATGACCCCGATTATGTGAATAGTAACTTACATTCCAACTCTTCACAGAGTTATAGACATTTACAACATCAGCCTGGTGGGGAACCACCCTACACGGAACATCATCAAGTCTCTTGTCAAACTGGCCTGCCATTGGCCCCTAATGTGGCCCCTAAACTTCCTGTCCCATCACAACATACAGAGGTTGGTACATCAGTAATGATGGTGGCCAATCAGCAGAAAGTTCAAAACTTATCTATGCATAGTATTGATGTTAATACAGACCCAGTAAACAGAAACCGCTTCACTCTCGTAAAGAACACAGGCACATGTCCACAAGCATTTCACTATAATGAAACAGATACACAAAATAAGCTAAATTTCCAAAATAATGCTACTAAGTCCATTTCTTCAGTTCACACAGCTTACTCTTATTCAGTTAAGTCTACAACAACCATTGGTCAGTGTGTGGAGGTGGGTGAGGTTCCCACGGGGAGTGCAACTCTGACACATAACACTAGGAACAGTAGAAATCGGAAACCGTCTACTGGTCAGAACTCATACACTGTGGCCAGGCGACCTCTCACTCGAAGCATTTCTTTCACGAAAGCAGCAGGACCAAAATCAATAGGTACTAATTGTCAATTCTTAACATTTTTCTGTCATCAGACATAAAGATAAGAGTATCTGAGGTTAGGAAATATTCTTAACTTTAGAAGGCAGTATGAAATGAATTCTTTACTGAACAACATTTTTCAGACTTGTCTAACTTGAATGCATTTGCAGACAACAAAATAAATGTGACTCAAAAATTGCAAATTGTTGTTGAAAGGGCAGAAAACATTGTGTAATTTTTTTTAAAAGCCCTCTAACTCTGGGTTGTTAAAAGTAGGGATTGTATGGTAAAGGATTAAAATCTTACCATAGGCAATATAAGTAATAGTTCAGGGGATGTAAGCTTTTTAAATATTGTAATGACTTTTTTTTTTTTAATTTTCAAACAGCGATTTCTGACAAATTACATTATTTTTCTGAAAGCGAGTAACACAAATGCAATCACATTTGTATTATCTATACTGTATAAAGAAATTGTGAAATTTTTGGGGGGCTGGAGGTGCACTTTTAGAGGTATTACTTGCTAAAATGACCTAATCATTTTGTACCTTAATAGAAAGATTGTGTATTTCCTTTTTAAAATCAAATTTATGTTTCTTAAACTATAGAAGTACAGTTGTAAACCAAAATATGATTAATATCTGACTAAACAAAAATGTTTTTTTCCTTGATATAGAGAAAGAAGCTACAGACAAGCTCAATGTGGGCTTTGCTAAAAAGTTGTTCAGTGGAGTAAGTATATAATGCACCCCGTTGTTGATCCTTTCATGGTGCAAGGGGTTTGTGTTCTGACACGAGCAGGGTTGGGCTCTTACATGAGTACTGTTGGGCTCTATCACTAGTAGGGTTAGACTCTGACACAAGTAGGTTTGGGCTTTGACACAAGTATGGTTTGGCACTGACACTAGTAGGGTTGGGGTCAGACATAGTAGGGTTGGGTTCTAACAGAAGTAAGTTTGGGATCTGATACAAGTATGTTTGAGCTCTGACACGAGTAGGGTTGGGCTCTTACATGACTAGGGTTTGGCTCTGACATGGGTAGGGTTGGGCTCTGACATTGGTAGGGTTGGGATCTGACATGAGTATGGTTGGGATCTGACACAAGTAGGGTTGGGCTCTGACATGAGTAGGGTTGGGATCTGACATGGATAGGGTTGGGCTCTGACATGAGCAGGGCTGGGATCTGACATGGGTGGGGTTGGGCTCTGGTATGAGTAGGGTTGGGAACTGACATGGATATGGTTGGGATCTGACATGAGTAGGGTTGGGATCTGACGTGAGTAGGGTTGAGCTCTGACATGAGTAGGATTGGGATCTGACATGGATATGGTTGGGCTCTGACATGAGTAGGTTGGGCTCTGACATGAGTAGGGTTGGGCTCTGACACAAATCCCAACCCTAACTTGCTTCTTCATCTTTCCTTATCTCTTTCACAGACAAAAAAGTTTTAGACTTGTCCAAACTGAAAGCATTTGCCAACTAAAACTTAAGTGCAGCTCTAAACATGATCTGTCTTTGAAACGGTATAAAACATTGTGGGTAAAGGAATGATTACTGGTTTGTGTTTTCAGTCTGGTGTTTGAAGACATGGCTATAACTGCTTTATACAGACTTAAGTGTAGCAAAAACTCGAAACAACATTAAATTTTATTGGTATTATATCATCACCTCACAATGATGAGAGTTTTTCACCCACTTTTATGTTGAAGTGGTCCTGGAAACACTGCTGTCATATTGACCATTTTCCTAGTGTTTTTTTGGGGGGTGGAGGAACATGGTATTTTCTACCTATTGATAACACTGCCTTCAATGCACACTATACAACATTATCAATGTAGTTAGTAAAATCATACACAATATCAGCATGTTAAACTCTTTACAGAGCGACAAAATTTTTGATGCATCCATGACCAAAGAATTTACCGCCAACAGTTTAAGTGTGGCACAAATGGTGTGATTTTCTCTGAAGCGGAAGAAAATGTGGGAAATTGAGAAAATGCTTGGAACCATTATTTTCTCCTTTTCCGACAAGGTTTTCAATACCTTTCCTCTTGAAGGTTGTTGATAATCGGGATTGTACCATAAAGGGTTAATCATTTTAACAAAGTCTTGATACTTTACACAGATTGCCTCCCCTTGAATTATCCTATTTTTATGCTTCTTCCCCTCTATTTTACCCAACATTCATGTTCAAGAGGCTTTGGTGGTAGATCTATATAATATTCCTTACCAGAAAACAAAACCCTACAGTCATACACTTGTTATTATTTATCATTCTCCTAGTTTTGGGGTAGGTAAATGTCACTAAACACATCCAACATCCTGATCTCATTCCTTCCTCCAGATAACTTTTCATCATGGTAAATGGAGAAATTACTTATTATGAATAATTTATTCTTTTCACATGTATTTTGTAACAAACCTTAACTCTTTTCCACACAACAAATTTTTTAAAGTAGCTCAAATGATGGAATTTCTCTTTAAAAAGGTAGAAAATATGGTGAGAAATAGAGAAGATGATTACCAGCATTTCTCCTTTTCCCAGAATGTTTTCAAGTCTTCTTCCTCAGGTTCATTAAAATTCCGGATTATGCAGTAAAGGATTGATAAATGTTAAATATTTGTAAAGCAGTTTACAAGGATGTTTTTAAAGTCTTCTTTTACCGATTTGTTTTCAAGGGCAGTGAGTCAACTCTGTCTTACAAGGTGCAAGATTCAAAATCATTCCTCTGGACTACCATTGACACTTTGATTATCTCAGTCCATTTCATCTTTAACTCTTTACTGGATGACCAAAATTTTAGACTTGTCCAAATTTAAGCCATTTGCCAACGACAATTTACAGGTGGCCCAAATGATGGTAATTGTCACTGAAAGACTAGCAAACATTGTGGGAAAAGGAGAAAATACTTGTTACATTTCTCAATATTTTCAAAGCTTTATTCCTTAGTATTATTAAAACATTAGATTGCTGGTAAATGGTTAGCCATTTACCAAAGACCCCTGTGTTTTAACAATCTCTAGAAAAAAGGTGATTGAAAATATTGTGGGAAAAGGAGAAAATGCTGGTAACCAGCATTTTCTCCTTTTTTCGGCAATGTTTTCTGCCATTTAGCAAACAGAAATCTTTTTTTCAACCACCCTGGAATTGTCGTCTGCTAACACTTTCAATTTGGTAATCATAAATTTTGTCATTTGGTCAAGAGTGAACAAAACAAGATTCAGAGGCACAATTATAGCAATTTTAAATGAGTGATTACTTTCTATACAATTCCTTTCATACTTCACACCCCTGTATATGACAGTAAATAAAACGTCATGCATCATCCTAATATTAACCATCCATTCCTTTACTATGCATATAACTAAGTTTTGATACTTTGTGCTGGTTGTCTCCCTTTAATTTATCCTGCTTTATTCTTTTCCACACTATTTTTTTCTGAGCATTTTTTAGCTCGGCTGCTTTCAGAAAAAATGTTGAGGTATCGTCATAGCCGTTGTTGTCAGCATTGTTGTGGAGGTGCAAAAACTGTGACAGTTTATCATCATCTCTGTTATTACTGAAAATATTTATTTCAAAATGAGACTAGTTGTAAACTATCAAAAGAGGGAATCCATACAACAAGAGCAGGTAAATGGTAACAAAGTATTTTTTATACAGTTATGCCCCTTCGTTTATTTTTGGAATTTTCACTGAAAATCAGAAAATCGAGCAGCTGCAGCAGAGCGTTAGTACTCCCATGTGGTGCTCTTGTCATTTTAGTTAACTCTTTTACTATACAAAACTTTTGCCTTGTCCACATTCAAAGCATTTGCAGACAGTAAAATAGTGTCACTCAAAACATGAAATCTGTCTTTCAAAGAGTAGAAAACGTGGGAAAAGAAAAAAAATGCTGGTAACCAGCATTTTCTCCTTTTCCCACAATGTTTTTAAGGGTCTTCTTCCCCAGAGTTGTTACAAGTCTTCTCCAGAGTCGTTAAAAGTCAAAAACATTGTGGCAAAAGAGAAATCACTCTTCATGCCCAGTATTTCTTTTACCACAGTTGTCAACACTGGCTTTCTGCATGACAAATAAAGTTGTCTGTTTGGAGTAATGTGTTCAATGGTGATACAATATTTGTGGTTAGGAAGACTTTTTGAAAACAATGTTGGAAAAGAAAAAAAGGTGGTAACTTGTATTTGGTTTATTTTGAGTATAGGTTTTTTTTTTCTGATTGTTTGCAATGTTTTGTTCATCTTCTAGAAAATTGTTTGAAAAGGTACCTATCGTATGTGCGATAATGGAATTTGCAAACTTCTACAGACAGAGAATTACTCCCATACAGAATGACAAAATTTTCAGACACATCAAATTGAAAGCATGTGCAGTTGACAAATAAAATGCTGCTCCAGTGATTGGACTTTGCTTTGAAAGGGTAGAAAGCACTGCTGGTTACCAGCATTTTCTCCTTTTCCCATAATGCTTTCAAAAGCATTCCTCCTTGGGGTCATTAAAACTATGGATTATGTGGTGAAGGGTTAAAGTGTGTTGCACATTGGAAGTTGCCTTTGAGGCCAGTGCAGATAAGGATCAGAATGCTCAAATTGTGCATTGTGATCTTTAATCTGCTCTGTCCGCCTTGCTGAAACACTATCGACACTTTACACAAAAGCAACCATGAAATTGCACTGACTTAGGCCTCACTTGTACACAGCAAACATGCTCAGTTTATTTTTGCTCTAGGGATTAAGGATGTTCTATATTTTCTGTTCTAGAGTCAACCTGATCTCAGAAAACTCAACTCAAACTCTGTAGTTGATCCCTCTATACATTGCAACCCATCCATCTCTGGCCACGACGAGACCATTGACAATCAGCCAGTCAGCGTTCGAGACCTCAAGTCTCGGTTTGAACAGAAGGAAGTGAACATGGATAGCCAGATCTCAAGTAAAAACCCTACAACTAGCGGACATCCTAATTTAGGACGAGTCAATAGTGAACAAGTTCATGGAAGCGTACAAATAGCACATCCTCCCAAAATACAGCGACAGAGGAGCAAATCAGAATCGGAATCCCAGCCAGAAGTGAAACCTAAATCTGTTTTGTCGAAGAAAGGCAAATACGGGGAGAAAGCAAACAAGCCTAGGAAATCGGTTACTTTTTCTGTCGATGTTTGTGAGGAAGCTGGTACCAGAGGTAATGATGTTACAGCTCAAGCAGGGTACAAAACCAGTGTGGGAGGAACAGCAAGAAGAGACGATGGAGATTCATCGAGCAGTGGATCGCCAGTGGAAATAATCGGAGAACAGGCCTGCATGTTGTGCCATAAACTTGGGGTAGAATTGGGTCAGAGTTATTGTGAAAAATGTACATACTATATGAGTAAATTTGCGCCCTCTAGTTAGGACATTGTCTCTCGAAAACAATGAGTCGCAGACAACTTTGAATCCTTTATTCGTGTCTCTTATTAACCCTTTACCAGACGACAATATTCTAGACCAGTCCAAATTGAAAGTATTTGCAGAAGACAATTCTGATGTGGCTGAAATGGTGCAATTTTTCTTTGATTGGGTAGAAAACATTGTGGGAAAAGGAGAAAATGCTGGTTTCCAGCATTTTCTCCTTTTCCTACAATGTTTTCAATAGGCTTCTATCCCAGGGTTGTCAGAAGGCGGCATTGTGTGGTAAAGGGTTAATTACCAGAATGAATAGAGGTTTTACTCTTTAACAAACGATGAAATTTTAGACCAGTCCAAATTGAAAGCATTTCCAGACAACAAAACAAATGTGACTAAAAAATGGAAATTTGGTTTTGGAAGGGTAGAAAAAATGGTGGGAAAAAGCTTTTTTCAACAATGTTTTCAAGGGGCTTCTTTCTCAGGGTGGTTTAGTTGGGATTGTATGATAAAGGGTTAACCCCCTTACCACTCAGTCATGACTTACTGTCAGTTGGGAAGAAGGCTTTAGAAAACAGTTTGGGTAAAGGAGAAAATGCTGGTAACCAGCAATAACTTTTGCTCCTTTTCCTACCATGTTTTCTACCTTTTCATAGAATTTACACCATTTTAGCCACATTCACTATGTTGTCTGCAAATGCTTTAGTTTTGGACAAGTCCAAAATTTTGCCCTCTTGTAAACAACTTTCACTTTATGAAACAAAATTTTAAAACTTACCAGAAATTACAAAAAATTGCAGACAACAAAATTTAATGTGACTCAAATAATGTACATTGTCTTTGAAGGGGTAGAAAGCATTGATAGAAAAGGAGAAAATGCTGGGAACCAGCCCTTTCTCCTTATCTTCCAATGTTTTCTATCCTTTCAGAGACAAATGCCAATTATTTGAATCACATTTAGTGTATAGTCTGCAAATGCTTTCATTTTGGACAAGTGTAATAATTTGTTGTTTGATAAAGAGAGATAAAAGTTTACCTTTGCCTATCAGGCAAACAAAGATGTCTGCAGAGTTATAATCTGTTAGTGTAGTTTCTATTGCTTACAGAATATATGAGCCATGCTCTGAAGAAAGGGTATTTAATCCATCTCCGTGCTGCACTATACTAAGCAAGGCATCACATAATTACAGGTACATAAAATCCATTTTTTCTGACAAGTGACTGAATCATGAAGTAGACTGGTCCGTCGACACGTAGAAAAGTTGACCAATAGCAAAAAGTTCCGATCCAGGTCAGCCTGCGCTATCCGCGCAGGCTGACCTGGATCGGAACTTTTTGCAGATGCATTAAGCCCCCCCCCCCCCCCCCCCCCATGCATTAAGCCCCCTTTTCACAGAGCATGGCTCATTAATTATGTTTTTGATGCAGTTAAAAGGCAGCTTTCATTATTGTTGGATTTTTCCGATTATTAAGTAGCCATTTTTTAACATCGTCGTTGTCTGATAGACTATTGTTTTGTTTTGTGTAGGTGCAATTTGATTCATCTTTGTAGTTTCTGTTGAGAACACTAACCCTTTACCACACAGTCTCGAGTTTAAACAACCCTGAGTAACAAGTCTGTTGAAAACATTGTAGGGAAAGGAGAAAAGGCTGGTTACTAGCATTTTGTCCTATTCCCGCAATGTTTCTAACCTATCAAAAGTTAAGATTTTGTCATCTGGTAGAGAGTTAACCCTCTACTGAATTACAAAATTTTAAACTCTTCTAAATTAAACAGAATGAAAGATGGCTGAAATAATGGAAATTGTCTTTAAAAGAGTAGAAAACATTGTGGACAAAGAAGAAAATGCTGGTTACAAGCATTTCCTGCTTTTTCTACAATGTTTTCAAAGCTCTCTTTGTCAGGGGATATTTTGGTCGAGGGTTTTAACAAATGATAAAAGATTGCTCAGAGTTATTTCTCTTCATCTTCTGAATGTTTTCTTGCATTTAGCATTATTTTGTTATTTTTTAGACTGTCTCCAATGCAATATCTCTAATCTGTCAACATTAACTCTTGGTTGTAAATTATTTACCAGATAACAAAATTTGAGAAGATTAGACTTAACAGAACATGCAGTCTGATCCTGAATCTACACTGTCGGCTATTTTATTTCTCATTGTGGACTAAACAACCTCAAAATAGAAATATTTTGGGGGATTTTATCCAAGTGGAGAACATCTGTTTCATTACTTCAGTACTCTAAGGGTTGAATTAAAGGAACAGTTTTACCTAAATTAACAGCTACTTTTGTTACACAGCCATTTCCATTAACCAGCCTCCTCTCAAGTTCCCAAATATAAGATTTTCTGTACATATATTAACTCTTTACCAAACGACAATTTTCTAGACCAGTCCAAATTGAAAGCATTTACAGATGACAAAATAAGTGTGACTCAGAAATTGAACTGCTTGTTGGGAAGGATAGAAAACATTGTGGGAAAAGGAGAAAATGCTGGTTACCAGCATTTTCTCCTTTTCCCACAATGTTTTCAAAAGGCTTCTTTCTCAGGGTCGTCAAAACTCGGGATTGTGTGGTAAAGAGTTAAACAGTCAGTTTTATTGAGAGCACTTGAATGGCTGAATAACACAATTTTCACTATATTTTTTCAGGAAAACAACATTGCCTACATGATTTTATTCATCAATCCATCCTTTTACGTTTTGTTTTCCCTAAAACATACCAATTTCGGGTGAAGTTTTTGTTGACTGTTTTCCCCGTTTTAAATGTGTTCAAAGTGTTAAGAGTATTAATATTTTACATAAAATATTTTGTGAAAAACTTGTTTATTAATGACTGTATCATTCCATTCTTGTTTTTGTTGGTCTTTTAAGTGTTTTAAAAGTCAGATCTAAGATGTAAGGGTTAAGGTTATGAAAAAATTTTGATTTTTTTTGTCTTCTTCTTTTGTTCTTTTTTTTTTGGTATGAAGGACCCAACAGAAGAAGGTTTTTTAAAACATTATTAAAACATTGTGGAAAAAAGAAAAATGCTGGTTACTAATATTTTTCCCATTTTCACAATGTTTACAAAACCCGTTTCAGAATTATTTAAAAAAAGGGAACACTAATGGGTATATGGTTGAAAAGATCCATAGAGTAAAATAGAAAATTTGGGAAAATAAAGTAGACATACAAGAAAACATTGCAACAAATGGGGGAATTTTTTTTCCCCCATTCTCCACAATATCTCTAGAACTTTCAAGAAGAATATAAAAGATTGCGTTGGATGAACAACTTACCTGGGTTTGTGTAATGGTGTTGTATAGTTTTGTGTACAGATAATGTTTCTGTCGTGTGAAATCCAGTTTTTATGTAGCAATTGTTTTTTTTCTCTCGCTCCCTTGCAGCAAAAGATTTCTTAATTTTGTGCATTCAAGGTGACTATTATAGGCATTCCCTGTTGTTGATCTATTTTGTCGATATTTTTGGTAATGAAGTTTGAAGTTCTTAATCCTCACAGCACCTCTCATGACTATAGTTGCATGTTGCGGCCAGTGTAGATCAAGATCAGACTGCACAAAACATGCAGCCTAATCTGTGGTCTTCACTGGCAGCTTTTCTGAGAAACTAAGGACACCTAGACATTGCTCTTTTCTTTACCAAACAACAAAATCTTGGACTTCACCAAATTGACAGTATTTGCAGACTACGAATCAAATGCGGTCCAAAAGAAGATTTCTATCTTTGAAATGGTAGAAAACATTGTGGGAAAAGGAGAAAATGTTGCGTACCAACATTTTCTCCTTTTCCCACAATGTTTTCAAAAAGGCCTTTTTCTAAGGGTTGTCAAAACCTGAGATTTTGTGGTAAAGGGCAATGTCTAATGCAATAAATACAAGTGTAAATGAATGGAGCCCTGGCAAAAGGGGGTTTAATGCATCTCTATGAGGCATTAGTCATTATATAATTACGGATCCAAGCTGCCAAAAATCCGTCTGAATCTTGAGGTAGAATAGTCCTTGTACAGGCAGAAAATTGACCAGTAGCAAACAGTTTAGACACAGGTCAGCAGATTGCATTACATTAAACTTCCTTTTCACAGGGCATGGCTTAATTCATTTGGCAGTTATATGAAATACTTGCTGATATTTTCTAATTTTACCACAATGGTTTCAGAAGTTGTCTGCTGAAAGATCAGCTGCAGATGATAAAATGTAAACTCTTTACCAAATGACAGAAGCTGGTCCAAACTGAAAGCATTTGCAGTCATAAACTTGGTATAGCTTGAATGATGATATTTGTCTTTAACAGAGAAGAAAATATTGTAGGAAAAGGAAAAGTGCTGGTAAGCAGCATTTCTCCTATTCCCACAATCAGTTCAGAAGACCTCTTCCTCAGGGTTGTCGAAATATGGGGTTGTTTGCCAAAGGATTAACCCTTTCCCAAACAAGCCCTGGTTTTCACGTGTCTGCAGTATAAGTCTTTTGAAAACACTGAGGGAAAAGGAGAAATTGCTCATAACGAGCAATTTCTCCTTTTCCCACAGTGTTTTCTACCCTTTTTTGAGACCTTTCTGCCATTTTCATCAAATTTAAAATTGTCGTCTGCAAACTCTTTCAATTTGGACCAGTCCAAAATTTGTCGTTTGGGAAAGGGTTAACAGAATTTTTTAAAAAAAAAGTGTTGCATTTAGCCGAGTTTAATTTCAAAAAGCAATATGTAGAATTGTTAGCATGTTTTACTGTATTTTGTTTGAAAAGGCTACATACTTTTATGTATATAATTATTTGTGTAAATATTTATTTGTCTGTGATACTGTTTTTGATATCGGAGAAAAGGTTTGATTTTAGGCCAAATGTTTCAAAATCAGTAATGAATATCTTAAGCTTTAACTACTGATCTGCTGTGGACATTGCCAGTCTGCAAAATTTTAGAAAGCATTGAAAGCATTTGCACAGGACAAATAAATTCTGGCTCAAAAGATGGAATTTTGTCTTTGAAAGGGTAGAAAACACTGTGGGGAAAAAGAAAAAAGAAAAATGCTTTTTCATTACGATAGTTGCCTTTGCAGAAAGTGTAGATCAGGATCAGACTGCACAAAACATGCAGTCTTACCTTTGATCTACATTGTCCGCTTTGCCGAGACATTCTTGACAATATCAGACTTGACACTGGCATGACAATGTCTGTTGGGCTTATTATTTGCACTCTAAAGGTTTACCCCGTACCAAACATTGCCCAGCGTTAACTCTTTACCAAGGGCAAATTTTAGACTGGTCCAAGTTGAAAGCATTTACAGACGACAATTTAAATGTAGCTCAGGTGACGATTTTTTTGTCTTCGATTCTTCGATAGGATAGAAAACAGTGTGGAAAAAGGAGAAAATGCTGGTTACCATCATTTTCTCCTTTTCCCACAATGATTTCCAAAGCCCTCTTCTTTATGGTCATTTAAACTCAGGATTGTATGGTAAAGAGTTAATGACCCCGAGGAAGGTTTTGCGAATCCTTGTTTTCCCAGCATTTTCTCCTTTTTCTCCACAATGCCTTCTGCCAGAGAAAAGAAACCCAACATTTTAGCGGCATGCATTACGTTGTTTGCAAATGCTTGCAGCTTTGGGAATAGAAAAGGTTTTAACCCTTTACTGCATAATGCTGTCTTTTAACGACTCCGGGAAAGAGGCCTTTTGAAAACATTGTGTGAAAAGGAGAAAATGCTGATAACCAGCATTTTCTCCTTTTCAAACAATTTTTTCTACCTTATCAAAGAAAAATTCCACTATTTAAGCCACATTGAAATTGTCATCTGTAAATGCTTTCAATTTGGACATGGCTAAAATTTTGTCACCTGGTAAAGGGTTAAAACAAAATTGAATACAAGAAAATCTGTTTGTTAGAAATGTTATAAGTGTACTTTCTACATTCCTCCCATTTTTTTTTTTTTGTCTAATTTTTGGATCATTCCATTTGAAAAGAAATTTGTGCCTTAAACTATTACAATCAAAAACAAAACATAAACTTTTATTCACTGGATTGTATAGTTGACTTTTTAGTAGAGGTGCATTTTCACACCTGGCAGTTGACTTTTTGAAATATTATGTCAAATGGACAAATAGCTAATTCAGGATGAGAAATTTCTTCCATTTGTCTGGCTGTTTTGTTAACCCTTTACCGCACAATGCCACCTTTTGACGCCCCTGGGAAAGAAGCCTTTTGAAAACATTGTGGGAAAAAGAGAAAATGCTGGTAACCAGCATTTTCTCCTTTTCCCACAATGTTTTCTACCCTATCAAAGAAAAATTGCACCATTTGAGCCACATTGAAATTGTTGTCTGCAAATGCTTTCAATTTGGACAAGGCTAAAATTTTGTCGTCTGGTAAAGGGTTAAGCATTATTACATTCCATTTCTAGTTTATTTATTGTATTCCTTCTGGTCCTCAGGGGTCCTGCCTGGCTCAGTGGTAAAGTGTAGGACTCGTAACCTGGAGGCTGTGGGTTCATATCTCACTGGAAACACTGGGCTTTTTGCAGGAATTTCCTTGGATGAAACAATTCAGAGCCCAAGCCTAGTACCGGTAAAATTCAGGACATATATGGACATTTGAAGTGTTACCATGATATTACCAGCATTTTCACCTTTTCCTTCAATGTTTTCTTTCTTATCAATGACAAATTCCATTATTTGAGCAATTATAGTTTATTTGTCCATTGCAGTTGCAAGGTTGTTGATTAAGACTTGAAATGTTCATGAATCAGTATAAGAAAAAGAATATAATACTGACATGGAGAAATCTCGTCAGTAGGATATTAAAATAATTTTATTGTAGTTTATGAATTAAAGGTAGGAGTTTATGAATTAAAAGTAGGATTTTAGTTAAATTTAGTGATTTAACTCAATTCTTTTTTGTATCTATAATTTTTTCTCCTTATCATGTAGGTCTTATTTTCAAATTGTTTTTTACTGGTAAAGGAAACAAAAATCTTAGTTATCTACAGGTTTTTAAAATGTGTTTGAGAAAACAAACTCTTTAATATTCTTATAAAAGATTTTATGTCATTTTATTTGACATATTTTTTTTTTTTTTTTTTTCTTTTTCTCCTGCAAATAATAAATTAAGAAAACATGGATCTTCAAGATTTCTCATGTTAAGTTGTACAAATGAACAAAACTTTCTACATTCCATGAAATAAGTTTTTTGTTGCAGAAAATTTTAAAGAAGATTAAAAAGACACAAAAACTTTTTCCATGCCAGATAGTATACATATCAAAATAATGAAATATATATATTCTATATATAAATAAAAATGAATAAAAAATTGAAATGAAAAAAAGTGTGTGTTTCTTTACAAAGAACGATGTACTAGTATATATGCTCTGGCAAAAAGGGGCTTAATTTGTGTCCATAATGTATTGTACGAAGCAAGACATCACATAATTAGGGATCCATAAAATCCACTTTGTTTGACAAGCGACTGAATCAAGAGGTAGACTGGTTCTTTGGCATGCAGAAAAATTACCAAAAACAAAAAGTTTTGGCTGACCTGGGCCGAAACTTTTCACTGTTGGTCAATTTTCTGCATGTCAAAGGACCAGTGTACCTCATAAATCAGTCGGTTGTTGTACAAAATGGATTTTATTGATCCATAATTATGTGATGACTTGCTTAGTATCATGGATCACATAGATGCATTAATCCCCTTTTGCCAGAGCATGGCTCTTTTTTTTAAAAAACAAAAAGCCTTTTTGGCTTATAGTAGAAATGTTTGAATGTGTTAACCCTTTACTAGGCTATCATCTGATGTAGCAGCTCTGGGAAAAAAGGTTCTGACAACATTGTAAGAAAAGGAGAAAATGCTGGTTATTTGCATTTTCTCAATTTTCCACGATGTCTACCTCACTTTTAAAGACAAATCCGGTCATTCTAAAGGAATTAAACTTTGTCATTTGCAAATGTTTTCAATTTTGACAATTTTGTTGTGTGGTAAAGACTTCACTCAATGTAGATGTTCATGACTATAGTTGCCTTTGTGGCCAGTGTGGATCAAGATCAGCCTGATCTTTGATTTACACTGTCCGCTTTGATGAAAGACCGTAGACAAAGGCAACCATTGAATTGCAATTTTTTTAGTCGCAATTCTAGAATGAAAAATGCTGTTGGGTTTATTTGGTGCGCTAAGGGTTAAAGTAAAGTTAGCCCTTTACCACACAATCTAGACTTTTAATGACCCTGAGAAAGAAACCTTTTGAAAACATAGTGGGAAAAGGAAAATATCCTGGTAACCAGCGTTTTCTCCTTTTCCAACAATGTTTTCTACCCTATCGAAAAAAATTGCATCATTTGAGCAACACTGAAATTGTCGACTGCAAATGCTTTCAGTTTGGACAAGTCTACATTTTTGTTGTTAGGTAGAGTTAATATGGTCCAACCGATGGAAATTTTCACACAATTTATCATACCGCAGCGAACTGAAACTAAAATTTTTTTTTTTTTGAACAAAGATCTAAAATTCTTTTGTTGATACAGAGATGAAATTATTGAAATAATATTCCGTTTGTGATAATTTATCTTTTCATCTAATCCATTATCATGATTTTCATCTTCGATTTCACATATTTTAAAACACGATTTTACCGTTTATTGGTCAAAAACTTTGGCGCGTCTTTTCACGTGAGTTATAATTCGCTGCGTCATAATGAAATGTGTGACGTCGGCGCATGGCGATCTGGAAAATATAGAAGTTTCTTAATTATTTTTTAAGATCAGAGAATTGCTTTATGGCAAGAGCCATTTGGATTTTTTGAAGGTGATGGTACACAAAAAAAATCATTTGTGAACCCATCTGCAACGGTAACTAGGTTTACTTTTTCATCTTCGGTTAAATATTATCTCTGAAAGGGGACAGGGGTAAAAATTTTCTTTGATTTTGTTGCACACATTGTCTTATTATATACAATATAGAGGCAGTCACCAATGTGCTATTTATAGTAACAGTGTGAATGAAAATTTGAGTATTCCATGATACACAGGCAATGCACCAACCTCCATTTTTAATTGTTCAATGAACGGCCAAGGAAAGTTTTAGTGTTCCGTGATAGACCAATAGAGTTTCAACAGCCTGTGGCAAAAACTTATTGTTTCTACAGTCATCAACTGGCAAATTATATCCAAATTGAATAATCAACCTAAATCAACCCTTTTCCAAACAATCCCAACTTTAAACAATCTTGAGGAAGAAGGCTTATGAAAACATTGTGTGAAAAGGAGAAAATGCTGGTAACCACCATTTTCTCCTTTTCCCACAATGTTTTCTACCCTTTGAAAGTCAAACATTGTGTTGAGTGTAACATTTGATTTATCGTCTACAAATGCTTTCAATTTAGACATTTCTAAAACTTTGTCAAATGGTAATGAGTTAAGTTGTATTGAAGCGCAAAATTTAATGTCATCATGATTTTATTTTCAACCACATTTTCAAACATCGTCTACTGCAGGATATAAAATGTTGTTTGAAGTGGTAATGTGTAACTACAGGTTAATCAAATCTAATCTATCATTGAAATTAAATTTGTGCTTGATATGCCTAAATATGCAACATGGAAGGGAGACAACTTCATGAATTCAGTTTTAGTTACCTCCCCTAGGTTAAAGCTCCTATATTGTCAAAGGGGAATTACTCATTTTCTATCAAAGTTTGTAGTCATTTATCTCCCTTCTATGGGTTAGCGTGAGGGACATTTTTCCATCATAAGATAGAAAATACTGTGGAAAAGAGAGAAATGCTTCTTACCAACATTTTCTCCCTTTCCCACTATGTTTTCAAAAGCTTTTTCCCGCAAAGTCCCTAAATGTTGGGATAGTTTGTTGAAGGGTTAACCCGTTACCACACAATCCCGACTTTTAATGACCCTGTGAGAGAAGCCTTTTGAAAACAAAGTGGGAAAAGGAGAAAATGCTGGTAACTAGCATTTTCTCCTTTTCCCACAATGTTTTCTACCCATCCCAATACAAATTTCAACTTTAAAGTCAATTTTATTTTGTCGTCTGCAAATGCTTTGAATTTGGACCAGTCTTAAATTTTGTCGTCTGGTAAAGAGTTAAACCACTTTCACTAATTTAGTTGCCTTTGCACTCAGTGTAGATCAAGATCAGACTGCACAAAACATGTAGTCTGATCTTCAATCTGTACTGTCCACTTTTTTGAAATAATTTTTATAATAGCAACTTTGACATTTCCACACACAAAATTTTAGACAAGTCCAAATTGAAACCATTTGCAGACAACAAAATTAATGTGACTCAAAAATTGAAATTTGTTTTTTTGGAACAGTAGAAAACATTGTGGGAACTAAACACTGATAAATAATTAGCATTACCTCCTTTTTCCACAATATTTTTAAAAGTCGTCTTTTCTTGAGGTCTGTATAACACTAGATTCTTGGATGAAAGATGAAATGGTTTAACCCTTTCCCAAACGACAAATTTTGGACTGGTCCAAATTGAAAGAGTTTGCAGACGACAATTTTAAATTTGATGAAAATGACAGAAGGTTATCAAAAAGGGTAGAAAACACTGTGGGAAAAGGAGAAATTGCTCGTTATGAGCAATTTCTCCTTTTCCCACAGTGTTTTCAAAAGACTTGTACTGCAGACTTGTGAAAACCAGGGCTTGTTTGGGAAAGGGTTAATATTTGGTATAATGGAATAAGAAGAACCCAGAATTTCTTTTTTATTATATTTTAGGAAAATATATATCTCTCTCAAGGTCTTCAACTTTAGATTATCTAGACAAATATGTGTATCTCTAAATTCATGCAAGCATCATGCAAACAAAACCATTCATAAAAGCACAAACAAGTAAAACCAATGTTTAACTCTACAAAATGGCAAAGTCGTGACTCCTCAAAATTGAAATTACAATGTATCTGCAGAAAATATATTGTAAAGTGAACCAAAGTTCTTTAACAGGGCAGAAAACATTGTGGGAAAAGGAGAAAATGCTGGTAACCAGCATTTTTTTCCTTTTTTGACACTGTTTTAAAAAAGCCTTATCCTTCAGGGACATTAACTCTTTACCACACAATATCGACTTTTAACGACCCTAAAACGGAAGCCCTTTGAAAACTTTGTGGGAAAAGGAGAAAATGCTGGTAACCAGCATCTATTTGTCTCCTTTTCTCACAATGTTTTCTACCAATTCCATAACAAATTTCAATTTATAAGTCACATTTAATTTGTCATCTGCAAATGCTTTCAATTTGGACTAGTCAAAAATTTTGTCATTTGGTAAAGATTTAAAACTCAGGTTTGTGTGATCAAGGGTTAAAGCTTTACCAAATGACAAAATTAAGTGTCCAAACTGAAACCATTTGCAGACAATGAATGAAATGTGTGTCAGATAATAAAATTTGTTGTAAAAAGGGTAGAAAACTGAGTGAAAAAGAGAAAATGCTGATAACACTAGCGTTTTTTTCCTTTTCCAACGATATTTTCAAAAGCCATCCCCATCTGGGTTGTTTAACCCTTTACCACACTATCCCGACTTTTAACGACCCTGAGGAAGATGGCCTTTAAAAACATTGTCGGAAAAGGAGAAAATGTTGATAACCAGCATTTTCTCCTTTTCCCACAATGTTTTCTACCCTATCAATGACCAATATTGTCATATGAGCCAACTCTAATGTGTCGTCTGCAAATGCTTTCAATTTGGACCAGTTTAAAATTTTGTCGTTTGGTAAAGAGTTAACTCGTTACCAAATAACAAAACTTCAGACTGGTCCAAGTTGAAATCATTTGCAGACGACAAATCAACTGTTGCTCATAAATTGAAGTTTGTTTTGTGTAGAGTAGAAAAAATTGTGGAAAAAGGAGAAAATGCTGGTTACCAGCATTTTCTCCTTTTCCAACAATGTTTTCAAAAGCTGCCTTCCTCAGGGTCATTAAAAGTTGGGATTGTATGGTAAAGGGTTAATCTTGAGATTGTGTAGAAAAGGGCTGACCCTAAGTTTCAACTGTGCTTTTTTGTACAAATCAATCACTGCATTGCCACAATACATCTACATGTATTTTCACATTGTATTCTGCATTCAACCTAATATATGTTTATGCTTTATCAAACAACTAAATTCTTGACCAGTCCAAATTGAAAGCATTTGTAAGCAACAACATAAAATGATTCAAGAATTGAAATTTGTTTTGGGATGGGCAGAAAATATTGTGGGAAAAGGAGAAAATGCTGGTTACCACTATTTTCTCTTTTTACCCACAAAGTTTTCACAAGGCTTCTTTCTCAAGGTTGTTAAAACTCTGGATCATGTGGTACAGGGTTAACTCTTTATCAACAGATGGCAAAATTTTGGTTTTATCTGTATTAAAAGCGATTGCAGTCGAAATAAAAAAAAAATGTGGCTAAGACAATGGGATTTGTCTTCAAAGTGCATAGAAAACACTGTGGAAAAGGAGAAAATGCTGATTTCCAGGACCGTTTTCACCAACCATTCTTAAGAACGTTCTCAGTCTTATTCTCCAAGATTTTCAAAATTTGAAAGTAACACAACCAAATTGTTTAGCCAATCAGAAGTGGTGTTGCTTTCAAATTTGTAAAAAAATTCTGGAGAATAAGCCTAAGAATGTTCTTAAGAATGGTTGGTGAATACGGGCCCTTCATCTTCCAATGTTTTTAAAAGCCTTTTTCCTCGGGCTAGTGGAAACATTGTTGGATTGTTTGGTAAAATCTTACTGATCTATATTTTACGAAGTTTACGATCATCTGGTGCAAATTTGTTAGTTATTTGTTTGTATGGTGTTTAATGCTGTTTTCAACATTATTTTACTTATTACTGTTATTATGTGGAGGCCAGTGCACCTATCCATATTTCCTGCAGTTTCTTTTACCAATACTTAGCAATGTATTCTTCCCTAGCCACTAGCTGCTTTCCCACATAACCATCGTCAAGACGATAATCAGCAATGAGAGAGGAATGAATCCTGTCGCAATGACTATCATCAATCCTCCAAAACAAATTGGCAGAGCTGGGAATTTAAACCAGCAACCCCCTGTTCTCAAGTCCTGTATGCCGCCAACTGCACTACTGGGCTTGGCAATTGTTTCTGATTTTAACACCATCAATAGTTTATTTACAAAAGACAATAAGTCTTTTTTCTACGGCATTTAAGTCTTTATCAAACAATCCCATGTTTTTACACCCTTAAGGAAAAAGGCTTTTGAAAACATTGTGGGAAAAGGAGAAAATGATGGTAACGAGCTTTTCCCACAATGTTTCCTACTCTTTCTCAGATGTTCCGCGTTTTAACTGCATTCAATTTGTCGTCTGCAACTGCTTTCAATTTGGACAAATCTAAAATGTCGTCTGGTACAGAGTTAACCCTTTCCCAAACAAGCCCTGGTTTTCACGTGTCTGCAGTACAAGTCTTTTGAAAACACTGTGGGAAAAAGAGAAACTGCTCGTAACGAGCAATTTCTCCTTTTCCCACAGTGTTTTCTACCCTTTTGATAATTTTCTGCCATTTTCATCAAATTTAAAATTGTTGTCTGCAAACTCTTTCAATTTGGACTAGTCCAAAATTTGTCGTTTGGGAAAGGGTTAACACTAGCAATTAATTTACAAAGGTAAGACAAAACTGTTTTTCTACTGCTTTTGAGTCAGGAATAATTTATTCTTTTATACAGAAACCATAAACATGTCATACGTAATATTTACACAATCGTAACATTTGACACTAACAAATAGACTTAAACATTCAAACACAATAAATATAGATATCTGTACATTCAATATCGGCACCAATTAATCCATTAAAGAACTGACCATCACCTAACTTCTTGCCCTTAACTCTTTACCAAACAAAATTTCCGAGTCATCCAAATCTAAGGAATTTGCAGACGACAAAATAAATGTAGTCCAAATTGTTGGATTTGCCTTTGGAGGTGTATAAAACATTGAGGGAAAAGGAGAAAATGCTGGTCACCAGCATTTTCTCCTTTTCCCACAATGTTTTCTTTTAGAGTCAAGTTTCATCAATTGATTTCCATTTTATTGTCATCTGCAACAGCTTTGAATATCGATGAGTGTACAATTTTGTCATTTGGTAATGAGTTAAAGCAAAAGTTTACACTTGTACTGAATGATAGCATTTGCAGATGACACATTTAATGTGGCTCAAATGTTGTGATTTCTGGCAAAACCTGCAATATCTTGGCTGTTGTTATAAACCGAATATGTTTCTTTTATTTATCTGTACAAACTTTGTGGTTTATGACCAGTTTAAACACCTTCATACACACAAAAAAATTGAAAACAGAAATCGAAAATTTAAACTCTTATCAAAAAGTCACAAATATATTGGAGTGAAAAAAAAGAAAAAGCACAAAGTTTATCTAATGAATCTTACAAAAGATACAAGTATCTTTATCAAAATAAATCAGTATATAAAATACACAAGAATTCTGCTAAAGACAAGCACAAACTGGCGCCACAATAGTCACAGAAAGAGAGAGAGAAAGACAGACAGAGACAGACAGACAGAGAGAAAGAACTACAGTCAAAGGGACAACGTCAAAAGAAAAGACAAGAAAAAGAGGATAGATTATGTCGCTTAGGAAGTTTTTCCCAACTACTTTGAGACCAATGTAAGACAATATTACCTCTGTGCATCAGGTTATTATAAGAACCACAGACTTGTGAAAATATACAAGTCAGCTCATAACCAAACAATCCTGTATGTCAATGACACTGTTAGGAAAGGCTTTTTCACATACATTGTGGGAAAAGGAAAAAAATGCTGGTATCCAGAATTTCTCCCTTTTTCACAATTTTTGTCTACCCTGCCCAAGACAAATCCTACTATTTGAGTCGCTTTTAATTTGTCGTCTGCAATTTTTAAAAATTTGAACAAGTCAAAAAATATTGTTAGCTGGTAAAGAGATAAGACGACCTCTTCCCCAGGCTCCTGAAAACATGGCACTGCCTGGTAAAGGTTTAAGTTTAACTCTTTACCAAACAACAAAATTTTACACTTGTCCAAGTTGAAAGCATTTGCAGATGACAAAATAAATGTGAATGAAAAAGTTAAATCTATTTTTGTAAAGTTAGAAAACATTGTGGGAACGAGAGAAAATGCTGGTCCCAAAAGCTGTCTTTCTCAGGGTCATTAAATTACAAACACAAACCTTTATACATACATATAAGGCTGCCAGAAAAAACTATAATTCTTTTTTTTTGCAAGCGATCATTATAAAAATGAAAGGAAAATGTTTTCATGCTCCTTTTGTTCCCCACTGAGAAGTCTTCCGCGCCTGAGATCAGCACTTAAATCTACACATAAATAATAAATACATGGCATCAATAATATCTTAACTGTATGGGAACATAAACTGCTCTATGTTGATATGAGCAATCAAACCCCACCCCCCACCTCGTACAAATACCATTGCAGTTTTTCCTGAACTCCTATTCATTCCAATTTGGACCCCGAAATTTTCCAAATACCGGTACCCCCCCCTCAGTATTTCAATGTTTGCCATCTTTTTTCTTTTTCATATGAAGGGGATCAAGTGACCCCTTATTAGAAATCCAGGGAAAGACCTGTGTGCAATTTAGGACCTGTACAGGGTCTATTCACCAACCAATCTTCAGAATAGTCTTATTCTCCAAGATTTTCTAAATTTGAAAGTAACAAAAGTCCTGATTGGCTAAACCAAATGGTTTAGTCAATCAAAAGTTGTGATACTTTCAAATGTAGAAAAACCTGTCAGAAACTGCGTTCCTTTGAAATTTAATTGCATTCCTTTGGAATTCAGAAGATTTGTGAGAAAAAGAAAAGGAATGCAATTTTCAATGCTTGGTCAGTACAGCCCCTGACAAGAGAGAGAGACAGAGAGAGAGAGAGAGAGTTTGTATGTCTAAAAAATAAAAAGAACATTCTTGAGAAGCAGAAAAGCAGTCTGATCCGTATCTACACTGTCCAAAAGGACCAGTGAGTTGCACTTACCAGCTTCTATAAGGGTTACTCCTAAACTAAACCTAACAGTCTACAAACAAGATCCAAACTGCAATTTTAAGGTTGCTTTTGTCCAAAATGTCTTAGCAAAGCTGACAGTTTGGATTAAAGATCAGACTGCAAAGACTTCCTGCAAAGACAATTAAGTTCTGATCTTGATCTACACTGGCAGCAAAGGCAGCTAAGTTTGAGAAAGGCTTTCAGGGTCACAGTATTTTCACCACATTGCTTTTATCACAAATTTCAGCGTGACGGTTATGACTAAGTTATATCACACTTATGTCGGACTAACAGAACAAGTCATGCCTGTAAATCATTAACCCTTTACCAGACGACAAAATTTTAGCCTTGTCCAAATTGAAAGTATTTGCAGACGACAATTTCAGTGTGGCTCAAATGGTGCAATTTTTCGTTGATATGATAGAAAACATTGTGGGAAAAGGAGAAAATGCTGGTTAACAGCATTTTCTCTTTTTCCCACAATGTTTTCAAAAGGCTTCTTTCGCAGTGGCGTTAAAAGGCGTCATTGTGCGGTAAAGGGTTAAGACTAAGATTTAAACCCCGTAAAATAAAATGAACTGACTGTAAATCTTTGGCTTACGAGTAAAATGAGCAACTTTCTGGCCGAATTTTAGCAAGAGATCATTAAACCATTACCACATAATCACGACTTTTAACGACCCTGACGAAAAAGGCTTTAGAAAAAATTGAGAAAAAGGAGAAAATGCTGGTAACCAGCATTTTCTCCTCTTCCCAAATTTTTTTCTATCCTTTCTAAAATGAATTTCAATTTTGAGTCACCTGTATTCTTTCTTCCGCAAATGCTTTGAAGTTGGACTCGTCTAAAATCTTGTTGTTTGGTAAAGAGTTAAAATGAAACTTGCAGTCAGTTTTACCCTTTAGCACACAATCCTGTATTCTAAGGAAAAAGGGCTTTTAAAAGCACTGTGGAAAAAGAAGAAAACCCTGACTAACCGGATTCCCTCCTTTTCCAACAACTTTCCTTGTCAAAGACAAATCCCATCATTTCTGCCATCTTAAATCTGTTGTCTGCCTATGCTTTCAATACAACCCAAGTCTAGTTTTCTCATCCAGCAGTCATTCAAACTCCTTATTTGAATATAAATGTTCTGCCTCCACTTGGTCTGCGTGATTTTCTCTTTGGCGTATTTCTCAAGGTCATATGTCGTGGTGACCTTGTCCGTAGTCGTTTACAGTTAGACCCAGCTCCTTCGAAATTGCTTTCCGAATCACTGGACAGGAATCCGCTTGCACCACATGTTACAGTCGCAGAACGTAGAGTCATGGATGTTGATTTTAAGTTTATGAATGACGTACTGGCACTTGTACTGACACAGGAAGTGGAAGGTTCATCACAGGTGGAACTCTGGGAGGAGGAGACCCCAGATGAACTATCACAGACAAAGTTTGCATTGCTAAACGAAAGACACTGTTTGAATGGGGATGGGGCGGAGAAGTTAAAATTTGATTTCTGCGGGGATCGACTGTTGTCACTGGATAGACTAGCGAAGAACTCATCGGCTTCTGATACAACTCCCTCATCAGATAAAAGCTCTTTCTTCAAATCTTCGATACTCTCTGAAAAATACGATAAAACACAACTAACAATTTTTTCAAAATAATCTACAGTTTTCACAACCCTGTAGAAGAAGTATTTTGAAAACACTGTGGGAAAAGAAGAAAATGCTGCTGGTTACCTGCAGCATTTTCTCCTTTTCCCACTATCTTTTCAAAAGCCTTCTTTCTCAGAGTCGTTACAAAATTGAAATTTGTTTTGGGTACCGTTGCAAAAATTGTGTGGGAAGCAGAAAATGCTGGTTACCAGCAGTTTCTCCTTTTTTCCAGAGTTTTCAAAAGCTTTCTTTATCAGGGAGGTGTGTGGGAAAGGGTTTATTTCTCTTCATCAAAGAATTTCTCCTCCCCGTCATTTGTACTGAAAATCCCCAGCTTGGCCAATTTCTTCTTTTTGTCATTGCAACAGGATTCATTCCCCACTCATTGCTGAACATTTTCTTTTTTTCATGATGGTTATTTGTCAAAGCAGCTAGTGGCTTAGAAAGAACATTGTGAGAGGTACTGGGAAAAGAAACTAAAGGCAAGCACTGATAGGTGCACTGGCAACCATGATAGAAATACTGTTGAAAACACTATATTAACCCTTTCCTAAACAAGCCCTGGTTTTCACGTGTCTGCAGTGCAAGTCTTCTGAAAAACTGTGGGAAAAGGAGAAACTGCTCGTAATGAGCAATTTCTCCTTTTCCCACAGTGTTTTCTACCCTTTTTTGAGAACTTCCTGCCATTTTCATCAAATTTAAAATTATCGTCTGCAAACTCTTTCAATTTGGACCAGTCCAAAATTTGTCGTTTGGGAAAGGGTTAACAAACACACAAAGAAAAAAAACAGCACCAACGAGGGTGCCAATGCTCGGCTGTGGACACTTGATTTTGGATGTTGTCTGCATATATGTCAATATTCATCAATGATTTGTCCTGTCTGCTATGAGGCATCACAATCCTGCACAGGACAAATATTAATATGCAGTGTGTAAACTGCCACTTAAAAAGTGCTGGCGAAAAAATGGCAACAAATAATATGTCTGTAGAAAACTCAAGCCAGTTTTTTGCGATAAATTTCTCAAAAAACAAAGCGATTGCAAATGGGAAAAATAGTTTTTTTTTTTAAAAACAAATTGTTTACTGCAAATCTATGTAGACAGTTCCTACATACAGACATGGGAAAAACCAGGCTTTGTGCAACAGACTGACAACAAAAATAATATCCCCACTTTGCTGGACTTTTACCGAGGCCTTTTCCCAAGCTTATAGGGGCTATGTTTATAAATGGCTGGTGCACAGATTATAATACTAGCTAACTATGGCTGGATGAATCATACAAGGTAGGTTTTAGTGAGTAAACATATATTTTATTTTGAAATTTGTTGCATTGATTGCTGCCTTGAAAAGTAGTCCTGCTCTGTACCCAGAATGCTCATGTCAGATAGGTTATTATTGAAAAATGCCACCTAGCGGAAGATAATGGAATTTCGAAAAAAGGACATAACTCTGTCAAAAATACTTTAATGGTTACCTGCCCTTGTGTAAAAGTTCCCTTTCTGATATTTAACAACTTGTCCAAGTTTGACGAAAATATTTCTTCAGTAATAACTGAGATATTATAAAATGTCAAAGTTTTCACACGATGACACCAGGGCAACCACAATACCTCGATTATTTTCTTAAAAACAGCAGAGGTAAAAAATTCGGATCTTACCGTCATGAAGTATAGACTCATCCAAGTCATCTTCATGATCACCGTCATATCCTGACATCACAGACTCGTTCAGTCTTGGCGAAAACTGTACAGGAGAGGCCTTTTGAACTCTCGGTGTTTTGGGCGTGCTTGTGATAGTGGAGTGCCTTAAACCCTGCCGTCTCTTCTTGCGTGATGGAGACACAATTAGCTCGTCATCATTCTTGAAGCGGACATGGATGTCTGTACCATTGACGATATGATGTGTTACACCTAACATTGTACATAACTCCTTGTAGCTGATAATCTAAAGTATAACAGAACGGAAATATACATAACCTGCTTCAATTTCTCGAAATACAGAGAAATAATGATTTATAGTTTGAATTTCTAAGCATGGACTTCTTTTCCTGCGATGTTTTTTTTTTTTTGTTTTCACACATTTCCAAGACAAACTTCACTATGTGAGCCACATTTAATCTGTCATCTGCAAATGAATTCAATTTGGCCATGTCTACAATTTTGTTGTCTGGTTTGGGTTAGGAAGACTAACATCTACCATCTTTGATAAACAAAACGAGGAAATTAAAATCCTCTCATTTTCTACCTATTGGTACCTCCAGAACCAATTTTCAGCAGATGTTTTTGGAAATCTATTTGTCAAGAACCAGTGAGTTATTTACCCTGTACCAAAAAATTCATGGTTTGACCCTTTACCAAACAACAAAATATTGGACTTGACCAAACTGAAAGCATTTGCAGACAACAAATCAAATGTTGCTAAAATGGTGATTTCTGTCTTGGATAGGGTAGAAAACATTGTGGGAAAAAGGAGAAAACGCTGGTTACCAGCATTTTCTCCTTTTCCCACAATGTTTTCAAAAGGCTTCTTTCTCAGGGTCGTTAAAAGTCGGGATTGTGTGGTAAAGGGTTAACTCTTTTGCACACAATCCTGACTTTTAATAACCCAAGAAATAAACCTTCTGAAAACATTGTGGAAATAGGAGAAAATGCTGGTAACCAGCATTTTCTCCTTTTCCCATAATCTTTTCTACCCTTCCCACAATGAATTTCAATTTTTGGATCACTTTTATTTCGTCGTCCGCAAATGCTTTGAATTTGGAGTAGTCTAAAATTTTTATTATTTGGTAATGAGTTAAATGATCCTGATAAAGAAACCTTTTGAAAACATAGTGGAAAAAGGAGAAAATGTGTTTACCACATTTTTTTTCTACCCTATCAAAGACAAATCCCACCATTTTAGCCATGTTTATCATGCTGTCTGCAAATGATTTCAAAATGGACTAGTTAGAAATTTTGTCATTGGGTAATACATGTATGTTAACCTGCATAAATCAGAGTTTGATAAATGAACATATTATGTGATAACAGAGAGACAAAGGGAAAAATTGCTTTTACAAGGAGCAGTCGGATTTGACCTACACTGTCTGCAAAACCTGCTAATGCTATACAAGGCATCCCATGGGTGATATCACTCAAAAAAAAAAAGAAATAAAAACAAAATGTAAAAACATCGGCAGTTTAACCCACCTCTATCTCACTGACTTTACAACAATCGTCATCTGCATATCTCTGTTTCACAGCTTGTAAAGTAACATCTCTGTGATCAACCACGGATCCCTCCAGAAAACTGTCAGAGAAAAACAACATTTTTAATGTAGAATAAAAACCCCATCATTTGAACATGTCAAATCCCAAACTTTAATCCTTTTCCAAACAATTCCAAGTTTTGACGATCCTGAAAAAGAAGCCTTTGAAAAGATTGTGGAAAAAGAAGAAAATTCCAAGTTTTGACGATCCTGAAAAAGAAGCCTTTGAAAAGATTGTGGAAAAAGAAGAAAATCAACTTCTCCTTTTCCCACATTTTCTTCTGTATCAAGAGACAAATACCGACAGCTGAGCCACATTTGGATTGTCGTCTTCAAATGTTTTCAATCTGAACAAGTGTACATTTTATTTGTTTGGCAGAGTTAACATCCTTAAAGAAGACAGCTTTTGTTGTCTGCAAGTACCCGTACTTTGCAAGTCCAAATTATTCAAATATCCCATTTATTTCTACTTGTGTACATATTCTAAATTATTGTGTTCAAGTAAACAAGGAACACTATTTAAGACAACACAGATTACAGAGACAATCAGTTTGGTAATCAGAAAATCTTGTATGCTAAGGTCACAAGGGCATGTCCCTGGGCAAGGCATAGCAAAGTCCAAGCAAAGTCAGCAATGGGTAAAACCCCTGAGAGACATAAATAAATGAACAAATGCAGTGATAAGACTGCAAACTTGTTGAAAGAGGCATGAAACATCATAAACTCTTTAAGGCACAATCCCGACTCTTAACGACCATGAGAAAGAAGCTTTTTGATAACATTGTGGGAAAACAAGAAAGTGCTTATGGCCAGCATTTTCTCCTTTTTCCATGTTTTAAACCCTTCCGAAAACAAATTTCAATTTTTCAGCCACATTTATTTTGTCGTCTGCAACTGCTTTCAATTTGAACTGGTCTAAATTTTGTCGTTTGGTAAAGATTTATATGATAACGAAATCGCACCAAATTTTGACAAATGAAAGATACACACCATTTTTCATGCATATGGAAAGCACATCTGTTCAGGTCGTCTATACAGAATCCTGTTGCTTCTTGTATCAAGCTAGGCCAGGGATTTTCTGTCAAAACAACAACAACAAAATAAGTGAAACGCTAAACAGGAATCTTTAACTCTTTACCAAACAAGTCCAAGTCTTAACGATCCTGAAAAAGCAGGCTTTTGGAAACAATGTGGGAAAAGGAGAAAGTGCCAGTAACAGGCATTTTCTCCTTTTTTTCACCATGTTTTCTACCCCATCAGAGACAGAATAAGCTACATTTAATTTGTCATCTGCAAATGCTCTCAATTTTGTCAAGGCTAAACTTTAGTCCACTGGTAAAGAGTTAACTTTTTACAATACACCAAAACTTCAATTCTTCTCTTTTTTTCCACATTTTTTTCAAAAGCCCTATTTCTGGGGGTTGTTAAAAGCTGGTATTGTTTGGATAAGGGTATATCTGGATATAGAAAAATAAAATCAACCCTGTGCGATAAGATCCGATGCCTTCATGACTCTGAAGAGGACTGTAACCTCCAGTTTCTCCTTTTAACTCATTACCACACAATCCTGAGTTTTTACGACCCTAGAAAATCAGACTTGAAAACATTGTGGAAAAAGGAGAAAATGCTGGTAACCAGCATTTTCTCCTTTTCCCACATTGTTTTCTAACCTTTTGGAAACAAGTCCAATCATCTGAGCAACATTTAATTTGTCATGTGCAAATGTTTTCAATTTGGACCAGTCTGAATATTGTTGTGTGGTAAAGAGTTAAAGAAACATCTATACTTGTTTTCAGTCAGTATTTCACCCAATTCATCTTTATTTTATGAAACTATAATCATTCTTGTATCTTGATGCCAACTGTGGCCCCTGAAGGTTGTAAGGTTGTACAGATTACGATGGACAAAAAATGCATTTCATTATCTGGCAGCCTTCGAAGAAATCACTGTTGTCGTTTCTAGTTTTAAATGCGAACAAGTCCTCAAGTTTCTGTATCTCTTACACAATATAAACTGATAATTTATCTATGTTTACACACCTGATCAAATCTGAGCCATTCTACACACTTTCAAGTTTTAAAAGTATTTTTTCTCTAAGGCTGTTAGGATGTATCTTTAACTCATTACAAAATGACAAAATTTGGACTGGACCAGACTGAAAGCAACTGCAGACAACAAATTAAATGTAGCTCAATACATGACTTTTGTCCTTGACATATGGTAGAAAACATTGTGGGAAAAGGAGAAAATGCCAGTAGCCAGCACCTTCTCCTTTTTCCACAATACTTTCAAAAGTCTTCTCTTTCAAGATGGTTAGAATACAGGATTGTTGCTGATCTGAGCATAGAACCCAGTCAGGAAAGGCATATCTTATTTAATTTACATGATAGTTTAATTCCTGGTCTTATTCTAGATCTAGAAAGTAACACAACTTCTGGGTCCGTATTCACCAACCAGTCTTAAGAATATTCTTAGTCTTATTCTCCAAGATTTTCTACATTTGAAAGTAACACAACTCCTGATTGGCTAAACCGAATGGTGAATGTAACACAACTCCTGATTGGCTAAACTGAATGGTTTAGCCAATCAGGAGTTGTGTTACTTTCAAATGTAGAAAATTCTGAAGAACAAGACAAAGAACATTCTTAAGAATGGTTGGTGAATACGGACCCTGACTGACCAAATGGTTTAGCCAATCAGAAGTCGTGTTACCTTCAAATTTATAAAATTCTTGAGAATAAGGCTATGAATGTTCTTAAGAATGGCTGACCCTGATCTTTGATCTACACTGTCAAACATTTGGTAAGATAAACTTGTAAGGAATTTTTCAAAGTAAAAAAAAGAAAAATGGTCAATTTTTGGAGGTATATACATTTAAAACTTACCCATTTTCATCAGAAGTCTAGATAACAAGATGGCACTGGCGGCTGTCTCCGATGGGCTATACTGCCCCATCTCTGCCTGTAACAATGCCAGCTCACAGATATATTGTGACAGAAAACACATCCGTCTGTCATGGCCTAAAAGAGTATTGAATATTTCTGCAAAATCCACACTGGTAGCAACACGCAGGTTTCCACGTAAAGTTGCTGTAATCTCTCCCATCATTCGAACGACATCTTCATACTTGTATGTGTTATCTGTCAGCCACGCGGCCTCGCGAATTGTGATTATATCTGTACCTAAATATCTGAAATTAACAAATGGGACTTGGCATTCCATTTCTTCATGTGCTGTCTTAGAACAAGGACGGTTTTTTGCCGACCATTCTACATTTATAAAGTAACACAATTTTTGATTGGCTAAACCATTTGGATAAGCCAAGGGAAAATTGTGTTACTTTCAAATTATAAAATTCTTGACACTAATACTTAGAAAGTTATCAAAAATGGATGGTGAATCATTTGAGTCACACAATTAATTTGTCGTCTGTAATTGTTTTCAAACTGTACCAGTAACCAGTTAACCAGTAAAGGCATCTCAAAGAAGACAGACTTGGAAGTAAAAGGAAGTGTCCATGTGTACATGTATACATGTATATGGAAAATACTTTTGGAAAAGAATAAACAGCTTGTTACAATTAATCCTTTACCAAACAATTCTGAGTTTTAATGGTCCAGAGAAAGACTTTTTGAAAACATTGTGGGAAAAAGAGAAAATGCTGGTAACCATCATTTTCTCCTTTTCCCACAATGTTTTCTACCCTTTCACAGAGTACATCATTTTAGCCACATCTAATTTGTTGTCTGCGACTCCTTTCAATTTGATTAAGTGTTAAATATTGTGTGTGGTAAAGAGTTAAGACAGATCATCCATATAACTTCTATCACTCCTTTTCCCACCACATTTTAACCCTTTACCACACAATCACAACTGTTAATTACCAATAGGAAAAAAGCTTTTGAAAATATCTAGGGAAAAGGAGAAAATGCTGGTAACCAGGTATACATTTCGTCATTAGGGTCACCTTTAATCCTTTCCCACACAATGCCAACTTACAACAACTCTGAGGAAGAAAGCTTTTGAAAACCTTGTAACGAGCATTTTCTCCTTTTCCAACAATGTTTTCTATCTTATCAGAGACAAATTTTGTCATTTAGGCCATGCTTAATTTATTGTCTGCAAATGTTTTCAATTTGAACCTGTCTAAAATTTTGTAATTTGGTAAAGAGTTCATTTGTTGTCTGCAAATGCTTTCAATTAGGACCAGTCTAAAGTTTTGTCGTTTGGTAAAGAGCTAGCTGTCTTTGCCAGGGCTGTAAAAAGTCATGATCATATAGTAACTGGTCAAAACTCACCTTGAGCAAAGTACCATAGATGCCACACCCAGTAGCTGTAACTTGGACCTGGGGAGAGGATGTACCCGTAAAAATCTGTCGACTACGCTCACCGCCACATGGAATGTGTGGGTGGAAAATAGCTTCATGGCTGCAACCTCCGCCAGCCAATCCACCAAAATGTACCTGGGTTAAAAAAATATTGGTAATGATAGTAATGATACGGTAACTCGAAACATACAGAATATGTGGGTGAGGGTTGCAATTTAAGAACTTTATTTTCATTTAACCTATTGCATGCTTGTCACTAAAACCTATCTTGTTGGATATCAACCTTTTCAACCCTACAGGAACATATTTTGAAACATTTCCACATGTAACTTTGAAATTATTGCAACAAAAGGAGAGGCTTCTCATCATGACCAATATCTTTTCTACAATACCTTTAACCCTTTACCACAAATTCTTGTTTTAACAGCCCTGAGGAAGAGGCCTTTTGAAAACACTGTGGGAAAAGGAGAAAATGCTGGTAACCAGCATTTTCTCCTTTTTCCCACAATGTTTTCTACCCTAACAAAAACAATTTCCATCTTTTGAATAATAATTAAATTGTTGTCTGCAAATGCTTTCAATATGGACAAGGCTTAATTTTTGTTGTGTGGTAAAGAGTTGAATAAAAATTCATCATTTCCTGAAGTACATGTATATTCTTTGCAATTCCTTGCTGTCTAAAACAGTGCATCTGTTGCACTGATTCAATGAAAAGGGGTCAGAGTCCCTTTAGGGTTTATGGTTAGGCTGCTAACCAGCATTTTCTCCTTTTCCCAAAATCTGTTCAAAAGCTTTTTTTAAAATTTGGGATTTTGTGGTAAATGATCAAACGAAAAATACACACCTCATAGAAGATGTAAGTTCCTGAGATCGCTGAAAGCACTCCTGAGTATTTAAAGCTGGGACGGAATGGACAAAATCTCGAATGAAAGACAGGGCGCTACTTTGGGGAATCCCACCAAATTTAGAGACAGCGTAAAGTCGACACAACTGCAGTTTTGCATCAATGTATCCCAGACTACAAATGTCTCGCAGCTTTCGTATACTGTCTAGCTCACCGGCTTTATCTGATACCTGCAACCAACAAAGTAAATTTTTGTATTTATAATGCTGGGTCTAAATGTGATTAAATATCACCCATAGACAATGTTTTTTTAGTTACCAGCATTTTCTCCTATTCCGACAATGTTTTCTGCCCTATCAAGGACAAATGTAGTCATTTTAGCCACCTTTAATTTGTTGTCTGCAAATACTTTCAATTTGGACTAGAGTAAAATTTTGTTATTTGGTAGAGTTAAAACTTTAGGTGAGCTCCTTTCTGTACCAAACTTTCCTTGCTGTTAAAAATCATTGCACATAGCTTTCATTGTTTTAACCCTTTACCAGGCTATAAACTTTTAGCCTTGTCCAAATTGAAAGCACATGCAGACGACACTTTCAATGTGGCTCAAATGGTGCAATTTTTCTTTGATTGGGCAGAAAACATTGTGGGAAAAGGAGAAAATGCTGGTTACCAGCATTTTCTCCTTTTCCCACTATGTTCTCAAAGGGCTTCTTTCCCAGGGTCGTTAAAAGGCAGCATTGCACTGTAAAGGGTTAATGAAATGTTACTTATAATTTCATCAAACTATCAAAAGAAAAACTTACAGAGATGCCAGTCTGCATCTGCGTCCACAACATGTATGATGCAATACCAGAACCCTGTTGTGCGGCCTCACTGAGGTAAGAGACCATCTCCTCTCTGTGGGCCTCACTGTCCAGTAAGTGGAGGGTCTTAGCTACACACACTTGGATCTTTTTACATTTCTCCTGAAAAAAAAAATTGTAACACATGTATTTGATGCTGACATGCACTTTTAACCCTGTACAAAACAATTCCATTTTTTAATGACCCTTGAAGAAGAAGGCTTTTCATAACATTGTGGGAAAAGAAGAAAATGCTGGTCAAATCATGTTTCAATTTTTGAGTCTTATTTCATACACTTACAATAACATTTTAATAAATACATTTCTCAAATTTCAACAAAAACTGTTTGAAGGAGTAGGCATTAAAATTATGTGGCAAATGGAGATATTGCTCACAGTTTTCCCAACACCTCACTTGTATCTACAACAATTACAAAACAGAAATAAACTGAAAGCACCCACCTTTTTTAAGTAATTTTTCATGTAGGTAAACACACATTCTTTACAACAGGCCCCATTTAGAGACCAGGGTGGTCTTATAAACAGCCAGGTGAAAGGAGCCACATTTTGAGTGAGGGACTCGATCATACAGAACATCTCCGCAGCCTTCACTCCGTTACGCACCACCTTCTTGCCCTCTGAGTCGCCGGCCACTGGAATAAAATTTTGTAACACTGCAGCAATGATGTTTTAATTTAAGACAATACATTAACAGAAAAGGATGAATTCACTATTAACCCTTTATCACACAATCCCAGATTTTAACAACCCTGAGAAATAAATATTTTTAAAACATGGTGGAAAAAGGAGAAAATGCAGCATTTTCTCTTTTTCCCGCAATGTTTTTCTACCATGTCAAAGACAGAAATCATCATTTGAGCAAAATTTATTTTGTAGTCTGCAACTACTTTCAAATTGGTTGAGTCCAAAACTTTGTTGTTTGGTAAAGAGTTAAAGACTCTGATGGAAGTTGACAACCATGATCAAATTCTATTAAACAAGTCTGAAAAACGTCATAGAGCAAGCCTTTTGTGAGCTTAACAACCTTTTCTTTGAAAAGTTTAATAAAAGTTTACCTCTAAAGCCCACAAATGTCAGTTCCTCTTTTCACACAAATGACTCGCAAGAATAATCTCGTGTATATGTATAAACAAGGGCCAACATATCATAGTTATGATAGTGCATATATACTGAAATTAAGGCAAAGAGGAAGTATTCATTATATTGATAGATGTGCACATCCTGGATGAAAAACAGTTCAAAACAAGCTTTCTTCAAAACCACTGCTTTCTAAATCATTTAGATTGATTGACTGACTGTATGGTGTTTAACGCCGTTTTCAACATTATTTCAGTTATATCACGGCGGCCAGTGCACCTATCCATGCTTTCAAAGAGTTTCTTTTTCCAGTGCTCCACATAATATTCTTTCCAAGCCACTGGCTGCTTTCCCACATAACCATCATCGAAACAATGGTCAGTGGTGAGAGAGAAATGAATCCTGTCGCGATGACTATCATTAATCCCCGGAAAGAAATTGGCCAAGCCGGGGATCGAACCAGCGACCTCCTGTCCTCGAGTCCTGAGAACTGAGCTACGGGGGCTTGGCTAAATCATTTAGAATAAAGAGGTATGAAGTAAGCTTCTTTCGAAATTTTTTTATCAGGCAAAGGTTTAAAAAATCATGTCATACTTACGTCCTTCATTATACAGATAAGCTACGGCTAACTTTACAAGAGCTTCTATGTTGCCTGCATTTGCTGCCCTGAAAACAAATTAAAGGTACATGTATATCAATCAAAAGTTGCCAACTTTTGTTCTAGTTTTATGATACACTTTTCTGCCAGCAGGTTGTACTTTGACAGATTCCATAACTTTTGTTCTTGTTATACAATACATGTACATTTTAACTCTTTACCAAACGACAAAATTTTAGACTAGTCCAAATTGAAAGCATTTGCAGATGACAAAATAAATGTGACTCAAAAATAAAACATTGTTCTGGGAAGGGTAGAAAACATTGTGGGAAAATTTTCCCACAATGTTTTCAAAAGGCTTTTTCTTCAGGGTCGTTAAAACTCAGGATTGTGTGGTAAAGGGTTAATGCTCAGTGACTGGAACTTTAACAGATTCCACTGTAACATTTTGTCAGACCCATAAAAATACTCATACTTTTAAATGGCATGAACTGAGCTTGTCTGCATTCTGACTCCCACGTTGTTTACTTTTGGCCACTAGTGTGCCTTTAACCGCACAATCACAAGTGTCAATGCCTCTGGGAACAGGACTTTTGAAAACATTGTGGAAAAAGGAGAAAATGCTGGTAACCAGCATTTTCTTCTTTTCCACAATGTTTTCTATCCTATCAAAGCCAAATTTGTTCACTAGAGCAATAATGAATTTGTAGTCTGCAAATGCTTTGAATTTGGGCAAGCCTAAAATTTGGTCATCTGGTAAAGAATTAACCCTTTAACACACAATCCCAACTTTTAACAACCCTTAGAAAGGAAGCATTTGAAAACATTGTTGGAAAAGGAGAAAATGCTGGTAACCAGCATTTTCTCCTTTTCCAACTGTGTTTTCTACCCTTTCCAAAACAAATTTCAATTTCGGACTACTATTTATTTTGTCGTCTGCAATTGCTTTCAATTTGGACAAGTCTTAAATTTTGTCATTTGGTAAAGAAGTTTTTAGGAGCAATTCATTGCTTCTTTTGAAAATATTCGCTTCAAAAGTTTCCTGCCTATACATATAGTTATTGGTACTGTGAAAATAAAGTAATGCAACAGTTTTTCATTTCACTTACTTTTCAAAATGGTGAATGTTTTGTGAAGATGGCCAGGTATCCTGAAAACTGACAGATGCCCACACAGACGTGCTGTTATCTATCAGATGTTGGAAATAGGAATGGACCTGTAAAACAGAAAAAAAGAACTGTGGTACTTTCTGAAGAAATCCAGGTTCCATGATACTCACCAACCGTTCTTAGTTTCACTTCAAGTCTAGTCCTAGTTTTAACCTTTTACCCCACATTCCTGTGTTTTAACGACCCTACGGCAGAAGCCCTTTGAAAATATCGTAGTAGAAGAGGTAAATGCTGGTAACCAGCATGGTAAACACCTGGTAACCAGCATTTTCTCTTTATGCAACAGTGTTTTCTACCCTTTCAGCAACAAATTTTGTCAATTAAGCCACATTTGATTTGTTCTCTACAACAGCTTTGAATTTTGACCAGTCTAATATTTGGTCATGAGATGGGGCTCAAATGATTGCATTTATTTCTGACAGGTTAGAAAACATTGTGGAAATATGATAAAATTCTGTTACCAGCATTTAACCCTTAAAGCGCTGGAACCAACTTAACTTGTTTTTGCTGACAATGTAGATCAATATCACAGAATGTGCAGTCTGATCTTTGATCTACACTGTCAGCTACTTCAATACACCTTCTGGCTAAAACAACCTTGAAATGACAGTATTTCAGATGTTTTTCTTCACTGAAAAGATTTATTTTATAAATTCAGCACTCTAAGGGTTGATCCTTTTCCCACAGTGTTTTCAAACATCTACTTTCCCAGGGTCGTTAAAACTTGGCATTCCTTGGTAAAGGTTTAAAACCCCAATCAGAGGCAGCATACAGCCTAGGACAGGTGTTGACTAAATGTTTATATCAGGTACACCATTTAAATTACCATTAGTACTTTGTGATGGCAGTCAGGTACTGTGACATCTGATTGGTTGATAATGCCACCCATTACAACAAGGTGTAGATTGAAATTTACATGGCCTGTCATTAACTTCAGTATGCAATAAACAGTCTATCACTCCCTCTACTTTGATGTCATTGTGACCAAATTCAAAACATGATAGTACAGAATAAAAAATTGTTAGTTACATGCAGTTTCGATGTTTTCAAAAGTTTTCTACAGCAGAAATTTGAAAAGTAACTTCACTCTTTAACAAACAGCAAAATTTAACACTGGTCAGAATTGAAAGTATTTACAGACAACAGATCAAGTATGGCTCAAATAACAGGATTTGTCTTTGAAAGGGTAGAAAACATGGAGGGAAAAGGAGAAAATGTCGATTACCAGCATTTTCACACTATGTTTTCAAAGGGCTTCTTTCTCAAGGTTGCTTAAACACAGGACTGTTAGGTAAAAGGTTAAGCTTTCCATTTACCAAGCAATCCCTTATTTAAAGGACACTGCAAAAACGGTTTTAACCCTTCCCACACAATCCCCAGTTTTAACAAACTTTAGGAAGTAGGGTTTTGAAAACATTGAGGGAAAAGGCGAAAATGCTGGTAACCAGCAATTTCTCCTTTACCCACAATGTTTTGTACCCTATCAAACAAAAATCACATCATTTGAACTACATTGAAATTGTTGTCTGCAAATGCTTTCAATTTGGACTGGTATGAATTTTTGTTGTGTGGTAAAGGGTTAAAGTGTGGCTGGGACAATGAGATTTGGCTGTGAAAGAGTAGAAAACATTGCTGAAAAGGAGAAAATGATGGTTACCAGAATTATTCTCCTTTTTCCCACAATGCTTTAAAAACTTTCTTGCTCAAGATCGTTTAAACTCAGAGTTTTGTGGTGAAGGGTTAATTCGTAGCTTACCTGTTTCATACGTAGTAAATCCTTCACATGCAAGCTTTTCAGTAGGTTCAAGAGGATTTCTTCCGGCAAATTCCATATCGTCAGCCGAGAGTGTCTCGTTCGGATGTGTTTGTGAACAGGAATGAATTCATTTGGAGACCTCTGAAGTCCTCCCAATACATTCAATACTGAAAAAAAAACCATGTTCCCTCATCAAGTCTTTACAAAGCGGCAAAGAGGGTTAACCTGTTACCAAAGAAATTTGAGTTTTAACAACCTCGAGAAAGAAAGTTTTTGAAAACAATGTGGAAAAGGATAACCAGAATATTCTGCATTTCCAACAATGTCAATAACCCTTCCAAAAATCGGTTTTTAAATTTTGAGGCACATTTATTTTGTTGTCTGCAAATGCTTTCAATTTGGGCAAGTCTCAAAAATCTGTTGTTTTGTTAAGATTTATAGATCTAGTGTCTCATAATTTGTCATTCCTTCTGTGTAGAAACACTGCAGCAGATATTCCCAAATAGTAGTTGAAATCTTTACCAAACAACAAAAATTTAGACTGGTCCAAAATCAAAGCATTTGCAGACGACAAAGGTGGCTCAAATGACGAAATATGTCCTTGATAGCGTAGAACAAATTGTGGTTACCAGCATTTTCTCTTTTTCCTACAATGTTTTCAAAAGGGGTCTTCCCCAGGGTCATTAAAAGTCAGGGTTGTATGGTAAAGAGTTAACTAGAAACAAAAATGCATGCAATGACAAAACTCTCCATTTGCTACAATGTTAACTGGACAATCACATTGTCAAATTTTCCTGTACACCATAAATGACAGACAACATATTTTTAAATCATGTATTGTAACATGTGTTTTCAAACAATTTTGGACTGAAGTCACATTATGTTAATTTCAGGTAGGCTTTTGGTTGGCAGTTTGATTATTAAGAAAAATAAAGTCAGTTAGAGTGAAATAGATCTACTTACAATATGAAATCAAAACCATTCTCCAAGATAAGAACTTTAACAAACTCAAATAAATACAATAAATATATAAATAAATAAATTAGACGACTAGATACATTCCAACTTCTGTCATTAATGTTCTGACATATCAATCAACATGTATAAACTCATGTTGATCCATATTTAGAAGTTGTTTGGGAGTTCTATCACAAATGATTGGTTCCTGCAATAAACATGCTTCAACCTGACAACAACTGACCAATCAAATTCACCGTAACATAAAAAATCAAGTCCAAACGGGAATTCCGCCAGATGCAGGTTTCAACCTATACAATAGGTGAGAAATTGCACCAATAATCAATGAATTATTTACCTATCGCGTTCAAAACGAGCCGAACCTTTCAGGGTGATAAGCGGATTAACGGTTCTAAATTTAGATCCGGTAACCGACCGTTACACGTAATTAGGTCAACTGTCAACTTATGATTGCTTACGTTGGTATTTGAATTAAAGATCTAGGCCTACTGTCTTGTATTAAACTTATGGAAAAATCAGAGAGAAATTGTAATTTTTGGTACCTGACCTGATAAAGTTCTCTGATAAATGTTCGCTAAAGAATACCTTATACACACCAGCTAAATTTGAAAGTAGACTTGGATTTTCTTTATTTAATGAAAACATTGGGTTAGAACAACCATGATACGGAAAATAAATCTTGATCATGAAATTTTAAGAAATATTAAACACACGGCTCCCAATATCGTCCCATACCTTCTGCAAGTAAAGTGAAGGGATCCGGGATAAGGGTCGACCCTTAGGAACCCTTCTCATTTCGGAACTACTGGCTGGTGCGGTTTTCAAATTGCATGTGCATTAAAATGTAACACTACTTTCAATTGTCAGATTAAGTATGACAAAATATGTACCAATAAAATTAGAGTTATGTTTAAACATTTGAAGTGAAGTTAGCAAAGAAAATGATGTGCGAAATTCCAAAATCGCTTATCTCATTCAAGTAACCGTCTTTAAACTGATGAGTGTGGGAAATAGTCGACTAAAAAGAAGTTCCTTACCTTTCATTCTCTTGAGCAATGATGTATACAAAAAAAAATAACACACTTTCAGTCACACAAACAGAAAACAATATAAAAATATTCAGTTGCAGCAGCACAACATCTTCACGATGCACTCATTCACACACAACTGACATGTATACGAAATTCCGCCTCTCGTCTGATTGGTCCGTTAGATATCTCGTTTACAAACACCGGGAATATACGCATTCCCACAATCCTCCCGGCACTTTCAAATTCGAATCATCTCTCGCTTTTCATTGGTTGTTGAAGATGCCTCGTTTGACACTTTGACATGATAGGGACATTCATTAGTTGTCCGTTATCGAACGCAGATTAAATAAACTATGCCCTAATTAATGTAAACGGACTGGGCCTGAATGGTAACTATTTAATTCGCAAATTAGCTGCATGACCCATTTTAGTATTCTGAATCTGATACTATTCTCTATCCATGGAAACAAAGTTTTAGAAAACGTGGGACAAGTAGAAAAATGCTGATAGATATTTAACCAACATTTTCTGATAAAATTTGAGAAATATTTTCTCTCTTTCACACAATGTTTTCTTCATTTTCAAAGAAAAATCCCGCAATGCCTAGTTGGGTCAGTAGTAGTAGCTGTACAAGGCTCATTTAAATGAGACACTAAAGCCGATAGTAAAAACCCAAATTGTTTCTATTTCAAAGTTCTTTTGGGGGGTGGGGAATATCTCCTTATCGGACAATATAGACCCTAGATTAGACTGCACGTTCTGTGTAGTCTGATCTCAGTGTATACTGTCCGCGAAAGTTCTTCGAGTCGCGCTTAGCAGCCTAAACGTTAATCGCTTGATCCGGCTTCAGTTACATTAGAGGACAGTGTAGATCAAGATCAGACTGTACCTACCGCGTAGTCTTATGTTGAATCTACACTGTCCTTTACTTTCAACTTTTAATCAAAGGACAAAGTTTTAGACTTGTCCAAATTGAAATCATATGCAGACAAATTATAAAATATCTTTCGACTTATGCATTTTTTTTTTTTTTTTTTTTAAGAAAAGATGGAAAACATTGTGAGAAATATACAAAATTTTCTCTTTTCTCCTTTTCCCGTAATGTTTTCAAAAGCATCTTTTCTTAGGGTCGTTAAAAGATGGGATTTTTTGGTAAAGAATTAATCAGTTAAGGCCTTAGGCTGCTGAGAGCGACTCACTGACCTTTTGCGGACAGCGCAGATCAAGATCAGACTGCACAGCAGACTGCACAGAACGTGCAGTCTGATCTTGTGTCTACACTGTCCGATTAGGAGATATCTTTCCTCCAAAAATACCTCTGAAATATGAAAATTTTGGTTTATACCATATTTCGACTGATTTTCCTTATTGAAAAAAAGTTTCATGATGATAATGTTGGTAGGGCTAGGGATAGGCTACTTTTCACAGATTAAAATGGGAAGTTGTTACATTGCACAAAAAATGTTATTTTTAGATAAGTGTGTCGATTTCTATCAATCTATAAAAATAACAGGCAAAAAGTCACGTGTCAAACTGACTGCTGCATAAACACGTTGTAGGCGGCGGGTGTCAACTTTTGCGCGACAAAAATTCCATAATTTGCAGGCATCGAACGTAAACAAAGCTACGTGTCAGATGTAACACTTGGTAAATATTTTCTCTGTTGGAGAAAACATAGTTATCTATCGGCGCGGTCTTTTTGTCATATTTGTTACAAAAGAATTTTGGTCTTTGATTTTCTAAACGGACTTTGATTTAACTGGAACGCTTTCGACGTTAAGTTAAATCTTTACCAAACAGTCGAAAATGTTGACGACCCTGAGAATAATTTTCTCCTTTTCCCACCAAGTTTTAGACATTTTTAGAACAAATTTAATTACTGGAGGATAAAGAATACTCTACTCTACTCTGCGTTTGCTTTCAGCGTAGGCAAGTCGAAAATTTTGTTGAGCTCAGTATGATATATGGCACTGAAGATTGCAGATTCCATGCAACTTGCAACCAATTTCACACGGTATCCCTTTCAAAACGACAAACTTTTTACTCTTCCAAATTCAAAGCCCCTGCAGACGACATAATGTATTGCTCTGAAATATTGCGAATGCCCCGAAGTTGTTCTTGTTGCAAGCAGTATCAGATTCTTCTCCCACAAGCTATTCAAAGGCCTTCTTCCTATCTGTACCTATGTTTTGTTATTGCTTTCAACATTCAAATAGTTTAAATAATAAAGAAACAGTAGCAGCAGACGTAGAAATTGCAGATTTCGGAACAGGCGGTCCATTTCTGCAATCTAGAAATCTGCTTTTACAATCATGTGAACTCTTTACCACACAATCCTGAATTTTAATGACCCAAAGGATAAATAAAATCATTGTGGGAAAAGGAGGAAATGCTGGCAAACAGCATTGTTTACTTTCCCTCAATTATTTGTACTCTTTAAAAGACAAATTTCATAATTTGTACAAGATATAACTTGTCGTCTGCAAATACTTTGAATTTGGATCAGTCGGAAATTTTGTTGTCTGATGACGAGTTAACTAATGAAAGACAGTCACTGTTTGCCACAAGACACCAATTTGTAGATAGATAAAGGTAGCGCTCGTGTCTTTAGTGCTCGTGCCGCAACAATTAGGACTAATTTTATCAAATTATCACATCTATGTCTGGGAAGAAATATCGCCATAATTACCTGTGCCAATAATTTGGCGCCAAAATTTAACTTCTAACCCTTGAACTGCTAAGGACAGTTTAGACCAAGATCAGACTGCACAAAACGTGCAGTCTGATCTTGGATCTACACTGTCCGATAAGGAAATATTTCCTCACTCCCAGTAACTTTCAAATACTAGTGTTAACCTGCTGAATAAGATAAACGAAACTTTCAAGCAGAAAGTAAAAACCTCAATGTTGCTCTTTCAAAGTGACTTTTCAGGTGAAAAATATCTCCTTATCGGACAGTATAGATCCAAGATCAGACTGCACGTTCTGTCTGTAAAAATCTTTGAGTCTCGCTTAGCAGCCCGAGGGTTAATAAAACTGTTCAATTCCTACATTTCCGTGTCGATTTATTTTGAAAGACTTTGTTCCCGGGCATTTAAATGCCATTTGATATTTTTTATCTGAAAAATGACTTCGTAAAAATGTACTTGTAAATTAAGAAAAACCAGTGCATGTCCTGGGTCCGTATTCACCAACCATTCTTAAGAATATTTTTGGTCTTGTTCTCCAAAATTTTCCAAATTTGAAGAATAAGTCTAAACGTTCTTAAGAATGGTTGGTGAATACGGGCCCAGGTTTTACCATGGATTCTTGCGTATGCAGGGTCCTAAGTTACAGTTACGAGTACATGTACATTCATTGAACACGGGTGGAAGGCATTGTGTAAAAAAAATAAGAGGCAAGTCCGTTATGAACAAGTTTCCTAAATCAGAATATTATCAAAAGTCGTTCGCTGCAAGAATGGGGGAAAAATGGTGGTCATAGGTTCAAGGTAGGCTGGTGTCTGCGGAACACGAGACTCCAATTTTCACGAACATAATGCGCCCTCCTTTCTTTAGAGCTCGTGCCGCAACAATTTGTGACTCAATATGTCATCAAATTATCACATCTGTCTAAATTACCAGGACCTGTCTGGAACAAAAATTGACTACACTTATTTATGTCAATAGATGGCGCCGAAATCAAGCATTTCGGTCAGATGAAATAAAAACATAAGAATTTGCCTGACATTTTTTTTTGTGATCGGCTTAAAATGTCAAGCTCTTTCTTGAAAAAAGGATTAACGGAATTAGGAGCTCTTACTAATTTATCCGCGAAAAGATCTATAACTGTGAATGAAATATTAAATACCAAAACCGTTGTTCAAGAACCGCCAGTCGGAAGCCAAACTTTTTGTTGTAAGTATGCAAACCGCTATCATATGATACCCGACTCGTTAATAGGCAAGTTTAGACCTATTTGTTTCATTATAATTATTTTTACATTTTATTTATTCATTCGGCAAATCGGCTGGAATATGCTTCTTGACTATAGCAGAACACAAGGAATTATTTTGAGAAGATTGAAACGCTGCTTCCGATTGATGTCTTATTATTTCAAGATTTGCGTTTTGTACTGGCCCGATTTAGAAAACTTTTCGGCAAGGGTGAGAAATTAGTTTGATATGAGGTTCTCAGCAATTTTGATGGGACAAAAACGAATCTGCAACTTGTAACCAAAACATTCTCGGGGAAGAAGCTATTGAAAACACTGTGGGGAAAAAGAGAAAATGCTGTTTACCAGCATTTTCTCTTTTTCCCATAGTGTTTTCCAACCTTTACAGAGAAATTCATCAGTTGAGCCACGTGTCATTTGTCGTCTGCAAATGCTTTCAATTTGGACGAGTCTAAACAATTGTCGTTTGAGAATTGAGAACAGGGATAAAGGGTCAACATCTGGTTTCACGATGTTCTCTGATGATTATCGAACTTTGTCTTTGTTCAGGTTCATTTATCAGCTTCATTAATCGATCTATTATCGATCTCTCGAAAATCCAGATTCCCGTTAATTAATGCCGTTACACCAAGGTATACAACGTCATCTGGCAAAACTGGTATACACAATGGCTCCCGTAAACGATTGTCTGGCTTCACAGCAGATATTGTGGAAAAAATAAATGGCTCGTTACAATGCGTTCACCTTTATGTCATCTGTTTATAACCATATTAATGATGTATTTCAAAATCGCTTGCGACAAATTTGGCTGAGTTGGTGGGGTATCTAGAGAAAGCGGGTGGGTGGGATATTTCAAAGACATTTGATGGGTGGAGGTATTTAAAAACAGAGAGTGGGTGGGGGTAAAAAGAAGCATCAAGAATAGATATATTGTAGGACACACTATAACAAACACTCAACAAATTTTAATTCGCGACAGGTTACTAAAAGCTTGGTTCAACTGTATAACCCTTACACTGTTGTATAAATAAGTTGAAAATGTTATACCTCTAGAAAAGACAACAATATTACGAATTCATGACTTTTCTAACCAGAACATTGTAATAAAGAATCTGATAGTGTAGATCAAGATCAGACTACACATTCTGTGCAGTCTGATCTTGATCAACACTGTCAGCAAAAGCCTGCACTATTGCTTCTAACATACCAAGTGTCCAAAGAGTGGTGTTACCTACATTGCTCTATAATATTAGTTTTATCACTGGCCTTGTTGAGCAATATTGAAATAGTACCATTGTTGATAAAAGACCCAAAATAAACCTTCGATTTCTTGTGATACAGCAATGTTGACACAGCGCCCCAAGTAAATAGTCCATTGTCCGAGTTTTTGTCCCACACTGTTTGCTTTCTTATTGATAGCAGGTCACCTGTACAGGGCTCTAGGCTTTCTAGTTATTGAAACACCCCATTTTACTTAACCCTCGGGTACTGATAAACCAAAGAAATACATTTGTACAAGTCTATCAATAAAATGTTGTCTGTCTGTCTTGGTCCAAACTCAAAGTATTTGCAGACAACAAATTAATTGTGGCTGAAATGATGAAACTTGTCTGTGAATTGGTTGAAAAATATAAATTGAATGGAAAAAGGAGAAAATGCTAGTTACCAGGATTTTCTTCATTTCCATTGTCAGGGTTGTTAAAATTCTGGATTGTGTGGTAAAGGGTTTACCCTCTAGTACATTGACTTGTTACCGGGCAATTAAATTTCTAGACTTGTCCAAATTCAAAGTATTTGCAAACGACAAATTCAGTATGGCTCAAAATAAGGAAATTTGTTAGTGATCTGGTAGAAAAAATAATTGGAAATAGGAGAAAATGCTTCAACAAGCATTTTCTCCTTTTTCCAATTATTTTTTTCGTTTCCGATAATGTTTTTAAATGCCTTCGTTCTTAGGGTTGTTAAAACTGGGGCTTGTTTGGTAAAGGTTAACCCTTTACCGCACAATGCCACCTTTTGACGCCTGTAAGAAAGAAGCCTTTTGAAAACATTGTGGGAAAAGGAGAAAATGCTGGTAACCAGCATTTTCTCCATTTCCCACAATGTTTTCTACCCTATCATAGAAAAATTGCACTATTTGAGCCACATTGAAATTGTCGTCTGCAAATGCTTTCAATTTGAACAAGACTAAAATTTTGTTGTCTGGTAAAGGGTTAACTCCTAAACGGACAAGGAAATCTTACACTTGTGGAAATTGAAACCATTTGTTTATAACAAATTTAACACGGTTTAAATGATGGAATTTCTCACATTTTAAAACCCCTGTAGAAAAAAACTACTGAACGATACCGGAAAGGAGAAAGTGCTTGTTGACCAGAAGTTCCTCTTTTGCCCACAATTTTTTTACATTTTCAATAAAAAAGGCCCATCTTTTGAGCCACATTTATATTTGTCGTCTGCAAATACTTTCAATATCGACAGTTCCAAAACACTGTTAACCCCATGGACTTGTATGGATTTCCCTTGTAAAACAGGTGAAAAATAATCACAAAGTTAAAGCTTTGACAAATGAACTTGCATATTAACAAATCTGAATCAAACTCCAGAAAACATTGTGAGAAAAACAGAAAATACTTGAAACTAGCATTGTTTTTTTATCCAAAAGTTCTCTTCCCCCTTTAACCCTTTCCCAAACAACAAATTTTGGACTGGTCCAAATTGAAAGAGTTTGCAGACGACAATTTTAAATTTGATGAAAATGGCAGAAAGGTCTCAAAATGAGTAGAAAACACTGTGGGAAAAGGAGAAATTGCTCGTAACGAGCAATTTCTCCTTTTCCCACAGTGTTTTCAAAAGACTTGTACAGCAGACAAGTGAAAACCAGGGCTTGTTTGGGAAAGGGTAAAAAACAAATCCCATTTTAGTCATATCCTATGTCAGTTACAAATTCTTTTTATTCGGACAAGTCTAAAATGTTATCTTCACATAAAGTTTGTACTGTAAACTTGTACATGTGCCATAGATCAGGGAGAAACTAGTAAATGGACTGGTTAATGTCTTATTTTAAATCATATGAAAAACAACAACAGAAAAAATTCTGTTCAAATGAATAAAGATTTATTCAGGAATTGTAAATCCCAAATGCAATAAATTAATCAAACATAATATACATGTATGGACATATAAACAAACACCTGTTAATTACCTTTATCTATAATTGAGTTAACCCTTAAATTGCTTTTCAAGACCATAGTTGCCTTTGCGGCCATTGTAGATCAAGATCAAAATGTGCAGCCTGATCTTTGATCTACACTGTCTGCTTTGAAGAAACACTGTGGACAAAAGCAACCATAAAATTACAATTATTTGGGTTGTATTTCTAAGATGAAAATGTCTGACAGGTTTATTTGGCGCTCTAAGGGTGAAGACTTGGGGCTGTAAATTCAGCTGTAAAACAGCATGACAAGCATAACATTCTGAGCCTGTTGAACCCAAAGTTGACCAAACTCTAAAATTGTAGACTTGTCCAAATTGAAAGTATTTTCAGACGACAAATTAAATGTAACTCAGCACATGAAATTTTTCTTTCATAGAGTAGAAAACATTTTGGGTAAAGGTGGAAATTCTGGCTACCAGTATTTTCTTCTTCTCCCACAATGTTTTCCAAAGCCTTCATGCTCAAGGTTGTTAAAATTCGAGACTGTGTGGCAAAGGGTTAACCCTTTTCCAACAATCAGTTGTTGTAATTACAATGAAGATAAAAGTTTTTGAAAACATTCTGGGAATAGAAAATGCTTGTAAACAGTAATCTCTCCTTTTTCATGATGTTTCTACCCTTTTAAACAGCAAAATTTTGAACGGGACCACATTGAAAGCATTTACGGACAACAAATTCAATGTGGCCCTATTGCTAGGACTGATCTGTGAAGGATTAGAAAACGTTGTGGGAAAAGGAGAAAATTCTGGTTACAAGCATTTTCTCCTTTTCCCACAATGTTTTCAAAAGTCTTCTTCCTCACGGTTGTTAAAACTCGGGATTGTATGGTAAAGGGTTACAGAGAAAGCCCATCATTATTTTGAGATAAATTTGACTGCTGCTTTTGTTAAAATTTTATTGTCTAGTAAAGAGTAAATTAAAAACCTTTGCAGAGAAATAATCATACGTGATTGATATGATGGGATTTGTCTTGGAAAAGGTAGACAGCATTATGGGCAAAGGTGCTGGTTGCTTGCCCTTTTTCTCAAGGTCATAACAATGAGAATATTTGGTAAAAATTTCAATGAAATCTAAACCATCGTTATCAGGGTTGTTAAAACTTGAGATTGTTTGGTAAAGGGTGTATCCCTTAGCACACAATCCCAACTTTTAGACAATAGTGGATAAGGTCTTTTGAAAACATTATGGGAAAAGGAGAAAATGCCAAGGTAACCAGCACTTTCTCCTTTTTCACCTTTTCAATCAGAAATCTTATTATTTAAACCACAGTTTATATGTCATCTGCAAATGCTTTGAAATTGGACTAGTAAAAGATTTTGTCGTTTGGTTAGGGTAAAGGGGCTTAATGATGTTTCTCTCAGTATGAGGTTATATACATGACATTTATAACAGCTATTTGCCATGCTTTCGTTTTTTAAAATTGCAAGACATGCATGCCAGTAGCTGCGAGACATAACCCTTTACAAAATAATCCAATGTCTTTACAACCCTGAGGTTGAAGCCTTTTGAAAATATCCTGGGAAAAGGAGAAAATGCTCAGTGCTGGTCTCCTTTTTCCCCCATGATGTTTATTATCTGTCAAAGATTTTCAGTTCATTTGTACTACTCTTAAATTTTTCATCTGCAGATATACATACTTTCAAAAATTTTTGAAATTTTGTTTTGTGATTCAGGGTTAACCCTTTCCCAAACAAGCCCCGGTTTTCACATGTCTGCAGTACAAGTCTTTTGAAAACACTGTGGGAAAAGGAGAAATTGCTCGTAACGAGCAATTTCTCCTTTTCCCACAGTGTTTTCTACCCTTTTGGAGAACTTTCTGTCATTTTCATCAAATTTAAAATTGTTGTCTGCAAACTCTTTCAATTTGGACCCGTCTAAAATTCATCATTTGGGAAAGGGTTAACACCTATGTGCAAGCATCTATACAACAGGGGCGTAGCTGCCTATACACAAAAACACAGTTGCCTACACTTTGCTAAAAAAGCAAGACAATTTTACCAAAAGAAAATAGTCACCAGAGGACATGAGAGGACATGAAATAGCTTCTACAAGTCAAAAGTTTTCCGGGGGGAGGGGGAGGGCCTTCCAGACCCTCCTGGGAAATCCCCCTCCCCGTCTCAGGACTTGGCACCTAAGGTAATATACTGTTAGCTTCAGTATTACTTTTATACTTTATTTTGGTCTAGCTATGCCCCCGATAGGTATCCTCTCATACTTGTTTTTAACTTTTTACTAAATGACACAATTTTAGGCTGATCCAATTTGAAAGCATAGGCAAACGACGAATGTTACCCTAAAGACTAAAATTTGCCAATGGAAGGTTTGAAAACACTGTGGGAAATATGGAGAAAATGCTGGTTATCAGCATTTTCTCCCTTTCCCACAATGCTTTCAAAGACAACTTTCTCAGGGGTTATTGAGGAATTATTTGGTAAAGGGTCAAAATATTTTTCTGACTCAGAGAACAAGTATTATCTATATGGTTACATGCTTACTTTTGAAGACAATGTAAACCCAAACCAGACTATTGTTAACTTTTTGCCAAACGAACCAGAGTCTGAACGATCATAAAGAAGGAGACTTTTGAAAACATTATTGAAAAAGGAGAAAATACTGGTAACCAGGAGAAAATGCTGATTGTTAGCATTTGCTCCTTTTACCACAATGTTTTCTACCCTTTGAATAGACAAACTTAATTTCAGCCACATCTAAGTTGTGGTCTGCCAATGCTTTCTACTTGGACAAGTCTAAAATTTTGTCATCTCGGAAAGAAATCATAAATTTGCCATTGGACGAATTTACATGTTCCTATCTAGAATTGACTTTACAGAATCTTTCTGCAGGACCTTGGGCAATTTCTCCTTTTGCTAAAATATTTTTAGAGAAGGTTCTAGCGCCCCGGCCCAGTACTTGTATTAACCCTTTCCCAAACAAGCCCTGGTTTTCACGTGTCTGCAGTACAAGTCTTTTGAAAACACTGTGGGAAAAGGAGAAATTGCTCGTAAAGAGCAGTTTCTCCTTTTCCCACAGTGTTTTCTACCCTTTTGGAGAACTTTCTGTCATTTTCATCAAACTTAAAATTGTCGTCTGCAAACTCTTTCAATTTGGACCAGTCTAAAATTTATTGTTTGGGAAAGGGTTAAGTTGCAGTGAGAAAGAAGACAACAACTGACAAAAAAGATAACACTTAAAGGCAGTGATTTGTCTTGGTTCATACATAATTGGGCCATGCTCTGGCAAAAGGGTGCTTAATGCCTCTCTGTGATGCATAATACCAAGCAAGTCATCACATGATCATGGATCCATAAAGTCCATTTTGTCTAACAACCGAGTGAATCACGAGTAGAATAGTCCTTTGACATATATAAAATTGACCTATAGCGAAAAGTTTCATCCCAGGTCAGCCTGCGCAGATTGCGCTGGCTGACCTGGGTTGATACTTTTCGCAGATGCATTAAACCCCCTTTTCACAGAGCATGGCTCATATATTCTCCATTTCTTCAACAACATTCAAACTATGGCTTTACCCGTCACCACACAATCCTAAGTTTTAACAACCCTGAGAAGGAAGCCTTTAGAAAACATTGTGGGAAAAGGAGAAAATGCTGGTAACCTGCTGGTAACCAGCATTTTCTCCTCTTCCCACAATGTTTTGTATCCTTCTCAAAACAAATTTCCATTTTTCAGTTACGTTTATTTTGCTTTTGCAGATGCTTTTAATTTGGACTGGCCCAAAATTTTATCATTTGGTAAAGAGTTAATCCTTCACCCCACAATCCTGAGTTTTAACAACTCTGACGGAGACAGCTTTTAAAAACTTTGCAGGAAACCAACAATTTTTTTCCTTTTACCACTATATATTTTCTGCTACATTAACTCTGTACCATACAATCCCAACTTTTAACGACCCCCAAGAAAAAGGCCTTTTGAAAACATTCTGGGGAAAAAGAGAAAATGCTGGTAAGCAGCATTTTCTCCTTTTCCCACAATGTTTTCTACCCTTCCCAAAACAAATTTCAATTTTTGAGTCACATTTATTTTGTTGTCTGGAAATGCTTTCAAATTGGACTAGCTTAAAAGTTTGTCATTTGGTAGAGAGTTAAAGACACTTATTTGAGCCACACTAAATGTTTCTCTGCAAATGCCTTCAAATATGGAAAAAATTAAAATGTAGGAAATCATCTGGTATTGGAGTTTACCTAACAATAAGATTTAATTCTATACCACACAATCCTGAGTTTTAACGACCCTAACTGAAAGGGCTTTACCAGCATTTTCTCCTTTTCTGACAATGTTTTTATCCTACTGAAGAAGAATTCTATTATCTGAAAAACAATTTATTTGTCGTCTGCAAATGTTTTCAATTTTGAAAAGTCTAAAATTTTGTTGTGTGGTAATGAATTAAGGCAGGTCAAATTTGCAAGGAATTGCAGACGACAAATAAAATGTGGCTCAAATGATGGGATTTGTCTGTGAAAAAAAAAAAAACATTAAGGGAAAAGGAGAAAATGCTGGTTACCAGTATTTTCTCCTTTTCCCAAAAGGTTTTTAAAACCGCTTTTCCTCTGAGTTCTTATAACAGGACAATGTTAACTCTTTACTAAACGACAAAATTTTAGACTAGTCCAAATTGGAAGCTTTTGCAGACGACAAATTAAATGCAAATTTAAAATTGAAATTTTTTATGGGATGGGTAGAAAACATTGTGGGAAAAGGAGAAAATGCTGGTTACCAGCATTTTCTCCTTTTCCCACAATGTTTTCAAAAGGCTTCTTCTTCAGGGTCGTTAAAACCCGTGATTGTGTGGTAAAGAGTTAAAAGACTTCTGCACAGGATTGTTACAAGACTGCTGCATCTGGATGTCAAACAATCAGACAATACACCAGTCTTGTCCTAACTCTCATCACAGTAATACTTTTTTTGTGAAAATAAAACAACAAATAATCAAAATTCAACATAAATACTTACTTCCAAGAAATATCACAAAGGAATTAATTTTTGTCACTTTTCTCTTTTTAATCAGGCTAAAGTCACTGAAATTCTTTTTATCACAATTAATTTGTATAACAAGTAAAAGCCCCCTACAGTATTTAAACCGCCTCATCTTCGCCCGTCTTAGAGCTCAGGTTAATGGTAACACGTCGAAGAGCAGGCTGGGCATGAGGGTACTCCTGGTTCAATCTGTCCACGATATTACTAAGCGTTTGCATTCTGTCCACCTGTTTTTGGTACTCGGCCTCAAGCGACGCATCCGATTTGCAGATTCGGACATATTTGCCGTCTTTGGCTTGTTGATAGTACTTCATCTTCTGCTGTTTTCCAATCAGCTCAGATAAATTCTGAAAATATAGAAATTCAGAAAGATTTACACAAAAAAATATTGGAAAAATATATTTCAAACTCCTTATCAAACCACAAAATTTCATACTTGTCTATACTGAAAGCATTTGCAGACAACAAATTAAATGTGGCTCAAATGATGAGATATGTCTTTGAAAACTTTTGTAAAAAAACAAAGAAAACGTTGGCTATGAGCATTCTGTACTTTTACCACAATGTTTTGAAGATTTGATTCACATTTAATTAGTCATCCACAAGTGCTTTAAATTTGGACAAGACCAAAGGTTTGAACCTGATGAACAGTCAATGCATTAGTATGTGTAACCATTAAGGAAAGGAAAAAATTGACCTTGAGTAATTTCAATTTGTCAGAGTGACTTAACCCCTTAACAAACAATCCTGAGTTTTAATGATCCTGAGAAGCCTTTTGAAAACATTGTGGGAAAAGGAGAAAATGCTGGTAAACCAGCATTTTCTCCTTTTCCCACAATGTTTTCTACCATATCAAAGACAAATTCAATAATTTGAACTACATTTAAATTGTCGTCTGCAAATGCTTTGAATTCAGGTAAGTCTACATTTCTGTCATGTGGTAGAGTTGTCTACTTCAAGAATCACAAAGTCATCTGCAGAAAGCAGTTACATGTAGTTCACTTGATATATGTGTTTTCAAATTAATTTCAAATTTCTGATTCTTGCTTTCTAATTGGCTAACACAAAATTGTTGCAGCCAATCAAAGCTTAGTAGAAATTTGAAAAAAAAAAAAACCACAGACAGTAGTACAGTGTGTAGAAATTTGGTGTACACTAGCCAAGCTGACAATGGGATGACAAAAGGAATCAATCTAAAGCACATTAGCAGATCTAGGGGATTAATTTGTGCACAGTTAAATCCTGTTTTATCCTAGATTACAAGGGAGCAATACTTTGACACATATTACAACATTCTGAAGTCACCTGGTTTCTGCTCCAATTTTCTCCTGTTACCTCATTACCAGAGGAACAAATTTTACGGGTGTGGGACATTTCCGCCAAAACCAGAAACCAAGTTTGTCAAAAATGATCCCTAGCCCTGACCCTTACCCTAACCCAGACGAACTGTTGCTCAGATCTTCCTCCCAGACAGAGCTTTTCATGAAATAAATCTAGGAATTTAGCAATCGGTATGGATTTTGACGAAACACACTTTTGATGAAATGTCCTGCACCAAATTTTTTCACTTTTCCATGGTAAAAGTGTTTGCAAATGAAATAATATTATGGGCTGTGGCTGAAATGATGACACTTGCCTTTGAAAGGTTAGAAATCATTGTGGGAAAAGGTTTTAAAGCCTTCTTCCTTGTCATCATAAAAATAAGGGGTCATCTGGAAGAGGGTTACTCCATTAGAACTGCAAACCCTTTACCAAACAATCCTGTGTTTAACCATTTACCACACAATCCCAACTATTAACGACCCTGAAAAAGAAGCCTTCTGAAAACATTGTGGGAAAAGGAGAAAATGCTGGTACCAGCATTTTCTCCTTTTCCCACAATGTTTTCTACCTGTCCCATGACAAATTTCAACTTTAAAGTCACATTTAATTTGTCGTCTGCAAATGCTTTCAATTTCGACTAGTCTAAAATTTTGTCGTGTGGTACAGAGTTAAATAACCCTGTAGAAGAAGCATTGTGGGGATGGGAGAAAAATGTTGGTTACCAGTATTTTATCCTTTTCCCACAATGTTTTCGATTGTTTAAAAGACAATTTTCATTATTTCATCCATAATCAAAGTAACATCTGCACATGCTTTCAAACTGGAAAAAGTTAGCATTTTGTAGGAGAAAATGCTAGTAACCAGTATTTTTTTTCTTTGCCACAAATGTTTTGTCTCTTCCCCGAGACAAGTTCCATCATTTCATCCAAATTCAATTTATTATCTGCACAAGCTTTCAATATGGAGAAAACTTTAAGTTATCATCTGGTGACAAATTCACCAAATTGAAATAATTAGATGCATTCAGACAACACAATACATACAGTGCATTGCTGCTCAAATGCAGGGATCTTTCTTTAATTAACCCTTTACCACACAATCCCGACTTTTAATGACCTTGAGAAAAAGGCCTTTTCCCACAATGTTTTCTAACCTATCATTGACAAATTTCATCATTTGGTACACCTTTAATTTGTCGTATGCAAATGCTTTCAATTTGGACCAGTCTAAAATTTTGTCGTTTGGTAAAGAGTTAATAGTACAGAAAACATTTTTAGAAATGGAGAACATGCTGGTAAAGCATGCTCTCCTTTTCTAACAGTGTTTTCAAAAGCCTTCTTCCTCAGGGTTGTCAAATTGCCTTAATGAGTTTATTGTGAATTGGGTAAAGTATAGTCTTTCAGTCCTGATTGCAACACAATTCTATCATTTCTACAAAATTGCAGTGTTTGTCCAAATTTGTCTATTTCACTGATAAACTCTGACAAAATTTTACAGCATTCTTGCACTTTACCACACAATCTTGACTTGTACCTACCCCTTGGAGAAAAGGCTTTTGAAAAACTTGTAGAAAAAGCAGAAAATGCTGGTAACCAGCATTTTCATCTTTTCCCACAATATTTTGTACCCTATCAAAGACAGAAATCATCATTTCAGGAACATATAATTTGATGTCTGCAAATGCTTTGATATTGGTCCATTTCAAAAAATTTGTGTTTGGTAGAGATAACTCTTTACCACACAACAATTTTCTAGACTATTCCAAATTGAAAGCCATTACAGACAACAATTTAACCCTTTACCACACAATCCTGACTCCTAACGACCCTGAGGAAGAAGCCTTTTGAAAATATTATGGAAAAAGGAGAAAATGCTGGTAACCAGCATTTTCTCCTTTTTCCATAATATTTTCAAAAGGCTTTTTCTTCAGGTTCATTAAAACTTAGGATTGTGTGGTAAAGGGTTAATTTCAACCAGTCTAAAATTTTATCGCTTGGTAAGTGTTAAATGTGGCTAAAATTATGGGATTCACTATTGAAAAATTGGGAAAACATAGTAGGAACAGGAGAAAATGCTGGTCACCAGCCTTCCTCCTTTACCCTTCCTCCTTGACCCATTGTTTTCAAGGGGCCTCCTTCTCAGGATTGTTAACCCTTTCCCAAACAAGCCCTGGTTTTCACGTGTCTGCAGCAATGAGCAATTTCTCCTTTTCCCACAGTGTTTTCTACCCTTTTTGATAACTTTCTGCCATTTTCATCAAATTTAAAATTGTCGTCTGCAAACTCTTTCAATTTGGACCAGTCCAAAATCTGTCGTTTGAGAAAGGGTTAAATCTTGGGATTGTGTGGTAATGGGTTAAAAAGTTAAAGCACAGGTAACTTGTACAGCAGAGAGGCTCATGTCTACAAAGGGTCTACAGATGGTCTGTACAACAACCTATCTCATTTTTTCAGTGTGACAAAAGATGTCTGTACTTGTATTAACTCTTTATCACATAAGCAAAATATAGACTTGTCCAAATTCAAAGCATTTGCAGACGACATTTTAAATGTAGCTCAAAAAATGGAATTTGTCCTTGATTGGGAAGAAAATATTGTGGAAAAAAGAGAAAATGCTGGTTACCAGCATTTTTTCCTTTTTTTCCACAATGTTTTCAAAAGGCTTCTTTCTGAGGGTCATGAAAACTCATCACTGTGTGGTAAAAGGTTAACAAATATTGTTGGAAATAAAGAATTTGATACATTTAACCCTTTACCAGACAACAAAATTTTAGCCTGGTCCAAACTGAAAGCATTTGTAGACGACAATTTCAATGAGGCTCAAATGGTGCAACTTCCATTGATAGGGTAGAAAACATTGTGGGAAAAGGAGAAAATACTGGTTACCAGCATTTTCTCCTTTTCCCACAATGTTTTCAAAAGGTTTCTTTCCCAGGGTTGTTAAAAGTTGGGATTGTATGGTAAAGAGTTAAGCTCTAATTCAATTTGTGTCTTCATAAAGAGAACAAAACCTCCATATTATTGTGACAAAATGAATCATTATTCACAGCAAATGTGTTACATTTTTTGGTGCAGCTGTTTGCTCTTTTGTACATTCCCAGGTCATTAACACTTTACTACACAATCCCATGATTTAATGACCCCGAGGAAATAGCCCTTTGGAAAACATTGTGGGAAAGACAGAAAGGGCTGGTAACCAGAATTTTCCCCATGTCCCACAATATTTTCTATCTTCTCAAAGAAAATTACCATCGTTTCAGACACATTTAATCCATAATGCTTTGAATTTGGACAAGTCTAAAATTTTACCCTCCAGTAAAGGTTAACTCTGTATCAATCTTTGCAATCACATGTCAGACTTGTCCAAATTCAAAGCATTTGCAGAAAACAAATTCAATTTGGCTTTACTCTTTACCACACTATCCCGACTTTTAACGACCCTGAGAAAGAAGCCTTTTGAAAACATTGCCGGTAACCAGCATTTTCTCCTTTCCCCACAATGTTTTCTACCCTTCCCAAACAAATTTCAATTTTTGGGTCACATTCATTTTGCTTGTAACCAGCATGCTCTCCTTTTCCCATAATGTTTCCTACCCTTTCCACGTCAAATTCCATCATTTAACTCTTTACCAAACAACAAAATGTTAGACTGGTCCAAATTGAAAGCATTTGCAGACGACAATATAAATGTGACTGAAAAATTGAAATTTGTTTTGGGAAAGGTAGAAAACATTGTGGGAAAAGGAGAAAATGCTGGTTACCACCATTTTCTCCTTTTCCCACAAGGTTTTCAAAGGCTTCTTTCACAGGGTCGTTAAAAGACGGGATTGTGTGGTAAAGAGTTAAAATATCCTTATGAATAAATTCATTCAGAATCTATCACTAAGCAACATAAAAAGGTCATAATATAAACTGTGTCAAAGGTCAATTTACAACATCAGCACGGGAAGCAACACATATGTCGCCACTTTACGTAGTTGTGTTTCTTTCTCGCCTAAATGCATTTATATAGATCATATCCACTCACAAAAAAACATTTTATAAACACCATTAACAAAGTCTATTCTTCCTTTTCACCAGCAATCATTGACCAATAATATTGGCACTGTAAACATGCACTAATTGCAATCTTGTTATGTAAATATTTATGAATGTCAATACTTGATACAGTTTTTGTTGTCATGGTTTCATATTTGATTGAAGTGAGAGCATGTTTGTAATTCGTGTGACATAAACAAATCAACCTTTCACCACCTACCAGACAATCCTGTATTTTCAGGACCCTGAGGAAGATGGCTATTGAAAACATAGTAAAAAAAGAAGAAAATGCTTGTAACCAGCATTTTCTCTTTTTCTCATAATGTTTTCAACCATATTAAAGATAAATTCCTTAATTACAGCCACATTTGATATGTTTTCTTCAGAGGCTTACAATTTGGACAAGTCTTAAGTTCTGTCACCTGGTACAGAGTTAACTCTTTTTCGAACGACAAAATGTTAGACTGGTCCAAATTGAAAGAGCTTGTAGACGACTATTTTTACTTAATAGGGTAAAAACATTGTGGGAAAAGGAGGAAATGCTGGTTACCAGTATTATCTCTTTTTCTAATAATGTTTTCAAAAGCTTTCTTCCTTAGGATTGTTTAAACTCAGGAATGTATGATACAGACGTAAAGTTTTGTAATGCTAAACTGATGCAGAGAAACTAAATCCGAAGATAAAACTGCACAAGACTTGCAGCCAGATTTGAAACTGTAACTTGCAGAATGATTTGTAATCGTAACTTGCAGAATGATCTGTGATCCTAACTTGCAGACAGATTTATGATCATAACTTGCAGACAGATCTGTGATATCATGACTTATAGACAGATCTGTGACCATAACATGCAGACAGATCTGTGACCATAACTTGCAGAATGATCTCTGATCATAACTTGCAGACAGATCTGTGACCATAACTTGCAGACAGATCTTTGACCATAACATGCTGACAGATTTGTAACCACAACTTGCAGGAAGATCTGTAACCATAACTTGCAGAAAGATCTGTAACCATAACTTGTAATCAGATCTGTAACCGTAATTTACAGACTGATCTGTAACCATAACTTGCAGACAGATCTGTAACCGTAACTTGCAGACAGATCTGTGACCATCACTTGCAGACAGATCTGTAATCATGACTTAGAGGCTGATCTGTAACCACAACTTGCAGAATGATCTGTAACTATAACTTGCAGACAGATGTGTAACCATAACTTGCAGACAGATCTGTAACCATAACTTGCAGACAGATCTGTAACCATAACTTGCAGACAGATCTGTGACAATAACTTGAAGACAGATCTGTGACCATAACTTGCAGACAGATCTGTAACCATAACTTGCAGACAGACCTGTAACCATAACTTGCAGACAGATTTGTAACTAAAACCTGCAGACAAGTCTGTGACAATAAATCCTGGCATACCAACTTTTGAAAACATTGCAGGAAAAGGAGAAAATGCTGGTAACCAGCATTTTCTCCTTTCCAGTCAATGTTTACTACCCTTTCAAACTTCATGATTTGTGCAACAGTTAATTTGTTGCCTGCAAATGCTTTCAGTTTGGACAAGTCTTAAATTTTTGTTGTCGGCTAAAGAGTTAAATACAAGGACTGGTCTTTGAAAGGGTGAAACATTTGTAGAATGAAAATGTTAAGAAATCCTGGATCCCAGCATTTCCTACTTACCAATGATGTTTTCAAACATTTGGCAAACCTTGGGTAATCTGTAGGGTTAGGGTTAGGTACGGCATAACAGGTGCGGAAGTGGCTGAGTTGTAATGAGTGGTTTTCAAACGTCTTTTCCCTCAGTGTTGTAAAAACACCAATACCATTGGTATGGTTTAACTCTTTACCAAACGACAAAATTTTGGGCTTGTCAAAATTGAAAGCATTTGCAGACGACAAAATAAATGTGACTAAAAAATTGAAATTTGTCTTTGGAGGGCTAGAGAAGCTGGTTACCAGCATTTTCTCCTTTTTCCACATTGTTTTCAAGAAGCTTTCTTCCTCAAGGTCATTGACTCTCGGGATTGTGTTGTAAAGGTTTAAAATTTTACTACAAACACCAGTAGGTAACATCTATATGCGCCTCAGCCCTTGTGCAACATAGCAGCATTCCATCAATGCTAAACTTAATCCCATTGAAGTTCTTTTAGCAATATTTATGTTCCAACAACAAAGGACCACAAAAGGGCTTAGTTTCTCATTGACCTGACTGGGGCTATCACCCCTAATCTGTTTGTAGGGGTATGGGGTCCAGTTGTAATTAGCCCCTATTTCAGCCAAGTGTAAATAAGATCAATACAGCTAACTAAAGTATTTGTAAGTAAAAAATCTGGGCAACTGTTACACAAAAGTGTTGCTAAATCTTTACCATGGTTCCTAATCAGTAACCATTCTAAAGAACATTCTTGGTCTTGTTCTTAAGAATTTTCTTAACTTGAAAGTAACCAGCATTTTCTCCTTTTCCAACAATGCTTTCTACCCTTCCCAAAACAAACTTCAATTTTTGAATCACCTTCATTTTGTCGTCTGCAAATGCTTTCAAATTTGACGCGTCTAAAATTTTGTCGTTTGGTAAAGAGTTAAATGCTATGAAACTTAAAGTACAGTTATCTAAATATTTAATTACAATTTTATTGTTGTTTGATACATGTTTAAATTTCTGTGTCATGTAACATAAAATTGGTATCAAAATTAAACAGACCTTTGACCCCCCTCCCCCCCCAGGGCGGTAGCAATTTTAGATAAATGAACTGTCATGTTGCATTGACAGTTAACATTACTTATTGAACAAGACCCTGGGCTACAGCACTTTACCCCAAGAGACCTTGGAGTCCTCCCCTCCCCCCCCCCCCCCCCAATCTATCTGAACTTTAACCTTTGTCCTGCTAAAGATAAATGTAATCAATTCATCAATGAATCCGGAAAGTGTTAATCCTTTACAAAACGATTCCGTGTTTCAACTCCAAATGGCAAAATTTCAAACCGGTTCAAACTGAAAATACATGTACTTGCAGACGACAAATCAAATTTGGCTCACAAATCTGCTTTTGTTCTTGAAAGGGTAGAAAACATTGTGGGAAAAAGAGGAAAATGCTGGTTACCAGCATTTTCTTCTTTTCCCACAATGTTTTCAACTGCCTCTTTGTAAGGCTCATAAAAACTTGAGTTTGTGTGGTAAAGGGTTAAAGACCACGGCCTTTGAAAACAGTGTTTTCTTGTCATTCAAGGTTATGTCTGATCATTTGCGCTGCAGTTGATTTGTCATCTGCAAATGCTTTCAGTTTGGACTGTTAGGCCCTTTGGCCCAGTCAGTAGCATACAGAATTTAGAACAGGGGGTCGCTGGTTTGAATCCCCAGCTAGGCACTGCGACAGGATTCATTTCTCTCTCACAGTTGATAATTGTCTCGATGATGGTTATGTGGGAAAGCAGTCAGTGGGTTTAGAAGAATATTGTGCAAAGTATTGGAACTCAAGGAAAGCATGGACAGATGCACTGGCCGCCATGATATTACTGAAATAATATCAAAATGGCATTAAATACCATTAAATCAGTCAATCATGAATTTTGACAAATCTAAAATTTTGTCATCTGGTAAAGAGTTACAGATCCACTTCTTGATTTAGTATCTTTATAAGATGGCATTTTCTCCTTTTTCCAAATTGTTGTCCAAAACCTTCTCCCTATGGGTTTGTTAAAACAGGGCGCAGACAACAGCCCACTGGGACAAAAAGCCCACTAGAACAATAGCCCTCTGGACAATAGCCTATATGCAAAATTACACATTTAAATTAATTAATGAATGGCGTTTTATTATGCAGCTTTCAACATTATTTCAGTGTTATCATGGCGACCCCTCAAATATTTATGCATTTCCTGGGTTACACCAGTACTAAGCTGGGGCTCTGAAGTGTCTGGTCCAAGGACACTCCCACGAAAAACCCATCGAATCCCGTGAGGCTCGAACCAGGGGCCTCCAGGTCACGCATCCTACGCTTTACCACTGAGCCACGCAGGAACCCTTTATATCAATTAAGAATTAATGAATGTAAGGCATAAACTTCTGAGAAAGGGTTAACTCTTTACCTCACAGTCCCTAGTTTTAAAGACCCTGAGCAAGAAGCCTTTTGAAAACATTTTGGGAAAAGGAGAAAATGCTGGTAACCAGCATTTTTTCCTTTTCCCAAAATGTTTTCTATCCTATCACAGACAAATCTTGCCATCTGATCAATATTTAATTTGTCGTCTGCAAATGCTTTCAATTTGGACCGGTCTAAAATTTTGGCGTTTGGTAAAGATTTAAGTACATGAGCATACGCTCTCAATTCCAAACACTGTGATATATATTACTTGATAGATTCTGTTTCTCTAATGTTACAACTGATGTTCCTATCTATAACACCATCAGGACAATAAAAATTGATAAATTACTGATATCTATGTATCTTAACCCTTTACCAAATGACAAATTTTGGACTGGTCCAAATTGAAAGAGTTTGCAGATGACAATTTTAAATTTGATGAAAATGGCAGAAAGTTATCAAAAAGGGTAGAAATTTCTCCTTTTCCCACAGTGTTTTCAAAAGACTTGTACTGCAGACACATGAAAACCAGGGCTTGTTTGGGAAAGGGTTAACCCTTTACCAAACAGTCCCATGTTTACCTACTCTGAAAGAGAAATGTGTTTTAAAAGATTGTGGAAAAATGAGAAAATGCCAGTAACCAGCATTTTCTCCTTTTCCCACAATATTTTCTACATGTTTAAAGACAATTCCGATCATTTGAGCTACTTAAAATTTGTCGTCTGCAACTGCTTTGAATTTGGAAAAGTACAAAACTTTATTGTTTGGTAAAGAGTTAACCCTTTACTGCTGACTTTTAACGACCTTGGGAAAGAAGCCTTTTGAAAACAATGTGGGAAAAGGAGAAAATACTGGTAACCAGCATTTTCTCCTTTTAGGACAATGTTTCTACCCTATCAAAGAAAATTTGAACCATTTGAGCCACGTTAAAATTGTCATCTGCAATTGCTTTCAATTTGGACAAGGCTAAAATTTTGTCGTCTGGTAAAGGGTTAAGACTTCAAAGTACATTGTGAAGCATGAGAGATTGCCCCGGGGTCAGTGGGGTTGATGGGGCTTGATGGGTAAAATACAAATGATGACATTTAGTTTCTCATCCAATTTTCCTAGTCCTCAAGGCAGAGAAATTACGTCTTCTCCATCATTGTATTCTCTCCATGACAGTTTTATGGCCAGTTCCTTGTTCCCAATTAAGATAAGTTTAAAAATTTGTTAAAAAGGAATTAGTAACTGTCAGCATAAACATTTGTTTAACAATTTGAAAGTGATTTAATACTCTTACCAAAACCTGACAAAATTTTAGACATGACCAAATTGAAAAAATTTGCAGATGAAAAATTAGATGAAAAACTAATGATGGAATTTGTGTATGAAAAGGTAGAAAACTTTGTTGGAAAAGAAGAAAATGCTGGTTACAAGCATTTTCTTCTTTTCCCTCAATGTTTTCAAAAGCCTTCTTCTCCAGGGTCATTAAAAGCATTTTCAGACCACAATTTAAAAGTGGTTCAAATGATTGAGTTTGTCTTTGATAGGGTAGAAAACATTGTGGGAATAGGAGAGAATCCTGGTTACCAACATTTTCTCCTTTTCCCATGTTTTCAGAAGGCTTTTTTTTCACAGGGTCATTAAAACTTGGGACTGTGTAGTAAAGAGTTAAATGAAATTAAATGTCGTCTGCAAATGTTTTCAATGTGGGCAAGTGTAAATTTTGTCGTCTGGTAAAGACTTAGTCCAGTATAAAACAAGAGCACTGCATGGGTACAACACTCAGCTGCACTTGCTTGATTTTCAAGGAGAATTCAAAGTAAACAAGAGGGCCATAATGGCCCTGGGTCGCTCACCTTAGTAGAGTGCCTTAAAGGTTTTTCTTTAATTTGACCATGTGACCTAGTTTTTGACCGCAGGTGACCCAATTTCAAACTCATATTTCATGAAGACAAACATTCTGACCAATTTTCAAGTCAATTGAGCAAAAAATGTGGCCTCGAGTGCCCTAAAGATATTTCTTTAATTTGACCTAGTGACCCCAGGTGACCCAAATTTGAACTGGTCTTTGACTATATCAAAAGAAACATTTTAACCAATTTTCAAATCAAATGAATACTAAAGGTGGCCTCCAGAGTGCCCACTAGCTATTTCTTTAATTTGACCAAGTGACCTAGTTTATGACCCCAGTTGGCCCAAATTCAGACTCATGTGAGATTTTACAAAGACAAACATTCTGACCAGTTTTCAAGGCAATTAAGTAAATAATGTGGCCTCTAGAGTGCCCACAAGGTATTTCTTTATTTTGACCTAGTGACCTACTTTATGGTTCCAGGTGACCCAAATCCAAACTCATCTGGTATTTCATCAAGACAAACATTCTGGCCAAATTTCAGGTCATTTGAGCAATAAATGTGGCCTCCAGAGTGCAAATAAGGTACTTCTTTAATTTGACCCAGTGAACTAGTTTATGACCCAAGCTGACCCAAATTAATCTTATGTGAGACTTTATAAAGACAAACTTTCTAACTAATTTTCAAGGCAATTGAGCAAATAATGTGGCCTCGAGAGTGCCAACAAGGTATTTCTTTAATCTGACCTAGTGACCTAGTTTATGACCCAAGATGACCCAATTTTGAACTCAATGAACTTGTCGTGCTTAGATGGGCAAACAAACTTAGAAGAGAATCACTACATACCAAATATCAAAGCTCTACGCCTTCCAGTTTTAAAGAAGAATTTTCAAGAAGTTTTCCTTCTTTGTTCCTATGTTCGAACTTGTGACACCCGGGGCTGGGCCAGTTTTGACCCAAGCAGCATCCTTGGAACAAACTTTGTAAAAGTCCACTAGGAGATGCTACATACCAAATATCAAAGCTCTACACCTTCCCATTTAAGAGAAAAAGAAATTTAAAGTTTTCCTTCTTTGTTCCTATGTTCAAACTTGTGACCCCTGGGGCAGGGCCAGTTTTGACCCAGGGGCATCATATGAACAAACTTGGTAGAGGTCCACTCCGAGATGCAACATACCAAATATCAAAGCTCCAAACCTTTCGGTTTCACAAAAAAAGAATTTTAAAGTTTTCCTTCTTTGTTCCTATGTTCGAACTTGTGACCCCCGGGGCTGGGCCAGTTCTGACCCAAGCAGCATCCTTGGAACAAACTTTGTAAAAGTCCACTAGGAGATGCTACATACCAAATATCAAAGCTCTATGCCTTCCCATTTAAGAGGAAAAAAAAAATTCCTTCTTTGTTCCTATGTTTGAACTTGTGACCCCCGGGGCAGGGCCAGTTTTGATCCCAAGGGCATCATATGAACAAACTTAGTAGAGGTCTACTAGGCAATGCTACATACAAAATATCAAAGCTCTACACCTTCCAGTTTCAGAGAAGATGATTCCTAAAGTTTTCCTTCTCTGTTCCTATGTTCGAACTTGTGACCCACGGGGCAGGGCCAACTTTTGCCCCAAGGGCATCATATGCATAAACTTGGTAGAGATCCACTAGAAGATGCTACATACCACATATCAAAGCTCCATGCCTTCCTGTTTCAGAGAAAAAGATTTTTCAAGTTTTCCCTCTTTGTTCCTATGTTTGAACTTGTGACCCCCGGGGCAGGGCCAGTTTTGACCCCAAGGGCATTATATGAACAAACTTGGTAGAGGACCACTAGGAGATGCTTCATGCCAAATATCAAAGATCTATGCCTTCTAGTTTTAGAGAGGATGATTCTTAAAGTTTTCCTTCTTTGTTCCTTTGTTGGAAATTGTGACCCCCGGGGCGGGGCCAGTTTTGACCCCAAGGGCATCATATGAACAAACTTGGTAGAGGTCCACTAGGAGATGCTACATGCCAAATATCAAAGCTCTACGCCTTCAAGTTTCAGAGAAGAAGATTTTTAAAGTTTTCCTTCTTTGTTACTATGCTCAAACTTGTGACCCCCGGGGTGGGGCCAGTTTTGACCCCAGGGACATCTTATGAACAAACTTGGTAGAGGTCCACTAGGCAATGCTACATACCAAATATGAAAGCTCTACGCCTTTCAGTTTCAGAGAAGATGATTTTTAAAGTTTCCCCTCTTTGTTCCTATGTTCGAACTTGTGACCCCTGGGGCAGGGCCAGTTTTGACCCCAGGGACATCAAATGAACAAACTTGGTAGAGGTCCACTAGGAGATGCTACATACCAAATATCAAAGCTCTGCGCCGTCTAGTTTCAGAGAAGAAGATTTTCAAAGATTTTGCTTTTTTTTCCTTTTTGTTGCCATGGCAACCACAGTTGTGGGTGGAATTCAATTCTTTGAACAAATTTTGGTTGAGCTTCACCCAAGGAACATCCCTGCCAAGTTTCATCAAGATTGGCCCTGTGGTTTAGGAGAAGAAGATGTTTAAAGAAATTGTTGATGGACGACGGACGACGGACGCCGGACATAGGGCGATCACAATAGCTCACCTTTAGCACGTTGTGCTAAGGTGAGCTAAAAATGTCAAAGTTCTTGAAAATGTCAAGGTTTTAGCACAACGACACAAATTTAATGATGACCCCAGGAATATTACAATATCTCAATTTTTTCCTGGTAAACAGCTGAGCTCCCAACATTTTTGAACCTGTGACACATATTTGCAGCCCACAACTTTGATCTAAGATCAGACTATGATTCTGTACAATCTGATCTGAGATCTATACTTTTCCTAAAAGGACTGACAGTTTTCCTAAGTATTCTTCTGGGCTAATCTGATTATAATCCATTATCTGGTAAACCCTACTTAACCCTTTACCAAACAATCCTGAGTTTTAACAACCTTGAGGAAGAAGCCTTTTGAAAACATTGTGGGAAAAGGAGAAAATGCTGGTAACCAGCATTTTCTCCTTTTCCCACAATGTTTTCAACCTTATCAAAGACAAGTTCTATCATTATAGCCATACTTAAACTGTCGTATGCAAATGCTTTCAATTTAGATAAGTCTACATTTTTGTCGTTTAGTAAAGAGTTAATTAGATTAGTAATCCTACATTTAATAAGCTGATAATCCCATTTTTACAAGGCTCTAAAAACACTTTAATTACAGGCAAATGACTTTTGCAAATCATCACAAAAAATCATGTATGTAACTGACTACAGTTTTGTTTAACTCTTTACCAAACAACATAATTTTAGGCTAGTCCAAATTAAAAGCAAAAAAATCTTTCAGACGACAAATTAAATGTAGCTCAAATAACGATTTCTGTCTCTGATATGGTAGAATGTTTGCCACCCGTCCAAAACCAAATTTCAAATTTTCGATATCGACATTTATTTTGTCGTCTGCAAAATGCTTTCTCTTTGGAGAAGCCTAAATTTTGTTCTCTAGCATAGGAGTATCACACAGAAATGCTTAAATCTAAGCATTTTTCTGAATCCAAGTACCCTCTCTGAACTCATTTTCATCCTTAACCACATAATGCCAACTTTAACACCCCTAGGGAAGAAAGCTTTTGAAAACATTGTGGGAAAAGGAGAAAATGCTGGTAACTAGCATTTTCTCCTTTTCAAACAATGTTTTCTACCCTATCACGGACAGAAATCATCATTTAATTTGTCGTCTGCAAATGCCTTGAATTCAAATGAGTCCAGAATTTTGTCATCTGGTAAAGAGTTTAGCAAAATGCTTGTATCTAAGGATTTTTCCGCAAGCAGATCTGTTCTTATACTCTGAAGTTTTGAACTCATCTCAAGACAAATGCTTAAATCTGAGTATTTTTCTGCATCCAAGTACTCATTCTGCACTCATCTCAAGCAAAATGCTTTTTTCTGCACCAAAATACTCCGACACTTTGAACTCATTTGCCCTAGGTGAGACATACATCTGCCTAGCCTGGTAGCTTGACTAGTAACAAACGATCTTGTGATCCAGAGATTGTTTACCTCTTTACTTAACCCTTTACCACACAATCCTGACTTTTAACGACCCTGAGGAAGAAGTCTTTTGAAAACATTGTGGGAAAAGGAGAAAATGCTGGTAACCAGCATTTTCTCCTTTTCCCACAATGTTTTCTGCTCTTTCCAAAACAAATTTCAACATTTAAGCCATATATATTTTGTCATCCACAAATGCTTTCAATTTGGCCCAGTCTAAAATTTTGTCGTTTACAAAAACTTAGACTTGTCCCAATTGTAAGCATTTGCAAAAGACTAGATACATGTAAACGTGACTCAAAAAATTGAAATTTGCTTTTTGAAGGGTAGAAAACATTGTGGGAAAAGGTGGCTGGCTGGCATTTTCTCCTTTTTCCACAATGTTTTCAAACAGGCTTCTTTTTTTTTAGGATAAATAAAACTCAGGATTGTGTGGTAAAGGGTTAAATGATTCCTAGCTCAACCAAATTCTTTCTGAGGTTTGATGATAGTCACTGCTTCCACATTCATTCCTCTCCCATTGCTAAACATCAGAAAGATTGCCAAACATTGTTTCCACAATGGTTACGTGAGAAAGCAGCCACTGGCTAGGAAAGAATGTGTCACGAAGTACCAGTAAACTCCAAGAAAGCGCCAGTAGATTCATTGGCTGCTGTTGGAATAATGGTGTAGCATGGGAACACTAAACAAATACCAAGAGCACTGCATGTGGATGCCAACGCTCGGCTGCAGATGTTTGATTTTCAGTGAAAATTTCAAGTCAAATAAGGAGCATAACTCTATCAAGAATACTTTGATGGTTACCTGATTTTGTAAAGGTTCCCCTTTTGATAATTAAGCAGTTGTCCAAGTTTGAAGCAAATATCTTTAGTAAACAACGGAGATATTATAAAATGTCAGAGATTTGGCAAAACACAGACGACGATGCAAGGGTTACAACAATACTTCGATGTTTTCTTCAAAAACAGCCGAGCTAATAAGCCAAGCATAAAGAGAGATAAGCAAGTGGACAACAAAACTAAACTGGCAGCCTGTTATCAATCTTTGTATCAATATCAGGTAACATTTCATTTTGATGCTGCAAGACAGCAATCTGCGCTGTTTGAGATTTCATGAAATAATGCTATACTCGGAAATTTAAATTGTGATATCATGTACTCATAAAGGTAGACCTTATCGATAAACATTAAATTCTTTAGCAAGTTTGGTAAATTAATTGTGGTCAGAAAAATCTTTATCAGTCATGAAAATCTAAGCCAAAGATAGAATATTCCTTTGTTAAAACAGAAACTGAGGCATTCTGTTACTGGCTATCTGATTGGTGGATTTGGTACATATGAAAGCCAATAACTGCCCTTGATAAATCTGGTGTTGCCTGTTGTCTATCAGACAGTTATGGGAGATACAATGGATACCAGTCTACTACAAAAAATATACCTTTTGTTTCAGTTCCACCATTCTGTCAATGTCCCCGTCCAGAGTGTCGGAGTTACTCTGTAAATGTTGTAGGTTGATCTGATCCTGCTCCAACTGTCCGCTCAAATCTCTCTGATGTTCTTGTAGATCTTTTATCTCTCCGTCACAGGAATTGGCTTCCTGTTTTAGAAATGATACGATATGAAACAAGAGAAAATCTTATCAATTTTTCCAACAACATAGGTTTTTTAACAAAGTATGTTTTCTATGTATACAGTTAACCATCATTTAATTCAAGTTCCAATATTTTCAAGATCCTTTTCTGGAAGTAAAAAAAGGCCATACACAGAATGTTTGCTTATTTTTTTAACAAACAATCCCTTTTTTCAATCACCTGGGGAATGAATGCTTTTGAACATATACTAGTGGTAGGTAACCAGCAATTTCTAGTAGGTAACAGGCAATTTCTTTTTTTACTACCATACTTTGTTACCTTGCAAAAACAACCAATCATTTAAGCCACATTTAATTTGTCGACTGCAAATGCTTTCAATATCAAACATTTAAAATTTTCCAAACAGGTAAAGAATTAAATTAACTTTTCAACTTATATTTTCAGTGGAGCTAAAACAACTTGATTTGTGATTTTTAGCTTTATTTGTCTTTTTCTTTCAGTTCAGAATCCAGATGTTGCAAATGTCTATATAACTCTTTACCAAACAACAAATTTTAGACTGCCTCAAACTCAAAGAATGTGCAGAAGACAAATTCAAAATTAATAAAAATGAGCTGAAGTTCTCTGATAGGGTAGAAAACATTCGGGGAAAAGGAGAAAATGCTGGTAACCAACATTTTCTCCTTTTACCACAATGTTTTCAAAAGGCTTCTTCCTCAGGGTCGGGATTGTTTGGTAAAAGGGTTAAAGAAGTTCAATGACAATGCAATCTACTACACTGTTTCTGAGCACCAACAACCTATATACGCAAACAAAAAATTGTCTGATAAGCCATATCAGGTGAAATCAGTATTTTCACCTCTTTCCACAAGTTGTCTGCCCTTTCAGAGACAAACTTCACAATTTGAGCCACATTTGTCATATGCAAATGCACCCAGTATGGATAAATTATCTGACACCTGTCTAAAACAAAAGCAATTCCAGGCAGCAAGCTAAATTTGGCTCAAAGGGTCGAAAACATTGTGAAAACATTCCCACGTGGGGAAAAGGAGAAAATGCTGGTTCCCAGCATTTTCTACTTTTCCCACAATGCTTACCAAAGCCTTCCACCTCAAGGTCGTTAAAACTTGGGATTGTGTGGTAAAAGGATGACTAATCACAAGTCATGAAAACAAGCCCTGATAAGTCCTAGAACTCACAGCAATTGTTGTCTTGATCTTTTTCCTAGTCTCATTCATCTGTCTTTCAAACGTTCCTTTAGTTAGCACCTTCTTATTCATCTTTTGTTGAGCATCTCCTCTTGTCACAATGGTGTCGCGCCTGTAATTTAATGAACTTTGTTATTTTTAATCATTTACCACACAATCCTGACATTTAATGACCCCGAGGAAGAAAGCTATTGAAAACATTGTGGGAAAAGGAGAAAATGCTGGTTACCAGCATTTTCTCCTTTTCCCACAATGTTTTCTACCCTATCAAGGACAAATTTTATCATTTGGGCCACCCTTAATTTGTCATCTGCAAATGCTTTCAATTTGAACCAGTCTAAAATTTTGTTGTTTGGTAAAGAATTAAAACAGTAGCCCTAGAACATGGTTTTATATCATATTGCAGAGAACCATTTTTGAGAACAATGTGGCAAAACAGCAATAAATCAAAATGATTGACTGCCATAGTTTTCCCAGGAAAAATCAAAGGACTCAAAGTCCTGGAAAGCAGATTTGTGGAACAGTATTAAGCTATGATGATGTAATGAAAAATAAACTTTCCATTACATGTACATGTAATTAGTTAATGGAGTTAGCAAGGGCAAGAAATGCTGAAGTTGTTCTGCCAAGTGGGACGCCCAGTAACTGGTATTTTATCACTCATTAACTCTTTACCAAACGACAAATTTCAAGACTTGTCCCAATCAAAAGCATTTGCAGTTGACAAAATAAATGTGACTCAAAAACTGAAATTTGTGTTGGGAATGGTAGAAAACACTGAGGGAAGAGGAGAAAATGCTGGTAACCAGCATTTTCTCCTTTTCCCTCAATGTTTTCAAAAGGCTTTTTGTTCAGGGTCATTAAAACTCGTGATTGTGTGGTAAAGAGTTAAAGGTCCTATATATTATCGTGGAAATGACAATCTGTTACTGTATGGTCGGTCCATGTGTTAGCTGTTGGCAGAAAAATGAAATCTGAATCTAGGTTAAAAGTTGCCAGATCACCTTTTCCTTTAATTTTCAGCTGATTTGAATATTCTTTTTTGTGCTGGGGATTAAATCTTGGAGCGACCGTTGGTCTTGGTTACCAGCATTTCCTCCTTTTCCCACAATGTTTTCAAAAGGCTTCTTCCCTGGGACTGTGTGGTAAAGGGTTTACCTACCTTGACACCGCCTTTTCCATTTCTTGTATCATTTTTTCTTGCTGTTTCATCAGCTGAGTGTATCGAACCTGCATCCTGTGTATCTCTGCTTTCATGGCTCTAATCTCACCCTGGCCAACTTCAGAGTCCACAGCTGCCCTGGTTTCCCTGGCAAGCTGGGTCTTCTTTTCCCACAACATTATCTGTCTCCTGTACAAAGAGAAATGTGTTTATTTTACTTGAATGGCATTTTATGCCTCTTTCAACAGTATTTCAGTATTGTCATGGTGACACCTCACCTATCCATTCAGTATGAAATAAATTGTATGGTGTTTAAGGCCAATTTTACCATTATTTCAGTTATATTATGGCAACCAGTGCACCTATCCATGCTTTCCTAGGGTTTCTGTTACCAGGACTTTGCACAGTATCTTTTCAAACCACTTGCTGCTTTCCAACAAAAGCATCGTCGAAACAATGATCAGTGGTGAGAGAGGAATGAATCCTGCCACAATGAATATCATCAATCTTTGAAAAGAAATTGGCCGAGCTGGGGAATGAACCAGAGATCCCCTGTTCTGAAGTCCTGTACGCTACAACCAGTATGAAATAAAGAATGAAAAATCATGGCAAGAATTTCCAAGCGGAAAATTAGTGATAACTATTAAGAAGATACCAATAAGATCCTGTTCCTAAGAAAAAGAAACCTAAACCCAATTCATGTAATTTTTATCAAAATTTGAGCCATGTTAAGGCGGTTTAACCCTTTCCCAAACAATCCTGGGTTTTCACGACCCTGAGAAAGAAGCCTTTTGAAAACACTGTGGAAAAAGGAGAAAATGCTGGTTACCAGCATTTTCTCCTTTTTCCACAATGTTTTCCACCTTTTCCAAAACAGATTTTAATTTCTGAGTCACATTCATTTTGTCGTCTGCAAATGCTTTCAATTTGGACTGGTCTAAATTTTTGTTGTTTGGTAAAGGGTTGAATACATCTGCAAAAAGTATCTACAGAGACCAGCCTGAGTAGAGCACACAGGCTGACCTGGGTCGAAACAGTTTTGCTTTTGGTAAATGTTCAGCATATCCTAGGACCATTCTACGTCAGGATTTAGCCATTTTGTTAAACAAAACAGATTTTTTGGATTCATAATCAGATGATAACTTACCTGGTATAATACATCACAAAGATGCATTAACCCTTTAACCCTTTCCCAAACGACAAATTTTGGATGGGTCCAAATTGAAAGAGTTTGCAGACCACAATTTTAAATTTGATGAAAATGGCAGAAAGGTCTCAAAAAGGGTAGAAAACACTGTGGGAAAAGGAGAAATTGCTCGTTACGAGCAATTTATCCTTTTCCCACAGTGTTTTCAAAAGACTTGTACTGCAGACACGTGAAAACCAGGGCTTGTTTGGGAAAGGGTTAAGAAACGACAAAATTTTAGACTAGTCCAAATTGAAAGCTTTTGCAGATGACAAAATAAATGTGAATCGAAAAGTGAAATTTGTTTTTGGAAGAGTAGAAAACATAGTGGAAAAAGGAGAAAATGCTGGTTACCAGCATTTTCTCCTTTTTCCACTATGTTTTCAAAAGGCTTCTTTCTCTGGGTCGTCAAAAGTGAAGATTGTGTGGTAAAGGGTTAATAGCCCCTTTTGCAAGAACATGGTTCAATTGAAGTTTCCTTTAGTTTACAATATTTACTCTAAGTACCCCTTGTCAAAAAAACAGAATTCTAGACTGGTCAAAACTGAAAGCAATTCCAGACATGTTGAAAGTGGCTAAAATGTTGGGATTTGCACATGAAAAGATAGAAAACATGGTGGAAAAGGGAGAAAATGCTGGTAATCAGCATTTTCTCCTTTTTCCCACAACGTTTCCAAAAGCTGTTATCATCTGGGTTGTTAAAACTCAAGATTGTGTGGCAAAGGGTTTAAATGCTGGCACACTGTAGATCAAGATGATACTGCATGTTTTGTGCAACCTCATCTTGATATTCAGTATCAATTGAACTCTTTCCCCAATGACAAATGTCAGACTGTTCTAAACTGAAAGCAGCTGCAGACTACAATTTCAAAAGTGATTCAAATAATCTGAAGTTCTGAACAGGGTAGAAAAATTGTGGACAATGGAGAAAATGCTCGTTACCAGCATTTTCTCTATTTCCCCATAATTTTTTCAAAAGCTGTCTTCCCCAGGGTCATTAAAAAACAAGAGACTGTGTGGCTAAGAAATAAGCATCTACATTGAAAGTTGGCACCCTTTCAATGTTTAACCCTTTACCAGATGACAAAATTTTAGCCTTGTCCAAACTGAAAGCATTTGCAGACGACAACTTCAATGTGGCTAAAATGGAGCAATTCTTCTTTGATAGGTTAGAAACCATTGTGGGAAAAGGAGAAAATGCTGGTTACTAGCATTTTCTCCGTTTCCCACAATGTTTTTCAAAAGGCTTCTTTCCCAGAAGTGTCAAAAGGCAGCATTGTGCTTTAAAGTGTTAAACACAAAACTTACTCCGCTTCTACGAGACTATTCAGCAATCTCTCTTTCTCCTCTCGTAAACTCTCCAGAGATTCCTGCATTTCAATGGATTCATGTTCATGCTCCTGAAATATGACCGAGAACACATTTAACCCTTTACCAGACGACAAAATTTTGGACTGGTCCAAACTGAAAGAGTTTGCAGACGAAAATTTTAAATTTGATGAAAATGGCAGGAAGGTCTCAAAAAAGGGTAGAAAACACTGTGGGAAAAGGAGAAATTGCTCATTACGAGCAATTTCTCCTTTTCCCACAGTGTTTTCAAAAGACTTGTACTGCAGACACGTGAAAACCAGGGCTTGTATGGGAAAGGGTTAAGGTTACAAATATCATCTAGTCCAACAGTTTATCACATGATCCTGAGTTTTAACTTCTGTGACAGAGAAGGCTTTTGAAAACATTGTGGAAAAAGGAGAAAATGCTGGTTTTAAGTTACCAGGATTTTCTCTTTTTTCTACAATCTTTTCCACCCATTCAAAGACAGATTCTATCATTTGAGCAACACTTAATTTGTCGTCTGCAATCGCTTTTAATTTGGACATGTCCAAAATTTTGTGATCTGGTAAACAGTTAATCCTTACTACACAATGTTTTCTAGCCTATCAAAGACAGAAATAACCATTTTAGCAACATTTAACACATTGTCTGCAAATGCTTTGAATTTGGTCTGGTCCAGAAATTTGTCATCTGCTAAAGAGTTAAACCAAGTTCTCAACTACTGAGCCATTTAGGACCCTCTCTTCTGTTAGAGGTTCTGGGTTTGGATTTTGTGAAAAGCATTTCCTCCTTTTCCTGCAATATTTTCAAAAGCTTTCTTTCCAAGGGTACTGAAATACTGGAATTGTTCAGAACAGAATTAGCTCTTTACCACACAACCCCAAGTTTTAGTGACCCTGAGAAAGATTTTTTTGTGAAAACAATGTTGGAAAAGCAGCATTTTCTCCTTTTCCTACAATGTTTTTGTACCCATCCAAAGACAAATTCCATCATTTGAATATGATTAAATATCTTGTCTGCTGAGGCTTTCAAATTGGATTCGTTTTAAATTTTGTCGTGTGGTAAAGGCGACTCTTAAAGGGTCTTTCACAACTAAAATTGCTTTTGTGGGCAGTGTAGATCAAGATCAGACTGCACAAAATGTGCACAAAACATGCAGTCTAATCTCTGACCTACATTGCCTACTTTGCTGGAACACTATGGAGAACAGCCATCATAATACTGTAATTATTCTGGTTTCATTTCTATACTTTACTCTTTACCAAATGACAAAATTTTAAGACTGATCAAAACTGAAAGCATTTGCAGACAACAAATTAAAGGTCAACTAAATGACAAAATTTGTTCTTGATAGAGTAGAAAACTTTGTGGGAAAAGGAGAAAATACTGGTTTCCAGCATTTTCTAATTTTCCAGTAATGTTTTCAAAAGCCTTTATCTTTGGGATTTTTAAAACTTGATTGTTTGGTAACGGGTTATTTAGCAACTTTCACAACTAAAGTTGCATTAACTTTTGTTGCCAGTGTAGATCAAGATCAGACTGCACAAAATTTGCATCCTGATCTTAGATCTACACTGTCAGCTTTGCTGGAGCTCTATAGACTACAGCCATAATAATCTTGCAATTATTCTGGTCTTTTTTCTATACTTAACTCTTTACCAAAGGACAAAGCTTTAGACTGGTCCAAACTGAGAGCATTGGCAGACAATGAATTAAGGGTCAGCCAAATGACAATATTTGTTCTTGATAGAGTAGAAGACATTCTGGGAAAAGTAGAAAATGCTGGTTACCAGCATTTTCTAATTTTCTAGTAAAGTTTTCAAAAGCCTTTATCTTTGGGGTTGTTAAAACTTGGGATTGTTTGGTAAAGGGTTATTGAGCAACTTTCACAACTATAATTTTTGTGGTCTGTGTAGATCAAGATCAGACTGCACAAAATTTGCAGCCTGATCTCAGTTCTACACTGTCAACTTTGCTGGAACTCTTTAAACTACAGCCATAATAATCTTGCAATTATGTATTATTATTTTTAGCTATTAAAAATAATAATCATTATTTATGCGACGACCGTTGCCGAGTTTCATTGTTTACCTTGGTTACGGGGGAATAAAGATACGTAGTTGTTTTGATATCTTTAACCAATCAAAAAAGATCGCTGGCTGGTATAAAAGCCCGTGCTCAGCTGTCGGACACGCTCTCTTACAACATAGTTTGGTAATTCGTCAACCGTTAAGATGGCGCCGAAACGGAGATGTAACAAGAGAAAGGCAGAAGACAACTCTAGTTCACGGCTACTAGAGCCGGACGCAGGTATATTACCCCCTCTCGGTTTAGGTAATATTTGCAATGTGATTGACTTTGAAGAAATTATTTCAGCTGCTAATATTTTGCCTGCGGAAAAAAATGCCCCTGGTTGTCGTGACGTGGCAGTCACGTCGTCTGCTTGTACCTTGCGTAATTTGGCCGTTTCCCCTTATTCCGGTTTGTGTTGCTTCTCCCAGTCCCAAAGTTGCGTCACAACCTCAGTCCATTACATTGTCTGCGAAAAAAAATTCCCCGGATTGTTGTGACGTGGCAGTCACGTCGTCCACTTGCACATTGCTAAATTCGGCCGTTTCTACAACTCATCTTACCCCGGCTGGTATTGATTCCCCCAGTCCCACTGCTTCACCACAACCTCAGTTTAATACGTTGCCGACCTTATTTGAACCTACGTGTACCAACAGGCAAGGGCCTGAGCTTTTAAGACTTCAGAACGAAGACTTGGCTTCACACGTCCCAAGTGCGCTGAAGTGGCAAATTTGCCAAGGCCAAAATATTAATCTAGCTTTAATGCTTAAGGATGCAATCGAACTTGACAATTATTCGAGATGTTCGGTTTTGGAACTTTCGGCCTCCGGCTCGTTAGAGTCAAAGCCTAAAGAATTAAAGGAAAAAATTCCTAGCATTGAAAAGTGGACCGACGCCTTTTTGATTTATGCATCGGTTTATTTATCGGCCCACCCGGACAAAATGCACGAGTTATTACATTACATGTGGTCGATTCGTGAGTGCGCGGCTCGCCAGGGTGGTTTTGTTTGGCGCGAGTATGACGAACAGTTTAGGTTACATCAAGCTATAAACCCATCGTCATGGGCTAAACTTAACCCAGATCTTTGGTGGAGGTGCATTCAAGTGGTTTTTAAACCACCCTCCCAACCAAGCTCTAGACCAATTCTGCAAACCACATGCAACTTCTTTAATGAATCCGTGTGTAATTGGCGTCGTTGTCGTTTTCGCCATGCTTGTTCGTTCTGTGACCTTCCCCACCCAGCAGCTCTCTGTCCAACCAAAAACACCGTCGTAAGTAAGCCAACTGCTTCTCAGTTCAATAACACTTTTCGCAGCAATTCAGCCGCCAGCCGTGGCCGCCAGGTTTCAAACTCCAATCCGCCACGTTGTTAACTGGCCAGCTTGCAATTCGAGTTTAGATTTAGCTCCTTCACCAATTAAGCTGGAAGTTTTAGAACATATACTAAGAAAATATGATTCCAAGAATGCAAAGGTACTTCTGGACGGTTTTAAAAATGGTTTTGACTTACATTACACCGGTCTGAGAATTCCGCGATTAAGCAAAAACCTTAAGTCTGCATTTGAAAATCCGGCCATTGTCCGTCAGAAATTAGAAAAAGAAATTGTAGCAGGTAGAATGGCTGGACCGTTTCAAGAGAAACCTTATTCTAATCTCATTGTTTCACCAGTTGGCCTGGTGCCAAAGAAAGCCGCCGGCGAATACAGACTCATTCATCATTTATCCTATCCTGAGGGTACATCTGTTAACGACGGCATTGCTCGCGAATATTGCTCCGTCCAGTACACTAGTTTTGACGAAGCAGTATATTTGATTCAAAAATTAGGGAAAGGTTGTAAATTGTTTAAGATGGATCTTAAAAATGCCTTCCGTTTAATACCTATTCGCCCAAAAGATTTCGAATTGTTAGGTATTTATTTCGAAGGTCAATTTTTTGTGGACAAAACCCTTCCTTTTGGGGCAACGGTTAGTTGCAAGACATTTGAGATTTTTTCTTCGTTTTTAGAGTTCTTTGTCAAGTCGCGCATGACATCCGGCGAGTTAATTCACTATTTAGATGATTTCCTAGGAGGGGATAAAACTAATGTAGATTGCCTCGCTCTCATGTCAGTATTTTCTGACTGTATGAATGAACTCAATGTCCCCTTGGCAGATGAAAAAACCTAGGGGCCGTCTGAAGTTCTGTGTTTCTTAGGTCTCGAACTCGACACCGTTAGAATGGAAGTTCGTATTCCAGTTGCAAAAATTAATGAAGTAGTCCTCAAAATTAAGGAAACTCTCGGTAAGAAGCGTACGACTTTAAAAGCTATGCAATCGTTGATTGGCTCGCTGAATTTCTGCTGTCGCGCTATTCCGGCGGGACGTCCTTTTTGCCGTCGTTTGGTAAACTCCATCTGCGGCCTTAAAAAACCTCATCATCATATACATGTCACGAAAGCAGTGAAGTCTGATCTCTCTATGTGGTTGACTTTTTTTGATAACCACAATGGTATTTCAGTTTTCAACGACCGATTTTGGTCTTCTAACATTGATGAGAATCTTTATACTGACAGTGCCGGTGGTTTTGGCCGTGGCATGGGTATTTATTACAAGGGCCACTGGTGCATGGCTGAGTGGCCTGTGTCTTGGCACAAATCGCTAATAACCAAGGATATAACATTCTTAGAACTTTTTCCAATTTTAGTTTCAGTGCACTTATGGGGGGTTAACCTGGCTAACAAAAAAATCAGGTTCCACTGTGACAATGCGGCCGTCGTCCATATTTTGAATTCTACTTCTTCTAAATCCGACAGGGTTATGAATCTAATCAGACCCCTTGTACTCAAATGCTTGCAGCATAACATCGTGTTGAGAGCAAAGCATGTTGCAGGCGTGTTTAACTCTGTGTGCGATGCATTGTCCAGTTTTCAGATCGCCAGGTTCAGAGCTCTTACACCGGACGCCGATCTGGACCCCACACCAATCCCAGAATACCTTTGGCAAATCTTCAAAGTGGAGCCCAGCAGCTTCTTACAGCAGGCCTCGCAGTGAATTCGAGATTAACCTATAACACAGCTATCAATGCATTTTCTAAATTCCGCAGCGATTACAATTCGGTAGCAGCATGGCCAGCGGAGCTAGGTCAAATACTTCTATTCATATCTTACTGCTTCAGCAAAGGATTTTCTCCCCGTAAAATTAAAACTTATGTAGCAGGTATTAATTACTGGCACAAAATGTGTGGCTGGTGGGATATAAGTCGAGTCTTTATAAGAGGCAAGATGCTGGAAGGCTGTTCTCGATTACGTAATAAGGTTGATGACAGGGCACCTATTACTATGTGTGTATTGAGAGCCATCTTGGATCAGTTAAGCTATGTATGTTATGATTCGTATGAGATCAAGTTGTTCACGGCTTTGTGGACTTTAGCTTACTATGGTTTATTTCGGGTGAGCGAATTGTTTTAACCAATAAGCATATGCCAAATGTTCATCTCCAGCGGTCAGATGTAACCTTTTCCGTGAATGGCAAGTTCATTGCGGTAAAATTGAGTAAGTGCAAAACAAACCAAACGGGCCTTCCCACTATTCTAAAAATCCCTGCTGAAAATTCCAGTCTTTGCCCCATACAGTCTCTGAAAGCATACTTGAACGTAAGGGTCAAGGGCGAGGGTTCCTTTTTTTTTTGTCATGCTGACGGTTCACCCGTCACCCGCAGCCAATTCGCTACAGTACTCGCTAAATGCATTTCGCGAACAGCGTACAGACTTGAGTCATATAAGACCCATAGTTTTCGTATCGGTCGTGCGTCCGACTTGGCTCTTGCACGTTTAAGCAGCGATTCAATCATGGCATTAGGTAGATGGAAATCAAATGCTTTCAGAATTTATATTCGTTAATAATTGTATATTACGTTTTCAACTTCAGACATCTGGATTGTCGGCAATTCCATACCGCATTGGGCTGGCGTAAGAGCTCACCAGACTGATAGAGATCATTTGAAGCTGCCAAACGAAAAGCGGGTTGCATGGTGGTGCCGTAGGGGTATGGATTGGTGGCAATTTCGTCATGAGGTGGAATGCCATATTCTGCTGCACCCCCAGCCTAAAGTTATGGTTTTACATTTGGGTGGTAATGACCTGGCGTGTTCATTGTTGTCGTCCATACGCAGCATAATGGAACGGGAATTCGCTTACCTTCGTGAAGCAATTCCGGACTCTACTATTATTTGGGTCGACATTTTGCAAAGATGCAAATGGAATACACCTAATTACTCCATGGCAATCATGGAAAGGAAGCGTAAGCGGATTAATAGGTTCGGTCGACAACAGGCTTCCTTACATCCTCATTTCGAATTGCTGTGTGTGGACGTTGATATGGAGACGCCAGGTTTTTACCGTTCCGATGGGGTTCACCTGTCGGATGTGGGTTTAGAAATGTATCTTTTTTCTCTTCAGGAGGCTTTACAAAAATATTGCTGAAGCATAATTACATTTAAACTGCAGATTATGCAATATACATGTATATCTAATAGCTTGTCGTCTGCATGTCTTCTCATGCGAGATTTGGCGGATAAATTTCGTGCATTGAACAGAAATTTATTGTGGCGGAAACTCGCTTTGAGAAGTAATAAAACCGTTTTTAAGGGGGGTTTCTGGCGTGCTTTGTGCGGGTACAGTTTAATGCTTACTTGGAGATCTCAACGGGCAGCAGGGCTGGTAACACTCCGCCGTGCTGCCGTTCTAAGCCACGATCTTTACGCCACCTTTTTTATGCATTATCATTATATTGCTAATTTTTTTACACTGGAAACTAAGTAAAACAAGTTTGTTCCTGTATTGCTTGTCCGCCTTATTGTCGAGTCATTAAATAAGTATTATTATTTTTAGCTATTAAAAATAATAATCATTATTTATGCGACGACCGTTGCCGAGTTTCATTGTTTACCTTGGTTACGGTGGAATAAAGATACGTAGTTGTTTTGATATCTTTAACCAATCAAAAAAGATCGCTGGCTGGTATAAAAGCCCGTGCTCAGCTGTCGGACACGCTCTCTTACAACATAGTTTGGTAGTTCGTCAACCGTTAACCCTCCCACCCATACCCCCAGTCACCTGCTTATCAGCCTCATTCAACTAAGCATGACCCATATCTAGCTCTGTTAATATGGTAGGTAAATGTCGTCTAATTTCCATATATGATACATTTACATTTCCCTTCCAGAAAACTTGTATTCATTTCTTTCTTCAATTCTCCCACCCGTCGGTCGGGAGTTACAGATCAGACTGTGATGGTTAATTACTGAATAATGCTGGTATTATTGAATACAGTTCTATCTTAATTCAATTCCATTTCTTTCTCCTGTCAAGTGTACGGATCATACAGTGGTTCGGGTCAAAGGATTTCTGAATTCATCTGAGACTCCTGTTAAATTCCATCAACGTGATCTTGGACTCTCGGGAACCAGCCACGTAATTCTCCATCTTTCATCAGCAGACAATCGACCTTGAAGTTGAACTCTGGCCGCTTCACAGCTACTTTTCTTCTCACAATGACCTTAAGATTAATAATATTGTGTCAACCCGATGAACACTGTAACAGAGTTACAAGTAATATTTAATGTTAGATATCTAAGTTCATATTTGTGTATATAGTGCATATAAGCCTTAGCTATGTGTATATTTCCATGTTCGTCAGTTCTTTAAGAGGCAAAATTATCGCTTTGTCGTGGCTTGGATCAATGCAAGACTTATACGAGTCCACCAAGTACGCAGTTAGTTACGCCAAATTCTTCAAGTGGGAACCAAAAGACACAGTGGGCGTTTCTGGGCATTAGCACTCTCCGTTCGCTCAATGTGTTTTTCTTCCGGATGCAAAAAAAAAAAAAAAGTTTTTGTGTATATTACTGGGTAGATACAAGTGAGGTACTGATCTGACAACCCGTATGTGATCCTGTGTGTGTTAGTATTCACCTGAAATAGTGAAGGGCAACAATTCCCAGGCGGTTTGATAAGTGGGTACCCCCGAAGTGGTGCAGGGCTGCACATCTTGGGTGGTGTTTTTCAGTGTTTACGTGGTGTGTAGAAGCTACACGTTCCCGCAAAGTGTTTTAAGTGTTCACCTGTAGGAGTGCTGCCTACAATTCTTTGGTAGTGTTATCTGTATTTACGTGGGGTGTAGAAGCTACACGTTCCCGCAAAGTGTTTTAAGTGTTCACCTGTAGGAGTGCTGCCTACAATTCTTTGGTAGTGTTATCTGTATTTACCTGGGGTGTAGAAGCTACACGTTCCCGCAGTGTATCACAAATGTTTTCTAGTCGGTGTCTTCTGTCGACACGCATGCAAGTAAGTACTGCTAGGTATCTGTGAGTTACCCGTTCGATTTGCATGCCACGGATTGCCGTAAGGTGCAGTGCGTAGCGGTTTTTGTTAAATAAGGGTTGCCGGCAGAAACTCGCTTTGAGAAGTAATAAAACCGTTTTTAAGGGGGGTTTCTGGCGTGCTTTGTGCGGGTACAGTTTAATGCTTACTTGGAGATCTCAACGGGCAGCAGGGCTGGTAACACTCCGCCGTGCTGCCGTTCTAAGCCACGATCTTTACGCCACCTTTTTTATGCATCATCATTATATTGCTAATTTTTTTACACTGGAAACTAAGTAAAACAAGTTTGTTCCTGTATTGCTTGTCCGCCTTATTGTCGAGTCATTAAATAATCTGTCCTTATTTCTATACAAAAAATGCCTGTTGGGTTTATTCGGCAGTCTAAAGGTTGTTAAAACTTTCAACATCTCACTTACCTTCAATGAAACTATGAAATCATTCTCTTTCAGAATATTGTCCTGTTGCAGCATGACTTGGGCGCCCTTTTCCTTATGAAGTAAAGTGTTTAGTTTAATCATGTCATTTTGCATGTTACGGATGCTACGTTCGATGTCATAGGTCTCCTTCCTCTGTCCGTCAATTTCCCCTGAAATGTAAGTTATCAGAAGTAATTTAACTCTTTACCACATGACGAAATTTTAGACAAGTCCAAATTGAAAGCATTTGCGGACGACAAAATAATTGTGACTGAAAAATTTCAATTTTTTTTTTTGGGGATGGGTAGAAAACATTGTGGGAAAAGGAGAAAATGCTGGTTACCAGCATTTTCTCCTTTTCCCACAATGTTTTCAAAAGGCTTCTTTCTCAGGGTTGTTAAAAGTCGGGATTGTGTGGTAAAGGGTTAACCATTTCCAAAACAAAGTTAAGACTCTTCTGGATTGACATCCATAGACAATAAATCCAAACGAAGTAAAAATAATGTAAAGTTCTTTGACCAGATAGAAAGCATTGTGGGAAAAAGAAGAAAATACTGGTTACCAGCATTTTCTCCTTTTCTCACACTGTTTTCTAAGGCCTCTTCCTCAGGATTGTTAAAAGGCAATTGTTTGGTAAAGGGTGTATCCTAGAATACAGAAATTTCACGAGCTTCTTTCTGTGCATTAAGCGGAGTGCCGACTACTTTCAGAAATATTTAGCCAAGCCCTGGTAGCTCAGTCAGTACCTTACAGGACTTGAGAACAGAGGGTTGCTGGTTCGATCCTTGGCTTGGCTAATTTCTTTCTGAGGATTGATGATTGTCATTGCAACAGGATTCATTCCTCTCTCACAGCTGATAATTGTCTCCATGATGGTTATGTGGGAAAGCAGCCAGTGGCTTGGAAAGAATATTGTGCGGAGTACTGGTAAAATAAACTCCAGGAAAGCATGGATAGGTACACTGGCTGCTGCAATATAACTGAAATAATGTTGAAAACTACTACTACTACTACTACTACTACTATAACTTTATTGCATTAAAATAAACATGTTTTATAGCAATTACAAAAACACAGAAGCATTTCATAACGAAAGTGACTTGCATTGATTAACTCTTTACCACACAACAAAATATTAGACTGGTCCAAATACAAACCATTTGCAGACAACAAAATAAATGTGACTGAAAAATTGAAATTTGGTTTGGAACCGGTTACCAGCATTTTTTTCTTTTCCAGCAATGTTTTCAAAAGGCCTCTTCCTAAGGGTCGTTAAAAGTCAGGATTGTGTGGTAAAGGGTTAACTGAAGAGCACATGATGTTATAAGAAAGGATATAAAACACAATGATTAATTTCTCAACAGGTTACTATAATAGATAATTTTTGACAAATTGTATAACTTTTTTGGCGAGTTTACAGACAAAAGATTAGTAAATATTTATATTTTTGGCCAAGTAAAATAGTATTTTTAAGAAATTTTGACCCGAGTTTCGAATACTTAGTACATGTCAATAAAAAGTGATATTCATTTTCAATATTTCTCAAGGTACAATTTCTACAAATTCATTCTCTTAGATCTATATTTCTTTGACGTTAACCACCATACAACAATCAATCCAAAATATTTAGCTCATGGGGAGTAATTTCTCCTTTTCCAACGCAATATGATATGTATTTATGTATAAACCCTTTACCGCACAATCCAGTTTTAACGACCCAAAGAATGAAGTCTTTTGAAAATATTGTGGAAAAAGGAGAAAATCTTTCTTTTTTTCCCCACAATATTTTCTACCTTACCAAGAAAAATTCCATCTTCTAAGCCACATCTGAAGTGTCAGCTGCAAATGTTTTCAATTTGAACAAGTCTCCATTTCTGTCATGAGGTAAAGAGTTAACACTTTACCAAACTAGGCAGTGTTTTAACAAGCCTAAGGAAAGAATCTTTAGAACAATTTTTTCCACTTTCCTAAAGTTAAATCCAATCAATCAAGTTAGATTTGAATGTTGCCTATAAATGCTTTCAATTTGGACCAGTCTCAAATTTTGTCCTCTGGTAGCATAATAAATTGTTAACTCTTTACCAAACAATCCCAACTTTTAATGACCTCGAGGAGAAAGGCTTTTGAAAACATTGGAGGAGAAGGAGAAAATGCTGGTAACCAGCATTTTCTCCTTTAGCCACAATGTTTTTGACCTTTCCAAAACAAATTTCAGCTTTCGAGTCACATTTATTTTGTCGTCTGCAAATGCTTTTAAATTTAACCCTTTCCCAAACGACAAATTTTGGACTGGTCCAAATTCAAAGAGTTTGCAGACGACAATTTTAAATTTGATGAAAATGGCAGAAAGTTCTCAAAAAGGGTAGAAAACACTGTGGGAAAAGGAGAAATTGCTCGTTACGAGCAATTTCTCCTTTTCCCACAGTGTTTTCAAAAGACTTGTACTGCAGACACTTGAAAACCAGGGCTTGTTTGGGAAAGGGTTAAACCAGTCTAAAATTTTGTTGTTTGGTAAAGAGTTAATTCATGTGTATTATCCATATAAAAATAGAAAGTTATATAGTTTTTTGCTGATATGTGTGTTGCTGCAATTACATGTAGTATAGAATAATGATGGTCATGTGGGCAAGCAGCCAGTGGCTTGAGAAAAATACTGTACAAAGTACAGGTAAAAGAACTGCAGATAAGCATGGATAGGTGCACTGCCTGCCACAACATAACTGAAATAATGTTGAAAACAGCCTTAACTCTATACCAGCCACCAAAATTTTGGACTCAACCAAACTGAAAGCATTTACAGATGACAAATAAACTGTAGATCAAACAATGACTTCTGTCTTTGATTTGGTAGAAAACATTGTGGGAAAAGGAGAAAATGCTGGTCACCAGCATTTTCTCCTTTTCCCACAATGTTTTCCAAAGTCCTCTCCTTTGAGATAGTTTTAAGTCGTGATTGTGTAGTAAAGGGTTACATAGCAAACAAACAATAATTACCCAGAATTTTTGAAATTATTCAAATGCAGTAGCATATTTGGAATGGTAAAGGAGAGCAAAGTACCTTCAGTTCTGGCCTTTTTCTGTGTCAGTATTGTTAACTGCTTCTTCAGTTTCTTCACGTCCACAAACTGTTCATCTTTTTCCTTCGACAGTCGCACAAGTTCTGTCTGCTGACGGAGCCAAAGTTGTTGTAACTCTACGATCTCCTGATGGCGAGCATCGATAGACTTCTGTAGCGAGTTGATCTGAATCTCTAGTGGTCCTAATTCTACTCCCTAAAACAGTGAAGAAAAAGTAAAGTGAATGAAAGAGAGAAGTTAAATCTGTGTCTGTAAGATAGGTTGTCATTGAATGAGTTTGAATAAGCTGCTGGTAACAAGCATTTTCTCCTTTTCGCATAATGTTTTGTAGTCTACCATTTCAAAGACAAATTCTATAATTTGGGCAATGTTTAAATTGCCATCCACAAATGCTTTCGATTTGGATGAGTCTAGCATTTTGTCATTTGGTATGGATTAACTCTTTACCAAACAACAAAATTTTAGACTGGTCAAAATTGAAAGCATTTGCAGACAACAAATTGAATCTAGCTAAAATAATATTTTCTGTCTTTGATAAGGTTGGAAACAGTGCATTTTCTCCTTTTCACACAAAGTTCTTCTTAAATGTTGTTAAAACTTAGGATTGTGTGGTAAAGGGTTAGGAGCATCAGAACTCTAGCGAAAAATAGAAAAAAAAAAAATCCATTCTTACTAAACATGAACAAATTCTGACATAAACTTGACAAGCAGATCTTCAATGATTGCAATGATTTCACAAAGAAAACATTTACTGGCGACAAATTAAACATGGCTGAAATAATGATTGAAAGGGTAGAAAACAAGGAGAAAATGCTGATTACCAGCATTTTCTTCCTTTCCCTTAACATTCTTAGAAAGGCATCTTTGTCAGGGCTGACAGCACATGTGATTCTTTGGTAAATGGGATGATAACCCTTAACCAGGCAACATATTTTTAAACCAATTTGGAACCATATACCAATTACAATTCAATAGTGGCTTAGATGATGAAATTTCAACTTTGTACGGTAGAAAACGTATTTTGAAAGGTGGAAAATTTTGTAAGGTAGAAAACATATTGGGAAAAGGAGAAAATGCTGGCAACCAGCATTTTCTCCTTTTCCCAAAATGTTTTCAAAAGCTTTCTTCCTCAAGAGTCATTAAAACATGGGATTGTGTGGTAAAGGGTTAAGCAAGGCCTGTTGCAGCTTTGTTTTCCAACAGAATGATGAAGATTATATCAAGAAATCTCAGGAGATGTTCAACTAAGGACCAATCACACTACAAATGAGTGATGCACTGGCAAAAGGGGGCTTAATGCATCTCTATGATCCATCATACCAAGCAAGTCACTCCATGATCATGGATCCATAAAGTCAATTTTGTCCAACCATCAACTGAATCATGAGGTAGACTGGTCTTTTGACATACAGAAAGTTGACCAATAGCGAAAAGTTTCCGCACAGGTCTGCCTGCGTGGACTGTGCAGACTGACCAGGGTCGATACTTTTCGCAGATGCATTAAGCCTCCTTTTCACAGAGCATGGCTCAAACAAATTCTGACAAATGTTTTTTGACGAGTTTTAAATACCAAACAATTGCTGATAAATAAAGAACTTCCTTATCCCCTTCCCTTGGTTGATGAAAATCATTTTGTCAAGATTCAATCCTCTCATTACTAAAAGCTATTTCTATTCTGTTTATGTAGGAAAGCAGCCACCAGCTTTGAAAACATACCCTGTACTGGTAAAAAAGCCTGAAGGGGCACATGGATAGGTGCACTTGTTGCTATTTTTAACTGCAATACTGTTGAAAATAGTTATCAAGATCAAATTTACAAATAATAATGTACTTACACCAGCCTTGCTGATCATCTGTTCCAACTTCTTGTTATACTGATCTATGATATTTTGTTTTCTTTCAATGATGGCGTTACGTCTCACGATCTCTGTCTCACTTCTATTGATAATCTCATTTTGTCGGCCAATCTGGTCATCCAGGTCCTTCGACACTTTCATGAGACGTTCCACACGACCCTTAACATTCGCAACCTCCAACGTGCTTTTAGAGATCTCGTTTTCAACCTCTGCCATTTGAGTTTCCTGTACGAAACACAGATAAATTTGGTTTACTCTTTACACAAGAAAAGAATTTTACACTTGTTCATCTTAAGTGCTTTTGCAGACAACAAGTCAAATGTGGCTCAAATGGTTGAATTCGCCTGTAAAAAGGTAGAAAATATTTTTGGAAAAGAAGACAAATGCTTGTTACCAGCACTTTTTTTTCTCCAAATTTCTTAAAAAGCCTCCTTTCTATAGCACAGAATATTTCAGATTGTTTGGTATGGAATCCTGTAATTTTTCCATTTTTTTATTTTTTTTTCCTCAGTGAAGATCAAGAAAATTTTATAATTATTCACTTTCCAAAGTTCGTGGAATCTGATTACAAATGCAGCCTGAGAACTGAAATATCTGGGTGCTTTGAAATTGACAATATTGTAGGCCGATAATTTCAAAATTTACACCAATGAGCTGAAATTTTCTGATAAAGAAGAAAACATCACTGAAAAAGTACAGGTTGCTTTTTTAACCCTTTCCCAAACGACAAATTTTGGACTGGTCCAAATTGAAAGAGTTTGCAGACGACAATTTTAAATTTGATGAAAATGGCAGAAAGGTCTCTAAAAGGGTAGAAAACACTTTGGGAAAAGGAGAAATTGCTCGTTATGAGCAATTTCCCCTTTTCCCACAGTGTTTTCAAAAGACTTGTACTGCAGACACGTGAAAACCAGGGCTTGTTTGGGAAAGGGTTAAAAGCTATTTCCTGGGATTGTTTGCTAAAGGAATAAGCAGCTGTTTCTAAATGGAAGTCTTAGCATCATAAAAACTAAGAATAAAAACAACCAATTAGTATTAATTGACTCCGAGAGTACAAAAATTTGCTTATACAGTAAAACCTGTATTCAGAGACCAACCAAGTAAGAAAATTGGTCTCTTATGAAAGGTTGTCTTTTAATGCAAGGTTTGATAGAATTATTGTAAGAAGGGACAAACAGCGGTGCCTTTACAGTTACTGGCTTAACTCTTTACCAAACAAAAAATTCTAGACTTATCCAAATTGACACTTGTTGAAGGCCACAAATTTAATCTAGCAAAAATGATGATTTCTATCTTTGAAAGGAAAAGAAACATTGTGGGACAAGGAGAAAATGCTAGATACCAGCATTTTCTAATTTTTGCACAACGTTTTCAAAAGCCTTCATCTCGAGGGTCATTAAAACCCAGGATTTTATAGTAAAGGGTTCATACAGGCAGACTCTAGGTAAGGTCTGGCAGTTCCATGATGCTAAAATATGTCAGCCTTACCAGCTGTTTGGTGAGCTCCCTCTTCTTTCCCGTGAGTTTCTTTGTGTACTGGGCAGCTTTGTCCATGGTCAGCTGACTTCGCATCTTCTCCATGATGTCGTCTTCCAGTTTCACCTTCTCTAAATATTCTCTCTCGATCTGTTTTCTGAGGGCATTCAATTCATTCATACGGAGTGATTTGTCCTGTAAAAATTTAAGGTGGGAAGAAATGAGCCATGCTCTGTGAAAAGGGGGCTTAATGCACTTGAAAAAGTATCGGCCCAGGTCAGCCTGCACAACTGACCTGGACCGAAACTTTTTGATTTTGGTCAATTTTCTGTATGTCAAAGGACCATTCTACCTCCAGATCAAGACGATTGTTAGACAAAATGGACTTTGTGGATCCAAAATTATGTGATGGCTTGCACGGTATAACACATCACAGAGATGCATTAAGCCCCTATTTGCCAGAGCGTGGCTCAAATGATATTTTAACAGAACAGAAACTTTTTTCATGATTTCAGTTTACACCTTTAACCCTTTACCAGACGACAAAATTTTAGCCTTGTCCAAATTGAAGGCATTTGCAGACGACAATTTCAATGTGGCTCAAATGGTGTAATTTTTTTTTACAGGGTAAAAAGAACCAGCATTTTCTCCTTTTCCCACAATGTTTTCAAAGGGCATCTTTCCCAGGGGCGTTGAAAGGCGGCATTGTGCGGTACAGGGATAATTCTTTACCAACAGAGTTTCAGACTTTCAAAAATTCAAATCATTTGTAGATGAAAAAAAAGATGCTGCCGAAATGATGGCGTTTATCTTTGAAAGAGTAGAAAACATTATGGTCACCAGCACTTTCCCACAATGTTTTCTACCCTTCCACTAACAATTTTTGATTTTTGAGTCACATGTTGTCTGCAAATGCTTTCGATTTGGACAAGTCCAAAACCATGTCCTTTGGTGCAGAGCTAACACCTTGCCAGATGACAAAATTGTACGTCTCTGTGAACCGACAGCATCTGCAGACATTTTTAACTAGGCTCAAATGACAGAAATTGTCTTTGAAGGGGCAGGAAGCCTTGTGGAAAAGGAGAAACACTGTTTAACCTTTTACCAAACAATCCCTTGTTCTCACATCCCTGAGGAAGAGGCCTTTTGAAAACATTGTGGGAAATGGAGAAAATGCTGGTAACCAGCATTTTCTCCTTTTCCCACAATGTTTTTCTACTCTGTCAAAAAACCTTAAGTTCAATTGAACCACTTTCAAATTTGTCATCTGCAGATGCTTTCAATTTGGAAGGGGCTAAAATTTATCGTTTGGGAAAGGGTTAAATGTCATAAATTGTCTTTCAAAGGGAAGGAAACATCGTGAGAAATGGTCTTTGAAAGGGCAGAAACATTGTGGGAAAAAGAAGAAAACTGATACATGTGCCACTATTTTCTCCTTTTCCAACAGTGTTTTTAAATGCCTTCTGTATTGTTTTGTAAAATGTTAATCTGCACATACTGTCATGGCCCTGTTTAGACTCTGCTCTGTTTCATGTAAAATTCTCGTATAGGTGGCATATTCTGCGTTGAGGGCCACTTGTTTGTTCTGACATTGGACAAGTTGTTTCTTCACGGTTTCGATATCCCGCTCTGTCTTGTTGAGAATCAGCGTAAGCTTCTCGTTCTGTTCCTGTTCTTTCTGTATGGATTTCTTGTACCCTTCAATCTCCGTCTCCAGGGATAAAACTTTCTGATGCTGCTGACTGGAAAAAATATGTATGACTTTTAGCTCGGCTGTTTTCGAAGAAAATATTGAGGTATTGTCGTAGCACTGCTGTTGCTGTCGGCAACGGTGTTGTTTTTTGCATAAACTCTGACAATTTGTAATATCTCTGTCACGAATGAAGATGTTTACTTCAAACTTGGACTAGTTGATACCTATCAAAAAGGGAACCCATACAACAGGGGTGGGTAACTAACAAAATACTTTTTACATAGTTATGCCCCCTTTTTTTTTTCAGAAATTTAAAGCAACTGCAGCCGAGCATTGGCACCCATATGCAGTGCTCTTGTTAACAGTGTTTTCAACATTATTGTAGTTATATCGCCCCGGCCAGTGCACCTATCTATGCTTTGCTGAAGTTTCTTTTACCAGTATTTTATTCTTCCAAAGCCACTGGTCCCATAAGAAAAAAGGAAGAAAAACTTTTTAAAAGTCTTTTTCTTTCCTTGCTATCAATTACTACCTGCAGATGACTCTTCTTGTCTTGCATTTTAACTCTTTACCAAACAACAAAATTTCAGACTTGCTGAAATTGAAAGCATTTGCAGACAACAAAATAAATGTGACTTTAAAATTGAAATTCATTTTGGGAAGGGTAGAAAACATTGTGGGAAAAGGAGAAAATGCTGGTTACCAGCATTTTCTCCTTTTCCCACAATGTTTTCTACAGGCTCCTTTCTCAGGGTCGTTAAAGTCGGAATTGTGTGGTAAAGGGTTAATGCTTTTGAACATATAACAATAGGAGAAACTGTGAATAATGCTTCCATATTTTCATATTTATTCCAGAGTCAAAACTTCCTGCAAAGTCACTCTAGAAAATTTTTATGATGAGATATTGTAAAGATTTAATACTAGAATACAGGTCAAAAAAAAATTGCAGCCAGAGAAGAAATTGCTTACAAGTAATTTCTGCTTATGCAACTATGTTTTTTGAAACCAACCAGCTTCAATACAAGTAAAGTAGTGGATGGGTTGTAATTTATCAAAAACCAGGCACAGCCTAGGGCTTTCAAACTCTTGCCGGATCTACGATGGCTGCAAAGGCAAGTACAGTTGTGCACTGCCCTTAACTCTTTACCACACAGCAAAATTTTAGATGTGCCCAAATCCAAAGCATATACAGACAACAAATCAAATGTGGCTCAAAGCATGTTTTTTGTCTTTGGAAGGGTGGAAAACATTGTGGGAAAAGATGAAAATGCTGGTCACCAGCATTTTCTCACAATTTTTTTGATAGTCTTCAGCCAAAAGGTTGTTAGAAGTTGGTATTGTGTCGGAAAGGGTTAACAGGAAACCAGCATAAACTGCTTCCTTACTTAAGTGCCTCCAACATGGCCGCATGGGCTTCATCTCGTCTTCTCATACCAATCAAACTGCTGTTCCACTGTTGATACAACTGTTTCTTCTCTAACCCAATAGCCTAGATACAAATATAAATTAACTCTTTACCACTTGTCAAAAATGTAGACTAGTCCAAATTGAAAGCATTTGCAGACATTTTAAATAAAGCTCAAAACATAACATTTGTCTCTTAACCCTTTCCCAAACAAGCCCTGGCTTTCACGTGTCTGCAGTACAAGTCTTTTGAAAACACTGTGGGAAAAGGAGAAATTGCTCGTAATGAGCAATTTCTCCTTTTCCCACAGTGTTTTCTACCCTTTTTGATAACTGTCTGCCATTTTCATCAAATTTAAAATTGTCGTCTGCAAACTCCTTCAATTTGGACCAGTCCAAAATTTGTCGTCTGGGAAAGGGTTAAAGGGTAGAAAACATTGTTGGAAAAGAAGAAAATGCTGGTTACCAGCATTTTCTTCTTTTCCCACGGGGTTAAGTCATGACCTGCAAAAAGTGTCAACCCAGATCAGCCTGCAAAGTCTTCGCTGACTGACCTGGACCAAAACTTTTTGCCAGTGGTCAATTTTCTGCACGTCAGAGGACCAGTCTACCTCATTTGTTATACAAAATGGATTTTATGGATCCATAATTATGTGATGACTTGCTAGGTATAAAGTATCGTATGGATCCATTAAACCCCCTTTTGTCAAAGCATGGCTAAAGTGATTGTATAAAGAATGTTATAAACACAAAAACCATGTTTTAAATGTACTTTCATAAATATAAACTGATTTAAATTATGAATACAGTACATAAGAAATTATTCAGACAAAAGAAATGTCTTTATAGGCTGTTTAACAGTTTGCCAGACAGTCCAAAGTTTTAATTATCTTGTGGAAAGACACTTTTGAAAGCATTGTGGGAAAAGGAAATTCCTCTTGAATATTTTTAAAATCCATCCACTGGATAGCGCCCCAATAGCTGCAAAAAGTAAACAAAGCAGGTGTTTAACTGCATTTGAATGAATTTCAAAATCAGGTAAAAAAATAAACAAAAGACTGAGCAACACGGCAACTTTTGACCTACTTTTGAAATTATTTCTTTGCCAGGGACAAACAATTGGACTGACCGTACAATAACAGGTTGTCACCTTCACAATATTTTCCCTACTTTTAAATGGTATGATAACTTAATGCATTTTAGCACCTGTTTTGTGTATTTTTAGCAGCTACTGGGCCTTTAAGCAGGAGAAATCATGATACGGCTTTTTGCCTTTCAGCTCTGGAGACCATCGTATTTAGCAGAGCAGAAAGGCTTTTGTGCATGGTTACCTGAGAAACATGCATAATAAATTATTTCAAAATCTCCATTTGTCCAGCAATCTGAACAATTTTTCACAATTGTCTGGGAAAGGAAGTTAAATGGATCTCAATTATGCATTAGACGAAGGAAATTGTCCCATAATTATGGATCCATAAAATCCATTTTGTCCAAAAACTGACTAAATCATGAGGTAGACTGACCCTTTGACATGCAGGTAAATGGCCAATAGTAAAACATTTCAAGCAAGGTCAACCTGCACAGATTGCACAGGCTGAACTGGTTAGACACTTTTTGCAGATGCATTAATCTCCTTTTCACAGAGCATGGCACTACTATCCTAAAATCAGTCCAACAGTTTTCAAGAAGAATTCAAAACAAGAGGGCCATGATGGCCCTGGGTCGCTCACCTTAGTAGAGTGCCTTCAAGGTTTTTCTTTGATTTGACCATGTGACCTAGTTTTTGACCGCAGGTGACCCAATTTCAAACTCATATTTCAAGACAAACATTCTGACAAATTTTCAAGTCAATTGAGCAAAAAATGTGGCCTCGAGTGCCCTAAAGATATTTCTTTAATTTGACCTAGTGACCTAGATTATGACCCCAGGTGACCCAAATTTGAACTGGTCTTTGACTATATCAAAAGAAACATTTTAACCAATTTTCAAATCAAATGAATAATAAATGTGGCCTCTAGAGTGCCCACTAGCTATTTCTTTAATTTGACCAAGTGAACTAGTTTATGACCCCAGTTGACCCAAATTCAGACTCATGTGAGATTTTACAAAGACAAACATCTAGTGACCTAGTGTATGGTTCCAGGTGACCCAAATCCAAACTCATCTGGTATTTCATCAAGACAAACATTCTGGCCAAATTTCAGGTCATTTGAGCAATAAATGTGGCCTCCAGAGTGCAAACAAGGTATTTCTTTATTTTGACCTAGTGACCTAGTTTATGGTTCCAGGTGACCCAAATCCAAACTCATCTGGTATTTCATCAAGACAAACATTCTGGCCAAATTTCAGGTCATTTGAGCAATAAATGTGGCCTCCAGAGTGCAAACAAGGTATTTCTTTAATTTGACCCAGTGAACTAGTTTATGACCCAAGTTGACCCAAATTAATCTCATGTGAAACTTTATTAAAACAAACTTTCTAACTAATTTTCAAGGCAATTGAGCAAATAATGTGGCCTCGAGAGTGCCAACAAGGTATTTCTTTAATTTGACCTAGTGACCTAGTTTATGACCCAAGATGACCCAATTTTGAACTCAATGAACTTGTTGCGCTTAGATGGGCAAACAAACTTAGAAGAGAATCACTACATACCAAATATCAAAGCTCTACGCCTTCCAGTTTTAAAGAAGAATTTTAAAGTTTTCCTTCTTTTTTCCTATGTTCAAACTTGTGACCCCTGGGGCTGGGCCAGTTTTGACCCAGGGGCATCATATGAACAAACTTGGTAGAGGTCCACTAGGAAATGCTACATACCAAATATCAAAGCTCTAAACCTTCCTGTTTAAGAGAAAAAGAAATTTAAAGTTTTCCTTCTTTGTTCCTATGTTGGAAATTGTGACCCCCGGGGCGGGGCCAGTTTTGACCCAGGGGCATCATATGAACAAACTTGGTAGAGGTCCACCAGGAAATGCTACATACCAAATATCAAAGCTCTAAACCTTCCCGTTTAAGAGAAAAAGAAATTTAAAGTTTTCCTTCTTTGTTCTTATGTTGGAAATTGTGACCCCCGGGGCGGGGCCAGTTTTGACCCAGGGGCATCATATGAACAAATTTGGTAGAGGTCCACACTGAGATGCAACATACCAAATATCAAAGCTCCACACCTTTCGGTTTCAGAAAAAAAGAATTTTAAAGTTTTCCTTCTTTGTTCCTATGTTCGAACTTGTGACCCCAGGGGCTGGGCCAGTTTTAACCCAAGCAGCATCCTTGGAACAAACTTGGTAGAAGTCCACTAGGAGATGCTACATACCAAATATCAAAGCTCTATGCCTTCCCATTTAAGAGAAAAAAAAAATTAAAATTTTCCTTCTTTGTTCCTATGTTTGAACTTGTGACCCCCGGGGCAGGGCCAATTTTGACCCCAAGAGCATCATATGCACAAACTTGGTAGAGATCCACTAGAAGATGCTACATACCAAATATCAAAGCTCCATGCCTTCCTGTTTCAGAGAAGAAGATTTTTAAAGTTTTCTTTCTTTGTTCCTATGTTGGAAATTGTGACCCCCGGGGCGAGGCCAGTTTTGACCCCAGGGGCATCATATGAACAAACTTGGTAGAGGTCCACTAGGAGATGCTACATGCCAAATATCAAAGCTCTACGCCTTCAAGTTTCAGAGAAGAAGATTTTTAAAGTTTTCCTTCTTTGTTACTATGCTCAAACTTGTGACCCCCAGGGCGGGGCCAGTTTTGACCCCAGGGGCATCATATGAACATACTTGGTAGAGGTCCACTAGGCAATGCTACATACCAAATATCAAAGCTCTAAGCCTTCCAGTTTCAGAGAAGATGATTTTTAAAGTTTCCCCTCTTTGTTCCTATGTTTGAACTTGTGACCCCCCGGGCAGGGCCAGTTTTGACCCCAAGGGCATCATATGAACAAACTTGGTAGAGATCCACTAGGAGATGCCTCATGCCAAATATCAAAGCTCTATGCCTTCTAGTTTTAGAGAAGAAGATTTTTGAAGTTTTCCTTCTTTGTTCCTATGTTGGAAATTGTGACCCCCGGGGCGGGGCCAGTTTTGACCTCAGGGGCATCCTATGAACAAACTTGGTAGAGGTCCACTAGGAGATGCTACATGCCAAATATCAAAGCTCTACGCCTTCAAGTTTTAGAGAAGAAGATTTTTAAAGTTTTCCTTCTTTATGACTATGCTCAAACTTGTGACCCCCGGGGCGGGGCCAGTTTTGACCCAGGGGCATCAAATGAACAAACTTGGTAGAGGTCCACTAGGAGATGCTACATACCAAATATCAAAGCTCTGCGCCTTCTAGTTTCAGAGAAGAAGATTTTCAAAGATTTTGCTTTTTTTTCCTTTTTGTTGCCATGGCAACCAGAGTTGTGGGTGGAATTCAATTCTTTGAACAATTTTGGTAGAGCTTCACCCAAGGAACATCCCTGCCAAGTTTCATCAAGATTGGCCCAGTGGTTTAGGTTAAGAAGATGTTTAAAGAAATTGTTGACGGACGACGGATGCCGGACATAGGGCGATCACAATAGCTCACCTTTAGCACGTTGTGCTAAGGTGAGCTAAAAAGCAAAGGTTGACTACAGACATACAATGATCAATCACAATAGCCTGACTTTCCACTCTTAGTCCTCAGGTCATCTGAAGGTTGTAACATGTTTACAGGGTTAAAGGTGTGAATGCATCTATCTTTGCTTGATCAAATTTTTCAGTCAAAACAAAAATAAGAGTCATGCTCTGGCAAAAGCAGGTTTAATGCATCTCTTTAATACATTGTACGAAGCAAGTCATCAAATCAGTATGGATCCATAAAATCCATTTTGTCTAACAACCGACTACTAGTACATATCATAAGATAGACTTGTCCATTGACATGCTGAAAATTGACCAATCCCAAAAAGGTTTCAACCCATGTCAGCCAGCGTGGACTGTGCAGACTGACATGGGTCAATACTTTTTTTGCAGATGCATAAAAACCTCTTTTCACAGAGCATGGCTCATATCTATTGCTTTCAGTAGAGAGCTACACTCTGACAAAACAGGCTTAACCCTTTCCCAAACAAGCCCTGGTTTTCACATGTCTGCAGTACAAGTCTTTTGAAAACATTGTGGGAAAAGGAGAAATTGCTCGTAACGAGCAATTTCTCCTTTTCCCACAGTGTTTTCTTCCGTTTTCGAGAACTTTCTGTCATTTTCATCAAATTTAAAATTGTCGTCTGCAAACTCTTTGAATTTGGACCAGTCTAAAATTCATCATTTGGGAAAGGGTTAATGCAACTCCATGATGTATTAGACCCAGCAAGTCACCACATAATTTGTGATCTATATACCCATCTTGTTTCACAACCCACTAAATCTTGAGGTAGACTTGTCCTTTTACATGCAGAAAATTGATCAATAACAAAAAGTTTCGACCTATGCCAGCTTGCACGGACTGTGCAGGCTGACATGGGTTGATACTTTTTGCAGATGCATTAAAACCCCTTTTTGCAGAGCATGGCTCGTATCTACTGCTCTCAGAAATACAAACTGTTGATCAGTCAGGTAGACTGTTACCTCCATTTCCATATGGGCTTCCATTAACTGCTCTTTGGCAGCTTTGGTTTCCTCTAGCTGGGCAGTCAGTTGAGCTTCGTACATGGCTATCTCCTCCTTTAGTTTATCTACACGCTCTACAAGTCTGTCCACAAATAAATCCTGTGAGGAAATCGGAATATAAATTTATCATTTTATAGTTATGATTTAGTTTTAACATAATAAAAAGATATTACCCACACTATCCTGTGTTTAATCCGAAAGAAAAGCCTTTGGAAAACATATTGAGAAAAGGACAAATTGCTGGTTACCAGCATTTTCTCCTTTTTCCACCATGTTTTCTACCACCTCAAAGCTGCATATACAGTAAACAGATGCTTCAGCCCTTTACCAGGCAACAAAATTTTAGATTTACTGATATTGAAAGAATTTGCAGACGACAAATTAAATGCTGCCCTAGTGATGAGATTGGGATGTGAAAGAGTAGAAAACATTGTGGGAAAAAGGAGAAAATACTGGTAACCAGGTTCATCAAAACCCAGAACCGTGGGAAAAGGTTAATAGTGAAATATTCTATAAAACCTGACATGGACTTTAACTTGGCATAAGGATGAATAGAGTTGAAGGTTGGTGTCTAAGCTTAGGAAAGTTTACTTGGCCTGGCTCCGGAATTTCATCTGATTCACCTTAGGCTTACCAGACAAAAACTCCTACTTCCTCCCCAATAAGCTTTTAGAATCCATGTTTCAAACCATCTATTCCCTATGTTTGCAGGAAAACAAAAACTAACTGTTACTCCTAAGAGGGCCAAATAAAACCAACACAACTGTTCAACCTTGAAATACGACCCAAATAATTGCAATGTTTCTCTTGTCTACAGTGTTTCAGCAAAGTGGACTGTGTAGATCAAAGATTAGGCTGCAAATTCTGCGCAGCATGATCTTGATCTACACTGGTAGCAAAGGCAACTATGGTCATGAAAAGCACTTTAAGGGTACAAAATATCACACCTGTTTCTGTTTTTCTATTTCCGCTTTAGCCACTTCAGATTCTGCCTTCTCTGCGGCCCTTCTCATAATGGCAATATCAGATCTAACATCCTCTTTCGCATTTTGCATATAAAATAATCTCAGTGCAAGATTTTCTACTTCTCCCTGCAGTTCTGAGGCTGCAAAATACAGAAATAAAGATATTTTGGTTTGTATTAGAGTTTAACGCCATTTTAACAGCTTAGGTTATATCATGGCGGTCAGTGACGCACCCATGCGTTTCCTGGCTTTCTCACACCAGTACTGACACAACTTTCTTTCCAAAGCCATTGACTACTTTTCTCACGTGCATCAGAGGTGAGAGGCAAAAAATCGCCAGAAAGAAAGTTTGTCTCAACCAGGTATCCAACTGGCAACCACCAGGTCATGAGTCAGATACGCTAAAATAAAGATAAATTTTAGATGTCTCCAAATTGAAAGCAACTGCAGACAACTAAGTTACAGTGACTGAAAGGAAAGGCTTTGTCTTCTAACTCTTTACAACACAACAAAACATTGACTTGTCAAACTGAAACCATTTGCAGACAACAATTTAAATGTGGCTTGCATGATGGGGTTGAAAACATTGTGGGAAAAAGAGAAAATACTAGGTTAACAGCATTTTCTCCTTTTCCCACATCTCCAGGAAAGCATGGATAGGTGCACTGGCCGCCGTGATATAACTGAAATAATGTTGAAAACGGCGTTAAACACCATACAATCAACCTTTTCCCACAACTTTTTCCCACAACTTTTTCAAAAGGCTTCTTTTTTAGGGTGGTTAAAAGTCAGGATTGTGTGGTAAAGGGTTACAACACAGCAAAAATGTAGACTTGTCCAAATTGAAAGAATTTGCAGACAACAGTTTAAATGTGGCTTAAATGACGGAATTTGTCTTTGATAGGGTAGAAAACATTGTGAGAAAAGGAGAAAATGCTAGGTTACCAGCATTTTCTCCTATTCTTACAATAATTCAAAAAGCCTCTTTCTCAGGGTGTGTAAAACTCGGGATTGTGCAGTAAATGGTTAAAGAGTAGAAATTATTGTTGGAAAAGGAGACATAATGGTTACTACAGAAATGCTACTTACCAGCTTTTCCTTCACTTCACATGTTTTCAAAATCATTCTTCCTCAGAGTCCTTTAAAATCAGGAAAATGGTTAAATCCTTAAACACAAATGTGATGTGAATGATAGTATTTGTCCTTGAAAAGGCAGAAAACATTTTAGGAAAAGGAGAAAATGCTGGTCACAGCTTTTTCCATAATATTTTCAAAAGGCTTCTTTTAAAACTTGGTATTCTTTGGTAAAGGGTTAAGGCTGATATAATACATGAATATCAGTGAAAATATTGTGACAAAAGGAGAAACTGTTTTTTAATTGATTTCCTCTCTGCAGTTTTAATGACCCTGCTAGTGAAGGCTTTCAAAAACATCATGAGAAAAGAAGAAAATGCTGGTAACCAGCATTTTCTCCTTTTCCCACAATGTTTTCTGTCTAAATCTCAGATTTAGAGTCATGTTTAATTTGTCATCTGTAAATGCTTTCACTTTGGACTGGTCTAAAATTTTGTTGTTCAATAAAGAGTTAAAAATATATCTAACCTTTTTTCTTTTCAGCATTACTGGTAAACTGAAGGTTCTTGTACAAGTCTCGTACATCTTCCAGTTGTTTCTCTTCTTGTTGACGATCCTGCGTGACGACAGAGTAATCGTCGTGTTTTTTCTCCAGCATCATCTGATACCTCGCCAACTCTTGTTGGATTCCATAAAGTTCAACACCCAGATCTTCACGCTCTTTTCGCCGATTTTTCAATGACTCATCCTTGAAGAAAATGTGAATGTAAATATTTTTATTCACCCTTTACCAAACAAACCCGTCGTCACGATTCTGCAGAGGAAGGCTTTTGGAAACATTGTGAAAAGAATAAAATGTTAGTAACCAATATTACTTCCTTTTCCCACAAAGTTTTCTACCATTTTAAAAGCTAGTCCCATCTTTAGAAACATATTCAATTTGTCATCTGCAAATGTGTTGGGCAAGTCAAACCGTTTGTTGTTTGGTAAAGAGTTAACCCTTTCCCAAACAAGCCTTGGTTTTCACGTGTCTGCAGTACAAGTCTTTTGAAAACACTGTGGGAAAAGGAGAAATTGCTCGTAACGAGCAATTTCTCCTTTTCCCACAGTGTTTTCTACCCTTTTTGAGACCTTTCTGCCATTTTCATCAAATTTAAAATTGTCGTCTGCAAACTCTTTCAATTTGGACCAGTCCAAAATCTGTCGTTTGGGAAAGGGTTAATGAAACAAACAATACTCTGTTTTAACTCTTTACCGCACAATGCCGCTTTTTAACGACCCTGGGAAAGAAGCCCTTTGAAAATATTGTGTAAAAAGGAGAAAATGCTGCTGGTAACCAGCATTTTCTCCTTTTCCCACAATGTTTTCGACTCTATCAAAGGAAAATTCCACCATTTGAGCCATATTGAAATTATCATCTGCAAATGCCTTCAATTTGGTAAAGGGTTAACTTTTTAACAAGTTATAAAACTTTAGATTTGTCCAAATTGAAAGCATTTGCAGACAACAAAATAAAAGTGTCTCAAAAATCGAATTTTGCATTTGGAAGGGTAGAAAACATTGTTGAAAAAGGGGAAAATTTTGGTTACCAGCATTTTTGCTTGGTAACAAGCTTTGGTGATAGCCACTGCAACAGGATTCATTTCTCTCTCACTGCTGGTCATTGTTTTGATGATGATTATATAGGAAAGCAGCCAGTGGCTTGGGAAGAATATTGTGTGAAGTACTGGTAAAAGAAACATAGATAGGATACTAGCTGCCATAATATAACTGAAATAAGGTTGAAAACAGCTTTAAACACCATAAAATCAATCAATCACTCAGTTAGGACCAGTCTATTGTCATGTGGGAAAGATTTAAAACATAACACTGCTATACTTACAAGTTCTCTCAATTCAAGAGTGACTTTCTCGTCTTGTTTTGTCAGTTGTTTCTTCAACGCAGCTTGGAATCGTTTCATCAGTGGCTGGAAAACAGAAGCAATTTTCATTTTAACTTAATCTGCTTAATCCTTAACTCTTTACCACATAATCCTGGGTCTGTATTCACCAACCATTCTTAAGAATATTCTTGGTCTTGTTCCCCAAATTTTTCCAAATTTGAAAGTAACACACCTTCTGATTGGCTAAACTATTTGGTTTAGCCAATCAGAAGTTGTGTTACTTTCAAACTTGGAAAATCTTGAAGAATAAGTCTAAGAACGTTCTTAAGATTGGTGGGTGAATACAGACCCTGGCTTTTAACGAGCCTGAGAAAGAAGCCCTTTGAAAACATTGCGGGAAAAGGAGAAAATGCTGGTATCCAATACATAAATCACTATTTAAGCTACACTTAATTTGTCGTCCGCAAATGCTTTCAATTTGGTCCGGTCTAAAATTTTGTCGTTTGTTAAAGGGTTAATCCTTTACCAAACAACCCTAAGTTTAAATGAAACTGAGGAAGCAGCTTTTGAAATCATTGTGGGAAAAGAAGAAAATGCTGGTTACCATCATTTTCTTCCCTTCCCACAATGTTTTCAAAAGGCTTTTTTTTCCCAAAGGATTATTAAAACACAGATTGGTAAAGGGTTAGAAAATAATAATTACAGACTAGTTTAAACTTAGGTGTTTTGCATTGATTGTCAAAAAAGAATTATACTTTTTTAACTCTGTACCAAACGACAATATTATAGACTTGCCCAAATTGAAAGCATTTGCAGACGAAAAATTAAAGATGGCTAAAATGATAAAATTTGTCCCTGATATGATAGAAAACATTGTGGGGGAAAAGGAGAAAATGCTGGTTACCAGCATTTTCTACTTTTCCCACAATATTTTCAAAAGGCTCCTTTCTTAGGGTCGTTAAAAGTCAGGATTGTGTGGCAAAGGGTTAATCACTCTAGATGAATTCTTTCTCGTCAAGTAACCAGTATTGCTCCTGTGATGTTGGTTATTTGGATAGTTTCAAATATTGATTTTAGATTAGGAAACACCCTTGACTTAGCTTGACGTCTTTGGAAAACAAGAGCACCGCATGCTGGTTCCAATGCTCGGCTGCAGTTGCTTTTAGAAATAGATTGATTTTCAGCGAATATTCTAAGTTGAAAGGGACATAACTGTGTCAAAAATATTTTGATGATTACCTGCCCCTGTTGTACAGGTTCCACTTTTGGTTGTTAACAACTAGCCAGTATTTGAAGTATATATCTTACATAATGACAGAGATATTAAAAAATGTCAAAGTTTTTGCACGATGACGATGCTGATGCAGACAGGGCGATGACAATACCTCAACATTTTCTTCAAAAACAACCCAGCTAAAAATATTTTTTTCTCTTGCGCTAACATGACCAGGGTCTGTATTCATAAACCATTGCTAAATGAATTTTCGGTCCCATTCTCAAGAATGTTCTAAATAACAAAGTAACCCAATCTTTGATTGGCTAAAACAATTGGTTTAGCCAATCAGACATTGTGTTACTTTCTAAATCTAGAATAGGATGAAGAATGCAATTTAGAATGGTTATACTTACATGATCAAGTTCTCATGAATTTTCTAAATTTCAGAGTAATCCAATTTTTGATTGGCTGACAGCATTTGGTTTAGCCAATCAGAAGATGTGTTACCTTTTAAATCTAAAATAGGATGAAGAATGGGGTTATGAAGGTCATACTTACATGATCCGGTTCCAGGACAACCATAACGTTACTTTCAGTATCACTTCCATCATCCGACTCTCCGCCATCATCATCCTCTGCCTCTTCTTCATCATCATCTCCATCACTGTCCCCATCATCCCCGCCTCCTGGGGGACCTGACCCCTGCTGAGGGACCATGGCCCCTACCCCCATATCCTGAGGGGGTTCTCCAAAGTCCTGGTCTTGTTCATCAGGCCCTTCTCCAAAATCTTCAGCATTTTCAAAGTCAAACTGTTCTTCAGCTGTAAATTGGTTTAAAAAAAAAGAATAAGCTGCACTATGGCTAAAGGGGGCTTAATGCATCTCCATGCTGCATGGCACCAAGCAAATCATCACATAATTATGAATTCATAATATCCACTTTTTGAAACACCTGACTTAACCCTTTCCCAAATGACAAATTTTGGACTGGTCCACACTGAAAGAGTTTGCAGACGACAATTTTAGATTTGATGAAAATGGCAGAAAGTTCTCAAAAAGGGTAGAAAACACTGTGGGAAAAGGAGAAATTGCTCAATTTCTCCTTTTCCCACAGTGTTTTCAAAAGACTTGTACTGCAGACACGTGAAAACCAGGGCTTGTTTGGGAAAGGGTTAATCATGAGGTAGACTGGTCCCTGGACATACAGAAAATTTACCAACAGCAAAAAGTTTCCACCATGATTTAGTCATTCAGAAGAATTAGACAAGGAATATTCTTAAGAATGGTCGTTGAATACAGACCCAGGTTCTATATACAGAATATGTGCATAATGTTATATTATATGTTAAATATTATATTGTATATCAAAAATATCTGACGAGGTTGGGAGAATTGATAATTGTCGAGCCTTGGTAAGACAATTATCAATTCTCACAATCGAGTTAGATATTTTTGATTTACAATAACACTATGTATGTATTCTATTTATCATTTCACACCTGAGTTGTTAGTGTTTATTATATTGTTAACATGTGTCTGACAAAGTTAATCCATTTCTATCAGAACTACCATTTCAAAATGGCATTGCCCACAAACAGTAATGTATGGTAGTAATAAAACATCCGAAAATTATGATTGAGATCGCTTTGGATTATTTTATTTGAGAAAATGCAGTAAACAGGCATTCAAATGATGTCACAGGCAGGAATTAGGTGGGCAAATCATTGGAAAGTAGAGCGCATGCCATGACACAATTCTTTTTGCGCGAACTTTCTGTAGTTATCATTATCATATTTGGAATACATTTCATTCATATTTGGTGAATGAGGACAGACTTACTGGAAGATGCGATTATAGAAATATCCATGCTATATCAAAAATCTATAAATATCCATGGTAAATCAAAACTAAATATGGCCTATGTGTTATTGCATGGATATCAGGTTAGTTGAAAGATAAATAATGCTACTTATCCATTCACAGGTATGAAACTGTGACCTATTGATTTCATGCTTTTCTGTCTAGAAAATTTTCCACTACGATTTCTCCTGTGTCAATGAATGATAACTTTACTGCATTTATACTTGTAAAAACATTGTGGCAAACAAAGAATTGTTTCTTATTCCTTCAGCAACATATGTTTTCAAAAATCAGGAAGGTAGGAAGGAAAAATGCCGTATCCAACTACTACCTCCAACATTTTCCTGGGTTGGTTCCTGTCTGCTAGACTGTGGTCTTGAAGCTGGTTTGGAGGCACTAGCAGGTCGGGAACCTTTCAGAGACTCTGGCCTGTCTACAACTTCCTCTGTTGGCTCCCTGTCCATATTTTCTTGTTCAGCAGGTTGTTCTTCAGGTAGGGTACCATCAGCTCCAGATGGTGGTCTGTTGGAGCCTGCACTTCTGCCAGACTTGGCTGTGCCTGGCCTGGAACCAGCCTTGGCAGATGCAGGTCTAGAGCCTCCTTTAGAGCCTAAAAATAGCAAAAATGTTTTAAGCCTTAACCACACTTCAAAATTTTGGACTCATCCATATTGAAGGAATTTAAAGACGACAAATCATATGTTTTTCAAATTATAGCATTTGTCCATGAATAGGTAGAAAACGTAGGATAGGGAGAAAATGCTGGTAACCAGCCTAACTCCCACAATGTTTACAATAGGTGACTACCTCCTGCTAACAACTTGTATTTTCATATTACGGTGTCTTTCTGAAAACATTGTGGCAAAAAGAAAAATTGCCTTTACCATACAATCCCGACTGTTAACAACCCTGAGGAAGAAGGCTTTGGAAAACCTGGAAGGCAAAGGAGAAAATACAATCATTTTCTCCTTTTCCCATGATGTTTCCCACCATATCAGGAGCACATTTCCACATTAGGCCGTATTTAACTTGTCATATGCAAATGCTTTCATTTTGGACATTTTGTTGCGTGGGAAAGAGTTGAAAGCACTATCACCTTCAACCACAATGTTTTCACACGTTTTCGAGTATTAAATCTTTAGACATACATTCCTTTTTTACAAGGAAGTTTTCAAAGCCCTATGCTACCAACTGTATCAGAAGGCAACAAATCTGGAAACAAAATTCGATAAATACCAGCAGCTGATTGAGGTCTTGATGGTGGTTTGCCAGATGCGGGTCTTGAAGACTGTGCCGGTGGTTCAGCACCATCAGCCTGCTGTGCCGTACCTTCATCCATGTTACCTGATTTTCTAGATGCTGCTGAGGCTGGTCTGAAAACAAATATGACATATACAAGAAATCTTTACCTATTACTAGACCCCTAATCTGTGTTTTAATGACTCTGAGTGTTACATTATTTTATCAGTGTGAGGCCTACCATCACTATATAGGTCATGCTCTGGCAAAAGAGGATTAAATGCATCAACAAAAGTATCAATTCAGGTCAGCCTGCCTAGTCCCTGTGTTGTACTGACATGCTAAATTGTTAAATTTTCTGCATGGCAAAGGACCATCCTACCTCCAGGTTCAGTCAGTTATTAGACAAATGGATTTTATGAATCCATAATGATATCATGACTTGCTTGGTATATACTCCATCATGGAAATGCATTAAACCACCTTTTGCAAGCTAGCAACTCATGCAGTCTTTGTTACTTTAGTTGATCCTCTTTCGGGTCCTAGGCTACAAAGTTAAACAGTTAATACATTTACTACCATTGTTTCATCTATGATAATCCCAAAATATGTATCAGGGTCCATATTCACCAACTATTCTTAAGAACGTTCTTAGACTTATTCTTTAGGATTTTCCACATCTGAAAGTAACACAACTTCTGTGTTACTTTCAAATGTAGAAATTCTGGAGAATAAGACTAAGAATGTTCTTAAGAATGGTTGGTGAATCTGGGACCAGGTTATAAAACTAAGAAAGGAGGCTTTTGAAAACTTTGTAGGAAAAGAGGAAAATGCTGCTCCTACCTTATGAAAGATAATTCCATCATTTAAGCTACATTTAAATTGTCGTCAGCAAATGCTTTGGATTTGGACAAGTCTATATTTTGTCCGTGAGGTAGAGTTAATACTTGGGATTCTACATGAGTGTAATGGTTGTTGGATGATTTCAGTTGTTTACCACGTAATACTGGCTTTAAACAACCCTAAGGAGGAAGCCTTCTGAAAACATTGCTGAAAAAGGTGAAGGCTAACCCTAACTCCTTTTCCCTAAATTTTTTGTACCCTTTCAAAGATGCAACCCATCACATGAATTCTTTTTAAAACGTCCCATGCAAATGTTTTCAACTTGAACAGTCTACAATTTTGTTGTCTAGGAAAGGGTTAAACAAGCAGCTCAGTTGATATGACACTTCCTGCTAGAGAGGAGTCCTGAGTACAAGTCATATACCTACTGCAGTTTCTCCCCTTGATTTTTCGCTTTACTGGCTTTTGCATTGACAATCACACAGCATAAGTATTGATACAAACAGGTAAAAAGGCTTGCTTAAGGAGAAATATAACCCTTTACCACACAGTCCCGATTTTTAACGACCTTGAGGAAGAAGCCTTTTGTAAACATTGCGGGAAAAGGAGAAAATGCTGGTAACCATTTTTCTACTCTATCACTGATAGAAATCATCACTTGGGCTACAATTTTTTTGTTGTCTGCAAATGCTTTCAATTTGGACCAGTCTAAAATTTTGTCGCTTGGTTAAGCATTAAAGGAGTGTGACAATTGTTGAACTCAGTTGAAAATATATCAAGTGGTCCAGGAAGTCAACTGGTAGCTACCTGTTTCACTAGTAATTGGGTTCAGGGTTTGATTCTCCTACTTACAACTTTTTCACCCCTTGATTTTTGAATTATCATTACAACAAAGTAAATAAGTCAATACAGGCAAGCAGCAGTGAATGGTTTTTCAGACTTGTAAAGACTAATAGCTCCTGAAAATTTTGAAAGGAAGGAGTGTGGTGGTTATAATCAGTAAAAGAGACTGGTACCCAAAGAGACAAGTGATATGGGAAGAACTACTGTACCATTCTGTTCACAATAGGTCTCTTGTTCAAGTAACTAGTTTTTACTAATTTGCATTTAAACATGTGCGAATCTGACAGATCACATATTTTTCATTAGTTTTGATTTCCCTACATGATTTACAATATAAAGTTTGGGCGGTGAGCGATTCCCCCCCTCCCCAATTTAGAGAGCAAAAGAAATTTAAATTGAAATCCCTTAGGCAAACTTAAAGGTCACCTATGCTATCCCATGTAAATATGCACTTATTCAGGGTTCGACATTAAGGCAAGTCCAAACGACATTGTCTAGTAAGCCATCGGTTCGGGCTAGTTGAGACTGCGTCGAGCTACCCGAATGGTCTAGCGCAAAAAAAATCAAGAAATTTGTATTATTTTCATGCATTAATCCCATAATTAACCGATGGCGATCATTGAATCAGCCGTTCACTGAAGAAGATCTCTAGCATACATGTACGTAATAAGATGGTTAAATCGCTGAGAGTGTATTGAAAACATTTTTTTTTTTCAACAGGAAAACTGTCAATTGTTGCGCATGCGCGGTATTCCATTGTTAAGGGAAAAACCAACTTTTGATGGCTAGATCTATTTTTAGACTGGTAGCCTGTTACTGTTTGTCGTTATCGGATGGTAACGTTAACAAAAGGGGTACAAGTTTGATATATTTCTAGTCCAGATTAAAAGTCGTAAAATTTATCTTGATGTTTATCTTTTTTCTCCTTCATTACCACACACTTTTACCAAGATTGTCTTATGTCTAGGTGGATTTAAGAAATATAAAGTGAAAAGATAGTTTCCTTTTTGACGACAACCGAAAATGAGTCTTCCAGTTGTTTACATAGGCAACGAAGCAGACGACGCGCGAAGATGTCAAACCTATATAAGTTTGGATTCACATCTGATCGAGGCGGAGCTGAAGCTCAAAATGAAAATCCAAAATGAAAAAATAAAGCTGAATCAAAACAAAAGTATGAAAAAAATAAAAGGAAAAGGTCATTTTCTACTAAATGGAAGGATGCATTTTCTTGGCTGGACTTCAAACTTGTTCTTCATTTTTCAAAAATGGTCTAGTAGAAATCTCAAGTGGTCTAGTAAAAACTGTAAGTTACTAGTCCACTGGTCTAGTTGAAAAAAATGTTGAAGTCGAACCCTGTTATTATTCGTGAAGTATTACGCCCGCCAAATGGAGTTGTCCCATAGTTTTGAAATGCTAATAGTCTTTTTGCAACCTTTAACCCTTTCCCAAACGACAAATTTTGGACAGGTCCAAATTGAAAGAGTTTGCAGACGACAATTTTAAATTTGATGAAAATGGCAGAAAGGTCTCAAAAAGCATAGAAAACACTGTGGGAAAAGGAGAACTTGCTCGTTACGAGCAATTTCTCCTTTTCCCACAGTGTACTGCAGACACGTGAAAACCAGGGCTTGTTTGGGAAAGGGTTAATGTCTTCGTTTCACAGGTGGTCATTGTTTTTCGAAAAAGAACACTTGCACTTTTACACACAGCAATCGATTTTTATCGTGACAATTTGACGGTGAAACTTTGAAGTACTCTGACAGATTCAAGTCAAGTCAGGAATTGGCAATTAACCGATTTTCAGTCAAATGCATCTATATGTTAGTACAGCATAAAAATAAAATAGCTAAATTTCATTACCTTTCCTCTTGATCTGCCATGATGTTGATATGTTGCTATGCAGGAAATAACATTATGAGGAATTGTGGTACTTGAAGTGACCAATGAAAATCGCCAACACAAAAATAACACGAGCCCTCACCATTTGGCATACTTTGAGTTTTCCCCTGGCCACTATCTGTCCAAAAGTGTAGATAAATTCGTCAATTATTACGGAATCAATATGCTGTCATAATCAAACGAAAAACAGAGCCTGTATCGCATACTGTCTATAGATTTGAAATAAGTGCGAAAGAGATAGATCAGTAAGTCAAATTCATGAGCTTGTGAATTTTTTTTATGTTTTATTTTTTTAAATTTATACGTCAATAATCAAATAAAAATGTAAACATGGGCTGCATGTGCAAATCAAGGCTTCAATATTTATGGGCAATTTAACTTTGTCAACGTACCCTTCTAGTTTTATAATTCAGTAAAAGTCATAGAAAAGCAATTACTCCAGTTCAAAGTAGACATTGTAGTGAATATATGAATTCTTTTAAAGATTTTCCATAGTTATTGTGAAATTAGTCTGAAATCCTATTACAGACCTACCAGTTTCTTCGTGTTAGAAATGACTGGGTTGAATGATATTGGCCTGAAATGAAAATTACCAGTATCATATTAAGCTTCTACGGAAAAGGGGGGATTGTTTCTTATAAGCTGTTGCACTTATAGAGAACCCCGTCTCTACAAAAATGTATAAAAGAAACAGTCAACTTTAGGTTCTCTGAATACAGAGTTCAGGGGTCCTGGCAGTCCAGTCTGAGGTAAGCGATGACATCAGGCTCCCTGTTGGGTATATGTGTTATCAGAAGTCAAAAACTTGGGGTAAGTATCATCAAGCAGGCTGAATACTGGTGGGGCACACACCCGGGTTAATGTCTACACATGAGCAGGATGGGCAAGTGGATTGCTACTGGATAATGCTATGAATAGTACAGAGGACTGTCCCAGAAAGTGATATTAGTTTTTTATTGGTCGGCTCCGGGTACAGATACGATCATGAACAAAAATCTTGCGCACAGATTTTGTGCGCACTTTGAAACTCTCTTAAATATTCCACCAATAATATAGGACAAAATTAGAATTTGAACAAAGACTACCTGTTGCTTAACCCTTTCCCAAACAAGCCCTGGTTTTCATGTGTCTGCAGTACAAGTCTTCTGAAAACACTGTGGGAAAAGGAGAAATTGCTCGTGATGAGCAATTTCTCCTTTTCCCACAGTGTTTTCTACCCTTTTGGAGAACTTTCTGTCATTTTCATCAAATTTAAAATTGTCGTCTGCAAACTCTTTCAATTTGGACCTGTCTAAAATTCATCATTTGGGAAAGGGTTAAGTATTCAATAATCATAGTTTCAGGTACAGATTTTCTCAATTTAAATGCTAAATGTATGTTAAAAAAAGTTTTATTCTGTTGCTCTAGGTTTTTACTCAAAATACACACAAAATGGCCACCATTAGTTCTTTTCGAGATTTACATATTATAAAAGACTTCTATCAGCGCTTTAGGTAATGAAACGTTTAATAATTTGTCCTTGGTCATATGTTACACTAAAAATTAATTCTATTTTGCTGTAATATAGATTAAACTGGCAAAACAGAAAGTCAGTACAGCTCTGTAACTTTGCTACTGGAAAATTTTGAATGGACTTGAGATGGTGCCATGCACAATAAATGTCCAAATAAGAAAAGAAGCACCGTAAGTGCCTCATTGTTGAGACTAACTTTATGGGTTGTCCATCAACAACTCTTTCCTAACATTCAGACAAGTTCTGATGACATAATGATGGGTTTATTTTTGATTAGGAAGAAAACATGGTAGAAAAAAAAGCTTGTGGCTTTGGAAGATTTTTGTATGAAGCACTGATGGAGGAAACTGAAGGAAAGCATGGATAGGTGAATTGGCTGTAACCAAATAATTTATATAGTATTGAAAATGGCATTCACCATCATGCAAATGAAGTGTGTTGTCTGCAAATGCTTTCAATTTGGACAAGCCTACCACTTTGATAACCTGAAAAAAGAAGACTATTGAAAAAATAGTGGGAAATGGAGAAAATGCTGGTAACCAGCATTTTCTCCTCTTTCTGCAATGTATCCTACCATTCATAATATAAGTTTTTATTTTTTATTAAAATCTGCAAGTGCTTTCAATTTTGACAAGTCTGAGATTTTGCTGTTTGGCAAAGAATTACTTGATTATCTTTGTGCCAGGAAGGAAGCTGATACATCAATACATTTCTGGGAAATCCTATTTGTTTACTCATTTCCATATAACCCTTTACCTAAAAATCCTAAGTTTTATTTACCGTGGGAAGACCTTTTAAAGGATTGTAGGGAAAAAAGAGGAAATGATTGTTACATTCTTGCAAAGAGAAATCCCATCCTTTGAGCGACTAAAAACATTTTGAACAAGTCTAGGATTTTGTCATCTGTTAACTCTTTACCACACAAGGAAAATGTAAACTTGCTCAATTAGAAAGCGTTTGCAGACAACAATATAAGTGTGGCTCAGCTATTGGAGTTTGTCTTTGAAAGAGTAGAAAATATTGTAAGAAAAGGAGAAAATGCTGGTAACCAGCATTTTCTCCTTTTCTCACAATGTTTCCAAAGGACTCCTTCAAGGTCATTAAAACTGAGGATTGTGTGATAAAGGTAAGTATTTGAATTTGGCTCTGACTTTTTTATTTGAAGGTCTTCTCGGCATGAAAATGAGACAGTAAGGCAGTGAAAAATGGCCTTCAGTAGTATCTTCAAGAAAGCTTCCAGTTTGTTTGGATTTAGTTCCACGAATCTAAAACCTCCACCACTGGATGGGGAGATCATTTATTGCAAGAACAATGTCTGTGTTCACCCTCCAGCGACCTTGACCTCGGACAAAGAGGAGCACCATCAGGGGTACTTAACGATCAGATCAACAAGTGACAAGGTTGGTATGTCTGTGATATGTGCATGCTGTTTTTATTGTAATGGGAGATTATTTCTTCCTTTCAGCATAGCTTCTTCCCGTATAAAATCAATACCTAGCAACTGCATTAGGGAGAATTTTCTTTGGCCAAGTGGTTAGTGTATTGGTCTTTTTAGCCTCGATAAACGAGGATCTTCACTGCACAGGTTCAAATCCCAGCCGGACCGTTTCGTATTTCAGCTGTGCTTTGTTGTGAACTTCCATGTTTGGAACATTATAAGCTCGAATTTACATATTATGTTATACCCCATTTCCAACCTGCTTAGCAATTTTGTGTCAGTTCAGTATCTCTTGAATGCCTTGTTTAATCTTGAAAACAATTCTCCACCGTGTGCACCTTGATGAGACGTTAGGGAGCAGAAGTTTCAGACTCCATTCTCCAAGGTGAAGGTCACAGAAGGGGTTTGGGTCAAAAGTCACATGCTCTTAACTCTTTACCAAACGACAAAATTTTAGAATGGTACAAATTGAAAGCATTTGCAGATGACAAAATACAAACAAATGAAAATTTTAAATATCTTTTGTGAAGGATAGAAAACATTGTGGGAAAAGGAGAAAATGCTGGTTACCAGCATTTTCTCCTTTTCCCACAATGTTTTCAAAGGGCTTCTTTTACAGGGTCGTTAAAAGTCGGGATTATGTGGTAAAGAGTTAAATGCTGTAGTGTCTATATCTCTTGAAAATCCTGATCTAAATTTTTAAAAAATGGTTCTTGCCTTTGTGCACATTGGCGAGGAGAGGTTTCAGACCCCACGCTCTTAGGTCAAGGTCTCAGCAGCGTGTCAATGTTGACATTGGCTTGAAAGCTTTCTTCCAGGGTTAATTGCCGCATTTTGCAGAGCTCTTCTTTTTTAATTATACAGACGGTAATCTTGGGGCGGAGTACCAGCCTCTTTTACCAGAGGTTCCAAACTCTAATCTTGCAGTGAGCGGGGACAACTTTTGGAGAATGGGCACACACAATCAGTTAATATTGCATAATTCCACCAAGGGATTGTACATAATAGCTTGCAGTCTTTGTCTCATACCTCTCACAAGATGTTGAAACAGCTTGATCAGTAGCCTCTGCCATGAGGCCAAGGGATACCTCAGCATAGTTGATTTCAGAAGCAACAGACTGGTGTGTTTGTGTATGCAGCAGCCAGATTCTAATTTCCAACCCATTTCATACCATTCTTGTGAGAAAATCAACCCCAGTAAAAACCAGGGGATGCAACACTATTTTCACTGTATATATTTTGTGTACCAGCTGACTGAATCTGGGTGTAAAATGGTCCTTAAAATTGCAGAAAATTTAACTGAATAAAAAAAGTTTCTACCCTGTTCTGTTAGCCTGTTCTGAGTGTACAGGCAAACCTAGATCAATACTTTTTGCACACACAATAAGCCCCTTTTCACTGAGCATGACACATATATGAGCCATGCTCTGTGAAAAGGGGGGCTTACTGCATCTGCAAAAAGAATCGACCGAAGTCAGCCTGCGCAGTCCGTGCAGGCTGACCTGGTCCGACACTTTTTGCTAATGGTCAGTTTTGTGCATTTCAAAGGACCAGTCTACCTCATGATTCCATTTAATGTTAGATAAAATGGATTTAATGGATCCGTAGTTATGTGATGCCTTGCTTGGTATCGTACATCACGGAGATGCATTAAGCCCCCTTTTGCCAGAGCATGGCCCATATATTATTATGTTACATTATAATGCACAATAATACTGTTGCCTCTCTTTAACTCTTTACCACACAACAATGATTTAGACTGGTCGAAATTCAAATCATTTGCATATTAAACTTGGCTGAAATTATTTGATTTATATCTGAGAGGTTGGAAAACATTGTGGGAAAAGGAGAAAATGCTGGAAACCAGCATTTTCTCCTTTTCCCACAATGTTTTCAAACGGTTTCTTTCTCGGGTCGTTGAAACTCAGGATTTTGTGGTAAAGAATTAAATAACTTTTTCTTCATAAGATGATGTCCATTTATTGTAACACATAACCAACTCCAACAAACTTTTTTTTTTCACCCAGCTTATGATTGTCTAAAATTAGCCTGTTTTGAGGTTTGATGATCATGTTTGTATGATTTCGCAGGTGAATGGACCATCTTTAATTTTGACCTGGATTCCAAACTCGACCCTCAGAAAAAACACAAAGAGCATAGAGAATAGTCCAAATAGATCACAGGGTGTCACACCCAAAACAAGCCCACTTCGTCGCACCCCTAGACAAGAATTTGCCAAACCGGATGGTGATGTCACAACTCCATCAACAAGTATAACTAGTAACTCACCCATGGAGTGCTGTATATCGTTTGGAAGTGACTTTGGTGATCCAAACAGGCGTAAAAAATACAGTTTAGAAAGTACAAACTCCGAGATCTCATATTTATCAACTGGCATGAGTCCAGATAGCGACGATCAGAGGGTTGCATTAAAAACAAATAACCATGAAGAATACAAAGACTCTTTTTCCTATGGAGATTCCGTTAAAAACAACCAAAAGGTGATTGGTGCTCAGAGTAAAGATATGAAAATTGGACAACATGTAAACAACATTTATGCGAAAAATTTGTCGAAAATCAACAATGATATCAGTAATCTCACAAAGGCTGTAATGGAGGGAGAAGCTCAAACGGATGTTGATAAAGAAAGTGCAAGAGATGTCCATAGTGTCAGTGAAGCACAAACAGCAAAACTTAAAGGCAAGCTGCTGAAGAAAACAAAAATCAGAACAGATTCTGGTAGGTCTGTAAGTATAGAAATGGAGGGTGACAATTTGATTGTAGTCACGGAAGATTTAGTTGACGATGTAATCGTAGACAATAAAGATACCACTGGCAACCTTAACCATGAGAACAATGGTGACACAGGGTCTTTAGAAACGGAACAAAATGGCTTTAATGGAAACACTGAATTAGTGAACAATTCTCAGGTAGACACAAATTTTGGCATTTATGGAATGACAAATGAGGACCATTTGAATAATAAGTTAGCTCCAAAGATAAGCAGCAGTGCAGAATCACATACCAGCTCTGGCATGTCAGTCCCGTCTCACCCACAAAGCTTAAACCTCAGTGCAATAAATACATCATTACCGGGTAACGGTGAGTGCAGTCATCACATCACAACCCCCGACATTTCTGTCACGCGATTACACAATTCTTCCGGATCATCAACAACCACATCCGGCCCTGACTCTGAGCCGCCCAGCCCTTGTTCATCATCACCAACCTCGACGGCCTGGGAACCAAGTACAAATCTCGATTCACCATCCAGTTGTGATTCAATGGCACATAATCTTCAGTTTCCAGAAAATTCTTTGGATAAAAACAGACTAGAGAAGGAGAAAAAAACAGCCAAAGAACAAGTGTGTGGAGTTTTCTCAGTGGACTTAGGTAGGTGGTGTTACAGCTGTAATTTGGACTGTAAAAAATTGACTTTTCTTTATCTCTTTACCAGACCACAAAATTTTAGACTTATCCAAATCGATTTGTTGCTGACAACTTATTCTTTTATGGCCTGGCCAGGTAGCTCAGTGGGTAGCGTACCTTGTGACCTGGTGGTTGTGGGTTTGATACCTGGTTCTTTTTCCAGCGAGTTTTAGCCTCTCGCATCTGTTGCATGTGAGAAAAATAGTTAGTGGCTTGGAAAGAGAGAAGTATCAGTACTGCTGTGAGAACGCCAGGAAACACATGCATAGGTGGACTGGCCTTCATGACATTACGAAAGCTTTTTAAAATGGCATTAAACTCCAATACAAATAAGCAAATTATCCCTCTATTAAACAATTCAGAGTTTTAATGACCCTGGGGAATAAGGTTCTTGAAAACAATGTGGGAAAAGAAGAAAATGCTGGAAACCAGCATTTTTTTCTTTTTCCACAATATTTTCTACTCTGTCAAAGACAAATTTCATCAAGTGAGCCACATTTGGTCTGTTGTCTGCAAACGCTTTGAATTTGTCCTCGTGTAAAATTGTGTCCCATGGTAAAAAATGAAATGTGGCTCAATTTGATGAAATAGCCAACTTTTACAAATTGTTAGAATGTTTTCATGTCTTTCAAATACAAACCTCATCATGGACGCTACGTTCAATTTGTTGTTTGCAAATACTTTGGTTATGTTGTTTGGAAACAAGATTAGAGAAGGGAACAAACAAAAATAATGGCCTCTAACATCAGTCGGCTGATTAATGCAAGCATGAACACATTCAAAGGTTAAATTTAGAAATGCTAATTAGAAGTGGCTGCTCCTTGCAGGTGACCTTCATCGCAGGTTTGGCTATCTATCTGAACCAACAAAATCAACTTAGAGTACATCAACAGTCAAGTATAACCCTAAAATTAAATAAGACCTAAAATTAGATCTCGAGTTCATTTGATTTAGCTAGCCAATTAAATTTTGTACCAGATTTGTCCGTAATAATAGTGTTTTTGTTATTTCATTGGTTACAGTTACACCGTGGCAAAAATATCACTAACTAGGCTAGCACCTTGAAGCATTGCTAGTGCTATAATAGGGTATCACTTGGGGAAAGGGAGGTGATTCTTTACCACAGGACAAAATTTCAGATGCATCTAAATTAAAAGCATTTGCAGACATCAATTTGAATGTGGTTCAGATGATGAAATTTGTCTGTGAAAGGGTAGAAAACATCATGGGAAAAGGAGAAAATGCTGGCTACCAGCATTTTCTCCTTTTCCCACAATGTTTTCAACGGTCTTCCACCGAAGCTAGTTAGAACTCGTGATTTTGTGGTAAGAGGTTAATACCTTTATATAATGCATTACAGCAAGCAAGATTGTAGCATGCTATGGATCTGTTTTGTCGAAAAGTCTAAAGAAACATGTGATAGAATTGTCCTTTAACTTGTAGCAAATTAATAAGTCGCAAAAAGTTTCCTGGCTGCCCAGGCTGGTATGGGAAGATACTCATTTTTTGCAGATGCATTAACCCTTTACCACACGACAAAATTTTACAGTGGTCCAAATTGAAAGCATTTGCAGACGACAAGTTAAATATGGCTCAAATGGTGAGATTTGTCCGTAATAGGACAGAAAACATTGTGGGAAAAGGAGAAAATACTGGTTACCAGCATTTTCTCCTTTTCCCACAGTGTTTTCAAAAGGCTTCTTTCTCAGGGTCATTAAAAGTCGGGATTGTGTGGTAAAGTGTTAAACCACCTTTTCACAAGGTATGACTCTTATATAGAGGGCGGAGCATTTCCAGAGATGTGCTGTTTTGGTTTAATTCTTTACCATACGAAATGTAGACTTGTCCAAATTGAAAGCATAATGCAGATGGCAATTTAGATGTGGCTTAACCCTTTACCACACAATCCTGACTTTTAACGACCCTGAAAAAGAATCCTTTTAAAAACATTAACACATTGTGGGAAAAGGAGAAAATGCTGGTAACCAGCATTTTCTCCTTTTCCCACAATGTGTTCTACCCTTTCTAAAACCAATTTCAATTTTTCAGTCACATTAATTTTATTTTGTCGTCTGCAAATGCTTTCAATTTGGACCAGTCTTTGTCGTTTGGTAACGGGTTAAATGATAAAATTTGTTCTTGATAGGATAGAAAACATTGTGGGGAAAAGGAGAGAGTGTGGGTGACCAGCATTTTCTTCTTTTCCCACAATGTTTTCAAAGGCCTCTCTCTCAGGGCCGTCAAAACTCGGGGTCGTGTGGTAAAGGGTTAAATATGATTTGTTTTTACGTTATATAGGTCAGATGAGGTCACTTAGGGTTTTCTACAGTAACCTCGAGAATACAACGGGACAAATTGTCATTGCTAGTCGAGAGAGCCAGTACAAGATATTACATTTTCACCATGGTGGCCTCGATAAACTTGCGGAGATATTTCAGGACTGGAGTTTGTTTGCAACCAGTCATGAAAAAGTAAGTTGATATTTGTGACTGTTTTTGCTCAAAGTTTCGCTGTGTTTATGCTATTCAAGGATGATTGTAAACTCATAGAGCAATTTATTTACTTTCAAAAGTTCTCATACTTTGTTCAATCTTTTATGAATATAACAGTAATATACGCCTTAATCTTTAACCACATAATCTTGTTTTTTAACCCTTTACCACACAGTCCCGACTTTTAACGCTGCTGAAAAAGAAGCCTTTTGAAAACATTGTGGGAAAAGGAGAAAATGCCGGTAACCAGCATTTTCTCCTTTTCCCACAATGTTTTCTACCCTTCCCAAATCAAATTTCAAATTTTGAGCCACATTTGATTTGTTGTCTGCAAATGCTTTGAAGTTGGACCAGTCTAATTTGTTGTTTGGTAAAGAGTTAATGACCCAGATGAAGATAGCCTTTCGAAAACATTTAGGGGTTACATTTTCTCCTTTTCCCAAAATGTTTCCGAGGCAAATGCCATCATTTTTGCTACATTTCAATTGTTATCTGTTCTTTCAATTTGAAGAGATCTGAAAGTTTGTCATCTGGAAAAGTGTTGAAGGGGCCTGTAACCCTTTACTATATAATCCCAAGTTTTAATGACCTTAAGCTTTTACAAGACAACAAAATTTTGGACCAGACCAAAATTAAAAGCATTAGCAGACGACAAATTAAATGTAACTTAAATGGTAATTTCTGTCTTCAGTAGGGTAGAAAACATTGTGGGAAATAGAGAAAATGCTGGTTACCAGCATTTTCTCCTTTTCCCACAATGTTTTCAAAAGGCTTCTTTTCTAGGGTCATCAAGGGGTGGCATTGTGCGGTAAAGGGTTAAGGAAGAGGACTTTTGAAAAGATTCTGGGGAACCAGCATTTTCTCATTTCCCCATGATGTTTTCTACCTTATCAACGATAAAAATCCTAATTTGTTGTGTTCGAATGCTTTTAATACGGACCAGTCTAAAATTTTGTCTTTTGGTAAACAGTTTAAGACTTTTTTGCTGTGAATCAAAATTTTTTGTTAAACACAGATAAAAACTACAAAATACATGCATATTTTTCTTTGCAATTGTAAAAGAAACTGGACAGTGGCTGTCAGTAAAAAAGATGCAATTTTGAAATTTGAATAATTTGAGGGTTGTTTTGTGACTGATAACTCAGTCTATTAATATGAAATTAAATGTGACATCATGGTACTTTCACACATTTCAATTTGACCCCACATAGTTGACATCTATCATTGATTACATGACACAATCACCAACTTTTGTGAAATTTTGGCGCAAAATCCAAACTATTTAAAGGTTGCATATACATCAACAAATTTTTTTTATTAAACTTTTCTCTCTTATTTATTGATAGTTTGTCATCGATCATCTTACTTAATTTAGTGACTAGAAATTTCGAAAATTATGAAAATCTGAGTGGTCCATTTTCTCAGTCGTTAGAATTGTTTGGAATTGTTGGGTAAAAGGGTATTATGTATAACAGTATATAAAATTTCTTTGCCTACTTTTTCAGACCACTAGCGACCCTGAGAAACAGTACAAACAGTTCATGATAGTGAAGCCCCAGCTGACAGACGATCAGTGTCACCCCGAGGAAGGTATATACAGCATGGTCACGGACGACATTTGGCAGACCCACATGATGGACGACGGGGTTATTGAAGATGACTTTCAACTGAGGAAGGTATCGGTTGCTAACAGCAATAATTTTAGAATTACATAGAGAATAATTGTCTGTTTCGGTGTGTGATCGAAATTACTTTCATCGAGTGAAAAGCGAAGACTTTATTTTCACAAGTAGCGAAGCTTTGAGTGACAATATGGTCTTTGTTTTTCATGAGATGAAAGAAATTTCGATCTCTGAAACAAACAGTTATCCTATCTCTTTCATGCTCTGCACTTTAACCTTTCTTTTCACATCTAATTTTTGCTCATCGTGAAAAATAAGTACCTTTTTTCAAGCAAAATAAATCTTTTCAATCTATTTGGATATGGACTAGCTGTAATAATGACATCATGAGTAACGTTGACTACGTCATAAAATGTGATATTCACACGCCGAAAATTCATTTATGTTCTATAAATATCAGTGGCATGTCAAAAAAATAAGTTATAATATTCACCGGTGAATTATAAGGATATACTTCAGCGTAAGATTTCTGCAAACTACTAAAAAGCATAAAAGAAAAACTTTTCTGATGCATCCAGTTAATAGAACAAATGAAAATAGACTTCAGAGGCAAGTGGCCTTTAACTCTTTACCAAACGACAAAATTTGATGCCAGTTCAAATTGAAAACTTTTGCAAACGACAAAATAAATGTGAATCAAAAGTTGAAATTTGTTTTTGGAAGAGTAGAAAACATTGTGGGAAAAGGAGAAAATGCTGGTAACCAGCATTTTCTCCTTTTTCCACAATGTTTTCAAAAGGCTTCTTCCTCAGGGTCGTTAAAAGTCGGGAATGTGTGGCAAAGGGTTAAACAAAGGGATTCTTACATTCAAAACTCAAATTTGGTGACTTAACCCTTTACCACACAATGCTGCCTTTAACGACCCTGATAAAGAAGGCTTTTGAAAACATCGTGGGAAAAGGAGAAAATGCTGGTGAAGGAAACTCCAGGAAAGCATGGATAGGTGCACTTGCCATCGTGATATAATTAAAATAATGTTGAAAATAGCGTTAAACACCATACAATCAATTCTCCTGCCAGGCCATTTAAACACGAGATTGTTTGGTAAAGGCTCAATCTTTACCAAACAATTGTGGGTTTTAACAACCCTGAGGGATGCAGCTTTTGAAATTGATTGATTGTATGGTGTTAAACGCAGTTTTCAACAGTTTTTCAGTTATATCACCACTTACCCCCGGAGCCAGTGCACGTGTCCATGCTTTCCTGGAGTTTCTTTTACCAGTACTCTACACAATATTCTTTCCAAGCCACTGGCTGCTTTCCTACATAAGCATCATCGAAACAATGGTCAGGGGTGAGAGAGGAATGAATCATGTTGCAATGACTATCATCTATCCTCAGAAAGAAACTGGCTGGGCCAGGGATCAAACCAGTAACTACCTGTTCTCAAGTCATGTACTCTACCAACTGAGCTGGGCTTTGTGAAACTTTTGAAAACAATATGGGAAAAGGAGAAAATGCTTTCAGACACATATTCCATCATTAGAGCCACATTTAATTTTATCTGCAAATGCTTTTAGTTTGGACCAGTCTCAAATTTTGCCATTTGGTAAAGAGTTCAATCTTTTTTTTTTTTTAAATTCATCTAGGCGATATTTTTTGGTGGAGTAGACCCAGGTCTACGACATGAAGCGTGGCCATTTCTTCTTCATTACTTCCCGTTTGATTCTACATTTGAAGAGAGAGAACACATTCGAAATGACAAGTACATCGATTATCAGAACATTCGGAAGAAAAGGTACATCTTTATTACATAATACAAAAAAATAAAAACCCACTTAGTTATAGGCTAGTTTCATCGATTCTGCTAACTAGTGCAAGTTATGAACATCATGGCATAGCAAGTGCTGAGGAATGGATTTGTAAAGCAAGCAACTGCATGATACAAGAAAATGCTCCTTTTACCACAGAGTTTTTAAAAGCTGTTTATTGTAGGGATGTGAGAAAGTGAAAAATTGGAGTGGGTTAGTTAATTATGTGGGCTTCAGTATTATTGACAGAATTAATTTTATGTTGTTTTCACACAGATTTGCTGTCTTAACGCTTTACCATGCGACAAAATTTTAGACCTGTCCAAATTGAAAGGATTTTCAGAAGACAAAATAAAAGTGACTGGAAGATTAAAACTTGTTTTGTGAAGGGTAGAAAACATTGTGGGAAAAGGAGAAAATGATGGTTACCAGCATTTTCTCCTTTTCCCATAATGTTTCTAAAAGGCTTCTTTCTCAGGGTCGTTGAGAGTCGGAATTGTGTGGTTAAGGCTTAAGTTGCTAATTAATGTTGTATTTAGTGTTGTATTACCAAGGAGAATTACTGTCTTTTGTCAGGAAATAAATTTCATGTCATTTTCACCCATAGTGTCTGAAGTGGGGAAATAATGTTTATTTTTTTATTATTTTTTTTTTTCACAGAGAATACTGGTTGAAATAAATTTGATGTTGTTTATGATCTTTTCGCTCCAATAAGCTGTCTTGAGTGGGAAAATTTTAGTTTTCAAGATTTATGTTGTTTTCTCAGAGAATCACAGTCAGAAACCGAGAAGGAGGAGTTCTGGAGGAATGTACAATGTACCGTAGAAAAAGATGTTGTGAGGACAGATAGAAGTCATCCCTATTTTAAAGGTGAAAATAACCCTAATATAGAGGTGTTGAAGTGAGTATTATTAAATGGGTAACCCTTTAGCAAACAATCACGTTTTAAATGATCTTGAGGAAAAAGGCTTTTGAAGATAATGTCGGAGAAGGCTAAATGCTGGTAAGCAGCATTTTCTCCTTTTTCCACACTACTGATTGAAAGACAGAACTAATCTTATGAACTACATTTAACCCTTTACCACACCATGCCGCTTTTTGACGCCCCTGGGAAAGAAGCCTTTTGAAAACATTGTGGGAAAAGCAGAAAATGCTGGTAACCAGCATTTTCTCCTTTTCCCACAATGTTTTCTACCCTATCAAAGAAAAATTGCACCATTTGAGCCACATTGAAATTGTCGTCTGCAAATGCTTTCAATTTGGACAAGGCTAAAATTTTGTCGTCTGGTAAAGGGTTAATGAGTTGTCTACAAATGCTCTCAGTTTGGTTGAGTGTAGAATTTTGTGTTGTGGATACCTTATATATGCTTAGCTAAGTCTTTACCCAACGACAAAATTTTATACTCAACCAGACTGAAAGCATTTGCAGACAACATATTGAATGTAGCTCAAATGATGATTTTTGTCTTTGATAGGGTGGTTACCAGCATTTTCTCCTTTCCCCACTATGTTTTCTAAAGGCTTTCTCTTCAGGGTTAGGGTTGTTGAAACTCGGAATTGTGTGGTAAAGGGTTAACACAAGTTGCTTGCTTAATAGAGATGACCGCTAAGATCGGTTTCACTGCACTGTTACATGAAGGCTTACTGCTTATAAAATCTATTTGCCAAACAATTCCAACTTTTAACAACCCTGGGAAAAAACATTTTTGAAAACTTTTTGGGAAAAGAAGAAAATGCTCGTAACCAGCATTTTCTCCTTTTCCCCCAATGTTTCCCATCCTTTCAAAAATGAACTGTAACTTTGGAGCAACTTTCAACTTTCTATTTATCATCAGCAAATGCTGTCAATTTGGACAAGTCTAAAATTTTGTCAACAGGTAAAATTTGAGGGCAAGTTCCTTCTCCCTTAAAAAAAGCTTTTTTTTTTCTTTTTAGCTCTACTGGTCATGGCATGGTTTTGGTCTGTCTGTCCATCTGTTAGTCTTTTTCTTGTTTACTAGATAAAGTCTGCATTCATGGTCAGATTTTCATGAAACTTTCACAGTTTGACTATCTCATTGATAGCTTGAACCCTATTGGTTTTGACAAAAAAAATCTGACAATCGGTAAGGGAAAAGTAGCCATTTAAAGTTGAAAATTTTCATTTCTTGTTTTCGTGCTAAAGTTGGTATTTGTGGTTAGATTTTCATGAAACTTACACAGTTTGACTATCTCATCGATAGCTTGAACCCTATTGATTTTAAAAAAAATCTGACAATCAGTAAGGGAAAAGTAGCAACTTAAAGTTGAAAATTTACATTTCTTGTGTACTTGACGAATTTGCCATTTGTCGTCGGATTTTCATAAAACTCGCACAGATCATTTATATCGTCAGTAGCTTGTCCTCTTTTGATTTTTAAAAGAAACTGACCACTAGTACTGGAAAAGTAGCTATTTAAAGTTGAAGATTTTACATTTCTTGTTTACAGAATTAAGACCGTATTTTTTTATCCGATTCTTTTAAGATTTGCACAGATCATTTGTATCATCAAGGAATTGAAACATATTAAAAATGAAGGCAGTCCTCAGTTTAGAAAAAGCAGTTGTTTGATGATTTAGTATTGTTTACTCAACTTAGTCCACATTATTGGTCTCATTTCTTTGAAACTTGCAGAGACTGTTTAACCCTTTCCCAAACAAGCCCATGTCTGCAGTAGAAGTCTTTTGAAAACACTGTGGGAAAAGGAGAAATTCCTCTTAACGAGCAATTTCTCCTTTTCCCACAGTGTTTTCTACCCTTTTTGAGACCTTTCCACCATTTTCATCGAATTTAAAATTGTCGTCTGCAAACTCTTTCTATTTGGACCAGTCCAAAATTTGTCGTTTGGGAAAGGGTTAAAACAATGAGTACTGAAACCCTGGATCCATACGGTTGGTTGTGAGAAATTGTATTTCAGTTTTTTCACTATTTGTTCAGTTCACTATGCCCACTTATGCTGCCTTGGTGGGTTCAAGCCCAGTTGCAACAACACCCCCCTCTCCCATTTTTTTGTGTGTTTGCCTTTTTTTTCTCTGCATCATGAATTTATAATGTATCAAGAAAATAAGCAAAATCACTGCCAGTAGAGTGATTCAGGCCCTCATGGGCCCTTAGTTTTATCCTACAGGTTCTAATATGTCAGATTTTTAACCCTTTATCAAATAATGCTGTGTTTTACTGACTCTGTGGAAAAAGACCTTAAGAAACACAGTGGGAAAAGGAAAAAATTCTGGTAACCAACATTTTATCCTTTTTCCACCATGTTTTCTACCCTGTCAAAGAAGTTGAAGAACTTAAGTTCATTTGTACCACTTTTCATTTTGTCGTCTGCAGATGCTTTCAATTTGGAAGAGGCTAAATTTGTTCTTTGGGAAAAGGTAAAGCCTTTACCAGATAACAAGATTTTGGACTTGTCCAAATTGTAAGCATTTGCAGACAACAAATTAAATGTGGCTTAACTCTACCAAACAACAGAATTTGAATTCGATCAAATTCAAAGCATTTGCAAATGTCAAAATAAATATCGTTCAAATGATGATTTCTGTCTTTTATAGAGTAGAAAACATTGTGGGAAATGGAGAAAATGCTGGTAACCAGCATTTTTTCCTTTTCCCACAAGGCTTTTTAAAAGGTTTCTTTCACAGGGTCACTAAAAGGCGGGATTGTGTGGTAAAGAGTTAAATATTTACATATTATCTATGAATGGATAGAACATGTGGGAAATGGAGAAAATGCTTGTAACTGGCATTTTCTCTTCTTTTGATTTTTAAATCCATTTTATTTGGGTTTGAAAAAACTTAACCCTTTCCCAAACGACAAATTTTAGACTGGTCCAAAATGAAAGAGTTTGCAGATGACAACTTTAAATTTGATGAAAATGGCAGAAAGGTCTCACAAAGGGTAGAAAACACTGTGGGAAAAGGAGAAATTGCTCATTACGAGCAATTTCTCCTTTTCCCACAGTGTTTTCAAAAGACTTGTACTGCAGACACGTGAAAACCAGGGTTTGTTTGGGAAAGGGTTAAGGCTGTTTGCTAAGGGGTTAAAAGTGTATGGTTTTCATCACTCACATATCACTGATCTTGTTTTCAGGAGCATTTTGTTAAATTATGCGGTTGCAAATCCGAGTTTCGGCTACACCCAGGGAATGTCGGACCTGCTAGCGCCCGTCCTAGCCGAGGTGCAGCACGAGGTAGACGCTTACTGGTGCTTTGTCGGACTTATGCAGAGAACCATCTTTGTCAGTTCACCCAAAGATTGTGACATGGATCGCCAGCTTGTAAGTCACGTAGGCTATTTCCCCATTTTCTTGTAGAACACTTATTGATGCAGCCCTCCAGATAAAAATCCATTATTTCTCTTCCAAACCCTATATTGTGGGTACTCATTAGAATCGTCTCGTCAAGACGATTCTAATGAGTACCCACAACATTGGGTTTAGTGGAGAATGATTGATATTTTCAATTTTGAAATCAGAATCACTCCCTCTATTTCGGGGCCCTGTTGATGTTTCTGTGAAATGGTTTTCAAAATCAAACAATAAATGGAGATACTTGTGTATTTGTCAGTGATTGCTTAACCCTTTATCACACAATCCCGACTTTTAACGACCCTGATGTTGAAGCCTTTTGAAAACATTGTGGGAAAAGGAGAAAATGCTGGTAATCAGCATTTTCTCCTTTTCCCACAATGTTTTCTATCCTATCAAAGACAAATCTCATCATTTGAGTCACATTGAAATTGTTGTCTGCAAATGCTTTCAATTTGGATGGGTCTAAAATTTTGTCGTGTGGTACTCTGAACCAAATAACAAAATCTTAAACTTGCCCAAATTGAATGCATTTGCAGATGATAAATATGATTCAAACAATTAATATTGTCTTTGAAAGATAAGAAATATTGTGGGAAAAGGAGAAAATCCTAATTACCAGCATTTTCTCCTTTTCTCGTAATGTTTTCAAAAGACGTCTTTCTCAGGGTAGTTTGACTAAGGGTTCACCCAGTAGTTTTACCTTTGCCAAACAATCCGCTGTTGTAACAGCCCAGGGAAAGAAGGACTTTGGATAGATTTTGGGAAAAGAAAATGTTGGGAACCAGCGTTTTCATTTTTTCCCACAATGTTTTCTACCTTTTTAAAGAAAAAAATGCACAGTTCAAGGTACTTTTAACTTTTTGTCTACAAAATGCTTAGATGCTTTAAATCTTAAGGACAAAGAGGGTAGTTGTTTTTAAATTTATGGTGGGAGCCAACTAAATAAAATTTGGTTGTGGTCAGTTTAGTACTTTTATTCAGTGAATAAAAGGGAATATAACAGACAGCCTGAAAAATAAAAAAAAAGCTGTCAGGCTAAAGAAAATATATATATGTAAATAAGGTAAGTATTTACAGACAACAAATTAAATATGTGTCAAATAATGTTTTTTTTTTTCTGTGATAGGGTAGAAATCTTGGTGGAAAAAAGGAGAAAATGCTGGTTGCCAGATTTTAATACCCCCGCAAACGAAGTATACTGGAATCAGCCTGTCGGTCGGTCGGCCGGTCGGTCATGCGGTCGGTCGGGCGGTCGATCTGTCCGCAAAATCTTGTCCGGACAACTCCTCCTACAGTTTTTGTCTGATTCACTTTAAACTTGGCAGAAGTGTTCATTAGGAGCTGTAGATGTGCAAGACACACATTTTGTAAAAATTCCATCAAGAATTACTGAGTTATTGCCCCTGATTTGACTTAAAAATGCTTGTCCGGACAACTCCTCCTACAGTTTCTGTCTGATTCACTTTAAACTTGACATAAGTGTTCATCAGGAGTTGTAGATGTGCAAGACGCAATTTTCGTGAAAATTCTATGAAGAATTAATGAGTTATGGCCCCTGATTCACATTTAAAATGCTTGTCCGGACAACTCCTCCTACAATTTCAGTCCGATTCGCTTTATACTTGGCAGAAGTGTCCATTTGGAGTTGTAGATGTGCAAGACGTAAATTTTGTGAAAATTCCATCAAGAATTACTGAGTTATTGCCCCTGATTTGACTTAAAAATGCTTGTCCGGACAACTCCTCCTACAGTTTCTGTCTGATTCACTTTAAACTTGGCATAAGTGTTCATTAGGAGCTGTAGATGTGCAAGACACACATTTTGTAAAAATTCCATCAAGAATTACTGAGTTATTGCCCCTGATTTGATTTAACAATGCTTGTCTGGACAACTCCTCCTACAGTTTCTGTCTGATTCACTTTAAACTTGGCAGAAGTGTTCATTAGGAGCTGTAGATGTGCAAGACACACATTTTGTAAAAATTCCGTCAAGAATTACTGAGTTATTGCCCCTGATTTGACTTAAAAATGCTTGTCCGGACAACTCCTCCTACAGTTTCTGTCTGATTCACTTTAAACTTGGCATAAGTGTTCATTAGGAGTTGTAGATGTGCAAGACGCAACTTTCGTGAAAATTCTATGAAGAATTAATGAGTTATTGCCCCTGATTCACATTTAAAATGCTTGTCCGGACAACTCTTCCTACAATTTCAGTCCAATTCGCTTTATACTTGGCAGAAGTGTCCATTTGGAGTTGTAGATGTGCAAGACGCAAATTTTGTGAAAATTCCATCAAGAATTACTGAGTTATTGCCCCTGATTTGACTTAAAAATGCTTGTCCGGACAACTCCTCCTACAGTTTCTGTCTGATTCACTTTAAACTTGGCAGAAGTGTTCATTAGGAGCTGTAGATGTGCAAGACACACATTTTGTAAAAATTCCATCAAGTATTACTGAGTTATTGCCCCTGATTTGACTTAAAAATGCTTGTCCGGACAACTCCTCCTACAGTTTCAGTCTGATTCACTTTAAACTTGGCAGAAGTGTTCATTAGGAGCTGTAGATGTGCAAGACACACATTTTGTAAAAATTCCATCAAGTATTACTGAGTTATTGCCCCTGATTTGACTTAAAAATGCTTGTCCGGACAACTCCTCCTACAGTTTCTGTCTGATTCACTTTAAACTTGGCATAAGTGTTCATTAGGAGCTGTAGATGTGCAAGACACACATTTTGTAAAAATTCCGTCAAGAATTACTGAGTTATTGCCCCTGATTTGACTTAAAAATGCTTGTCCGGACAACTCCTCCTACAGTTTCTGTCTGATTCACTTTAAACTTGGCATAAGTATTCATTAGGAGCTGTAGATGTGCAAGACACACATTTTGTAAAAATTCCGTCAAGAATTACTGAGTTATTGCCCCTGATTTGACTTAAAAAATGCTTGTCCGGACAACTCCTCCTACAGTTTCTGTCTGATTCACTTTAAACTTGGCATAAGTGTTCATTAGGAGCTGTAGATGTGCAAGACACACATTTTGTAAAAATTCCATCAAGAATTACTGAGTTATTGCCCCTGATTTGATTTAACAATGCTTGTCTGGACAACTCCTCCTACAGTTTTTGTCTGATTCACTTTAAACTTGGCAGAAGTGTTCATTAGGAGCTGTAGATGTGCAAGACACACATTTTGTAAAAATTCCATTAAGAATTACTGAGTTATTGCCCCTGATTTGACTTAAAAATGCTTGTCCTGTCAACTTCTCCTACAGTTTCTGTCTGATTCACTTTAAACTTGGCATAAGTGTTCATTAGGAGTTGTAGATGTGCAAGACGCAACTTTCATGAAAATTCTATGAAGAATTAATGAGTTATTGCCCCTGATTCACATTTAAAATGCTTGTCCGGACAACTCCTCCTACAATTTCAGTCCGATTCGCTTTATACTTGGCAGAAGTGTCCATCTGGAGTTGTAGATGTGCAAGACACACATTTTGTAAAAATTCCATCAAGAATTACTGAGTTATTGCCCCTGATTTGACTTAAAAATGCTTGTCCGGACAACTCCTCCTACAGTTTCTGTCTGATTCACTTTAAGGAGGTCTTTTCTGTCATATGTATAGTTGGCCAACATTATGCGAAAAGGCACCTTTGGACATTTGCAACAAGCGTGGATCCAGACCAGCCGCTGTGTCTCAGACATATTGTCAGATCATGGTCTACACTTTTTTACACTCATTTAGTTTTGTGTCCAATTAAATTGATACTTTGCATAAATATTCACCAGGACCAGTAGAGGTTCAAGATGCATTTTTCTCAAATGTTTGCCAAATTAATTACCCCTGAATTTACTCAAAACTTCTTGTCCAGAGAACTATTGCTTCTGTTTAAGTCTTATTCACTTGATATTTGTCATGATATTCACCAGGAGCAGTAGATGTGCAAAGCACAAATTTCATGAGTGTTGGCCTAATGATTACGGAGTTATTGCCCCTAAATTGACATTGCAGAGTTATTGTCCCTGTGACATGAAATATAGGGGCGGGGGTATTTATCACCTTTAGTGATAGTTATTCTAGTTTTCCCTTTCCCACCATGTTTTCAGAAGCCTTTTTAGCTCACCTGAGCACGAAGTGCTCATGGTGAGCTATTGTGATCGTGCTGTGTCCGGCGTCTGTCGTGCGACGTGCGTCGTCCGTCGTCAACTTTTTACTTTGTGTACGCTCTAGAGGCCACATTTTCAGTCACATACTTGTGAAATTTGGTCAGAATGTTTGTCTTGATAAAATTTCGGACGAGTTTGAAATTGGATCATGTGGGATCAAAAACTAGGTCACTAGGTCAAATCTTGGAAAAACCTTGTGTACGCTCTAGAGGCCACATTTTCAGTCAGATACTTGTGAAACTTGGTCAGAATGTTTGTCTTGATAAAATCTTGAACGAGTTCGAAATTGGGTCATGTGGGGTCAAAAACTAGGTCACTAGGTTAAATCTTCGAAAAACCTTATGTACGCTCTAGAGGCCACATTTTCAGTCACATACTTGTGAAATTTGGTCAGAATGTTTGTCTTGATAAAATCTCGGACGAGTTCGAAATTGGATCATGTGGGATCAAAAACTAGGTCACTAGGTCAAATCTTGGAAAAACCTTGTGTACGCTCTAGAGGCCACATTTTCAGTCAGATACTTGTGAAATTTGGTCAGAATGTTTGTCTTGATAAAATCTGGGACAAGTTTGAAATTGGGTCATGTGGGGTCAAAAACTAGGTCACTAGGTCAAATCTTACAAAAACCTTGTTTATGCTCTAGAGGCCACATTTTCAGTCCAATCCTCATGAAACTTGGTCAGAATGTTTGTCTTGATAAAATCTGGGACGAGTTCGAAATTGGGTCTTGTGGAGTCAAAAACTAGGTCACTAGGTCAAATCTTCGAAAAACCTTGTGTGTGCTCTAGAGGCCACATTTTCAGTCAGATACTTGTCAAATTTGGTCAGAATGTTTGTCTTGATAAAATCTCGGAAGAGTTCGAAATTGGGTCATGCGGGGTCAAAAACTAGGTCACTAGGTCAGATCTTCAAAAAACCTTTTGTACGCTCTAGAGGCCACATTTTTAGTCAAATACTTATGAAACTTGGTCAGAATGTTTGGCTTGATAAAATCTCACACGAGTTCAAAATTGGATCATGTGGAGTCAAAAACTAGGTCACTAGGTCAAATCATCAAAAAACCTTGTGCACGCTATAGAGGCCACATTTTCAGTCAGATACTTGTGAAATTTGGTCAGAATGTTTGGCCTATTGACTCAGGGGAGCGATCCAGGGCCATCATGGCCCTCTTGTTTCTTAGGGTCATTGAAACCTTGAATTGCATTGCAAAGAGTTAAGTCACTTGGGTATGTAAGTTAAATGATTGGTCTTTGCTCATATGTATTTAACTCCTTACCAAATAATTCTGTGTTTTAACCTTTTACTAAATGACAAATTGTTTACTTGCTCCAGAGTTGAGTGCATCTCCAGATGACAGTTTCAAAATTGGTAGAGAGTTGCTGAAAAGCTCTTACAGGGTAAAAACATTGTGGGAAAAGGAGAAAATGCTGGTTACCATCATTTTCTCCTTTTCCCACCAAGTTTTCAAAAGCCTTCTCCCTCCTGGTCGTTTACACGCAGGATTGTTTGGTAAAGACTTAAGGACACTGAGGAAGAAAACTTTTGATATCAAAGTGGGAAAAGGAGAAACTGCTGGTACCAAGCACTTTCTCCTTTGCCCACAATGTTTTGTACTCTTTAAAATACAAATACCATTGTTTTAGTAACAATAAGTGTATTGTTTGCAAATACTTTCCACAAGGACAAGTCTAAAATGTCATCTTTTTTTAACTCTTTACCAGACGACAAAATTTTAGACGTGTCCAATTTAAAAGCATTTGCAGACGACAGAATAAGTGTGACTCAAAAATTAAAATTTGTTTTTGAAAGGGTACAAAACATTGCGGGAAAAGGAGAAAATGCTGGTTAACAGCATTTTCTCCTATTCTCACAATGTTTTCAAAAGGCTTCTTCTTCAGGGTAAAGAGTTAAAGAGTTAACCCTTTACTGGGATGGAAACTAACCCATCTTCCATGGATGTTCTTGTAAAAAAAACTTCCTTTTTAATGATTATTATACCCTCCACCTAAGTGGTAGAGGGGGGTATACTGGTTTCGCCATGTCTGTCTGTCCGTCCGTTTCTCCTTCCATCCATCTGTCCATCTATCAATCCATCGATCTTTTTGTTTCCGTGCTCTATCTCAAAAGCCGTATGACCTAGGACCCTGAAACTTAATACAAGTGTTTCTCATGATCCAAGGAGGTGCCCTGTTGTTTTGGTTTCATATGGGTCAAAGGTCAAGTTCACAGGAGAACTTTGCTTTCTCTGATTATGCTGCTTCAGTGACAAGGAGCCGGTGGGGGGTAATTTTCCACTTTGCGACAGGTCCAGTTTTATTTTACTAGATTGTTTTCAAAGCCATCTGCAAATTTGTGTCACAAGGTAACAGATTGAATGCAAAAGTTGACCAAAATATGCACTTATTTAGTCAAAATGTTTTCTTTACTCTAACTGTATGGAGGATCCATCTAACTCTTTACCAAACGACAAAATTTTAGACTAGTCCAAAATGAAAGCATTTGCAGACGAAAAAATAAATGTAACCCAAAACTTGAAGTTTGTTCTGGGAAGGGCAGAAAAGATTGTGGGAAAAGGAGAAAATGCTGGTTACCAGCATTTTCTCCTTTTTCCACAATGTTTTCAAAAGGCTTCTTTCTCAGGGTTGTTAAAAGTCGGGATTGTGTGGTAAAGAGTTTAATCATATTTTTTCTTTTGTTTTTGTTTTCTGAATTGAAAAAAAGGGGAAGAAAAAATTTTTTTGTGTGTGTTTGACAACTAAATTTAGCCTTGTCCAGTTCAAAGCATTTGCACACGACAAATTAAATATGGCTTAATCCTTTACCACACAATCCTGACTTTTAACGACCCTGAGAAAAAAAGCTTTCGAAAACATCCTGGGAAAAGCAGAAAATGCTGGTAACCAGCATTTTCTCCTTTTCCCACAATGTTATCTCCAAAACAAATTTCAATTTTCGAGTCACAATTATTTTGTCTTGTGCAAATGCTTTCTATGGAATAAGTCTAAAATTTAATTGTTTGGTAAAGAGTTAACCCTTTACCACACAGTCCCAAGTTTTAACAACCCTGAGAAAGAGGCCTTTTGAAAACTTTGTGTGAAAAGGATAAAATGCTGGTAACCAGCATTTTCTCCTTTTTCCTCAATGTTTTCTACCCTATCAAAGACAGAAATCATCATTTGAGCTACATTTAAATTGTTGTCTGAAACTACTTTCAGTTTGGACTAGTATAAAATTTTGTTGTTTCATAATAAGTTAAGTGAAGAAATTTGTCATTGTTATCCTTGAAAACATTAACCCTTTACCACGTAGCAAACTTCAGGATTTATCCAGATTGAAAGCCTTTGCAGTTACTGAAATGGTGGTATAATGTCTTTGAAAGAGTGGAAAACATTGTGAGAAAAGGAGAAAATGCTGGTTACATTTTCTCCTTTTCGGACAATGTTTTCAAAACTTCTTCTGTCTCGGAGTTCTTTAAAGTAGGGATTGTGTGGTTATGGGTTGGTAACGGAAAAAAGCAGTTATGGTGAACCAGCATTTTCCCTTTTCCCATACATTAACTAAAGTGTGCACTCATTCATCACAAGGTTTTCTTTACTCTTACTGTATGATGGATCTGTTTAACCCTTTAACACACACTCCCGACTTTTAAAGATCCTGTGAAAGAAGCCTTTTGAAAACATTGTGGGAAAAACCAGCATTTTCTCCTTTTCCCACAATGTTTTTTTACCCTTTCCAAAACCGATTTCAATTTTTCAGTCACATTTATTTTGTCGTCTGCAAATGCTTTTAATTTGGACAAAATTTTAGACTGGTCCTAATTCAAAGCATTTGCAGACGACAAAATAAACCTAACACAAAAATTATTTTTTGTTTTGGGAAGGGTAGAAAACATTGTGAGAAAAGAAGAAAATGTTGGTTACCAGCATTTTCTCCTTTTCCCATAATGTTTTCAAAAGGCTTCTTCCTCAGGGTCGTTAAAAGTTGGGATTGTGTGGTAAAGGGTTAATTGATTATTATTTCCTTTTACTGTTATTTCCGAATTGGAATATCTTTAAAAATGATTCAGTCTGGTGGTCTGACTACCCATGAAAAATTTTATGAAAATTTTGAGGAAAAAGGGAAATGCTTTTTTTTCTGACTATTTCAGACACAGAGCTCAACATTTCAGCCACATTTAATATGTTGTCTGCAAATGTTTTCATATTACACAAGTCTAATAGTTTGTCGTTTGGAAGACAGTTGAATGAGTGTGAATAAACCTAGTTTTGATTGATGAACCGTGTATTTGTAGAGTTATTTACGAGAGCTGTTACGTCTGATGACACCATCCTTCTATGAACATTTATGCACACTCGGAGACGATGCCATGGAACTACTGTTTGCTCACAGGTGTGTGTTTATTACTGCAGACATTTGTATGTATGATGTTTTTTAACCCTTTACCACACAACAAAATTTTGGATTTGTCCAAGTTCAAAGCATTCACAGACGACAAATATCACTCAAATGATGGAATTTGTGGTTGAAATGATAGAACTATTATTGGAAAAGATGAAAATGCTAACCAGCTTTTTCTCTTTTTCCCACAGTGTTTTCAAAAGCCTTCTTCCTCAGGGTCATTAAAACTTGGGACTGTGTTGTCAAGGGTAAACACTTTATTCATTGTTACCTCAGTTATATCATGGTGAGCAGTACACCTTTCCATATTTACCTGCAGTTTCTTTTACCAGTACATGTTGTGTACTTTGCACAGTTTTCTTCTCAAGCCGCTGGCTGCTTTTCTACATATCCATGGTCCAATGAATGATCAGCATTGAGAGAGGAAGCAATCCTGTTGCAATGATCACACACCATCAGACAGAAATTTGCTGAGCTGGTGATTCAACCTAGCGACTTGCTGCTTTTAAGTCATATTTTTAGCGTGGCTGTTTTCAAAGAAAATGTCAAGGTATTGCTGCAGCCCTGACGTGGTCGTCTGCGTCGTCATGCGAAAAACTGACATTTTGTAATATCTCCATTATTACTGAATATATTTGCTTCAAAGTTGTTCACTATCAGAAAGGGAACCTTTACGACAAGGGCAGGTAACCATCAAAGTATTTTTTTTTTTAAACAGTTATCTCCCTTTTTACTTAGAATTTTCATTGACAGTCAAGCAACCACAGCCAGTGTTAACACCAGTATGCAGTGCTCTTATTGTTATTATTTCAGTTTCAAGTGAGATACTGGGTTGGGTCTTTTACGGTAGATTTGCACGTGAATGGCTGCAATAGCTATCTTTTTGCACTGAACCCTTTACCAAATGACAAAATTTTGGATTTTTCTAAATTGAAAGCATTTGCAGATGACAATAAATAGGGCTCAAAAACTGAGATTTGTTTTGGCAAGGGTAAAAAAAAAAAATATATAAATAATAGATTGTGGGAAAAGGAGAAAATGCTGATTACCAGCATTTTCTCCTTTTCCCACAATGTTTTCAAAAGCCTTTGCTTTCAGGGTGGTTAAAGGTCGGGACTGTGTGGTAAAGGGTTGAGGTCATTAAAACACTTGACCATGTGGTGAAGAGTTAACTTGTGCTTTTGGTAATTCTTCATAAAATTGTTATTTTTGTTTCAGATGGATCTTGCTCTGTTTTAAACGGGAGTTCAACGAAAAGGAAGCGTTACGTATATGGGAAGCTTGTTGGTCGCATTATCAGACGGACTATTTCCATCTCTTTATCTGCGTGGCCATTGTAAGTATCTATGGGGAAGATGTCGTGGAGCAGCAACTTCCAGCAGACGAGATTCTCTTACACTTCAGCAGTTTGACGTGTCATATGAGTGGGGAACTTGTTCTCAGGAAGGTAAGCAGTTTGTTCGATACTGTAAACCTGTTTTTATGGCCGCCTCTATCAAGCAAGAAACTTGCAGTCAGCAAGCACCTGTTTAACCCTTTCCCAAACAACAAATTTTAGACTCTTTCAAATTCAAAACATCTGCAGATGACAAACTCAAAATTAGACAAATGAGCTTAAGGTCTCTGATAGGGTAGAAAACATTGTGGGAAAAGGAGAAATGCTGGTAACTAGCATTTTCTCCTTTTTCCACAATGTTTTCAAAAGCTTATTTTCCCTGGGTCATAAAAACCCGGGATTGTTTGGTAAAGGGTTAAATCTTTACCACACAGTCCAGAGTTTTAACAACCCTGAAAGAGAAGGCTTTGGAAAACATTGAGGGAAAAGGAGAAAATGCTGGTAACCAGCATTTTCTCCTTTTCCCTCAATGTTTTCTACCGTGTCAAAGATAGAAATCGTCAATAAGCTACATTTAATTTGCTATCTATAAATGCTTTCAATTTGGAAAGGTCTAAAATTTTGTCATGTGGTAAAGGGCTAAAGACAGATGCTATTGACATCTTTTTTTTTTCATTTTCGCCCAGGTGATAATATAATGTATGCGGAGTTAAAAAACTGAAAGAAAACTAAATGTTGCACAGCAAAATACAAAGATACAGTTCTTCAAAGGCGATAACCCTTGTCAAAATTACATTAAATAGGCTTTAATTTAAAACCTTAAACAAAGTTCTTAAAGTAACAAAAACTTCTGAAATAAATGGTTGTTCTTAGAAATGTGATGTTTGCCAATAGTAAAAAGGATTAATCAAAAGAAATAAGACATTAGACAGATCACAGTAGCAATTAGAATGTTCTTACATGTCAGCAAGGACATAGTTTCTGATCAATTTTATAGAATAAAAAAAATTTCAGTGGACAGATTTTTTAAAAAAATTTTGCATAGAAAAAGTGCTTTCTAACATCTTGTTAAAAAAAAGGTTTGAAAAAAAAAGATATATCAAGCCGGGCATTTTTTAGAAATACAGTGCATTTTGAAAAGTCATTGGGATAATGAATTACCTCCCTTTATAATTCTGTTTTGCTGTGATTGGGCATACTGATCATTTATAAATCTCCCGTTTTTCTTCCATGTCTGTGATTTCCAGATAATTAAAAGGCAACTGACATACAAAAAATATACTTTCCATCAAAATATATTTGACACAGTTATGCCCCTTTTTCACCTAGGAATTTTTAAAAACTTTGATCTTTTATATTATCTCTGTCATTACCAAAGATATTAACTTCAAACTTGGACTAGTTGTTAACCATCAAAAGTGGAACCAAAAGAACAGGGGCATGTAACCACCAAACTATTTTTGACACAGTTATGCCCCTTTCTCAACTTAAAATATTCAACAGAAGCAACTGCAGCAGAGTGTTGTCACCCGCATGTGGTGCTCTTGCTATGATGATGATGATGATGATCATCATCATCATCATCATTATTATCATCAAATTATTTTATCATTTTCAGGCTAGAGGTTTATTACATGAATACAGAAGGAAGCCAGTGATACCCTGCACACTTCATGGACTGTGCTCTTTGTGCGGACAGGGTATGTGGGATTCAGGCCACGTACCTACTGTGGAATGCACTGGCAATCATCTGAACGCAGAGTGTCCGTATCTCAGTCCCAGTCAGTCCCCATCATGATATGTCACACTTTGTATTGTCATTAATACATGCATCAATATATCGGTTCAACCATTTACCACTCAATCCCAAGTTTCAATGACCCTGAGAAAGAAGCCTCTTGAAAACATTGTGGGAAAAGGAGAAAATGCTGGTAACCAGCATTTTCTCCTTTTCAGACAATGTTTTCTTCCCTATGTAAGACAGGAACAGGCATTTACGCTACATTTAGATTGTCATCTGCAAATACTTCCAAGAATAAAAGTGGAAAATTTGGACCAGTATAAAATTTTGATGTCTCATAAATTATAGAAATAATCCGTTTTTTTCAAGGGAGCTTTTAATTCTTTACCTAACGACAAAACTTTGGACTAGTCCTAACTCAAAGGATTTGCAGACTACAAGATAGATCTGGCTGAAATGAAATGAAAGGATGTGACTTTGAAAGGTTAGAAAACACTGTGGAAAAAGGAAAAAATGATGGTTACCAGTATTTTCTCCTTTTCCTACATTGTTTTCTTCTACAGGGCCATTAAAATTTGGGATTGTGTGGGAAAGGGTTTAAGTCTGAAGAATACGATGTATTTGTTTCGGCGTGTAAAGAATCAGTAATTTTTTTTTTTTCTGCCAGCCAATCTGTGTTCTGTAACTTTGATTTCATGTTTAGGATCTGCAGGCGACAATTTTACATGTGGCTTAAATGATAGACATTGTCTTTCAAATAATAAAAAAACATTGTGGGAAAAGGATGAAATGCTGGATACCTCCATCATCTCTTTCTCCAGCAATGTTTTTCCAAAGCATTCCTCCTCAAGGTCATGGAAACATGGAATTGCTTGGTAAAGAGATAGTGTCTTATATTGCCAGTGTCTCCATTTGCCCTGATGTTTATTTTTTTAAATACCGTATCTACATTGAAAGTCATTTCCTTTCTTTTTTTGTATGTTAATATGCTTAATTTCAGAAAACCTGAGATCTTAATCTTATTATTATTATTATAGATATTTAATGCTTTTCAAAAGACACAATTTTAGATTTGACGAAATTCAAAGCCCTTGCAGACGACAAATTAAATGTGGCTCATTCAAGGTGGTGCATTCAATGAGGGTAGAAAGATTTTGGGAAAAGGAGAAAATGCTGGCTACCAGTATTTTCTCCTTTTCTCATTGTGTTTTTGAAAAGGTTTCTTTTTTAGAGTTGTTAAAACTCTGGATTGTTCAAAGTCAGCTGTTTTTACCAGACAGCTAAACTTTAAAATTGTTCATATTGAAAGCATTTAGAAACAACAAATTAAAATGTGGTTCAAATGGCAGGAGGTTAAAAATATTGTTGGAAAAGGAGAAAATGTTGTTAAGGATAAGGAGAAATTGCTGGTTATCAGCATTTCTTCCTTTTCCACAATGTTTTCAAAAGCCTTGTTTCTCATGGTTGTTAGAACTCTGGGTTTTTTGGTAAAGGGTTTCAGGGTTGAGAATTGTTTACTTGAATATTTAGCATTATTTTGATTTTTTATCAATTGATTAAAATTTAGATATTGATTCATTCCTTTTTTTTTTTTTCTATTTTTAACTTAATTTTTGGGTTTTTCTTTTTTTTCTATTTTTGACTTAATTGTTGTTCTTGTTGTTTTCTGAAAAGTTTTTTTTTCCCCCTAAAATACTCAATTTAAAGGTAGGATTATTTAGAAGATTTTCTGTTTACTCATGTTGCCCTCACTTTGCATTCTAAATTTCTAATTTAACAAGACATTCGATTGGAAAGAAAGAATTGCTTGTGACTACAACCAAACCTTGTCTCCGTAAAATAATCAGGCTGGTATCATTTAATTTAGAAAATAAGAGAAAAAGGATAGTAATTAATAAATTTTTTTTATTTTTTGTTTTAACTCATTACCGTTTTTGTATTGCCAGTGGTCACTGCCTGTAACAAGTAATGGCTACTTTTCCTCTATATCTAACACGTTTGAAAAAGGGCATTTCTGTTTCCTTCATAATGTCTCTCTTATGTATTTTGGAATGCCTATTTGTTGGTGAAAATGGGTGTGCAAATGGGTCAAAGGGTATCTTCTTGTCAGGCAATGATTAAGTCTTGATCACAGCATGTAGCTACGGAGGTCCGACGTTAAGGTAAGATAGTTTAGATAGGTAAGATAGTTAAGATAGATTTATTTTAAGTTGGCAAGATGGTACAAGAAGACAACATATGCTCTTAACCCTTTACCATACAATCCTGAGTTTTAGTGACCCCAAGGAAAAAGGACTTTTGAAAAACATTGTGGGAAAAGGAGAAAATGCTGGTATCCGGCATTTTCTCCTTTCCCCACAATGTTTTCTACCCTTTTAAAGAAAAATCCAATCGTTTTAATCACATTCAATTTGTTGTCTGCAAATGCTTTGAATTAAGACCAGTCTAAAATTTACATCATTTGGTAGAGTTAAGAACTTTAGAACAGTCTTTTGAGATTCAGTAATCAAACATCCAAATGTGTCTTCCAGTGGGGAACAATCATTTGAACATGATAATGTGCAGTTTTATATACATTCCAGTTGATATTGTATAGTTTACTGATGATAATGTGTCACCTGGTAGGGGTTTAATCCTTTACAAAACAATCCCTCGCTATAATCACCCAGAAGAAGAAGGCTTTTGAAAACACTGTGGGCAAAAGGAAGAAATGCTGGTTATCAGTATTTTCTGATTTTCTCATGCTATTTTCTACCCGTTCATCATTTTAGACGCTTTTCATTTGTCGTATGCAAATGTTTTTACTATGGATGAATCTGAAATTTTTTTGTTTGCTAGAGTTAAACATTTTGGGCTTTAGGGGGAGAAGGTATACAACAACACCTGACTCTTTACCAAACAAAAAAATTTTAGACCTGTCCAAATTCAGAGATGAGACTTGTCTAAAATCATGGAGTTTATCCTTTAAAAGTTGGAAAACCTTGTTTGAAAAGGAGAAAATGCTGGTCAAACACTTTTCAAAAGCTATCTGTTTCGAGGTCGTTATTTATCTCTGTACCACACAATCCCGACTTTTAACAACCCAGAGAAAGAAAGCTTTTGAAAACATTGTGGGAAAACGAATTTCAATTTTTGAGTAACATTTATTTTGTCGTCTGCAAATTCTTCCTATTTCGACTAGTCTAAAATTTTGTCGTTTGGTAAAGAGTTAAAACAAGGGATTGTACAGCATTAAATGAATCTCATTGACAATACAGCACATTTTGAAACGTTCATGAATTTTTTTTCCGATTTCTAGAAAACCAGTTCTGTCAGCATATGAATGACACATTATCACAGCTGAAGTATAGTGTACTATCATATACCTATATGTCATTTGTAACTATCTTACATATTTATGTACCTATGGGCTATGCTGTGTTAACCCTTTACCACACAATCCCGACTTTTAATGACCCTGAAGAAGAAGCCTTTTGAAAACATTGTGGGAAAAGGAGAAAATGCTGGTCACCAGCATTTTCTCCTTTTCCCACAATGTTTTCTACCCTTGTCAAAGACAAATTTCATCATTTTGAGCCACATTTAAATTGTTGTCTGCCAATGCTTTAAATTTGGACAAATCTACATTTTTGTCATGTGATAAAGAGTTAAAAGGAAGTTTAATGTTCATCTGCAAAAGGTATTGACCCAGGTCAGCCTGCACAGCCCTCAAAGGCTGTCATGGGTCGAAACTTTTCACTATTGGTCAAATTTTCTGCATGCCAAAGGACCAGTTTACCTACGGGTTCAGTTGGTTTAGACAAAATGGATTTTATGTAGCCATAATTACATGATGACTTGCTTGGTATAATGTATCAGAGAGATGCATTAAACCCCCTTTTGCCAGGGCATGGCTCATATCATTTACAACCTTACAGCTCTTTCTTATTGCTCTAGATAACCGTTTACCAAACAATGAAATTTCGAACTAAGTCTTGTCCAAATTCAAAGCATTTGCAGATGACAAAATAAATGTGACTCAAAGCTTGAGATTTATGTTTGGAAGGTTAGAGAACATTGTGGGAAAAGGAGAAAATGCTGCTTACCAGCATTTTCTCCTTTTCTCACAATGTTTTCAAAAGGCTTCCATCTCAGGGTCGTTAAAAGTCAGAATTGTGTTGTAATTGGTTTATGGTGTTTGACAGTTTAAAATCAATTATTTGTAAATTTGTATCTAAGATTTCACACTGCCTGACGACAGTTACCGGCATATTTCTCCTTTTCCCACAATGTTTTCTGCCCTTTCAGAGACAAGTAAGACAAGCATCATTGTTTCAGCTACGTTGAATGTGTTTGCAGCAAAGGCTTTCAATTTAGAGAAATCTAAAATTTTCTGGTTTTGCAAAGGGTTGGTCATTAACCCTTTAACCCTTTCCCAAACAAGCCCTGGTTTTCACGTGTCTGCAGTACAAGTCTTTTGAAAACACTGTGGGAAAAGGAGAAATTGCGCGTAACGAGCAATTTCTCCTTTTCCCACAGTGTTTTCTACCCTTTTTGAGAACTTTCTGCCATTTTCATCAAATTTAAAACTGTCGTCTGCAAACTCTTTCAATTTGGACCAGTCCAAAATTTGTCTTTTGGGAAAGGGTTAAGTGCCTTTCATTACTTAAGTTGCCTTTGCAGCCAGTGTAGATTAAGATCAGACTGCACAAAACGTGCAGTCTGATCTTTGAACTACACTGTCCGCTTTGCTGTAACAGTGCAGACAAAAAGCAACCATGAAATTGCTATTATCTGGATCTTATTCTCGACTGAAAATATCTGTTGGGTTTATTCAGTGCTTAAGGGTTAATACTGGGCCTATATTCACCAATCATTCTTTACCCTTTTCCAGATAGTCCCATGTTTTAATGACTCTTAGAAAGAAGCCCTCTGAAAACATTTTGGAAAAAGGGGGAAATGCTGGTACCCAGCAGCTTTTGCTTTTTCCACAATGTTTTTTTTTTTCCTTTCAAGAGACAAATCATAACATTAAAGGCACATTTGATTTGTCATCTGCAGCTGCTTTGAATTTGGGTCTAAAATGGTGTTGTCTTGGAGAAAGTCAATAACATTATTATTTTGTGATGGCATGCTTGACTGTGGATCAAAGTGATGCATTAAGCCCCCTTTTGCCAGAGCATTGCTCAAGTAGTTAAGCCAATCAGAATCTGTGTTGCTTTGCATTTTCTTAACCTAGATTAGAACTAAGAGAGCATTTTAAAATGGTTGGTGAATACAGGCCCAGGCTTGGGTTTATTTGTATGTTGCTTTGTGTTTCTAATGTTGACAACTTTTTGAAGACATTGTGGGAAAAGAAGCACATTTGAGTGTGTATAAATATGTACCCTTATAAATTAATTTACCCTTCAGCCGATATTCAAACTTTCAAACCCAAAGAACATAAGTTATATTATTGATTATTTAGAGAATTTATAATATTATTCCAGAAAGAAAACATCGTGGGAAATGAAAGCATTAATTTTGCAGAGTCATAGTGGCTCAAATGACAGCAGGGTAGTTATAACATGAGATTGTTAGGTAAAGGTTAAGGGAAAAATATTTGTTTCATTTATTTCGCAGTCAAGTCGTGAGTTTGGGATGGTGCAATATACCCTTTGTAACATATTTTGTCTTTAGAGTCATAAATTTATACATGTATATTTATAAGGTTTTAGGTCGTCTTTTGTCCCTTTTTATTTACATTACGATATTTGCATGTTTTTCTTTGATAGATTTACTGTATGTTAAAACCACAGGCATTGTTTTATGACAAACTGCATCTTTAACCCTTTCCCAAATGACAAATTTTGGAATGGTCCCAATTGAAAGAGTTTGCAGATGACAATTTTAAATTTGATGAAAGTGGCAGAAAGTTATCAAAAAGGGTAGAAAACACTGTGGGAAAAGGAGAAATTGCTCATTATGAGCAATTTCTCCTTTTCCCGCAGTGTTTTCAAAAGACTTGTACTGCAGACACGTGAAAACCAGGGCTTGTTTGGGAAAGGGTTAATAGTGTAACATGAGGCACACTCTGACAAAAGGAGGTTTAATGCATCTCTGTGATGCATGATACTGGGCAAGTCATCACACAATTATAGATCCAGAATGTCCATTTTTATAACAACTGACTGAATCATAAGGTACACAGGTCCTTTGGCATGCAGGAAATTGACCCACGGCAAAAAGTATCGGCCCAGGTCAGCCTGCACGGGCTGCGCAGGCTGACCTGGGTGGACACTGTTTTGTGGATGCTTTAAGCCCCATTTCCACAGAACATGGCTCATATACGACATATACATTACATTAAGTTGAAGTTTATGACAAAACAGAAGCCTGTGGTTAAAACTCTTACCATTCTATCAAACATTTTTACAACCCAGAGAAAAACAGTTTTTGAAAACATTGTAGGAAATAGGTAGGTAGCATTATCTCCTTTCCATACAATGTTTTCTATCCATCTCATTTTTCTCCCACAAATCTCTTCAATTAAGATGTGATTGAAATTCTTTCATTTGGTAAAGAGTTAATCCTTTACCAAACAATCCCAATTTTCAATGACCCTGAGGAACAGGACTTATAAAACCGTTGTCAAAAAAGGAGAAAATGCTGGAAACCCGCATTTTTTCCTGTTCTCACAATGTGTCCCATGCTTATGAAGACAAATCCCACCATTTGTGTTACATTGAATTTGTGGTGTGCAAATGCTTCCAAATTTGACAGGCCTTAAATTTTGTGGTTTTCACTGTCTCTGATATCTCTGGTCCAAGTTTTAAGTTGGTCTTAATTAAGAAGATTGATTACTTATTTTCAGGCATACCGATTTATTGCAGAATCCTGAACAATTTGTGATATTATGTTATTTAATATTAACCGATAGGCTGCTAACAATTCGGACAAATCTGAAATTTTGTCGTCTGGTAAAGAGTAAACTAATAACCTTGTCCTGTTGCTAATGACAAAACTTATTACCTTGCCAAACTGAAAGCATTTGCATACAACAAATGTGGCTCAAATAAAGTGTTTTTCCAGATAGGGGAGAAAATTTTGCGGGAAAGAGAGAAAATGCCAGACACTTGCATGTTATACTTTTCCCACAGTGTTTTCAAAAGCATTTTTTCTCATGGTCTTTAACACACAGAACTTTGCTGTAAAATGTTAAATTTAGAATGGTCCAAATGGAATGTATTTGCAGGTGACAAAATAAATGTGACTCAAGACATGAAATTTATTTTGGGAAGGGTAGAAAATATTGTGGGAAAAGGAGAAAATGCTGGTTACCAGGGTTGATGGAATTTGCCTGAATTTAACGTTTTCTCAAATAATTATGTGACTCCACAGAATGATGATTATTCATTTTTTTTTTTTTAAAGCTATTTATGAAATTAAGTTTATATTCATATACTGTTTATTTTATTGTTTTTCTTACATTTATCAGAGCTTTTATTTTTTGTTGCATTGTCTTGTCTTTCATCACATTGTAAACTTGACTGCTTGTTCGTTCCATAAACCCTTTACCACACAGTCACAAGTTTTAAGGACCATGAAGGAGGATGCTTTTGAAAACATTGTGGGAAAAGAAGAAAATGCTGGTTACCAGCATTTTCTTCTTTTTCCACAATGTTTTCTCCTCAATCAAAGACAAATCATCATTTGAGTTAAAGTGAATTTGTTGTCTGCAAATGCTTTCAGTTTGGTTGAGCCCAAAATTTAGTTGTGTGATAGAGAGTGAATACTTTACCACACAATCTCTAGTTTTAAGAGCCTGTGGTAAAGGGCTTTCGAAAACATTTTGGGGACCAACATTTTCCCCTTTTCTCAAAGTGTTTTCTACCCATTTACAGACAGCTTTTATCATCATCTCAACCACATTGAAAGGCCCCCTTAGTGGCAAAAAAAAAAAAATACAGTGCAGGTGTTGAAATGTGTTTAAATTGTACCATTTAAAAGTATGGAAAATATTGTGAAGATGACAATCTGTTATTGTGTGGTCAGTCCAGTTGTAAGTTGTTGACAGATACTAGTAAATAAAATTAGAAATCAGGCAAAAGTAAACAAAAGTTAGAGTGACGTGGTATCTTTTAATGCAGTTTTAAAATTATTTCTCTGCCAGTGACTAGCACTTGGATCAACTGTAGAATAACCACAGGCCTTTGAAACTCTGTTTGTCTATCATGGAAAACCAAAATTTTCCTTGGTCAATCATTGCAGATTGGTGCATCGCCTGTATATCACGGATTACTCAAATTTTCTTTACACTGTTACTATAAATAGCACATTGGCAACTGCCTCTGTATTGTATATAATAAGATATATATATGATATATCGGCAGTCGCCAGTGTGCTATTTATAGTAATGGAGTCCGCTCAGGAAAATTTTGTCATCCCGTCACTCCCGTGATAGATCAATGGAATTTCAGTAGCCTATGGAATAATAGATTGTCATCTTCACAATAATTTCCATGATTTCAAATGGTATGATTTAAATTCAACCCTTTACCAAACAACATTTTAGACCAGTCCAAATTGGAGGCATTTGCAGACGACAAAATAAATATGACCCAGAAATTGAAATTTGTTTTGGGATGGGTAGTAAACATTGTGGGAAAAGGAGAAAATGCTGGTTGCCAGCATTTTCTCCTTTTCCCACAATGTTTTCAAAAGGCTTCTTTCTCAGGGTCGTTAAATGTTGGGATTATGTGGTAAAGGGTTAAATACATTTTAACACAAGCTTTGTTTACTTGTGGCAGCTGTTGTAACTTAATTTCGTCGCATGCTAATGCTTCCGATTCGGATGTATCTAAAATTTTGTCGTGTAGTAAAGAGTTACCCTTTGAAGCGCCTTTCATGACTAAAGTTGCTTTTGCGGCCAGTTTAGATCAAGGTCAGCCCTGCACAGAACATGCATTCTCACTGTCTCATCTTTGATCTACACTGTCCTCTTTGCTGGTGCAATGAACGCAAAAGCAACTAGGAAACAGCAATTATTTGGATCTTATATCAAGACTGAAAAGTTTGTTGGGTTTATTCAGTGCTTAACCCTTTACCGCACAATGCCACCTTTTGACGCCCCTGGGAAAGAAGCTTTTTGAAAACATTGTGGGAAAAGGAGAAAATGCTGGTAACCGGCAATGTTTTCTACCCTATCAAAGAAAAATTGCACCATTTCAGCCACACTGAAATTGTCGTCTGCAAATGCTTTCAATTTGGACAAGGCTAAAATCTTGTAGTTTGGTAAAGGGTTAAGCTTAGATGTGCAGAAGAACTGCATGTTAGATAAGATGTATTCGTTAACACTGGAAACAAATTCGTGAATTCAAAAACAACACCTTACCGCAGTTTTAACGACTCTGAGGAAGGAGGCTTTTGAAAACATTTTGGAAAAAGGAGAAGATGCTGGTTACCAGCATTTTGTCCTTTTTCCAAAATTTTTTTTTTTTCAAAAAACAATTCAGATCAATTTAAGTCATGTTTAGTCTCTTCTCTAGTAGTACTTTTAATGTAGATGAGCCTAAAATGTTGTCACGTTTTAACCCTTTACCACACAATGTCGCCTTTTAACGACCCTGGGAAAGAAGCCTTTTGAAAACATTGTGGGTGAAGGAGAAAATGCTGGTAACCAACATTTTCTCCTTTTCCCACAATGTTTTCTACCCTATCAAAGAAAAATTGTACCATTTGAGCCACAATGAAACTGTCGTCTGCAAATGCTTTCAATTTGGACAAGGCTAAAATTTTGTCGTCTGGTAAAGGGTTTAAGGGTTGAAAATATCCTTGTAAAATTTGGACCATCAGTATGACTTAAGTTATAATACATGTGAGCCGTGCTCTGGCAAAAGAGGGCTTAACTCTTTACAAAATGGCCAAATTTTGGACCCAACCAAACTGAGAGCGTTTGCAGATGACAAAATAAGAGAAGCTCAAATGATGACTTTCAAATGATGACTTATGTCTTTAACAGGGTAGAAGACAATGTTGGTAAAGGAGAAAATGCTGGTTACCTGCATTTTCTTCTTTTCCCACAATGTTTTTGAAAGCTTTTCTCCTCAGGGTCGTTAAAACTCAGTGTGGTAAAGGGTTAATGCCTTTCCTCGATTGTGATGCATTATACCAAGCAGGTCATCATACAGGTCAGCCTGCGTGGACTGTGCAGGCTGACCTGGTTCAATACTTTTTCCCTAATGCTTTAAGCCCCCTTTTCACAGAGTATTTCTCGTGTATATTAATATATGACACATTTATATATGAAAACATTGTGGCACAAGAGCAATATATCAATATTTTTTGCCACAATGTTTTCAAAAATGGGCTTTTGCAAGATAAAAGCAGGAAGTTTCCTCAGACTGTTATATGTTCACTATATATTTGGAGATCTGAGAATAAAATTTTTACCAATGAATAAATAGCAGAGATTTTTTCTTTTCAATTCTTTACCAAAAGACAGAATTTTTGACTGAACCAAATTGAAAACATTCAGGCAGATGACAAACAATAATTTCAGTCTTTGATATAGAAAAAAACATTGTGGGAAAAGGAGCATATACTGGTTAACAACATTTTCTCCAGTTCCAACATGTCATAAAAAGCTTTCTGCTTCATGGTCATTAACCCTTTAGCTGCTAAGCACGACTCACTGACCTTTTGCAGACAGTATAGATCAAGATCAGACTGCACAGAACATGTAGTCTAATCTTGGATCTATTCTGTCCAATAAGGAGATATTTTTGCCCCAAACATAACTCTGAAATAGCAGTACTATGGTTTTTACTATTGACTTGGAAGTTGAATTTGAGTTATACAGCAGGATAAGGGTTAAAACTTGGGACTGTGTTGTAAAGGGTTAAAAATCCTGCACTAAACAAACCCCTGTTGTCATGATCCTTGAAGAAGACAACTTTTGATATCGTCCCACCATCTTTTCTGACCTTTCAAAGACAAATTGTACCGTTTTACTCACAATAACTCTTTATCACACAACAAAATTTTACACCAGTCCAGGTTGAAAGCATTTACAAACGACAAAGATGGGGCACGAACAAGAGCATCTGTCCTCAAGATCGTTGAAAACATTGTGGGAAAAGAAGAAAATGTTACTTACCAGCATTTTCTTCTTTTCCCACAATATTTTCAAAAGCCGTCTTCCTCGGGGTTGTTAAAATTTGGGATTGTGTGGTTAAGGGTTAAGCCATGCTCTGGAAAATGGGAGCTTAATGCATTTCCATGATGCATTTTACCAAGCAAGACAATTATGGACCCCCCCCTAAAGTCCATTTTATTTAACTCTTTACCAAACGGCAAAATTTTAGACTCGTCCAAATTGAAAACATTTGCAGACAACAAAATAAATGTGACTCAAAAATTGAAATTTGTTTTGGGAAGAGAAGAAAACATCATGGGAAAAGGAGAAAATGCTGGTCACCAGCATTTTCTCCTTTTCCCACAATGTTTTCAAAAGGCTTATTCCTCAGGGTCGTTAAAAGTCGGGATTGGGTGGTAAAGGGTTAAGAACCAACTGAATCATGAGGTAGACTTGTCCTTTGACATGCAGAAAATTTGAAGATAGTAAAAGTTTTGGCCCATGTCAAAACTTACGCGGACTCTACACGTGCATTAAGCCCCCTTTTCACAGAGCATGGCTCATTTGATTATTGTCATCTGCAAATGTTGATATGGACAGGTCTAATAGTCGTTGGGCTTGTCTTTATATAGTCTTACAGCTTATTTGGTAGAGCATATTCACAGGGATTGAGGGCTCCAGGGTTTGAACCCAGGTCAGGTCACAATCTTTTTCCTCAAGTTACATTTGGCAACCAACCATAACCTATGTCATTTAGTATCCAAGTAATTTCCTACCATTTTGGTCATTTCATTCCTAGTTTAATTATCAGTTTTGTAACTTAGTACTGAGTTTTTTATCTTAGGTCATTTCAGGCCTTGCTTAAATTTTGATGGTGAATCCCTGCTAAGTGCGACTCGCTGACATTTTGTGGACAACATAGATCAAGATCAGACTGCATTTTCTTTGCAGTCTGATCTTGAATCTACACAGACCGATTTGATTATTACTTTCCTCTAAAACTAACTTTAAAATAAAACTTTTAAAAAAAAAAATGTTTTTTTATTTCTTTTATTTAGCAGGATAAGGATTCAAATTCAGGATTTAGACTGCAGTACAGAACTGAGGCAAGTGTCATGCTTTTTGAGAGGAAATATTTAGACTAGTATCTTATGATAATTATAGGATCAATTTTACCTTTCCTCTCACAGATCATAATGTTAGATCTAGCTCTTGCGTGTACAAAGGGTTAATGTATATAATTGTATTTTATCCGGGTTTTGGTCTTATCCGAAAATTAGTGATGCACGTTCTAGCTTTCCGATATCGGCAACCCCTAACTTTTCTACAGTAGTTTTGTTTTCATAATGGGTGTCTTTAGCACATAGAGCATATTTTAACACGAAATTATTTGTTTTATATATAGACCAAGCTGAATAATTATCGATTTGAAACGATCTAGAATTACTTTTGTATTTACAGGACACTTGACATGCGATTCCGTGGTGTAGTGGTTATCACATCCGCTTAACACGCGGAAGGTCCTGAGTTCAATCCTCAGCGGAATCAGGTTTTTTTTTTTTTTTCTTTTCTTTCTTTTTTTGAACACTGATTCCTTTCCTTTGCTTTCTCTGCTTTACCCCATTTCATATATGCTGTATTTTTCACCCTGTGATCAGCAATAACTGTTAAATTTGACGATACACAGAAGACTGATAGAAATAGAAGGGGAGGGCGCGTGCTCTCACAATAATTCAGTTCCCGAATTAACTCTCTACCACACATTCCCGTGTTTTAACGACCCTCAGGAAAAGGCGCTTTCAACAGTGTTTTCTACCATTTTTAAGACAAATCTCAACAAGTGAGTCGCATCTAATTTTTCAACTACAACTCTTTTAATTTGAACACATCTAAGGTTCTGTTGTCTGGTAAAGGATTAACCCTTACCACACAATCCCGACTTTTAACGGCCCTTAGGAGGAAGCCTTCTGAAAACATTGTGGGAAAAGGAGAAAATGCTGGTAACCAGCATTTTCTCCTTTTCCCACGATGTTTTCTACCCTATCCAAAACAGAAATCATCATTTACGCTACATTTGATATGTGGTCTGCAGATCCTCCCAGTTTGGACCAGTCTACAAGTTTGTCGTCTAGTAAAGAATTAATAAAAGTAATCACAAAGTAAGACTTTATACATGCAATGACCGGAAATTGGAGAGGAACTATATAAGCTTTGCTTTCGTTCCAATCCATTTCTGCAGGATTATTCTTTGTCAATCTAATGTAATTGTATTGTTCATGTACATGTATATTGTAATTCTGTCGAATAAAATATGTTTACAAAAAAAAAAAGAAAAAAGTAAGATACAGGGAGTGCAGCCAACAGTAGCGAAACGCACCCCGTGTCCACCAGTGTCGCTGACAGCCTCAATATTGACGTCAGTATGAGCGTTATATAGTTGTTATCAATCAATCGATCAATCTTATAAACTGATTTTGTTCAGTTCTTCTACCCAGAAAGAGCCGGATGGATGAACGGACTGACGGACAGACACACAGACAGACAGACAGACCCATCTACTACAAGAGGAATTCAGTTGAAACAAAAAATTCCTGTAACCACAAAGATAACGGTTATAAACGAACTTTTTTCTTTGGCTCGGCTGATCAGCTCGACTCGATACACTTTCAAAACCTCGAGAGCACCAAAAAACCCAGCAGACAATTTCCGTCTAGGAATATAATCTGAGTAATTCCATTTTCATGGATGCCTCCTAGCTAAAGTGTCTCAGAAAAGTGGACAGTGTAGATCAAAATCAGACTGAAAGTTTCATGCAGTCTGATCTTGATCTCCGGCCCGGCCAGGTAGCTCATTGGTTAGCTTTATCTGACCCGTGACCTTATGTTTCCGGGTTCGATACCAGGTTGAGGCAAAACGTTCCGGTGATTTTTTCGCTTCTCACCTGTGATGCACGTGAGAAAAGCAGTCAGTGGCCTGGAAGAAAAGTTGTGTTAGTACTGGCGTAATAAAGCCAGAAAACACTTGCGTGTGTGCACTGACTGCCGTTATATATGATTTAAGCTCTTAAAACGGCGTTAAACTCCAATACAAACAAAACTGACCTTGATGTATATTGGCTTCAAAGGCGGCTATGGGCGTGAGAGGCGTTTTTAGTTAAAATTGCGGACAGATAATGGAGATCATGATCAGATCACCTGCATTCTGATCTTAGATCCAAATTTTCCATTAATGTGGAGCTTTGTTAGACATAAATAACTTTGATGGCGCATCAATTGATTTCAATGCACTTGGACTGCGCAGGGACATCATGTAGAACTAGTTCAAGATCAGACTGTTCAGAACGGTGCGATCTGATCTTGGGTATAGATCTACACTGTCCGAAACAATGAGAATTTTCCAGCGAAAAGAACCATGTAAAACTAAATATCAGTAATTTGATTTTTACTTAGGGCATACAATATTTGATTGGTGATTTAAAGACCCAATATCGACCAAAAGTAAACAATGGGGTGGTAAATGCATTAAATATCAGTGTAAGTCGATGGCAGAAAAATTCACTCTCAAATCAGGTAAAATGTAAACAAAAGACTTGAGCCACCTGGAAACTTTAGCCTAGTTTTAGATTTCGTTTTTCTGTCAGCAACTAACGAACTAACCAACTGTACGATTACAATTTGTGATCTTCACAATAATTTACCGACTTAAATGGGACGATTTAAACTTGCATGCATTTCAACACACGCACTGTTTACTTTTGGCAGCAACAGGGCCTTTAGGACGTTTAACCATTTACCAAACAAGCCAGAGCGTGAACGACCCTAGAGAAGAAGGTATTTGAAAATGTGGGAAATTGAGAAAAGGCTGGAAACTTTGCTTTTCTTATTTTCCAACAATTTCTGCTCTATAAGAGGACAAATCCCATCATCTGACAGATCTCCAGATAGAGGGAGTGATTTTGATTTCAAAATTGAAAATATTAATCCCTCTCCAATAAACCCTAGGTTATTGAACAAGGGCAAATTTCGTCATTCGGACCACCTTTAATTTGTCGTCTGCAAATACTTCGAATTTGGAACAGTCTATTTTTTTGTCGTTTGGTAAAGAGTTAAATGGAAGAAGGGATTAGATTGATGAATAAGCTCTGTTTATGTTCAAAATATCGATACAACAATGACACGATCCTTAGCATTAATACAAACTCACGTTTAACTGAAAATTGGTTGAGTTCAGATGCTGTATATGAGAATACACGCCATACGTCATTTCAACACGTGGGCTTAAAGATCAGGTAAATCGGGTCAAGTTCAATTTTGTTATTAAACAAGTCACGCGTAACTTTTACACGAGACCCGATAGTGCCCGTTCAATACAGTTGTACGTCATTTTCCATTCGTCCAATGAAAATATCTTATTCTACGCCCGGAAAATACCGAGCATGGCCGTGAAACAAAAATCCAACTTCATTGTATCCCGGCTTCTCATTCTGATCGGATATTTCCTGCCAGAAATCGAGAGCCAGTTATTAGAATTTCACGGTCAAACTGCTGGTGATCTGACACGTTTGGATTCATCAAAAGCAGGATCCTGAAGTTTCTTTCCTGAATTGGTATTTTGCCTGTCTCAGGTAAACTAGATGTAAGTATTTCATTTATTTTCGAGGATTATTTGAACATGTTACACGTAAACGTTAGTCAAAACATGATTGGAATGCGATTCGCCGGCTTGTTTAAGTTCAATGTTGAAACAAGGATCCGCATATCTTCTGCTCAAACAATCATAAGAAAATAACAAATATGAACATAATATATGAGGAAGTCTTTTAATTTTAATCGAGTATCATTTTTTTGTTCCAAAACAGTCATAAGGATGATATATTGACAAAAAAATTTAGTTTTCTTTCTGCATGGAACTGGCGTACGTGACTCGAGAAACTGGGTCAATGGCGACCGTGTGGGGGGCTGTTGTTGTTGTTTTCTAACCCGTAATTAAATATCGCGATGTTTTTATAGACTTCAGGAGGAAGTGTTTTGAAAACTTTTTTGAAATGGAAAGTGCTGTTAAATGTTGCTTATTACCCTTTCAAAGACAAATTCTATGAATTTGAGCCACATTTATTTTTTTTCTGTATTTAATTTTTGTTGTGAACCAGCATTTTCTCCCTTTCTCACAATGATTTCATTAAAATACTGTATTGTGTGGTAAAGTCTTAACCCTTATTCTGCTAATTAAAAGAAATAAATTTTCAAGCCGATAGTAAACAACTGAATTTCCCTATTTCAGAAATGTTTTTGGTGGAAAATATCTCCTTATTGGAAAGTGTAGATCAAAGATTAGACTGCACGTTCTGTGCAGTCAGATCTTGATGTACGCTGTCTGCAAAAGGTCAGTGAGGCATGCTAAGTGGTTAAGAGATAAATTAGTAGGTCAAAATTGATATCTCAAGAGGAAATTATCAACACATACCATGACCTGGGGTCAACAAGTATTTTCTGTCACAGACGTTTTGAATTCAGGTTTACCCTTCACCTGACAGCAAAATTTCAGACTTGTCCAAATTGAAAGCATCAGTATAGGACAAAATAATTATGATTCAAATGATAAAGTTTGTATTAGAAAACATTGTGGGAAAAGGAGAAATGCTGGTCACCAACATTTTCTTCTTTCCCCACAATGTTTTTAGAAGGCCTCTTTCTCTGGGTTGTTAAAACTTGGAAAAGTGTGAGATAAGATAAGAAACATATTGGTCTGGTTCAGGTATATTTCAGGGGTCCTGCATGGCTCGGTATAGTATAGGACTTGTTACCCGGAGACCCCGGGTTCTAGTGTCACTGAATCTACTGGGTTTTCTGTTGGGAGTTTCCTTGGGCAAGACACTTCAGAGCACTTACCTAGTACTTGTAAAACCCAGGAAATACATGAATATTTGAGCTGTAGCAGTGGTATGACTGAAATAATGTTGAAAGCAGCATAAAACATATTAAGATCAATCAAGTATATTTCAACAAAATTAGACAGGAGCATCTTCGGTACCGTGGACTTTTTTTCTAGCTTTTCTGAGCACATTAATCCTTTATCAATGTAATTTTAAGCACATTGCTTCTTGCAGATTTTTTCTTTTTGGTGCTTGGAGAAATTACCTAGAACAGGGTCGTTAACCCTTTACTGCACAATGCCGACTTTTTACGACCCTGGGAAAGAAGTCTTTTGTAAACATTGTGGAAAAAGGAGAAAATGCTGGTCACCAGCATTTTCTCCTTTTCCCACAATGTTTTCTACCCTATCAAAGAAAAATTGCACCATTTGAGCCATATTGAAATTGTCGTCTGCACATGCTTTCAATTTGGACAAGGCTAAAATTGTGTCGTGTGGTAAAGGGTTAATTAACTCTATACTGAATGACAAAAGTTTCAGATTTACATCCAAATAAAAGCATTTGCAGACAATTCAAATGTGTCTCGAACAGTGATATGTCTTTGATTTTATAAGAAACATTGTTGTAAACATAGCAGCATTTTCTCCTTTTTCCACAATGTTTTTAAAAGCCTTCCCATCTTGGGTTGTTAAAATGCAGCATTGTTTGGTAAGTTGTTAAGGAGATAAAAGGATTTTCTCCAATGCAGGCTGAATGATGAGTTTTAGTCATATAATGGGTGATAACACTGTGATAAAGATGCAGAGCCGAATAGAGGAGCTAGAAAGGGCATTACAGAGGATTGGGACAGCAAAAAAACAGCTGGGTCACAACACTGCAGAGGTACATTTTTTTGTTATAATTTTAACATTTTTAGCTTCATAGACTGAAGGCAGTGGAGCTTTCAAAATATTGTACAAATTTTAGATTTAAAGAACTGATGTTTTGGTTGGTTGAAACATTTACCTTCAGCCAGTCAAAGAGCCTGTCTTGATACTTTCAATTTTACCTAACTCTTTACCAAATGAGGAAAGGAAAGCTTTTGCAGACGACAAAATAATTGTGACTCAAAAAAAAAGAATTCATCTGATTAAGGGTAGAAAACATTGTGGGAAAAGGAGAAAATGCTGGTTAGCAGCATTTTCTCCTTTTCGCACACTGATTTCAGAAGATTCCTTCCTTAGTGTCATTAAAACTAGGGATTTTGTGGTAAAGGGTTAAATTTAGCCACTGTGTGGAATTCCTTTTTTCTGACTGAAAAACCATATCGTTTTACAACCTTGAAGTCTTTTGAAAACTTATTTCAAACATATTCTTCTCTGAAACTACTGGCAAAACCTGAGCCAAATATTGCACATGTCCTGTGTTCTTGCCATGGTATCCTTTTCTCGAAAAATTTTGTTATGGAAGAACTCTGGTTGCCATGTCGATGAGACTAAGTAAGCTTGCCAGATCTAATCATCTTAAAAATGTTATTTTCATATCAGCACATTGGATTTCTTTGCCTTTTGAACTGATTAAAGGCCCAATAGTGGCTAAAAAGACTATACAGGTGTTAAAATGCAGCTAAATTTATATCATACCATTCAAAAGTTTGGAAAATAATGTGAAGATGGCAGTCTTTATTATGTGGACAGTGCAGCTGTTAGTTGCTGGCAGGAAAATGAATTAAAATCAGGCCAAAAGTAAACAGAAGATAGAGTAATCTTGCAACATTTAACCAAGTTTTGAAATTAATTTCTCTGTCAGCAACTAACACTTGGACCCACTGTACAATAACAGATTGTCATCTTCACAAAATTTCCATACTTTTAAACATGATTTAAATGCATTTCAACACCTGCTTTGTTTACTTTTGGCAGCTATTATTACTTTACCCTTGGTAAGACAGACGTCTTTCAGATTTTCTTCAAGGATTTTGATCTTTTGCAAAACAAGACTGCGATTAGAATAGCTGGTTAACCTTTACCATAAACAATCAGGGCCCGTATTCACCAACCATTCTTAAGAACGTTCTTTGTCTTGTTCTCCAGAAATTTCTACATTTGAAAGTAACACAACTCCTGATTTGCTTAACCATTTGGTTTAGCCAATCAGGAGTTGTGTTACTTTCAAATGCAGAAAATCTTGAAGAATGAGACTGAGAATATTCTTAAGAATGGTTGATGAATACGGACCCCAGAGTTTTCACGACCCTGATGAAGAAGCCTTTTGAATACAACAGAATGTGATGCTATTCAACTCTTTACCAAGCAACGATTCATTGTTTGGTAAAGAGTTGAATAGCATCACATAGTCATGTGATACGGAGGCATTTATGAAGTCTAGGATATGAAATGACAAAAGGCTAAAATTTGTTTTCAAAGACAAAAATAGACGACAAGATTATGTTTTAAACTAGGCAAAGTCCAGGATTCAGTGTAACATCAGCCGGCAGCTGGAGGCTCTGCGGAATCGTGAGGTATGGCTGCTGAACCAGCTAGATACGATATCTGGGGCAAAGGAAGAAGTTCTGCAGCAACAGTCGGTCAGATTGAACAAAAGTCTCGGTGTTTTACAAAGCTCTGTGAAGTACCCAAATGGAAGTGAAGGTGCTACCAGTAATATAGAGAGGTAAATGGAACGGAATTTACTGTGATATTTTGAGATCTAGAAAGTTGGGCCACTGTAATCCTTTAACCCTTTACCGAGTTTTAACGACCCTGAAAAAGAAACCTTTTGAAAACATTGTGGAAAAGGAGAAAATGCTGGTAACCAGCATTTTCTCCTTTTTCCACATTGTTTTCTACTCAATTAAATACAGATTCCATCATTTGAGCCACACTGAATCTGCAAATGCTTTCGATTTGGACCCATCTGAAATTTTTTGTGTTGTAAAGAGTAAACTCTTTACCGAATGACAAAACTTTAGACTTGTCCAAATTGAAAGCATTTACAGACGACATATTTGTTGATTCAAATGACACAATTTGTCTCCAAAAGGGTAGTAAACATTGTGATGTTTTACAACTGTCTCTGTGCAAACAAAATTTTCATGCCTATACATTTTATAGCCGTGGAACCATTGAAGGAAAGGGGCCAATTTCTTTTAACAAGCAGTTACTCCTTTTCCACAATGTATTTTTGAAAGCAGTCTGCTGCGAGATAAAAATGTTTTTTAAAAAGGTATAAACATGGAAATAAAAGTAGAAATGCTAGTCACTTGGAGGATAAATGATGGAACATGTGTTAGAAAGAACCATGAAATAGGGAACCAGCTTTTTCTCCATTTCCCACAATGTTTTCAAAAGCCTTCCTCCTTAGTTTTGTTAAAACCTCAGGGCTGTGTAGATATGGGTTAAAGGGCAAAGGGTCACCTAGACAATCAGACAGGCTACTGATCAAGTTGGCTGTTCAGTTCAAGACTTAAACTGTTTACCAGATGACAAAATTTTGGACTAAATCCAAAGCAATTTACAGACAAGTCAGATGTGGCAGAAAGAGAGGAAATTGTCTTTGAAAGGGTGGAAAACATGGTGGGAGAAGGAGAAAATGATGGGACTGGCCCTTTCTTCTTTTCTCCAATGATTTAAGAAAGGCTTTTTCCATGTAGATTTTTAAAGCTTGGGATATTGTGATGAAGGGTTGTTATTTTATCATAAAGTATGTCTGTTCACAAGGACATGTTGTGATAGTGTGATACATACATGTGACCAGCTGGGATCAGGCTCTACTGATTACAGTCACGTGGGCTTATTGTTCAAACCCAGGAAAAGACAAGTGAGCTACTGCTGTTACATGCTGGCTTAACTCTTTATCAGATGAAAAAAACTTTAGACCTGTCCAAACTGAAATGATTTCAGATAGAAAATTAAATGTGGTTGAAATTGTGAGATTTGATATTGAAAAGGTAGAAAACATTGTGAAAAAAGGAGAAAATGCTGGTTACCAGCATTTTCTCCTTTTTCCACAATGTTTTCAAAAGCCTTCTTCCACAGAGTTGTTAAAACATGGGATTATGCGGTAAAGGGATAATACTTTTAATTCCTGGAGTTTCTTTTACCAGTACTGTGCACAATTTTTTTCACAAACCGCTGGCTGCTTTCCCACATAACCATTGTCGAAACAATCACCGGTGAGAGGGGAATGAATCTGGTCGCATTGACTATCATCAGTCTTCAGAAAGAAATTGATGAACCTGTGATCTGAACCAAGAACCCCGTTGTCTCAAGTCCTGTACGCTTACCATTGCATGACTGCGCTGCCTAGGCTTGGCTGAAGAAAAAGACTTTTTCCACAATGTTTGCTACCCATTCAAAGATTAATTCTATCATTTTAATCACAATTAATCAGTTGTCTGCAAATGGTGTGTTTTTCAGCAAGTCCAATAAAATATTTTTGTCTGGTAAAGATTTAGGAGTGGAACTGTTTACCAAAAAACAGAAATTTAGGCTGGTCCAAATTGAAAGCATTTGCAGTCAACAAATTCAGTGTAGCTAAAATGGAATGCTGATACCTGTCTTTGAAAGGGTAAAAAACATTCGGGGGGAATGCTGGTCATCATCATATTCTCCTTGTCCCAAAATGTTTTCAAAAGCCTTCTTCTTCAGGGTCATCAAGAACAGGGATTGTAGTGTTAAGGGTAAATACTTGACCCAAATGATATAAAAAGTAATTGTTGTATGTCTGGACTTTGGAGTTCTTATACCAAATAGTCCTTCGTTTTCTTGAGACCCTGAGGTCAAGGCTTTTGATAACTAGTTCTCCTTTATCAGCAAGGATTGTTATTATATCATCTTTGTCACTGATGATTTGTTGCTGTATAAACGATTTCAATGTAGACATGCCCTGCATAACCCATACAGTTGATGCAGCATAAAACAACAGTCACTTAACTCTTTACTAAACTACAAAATTTTGGACCAAATCCAAAGCGTTTGCAGACCACAAATTTAACTCTTTACCAGACAAAAAAATATAGACTTGTCCAAACTGAAAGCATTTACAGATGACAATTTTAATGTAGCCCAAATGGTGAAATGTTTCTTTGATACGGTGGAAAACATGGTGGGAAATGGAGAAAATGCTGGTCACCAGCATTTTCTTCTTTTCCTACATTGTTTTCAACAGGCTTCTTCCTCAAAGGCATTAAATGTCGACATTGTGTGGTAAAGGGTTAATACAGCTCAAGTGGAGGAAATTGTGGGAATAGTAGAAAATGCTGGTTACAGTTTTCTTCCTTTTCCACTATGTTTTCACTTGCATTCTTCCTCAAAGTCATTTGTAAGTTGGGATTGTACAGGGAAGGACTAATGTGGCTTGAAAGTATTCAGGTTCAAATCACCAGCTTGGCCATTTTCTTCACAAGGATTGGTGACAGTGATTGTGACAGAATTCATTCGTATCTTGCCCCTTTACTGCACAATGCCGCCTTTTAACGCTCCTGGGAAAGAAACCTTTTGAAAACATTGTGGGAAAAGGAGAAAATGCTGGTAACCAGCATTTTCTCCTTTTCCCACAATGTTTTCTACCTTATCAAAGAAAAATTGCACCATTTGAGCCACATAGAAATTGTTGTCTGCAAATGCTTTCAATTTGGACAAGACTAAAATTTTGTCGTCTGGTAAAGGGTTACCACTGATCATTGTTTCAATAATGGTTCTATGGGAAAGTAGCCTGTAGGTTGGGAAGAATATTGTGCAGGGCATTGGTAAAAGAAGCTCCAGGAAAGCATGGATAGGTGCAATTTTTGCCATGATATTACTGAAACAATGCTCATAACAGCAGTAAACACCATATAAACTAAAAGAATTTAATAACATTAATTAAGTATGGACACAATATATAATTGGGTCATGCCCTTGCAAAGAGGGATTAACTCTTTACCAAACAACAAATTTTTCGACCAGTGCAAATTGAAAGCATTTGCAGACAACAAAATGATTGTGACTGAAAAAGTGAAATTTGTGCTGGGAAGGGTAGACAACATCGTGGGAAAAGGCATCTTTTTCAGGGTCGTTAAAAGTCAGGATTGTGTGGTAAAGACTTGAGGCATCTCCATGATGCATGATATCTAGTGAGTTTATCCATGATCATGAATCCATAATGTCCATCTTGTTCAACAGCCAATTGAATCTTGAGGTAGACTGGTCCTTGGACTTGCAGAAAATTGACCAGTAGCAAAAGGTTTCGGCCCAGGTCATTCTGCACAGGCCGACCTGGGTCTATAGTTTTTGCAGATGTATTAAGCCCCCTTTTACCAGAGCATGGCTCAATTTTTTTGTTCTTTGAAGAGTGATCTTGATGACCCAGAGGTCATCTATTGTGATGGATTTGTCAACATAAAGTGTTTTGTCGTTTTTTTTGTTGTTCTCTGAAACTAGGTTACTCCGATTATTTTTTTTTATATCCCCGCAAACGAAGTTTGTGGGGGGTATACTGGAATCAGCCTGTCGGTCGGTCGGTCGGTCATGCGGTCGGTCGGGCGGTCGGTCTATCTGCAAAATCTTGTCCGGACAACTCCTCCTACAGTTTCTGTCTGATTCACGTTAAACTTGGCAGAAGTGTTCATTAGGAGCTGTAGATGTGCAAGACACACATTTTGTAAAAATTCCATCAAGAATTACTGAGTTATTGCCCCTGATTTGACTTAAAAATGCTTGTCCGGACAACTCCTCCTACAGTTTCTGTCTGATTCACTTTAAACTTGGCAGAAGTGTTCATTAGGAGCTGTAGATGTGCAAGACACACATTTTGTAAAAATTCCATCAAGAATTACTGAGTTATTGCCCCTGATTTGACTTAAAAATGCTTGTCCGGACAACTCCTCCTACAGTTTCTGTCTGATTCACTTTAAACTTGGCAGAAGTGTTCATTAGGAGCTGTAGATGTGCAAGACACACATTTTGTAAAAATTCCATCAAGAATTACTGAGTTATTGCCCCTGATTTGACTTAAAAATGCTTGTTCGGACAACTCCTCCTACAGTTTCTGTCTGATTCACTTTAAACTTGGCATAAGTGTTCATTAGGAGCTGTAGATGTGCAAGACACACATTTTGTAAAAATTTCATCAAGAATTACTGAGTTATTGCCCCTGATTTGACTTAAAAATGCTTGTCCGGACAACTCCTCCTACAGTTTCTGTCTGATTCACTTTAAACTTGGCAGAAGTGTTCATTAGGAGCTGTAGATGTGCAAGACACACATTTTGTAAAAATTCCATCAAGAATTACTGAGTTATTGCCCCTGATTTGACTTAAAAATGCTTGTCCGGACAACTCCTCCTACAGTTTCTGTCTGATTCACGTTAAACTTGGCAGAAGTGTTCATTAGGAGCTGTAGATGTGCAAGACACACATTTTGTAAAAATTCCATCAAGAATTACTGAGTTATTGCCCCTGATTTGACTTAAAAATGCTTGTCCGGACAACTCCTCCTACAGTTTCTGTCTGATTCACTTTAAACTTGGCATAAGTGTTCATTAGGAGTTGTAGATGTGCAAGACGCAACTTTCGTGAAAATTCTATGAAGAATTAATGAGTTATTGCCCCTGATTCACATTTAAAATGCTTGTCCGGACAACTCCTCCTACAATTTCAGTCCGATTCGCTTTATACTTGGCAGAAGTGTCCATTTGGAGTTGTAGATGTGCAAGACACACATTTTGTAAAAATTCCATCAAGAATTACTGAGTTATTGCCCCTGATTTGACTTAAAAATGCTTGTCCGGACAACTCCTCCTACAGTGTCTGTCTGATTCACTTTAAGGAGGTCTTTTCTGTCATATGTATAGTTGGCCAACATTATGCGAAAAGGCACCTTTGGACATTTGCAACAAGTTTGGATCCAGACCAGCCGCTGTGTCTCAGACATATTATCAGATCATGGTCTGCACTTTTTTACACTTATTTACTTTTGTGTCCAATTAAATTGATACTTTGCGTAAATATTCACCAGGAGCGGTAGAGGTTCAAGATGCATTTTTCTCAAATGTTTGCCAAATTAATTACCCCTGAATTTACTCAAAACTTCTTGTCCAGAGAACTATTCCTTCAGTTTAAGTCTTTTTCACTTGATATTTGTCATGATATTCACCAGGAGCAGTAGATGTGCAAAGCACAAATTTCATGAGTGTTGGCCTAATGATTATGGAGTTATTGCCCCTAAATTGACATTGCAGAGTTATTGCCCCTGTGACATGAAATATAGGGGCGGGGATATTTATCACCTTTAGTGATAGTTATTCTAGTTTTGTTTTGTTGTATGTATGTCATTGATGATTGAACCCTTTTTGCTTCAACCTACATACTCTGATAACCAAAATACTGTCAACTACTGACATAGTTTTAACCATTAATCTTTTACCAAACAATCCCAAGGTTTGACCACCCAGAGAGAAAAGATCTTTTGAAAACATTGTGGAAAAAGGAGAAAATTGCTGGTTACCAGGATTTTCTCCTTGTCTCATAATGTTTTCTATTCTAGTATTACCAGGATTTTCTCCTTGTCTCATAATGTTTTCTATTCTGGTATCAATTTAGAATTTGTCGCTGACAGATGTTTGAATTGGGAATAGTTTAAGCTAACTTTTGGGAAAGGGTTTAACCCTGTACTGCACAATGACGCCTTTTGACGCCCCTGGGAAAGAGGCCTTTTGAAAACATTGTGCATTTTCTCCTTTTCCCACAATGTTTTTTACATGATCAAAGAAAAATTGCACCGTTTGAGCCACATTGAAATTGTCGTCTGCAAATGCTTTCAATTTGGACAAGGCTAAAATTTTGTCGTCTGGTAAAGGGTTAAGTGGCGATGAAAAATTTAGTTTTCACAGCCAGTGAAGATCAAGATAAGATTGCACAAAACATGTCGTCTGATCATTGATCTATACTCAGCATAGATGATCTGCACAAAAGCAGTCTTGAAGTTTAACTTATTTAGGTTTTATTTTTAACCAAAAAAAGATGACTTTTTCTCATGCCCAGAAGCATACAACTTGCGATGACACTGGGGGAGAAATTTCATTGTTGTTTTCTATTATTGTGTCTAGCCTTAAAATAATCTGTGTAAACTTTTGACAGTCATGGTGATTAACTCTGTGCTGCACAAGCCCAATTTTTAACAACTCTGATGGAGAAAGCTTTTGAAAACATTGTGGGCAAAGGAGAAAATGCTGGTAACCAGCATTTTCTCCTTTTCCTACAATGTTTTCAAAAGCTTTTTCCGCCAGGGTCATTACAACTTAGGATTGTGTGCTAAAGGGTAAATGTATTTTTTTTTCTCAGTTCTTTCTGGTATTTTATACCATTTTTCACAGTTTTTTAGTTTGAATTAGTTTCATTATTACAACAATGGCTCGCATTTTCATGGCACTTCTTGCTTTCATTGGGGTAAGACTTTTGAACCCTTTACCACACAATCCCGAGTTTTAGTGACCCCGAGAAAGAAGCCTTTTGAAAACATTGTGGGAAAAGGAGAAAATGCTGGTAACCAGCATTTTCTCCTTTTCCCACAATGTTTTCTACCCTTCCCAAAACAAGTTTTAATTTTTCATTCACATTTATTTTGTAGTCTGCAAACGCTTTCAATTTGGACCAGTCTAACATTTTGTTGTGTGGTAAAGAGTTCAGGACACTCTAATTAAACTTACTTTCTCTCTTTACAGAATGGATCTTGGTGATCTACAGCCAGAAGAAACTCCTAACGTATCCTTTAAGTCAGACCCAGGCACGCTTAGAGAAGCAATCTTGAACTACGGGCGTATAGATGCCAATAGCGTGACTGGGATCCAGTCCCCCTTCATGGACCCTGATCATCAGGCACCGAGTCTTCCTCGGCATTTTGAAGATTATAACGATGCTGAGCACCACATTTTATATAAAACAGTGGAGGAACTGAATAGAATTAAATCAACTAAGCAACCTGTAAGTTAGTTTGTTTGATGTCCAACTTGCCACACAACAAAATTTTAGACTTATCCATAGTAACTCTTTTATCAAATAAAAAATTTTGAACTTGTACAAATTAACTCTCTGCAAATTGACAAAATTTTAGACCTGTCCAGATTAACGCTTTAGCAAGTGACAAAATCTTTAGCAAACAACAAAATTTTAGACCTGACCGAATTACCTTTTTACTAAACGACAAAGGTTTGAACTTGTTCAATTTAACTCTTTACTCGACGGCAAAATTTTAGACTTCTCTTGAAAGCATTTATAGACAATAATATAAATATGATAAAAATGATGGTATTTCTCAATAAGTAGTTGGCAAATATTGCTTGACAAGGAGAAAATGCTGATTACCAGCATTTTCTGCTTTTCCCACAATGTTTCCAAAAACCTTCTTCCTCGGGGTTGTTTAAACTCGGGACCTTGTTAGGATTGAAAACATTTGTTGACAACAAATTCAGTGCACTTAATATGATAGTTTCTGTTTTTGGAATGGTAGAGACCATTGTGCTGGCAACCAGCATTTTATCCTTTTCCCACAATGTTTTCCAAAGCCTTCGTCATTATGAACTTTTTTACCGTGGATTATTTGATAAAGGCCTTATGCAATTTTAACATTATTCCAGTGCTTCTATTCATGGGTTGCATGAATTTTATTTCATCAGTATTTAACGTTTTACACTCTCCAAGCAACTGGCTGCTTCCACATATTATCATCATCATCAAAACAACGTTTAGCATGGAGAGAGGTATGAATCCTCTTGCAATGACTATTAGCGGTTTTGTTAACCATTGACCAAACAATCCAAAATTTTACAACCCGCAGGAAGAAGCTTTTTGATAATGCCGTAGTAAAAGAAGAAAATGCTAGTTATCAGCATTTTCTTCTTTTCCCTAAATGCTTTTTAGACTATCAAAGACAAGACAAATACCATCATTAAAGCCATATTTGATTTGATTCCTACTTATTCTTTCAGTAGGGACAAGTCTAAACTTCTGCTACCAGGTAGAGTTAACACTTAAACTGTTAACTCTTTGCCACACAATCCCTGAGAAAGTAGCCTTTCGAAAACATTGTGGGAAAAGGAGGAAATGCTGGTAAACAGCATTTTCTCCTTTTCCCACAATGTTTTCTGCCCTTCTCAGAACAAGTTTTAATTTTTCATTGGCATTTATTTTGTCTTCTGCAAATGCTTTCAATTTGGACCAGTCTAAAATTTAAATTTTGTTGTGTGGTAAAGAGTTAGCCCTTTACCACACAATCCTGACTTTTAACGACCCTGAGAAAGAAGCCTTTTGAAAACATTGTGGGAAAAAGAGAAAATGCTGGTAAACCAGCATTTTCTCCTTTTCCCACAATGTTTTCTACCCAATCAAAGACAGAAATAATAATTTTCACTACATTTAAGTTGTCATCTGCAAATGCTTTCAATTTGGCCCAGTCAAAAATTTTGTCGTTTGGTAAACAGTTGAATAAATAAGCTACATAGAATTTTCAAGCTAATAGTAAAAACCCGAAGAATGCTTATTCAAACTTATTTTTCGGAGAAAAATATCACCTAATTGGACAGTGTAGACCAAAGGTCAGACTGCACATACTGTGTTGAACAATCCTGTTTTGCAATGATCCTGGAAAAGTGTGTTTTTGCTGGCAACCAGCATTGTCTCCTTTCCCTAACTTTGTTTCTACTCTGTTAGAAACAGATTTCATTGTTTTAGTCATATTTGATCATCATCTGTTAATACTTTCATTTTGGACAAGTCCAGAATTTTGTCATCTGGTAAACAGTTACAACTTGTATTTCAGGAAGTATCCATGGCTCCAAAACTCTCGTCGCGCATGGAAGATTGGTTGATGCCTGTCAACATGACAACAGGAAATACAACAAGCACTGGTTGTGGATTCTCCCTCCCTAAGCTTTCTAACAACCTCTCTGATTGGCTGATTGCTCCTGTAAGGCTGAACAAGGAAGTAGCCACGCCCATTCATGACATGTCCAAGGATGCCAGCATACAGACCTGGCTTCACAAAATCAAACAGTGCCCAATGGAGGAAGAAGATGATGATTATGAATTTATCGAGGATGATTCAGGTTAGATTTTACCCTATACCCAGTGATCATGTGTTCTTATGCCGCTGAGAAAGACAGCTTTTGAAAACATTGTTGGAAAAGGAGAAAATGCTGGTGACCAGCATTTTCTCATTTTTCCCAAAATCTTTTCTATACTTCAAAGACAGGAATCTGGAAATGTTTTGAATTTGGTAGGTCCCAAATTTTGTTGTGCAGGCCCGGAAATGTACGTTTTATGCAACAATACATTAAAATATTGTGACAAAAAGGAAAAAAGAAATGGTTCGCAAACAAGCTGAATTAGCACAGGATTGGTGTGTTTGGATTTGGTTATAAATCTGGGTGGAAAGTTGTAGCATATGCCAGTGATCAAGATAATGTTAGGTTTCGAAAGGGCGAAAAAAACTAAAACTGTCCCGATTGAAAGCATTAATTTTTGCAGACAGCAAATTAAATGGAACCCAAAAATTGATATTTGCCTTTGTAAGGATGGAAAACATTGTGGGGAAAGGAGAAAATGCTGGTTACCAGCATTTTCTCCTTTTCCTACAATGTTTTCAAAGGGCTTTTTTCAAAGGGCTTTTCACTCAGGGTTGTAAAAACTCGGGATTGTGTGGTAAGGGTTAATACAAAAATAAATTTTTTATAAAAACTGAAAAATGCTTTTTTACCTCAGTATTTTAAAAGAAGGTGTGTTGCAATGAAGTACAAGTCAAATGTCAAATTGAGTCATTTATGGGATTGATCATTGCTACATCTTTCAGACATCAAGACACAGTCCAGTGAACTAGAACAGTTCCCAGACCTGGAGGAGGCTGATAAGGGAATGTGGCTTCACAGAACAGGATTTAAGATTGATGGTCCACAAACTCAAGTTAAGCAGGTATGTTACTGACCTTTTATGTAAAATATGTGTTGTTTTAGCGACCCTTTTGAAAATATTGTGGTAAAAGGAGAAATTGCTGGTGATATATAGGATCTGTCATGAGTTGACTGTTGAGATAAAATTTTATTAAACGAGTCTTGAAAAATGTTATTAAGTGAGCCTTTGGCAAGCTTAATAACATTTTTCTGGACGAGTTTAATAAAATTTTATCACAACAGTCAACGAATGTCAGATTCTTTTTATCACATAATCGAATCCAAGCAAATTAAATAAAAAAAATAAGGGTCCAAAACATAAACACACTCATCTGGCTTGACATTTCCATGAATGAGGCCGTTTCACTTCTCTGATAAAAAACAGTTCCAACGAGGCGTACATTAAATTTACTAGACTCTACAAGACTACAACAACTGTTTATTCAAATCTAACAATTCAAACATATAACTCTTAGAGATTATTTTATCACCAGAAGAACATAAATCAACCTGTTACAAACGAATAAATGTTCAAGATATAGGCCCTATGCATTATGCATAACTACAATGTAAACAGAGCAATACACATGTATGCAACAAACACGTGTGTGTAGAGTCTGCAAGTTGTGTTTGGTACGAGTAAGACTACTCGGAGTCACTGTCAACTATGATACGCCTTCGTTTCTTAACAGATTCGGGATCATTTTGTGGATTATTATCGTTTGAAAATGACATAATGTTTATGTTGAACGTGCCACTGAAAATATTTCCAGCAAACATATTATTCAGACCGCCGTGAAATGTGTATTCTGAGGAATTTGTGACGTGGTTACTGTTACACTGCATTTGCTGGATTGTGCAAGGATTTTGCTGGTTTTTTGATGATGTAAGGATTTCAGAAATGCCCCGATTATCGATTTTGACAGTTGACCCGACCGCAAAATGTAGGTCAGCCATGTTTTGGAATTTTGGCGTAGGAATACATATGTAAAGTGCTTCAACCTATGACGTCATGAAATCTTATCTCACACGTGTGTGAGACAAGAAAATTCGTAATGGCTATATTACATTGGAAACAAGGGTTGTTATGTGATAAAAGCATTTCCTCCTTTTTTTGCAATGTCTTACATCCTATCAGAGCATTTCAGCATATTTATGTCAATTTCTCAAATGCCACCTACAGATAACTTCAATTTTAAAGGTTCTAAAATTTGCCATTAAGGAAAAGGGTTAAGTTTCAAGCTAGTATTATGAATAAATCAATCTGTCAATCAATCAACAATCAATTAATCTTGTACATTGTCATTTACAACAAAGGATTTCAATATGTCCCAGTATGTTGACACATTGTCCCCACTGTCACACTGATTTGTTTCAGACTGGAGAAGAAAGCACAGATAAATGGCTGCTGAAATCTAAAACTACATGTACCTATGAGAGAGGAGAAGCTATCAACATGAGCCAGTACTTCAACAAGATCACAGATGAGTTGGACAAATGGCTGCTTGCTGGTGTGGTACGTAAACAGGTAACTGTGGAGGAAAAAGAGTGCACCAGACTTCAGAAGCCTGCAGTCCCATCTTCTCTGGATTTGTCAAATGCAATCCGATCACATGTATCTAGAGTAGATAACCCCTGGTTGCTTAACTCTGCAGTCCATTCAAATTCTATATCACCAGTATCTAGTCGGAGGTCAAGTTTGTCGTCGTCGTCTTCCTCCAAACCCAAACTTTACAATAAATGGTTACTGAATGGTGATCCTAGAGATGGAGCACTCTCCTCACAAGTTTCTTGTTCTGTGATGGACAAGTTTAAAAATAATGCCAGTTCTCTTTCATGGCTGAGAACAAGCCAGCCTTCAGATCCCATGTCAGAAAATCCAATGTCTAAGTTTCAAAAGTTTGCTGCTGACTCAACCATGTGGTTAAAGACGTCTGATGTCAGTGACGTAGAACACGAGGGAGAACTGTTTGTCAAGAAGCCTTTAGACAGTGGATTGGATAACTGGCTTCAGAAATCTTGTAGAATCACCCAAAATGAGGAATCACCTTTGAACTCTGATAAAACTTCTGCTAAAGATAATGACAGGTCTATATGGCTGATTAGGTCGCTATCAGCCTCACCTAAATGTGAAGACGATATTGAGGAAATAGAACTGTGACCGTTGAGTCAAAGCAACCTTTAATAAGACTGATGAGATACACATGTATATATCATAATATTATTATGTGATGCCACTAAATTCTATCTCATGTTCAAAGTATGATTTTGTTACTTTTGCATTGAAAGTTTTAACCCTCTGCCACGCAGTCCATCAATTTAATGACCCAAATAAAAGAGGTTTATGATAATGTTGTGGAAAAGGGAAGATGTTGGTACCTGGCATTTTCCCTTCCGAGAATTTTTTTTTCTGTTTTGTGAAAACAAATCCCCATATTTTAGCCAGAGTTAAGTCAGATAAGTGTAGAATTTTGTGGTTTGGTAAAGTGTTAAGGAACTCGGCAACTCTCTTCCTCTTAAATCCTGTACCAAACAGTCCCAGATTTTAATGATCCTGAGTAGAAAAGCTTTTGAAACCATGTTCAATGTTTACCAACTTTTCACACATAAATCATATTAGTTATGCTACATTCACTATGTTGTCTTGAAATGCTTTCAATTTAGACCAGTCTAAAATATTGTGTATCAAAGTTTTAAGCCACTTTACAGGCGAAAGTTTTGAAAACATCCTCATAAATAATGATGATCATCATAAAATAAGTACAAAATAAATGATTCATGCTGTGGCAAAAGGGGGCTTAAGGCATCTCCGTGACACATTTTACCAATCAAGCCATCACATAATTATGTTCTTCTAATGCTGGGTACCAGCATTTTCTCCTTTTCCACAATGTTGTCTAAAACCTTCTTCCTCAAGGTGATTAAAACCCGGGATTATGTGGTAAAGGGTTAAATGATCTAAATTGACACATATATTTACAAGAGTACCAACCATATCACAGCATTGTATGGGTGCAAGTTTGTTCAAGTGTAAACAGTAAACTTGTCACGTGACATGGCGCCGAGTTTGTTACCGGACTAGTGTTCCATAATGCAGGATATACCTAACTCTTTACTGTTCGACAAAATCGACAAAATTTTTAGACAGCTGAGGCCAAAACCAAAATAATTCCAAGATGACAAATGAAATGTGTCTAAAATGTTGAACTTGTCTCAGTCTTAAAAAAAGCATTGTTGGAAAAGCAGAAAATGCTGGTTACCAGCATTTTCTCCTTTTCCACAATGTTTTCAGATGCATCCTTCCTCAGGGTCTAAAAAACACATGATTACCTTGTAGGGAAAGGAGAAAAATGCTGGTTACTAGACTTCTTTACCAGGGTGTTAAAACTCTGCATTGTGTGGTAAAGGGTTAAGGCCTTATATAGACAACCCCTACCACTTGACCCTTTACCTGTTCTGACACTGGGAAAAAATGCTTTTGAAACATTTTGGGAAAAGCAGAAAATTCTGGTAATCTAAATCAATATTTTCTCTTGTTTCCCACAATATTTTCTACCTTTTCTATGTCAAAGTTTGACTTACATTTAATCTGTAACCTGCAAAAGATTTTAAGCCGAGCCCTGGTAGCTCAGTCAGTAGTGCACAAGAATTGAGAACAGTAGGTCGCAGGTTCGATCCTCTGCTCGGCCAGTTTCTTTCCAAGGACTGATGATAGTCGTTGCAACAGGATTCATTGTTCTCTGACCACTGACCATTGTTTTGATGATGGGTATGTGGGAAAGCAGCCATTGGCTTGGAAAGAATATTATGTGGAGCACTGGTAAAAGATACTCTAGGAAAGCATTGATTGGTGCACTGGCTGCTGTGATATAACTGAAATAATGTTGAAAATGGTGTTAAAACACCATATTATAATAATCAATAAAAGTCTTCAATTTTTACAAAAGGGTAAGGCTACATTTTATTTTGTTGTCTGCATATGCTTTCTGTTTTGACAAGTCTTAAGTCTGTACCAAACGACAGAATTTTGTACTCAACCAATTTCAAAGCATATGCAGACGACAAATTTAAATTATTTTCAAAAGCTTAAATGACGATTTCTGTCTTTAATAGGGTAGAAAAGATTGTGGGAAAAGGAGAAAATGCAGGTTACCAGCATTGTTACCAGCATTTTTTCCTTTTCCCACATTGTCTTCAAAAATCTTCTTCAGGATCGTTAAAACTTGGGATTGTACTGTAAAGGGTTAAATTTATTGTCTTGTAAAATGGTAAATTACCATATGAATCTATGGTTTGCTCAGTAAAAGTCTGGTTTAGTTTATTATTACCTAATAATAATTTTAGAGACTGTTAGCATATATAAAGTTAGCTCTGTTTATCTTGTTTTATTTATTTATTCTGCAATGAGATGTGAAGTGAAGCTCTAGTTGCGGCGGCATTTTAATGTGTTGTAATTATACACACGTGTAACGTTTATCTGTTGATTGTTTTTAACTCTTTACCAAACAACACTATAGACTTGTCCAAATTAAAAGCATTTGCAAACGACAAAATAAATGTGACTCAAAAATTGAAATTTGTTTTGGGAAGAGTCGAAAACATTGTTGGAAAAGGAGAAAATGCTTGTTAACAAGCATTTTCTCTTTTCCCACGATGTTTTCAAAAGGCTATTTTCTTCAGGGTCGTTAAAATTCATGATTGTGTGGTAAAGAGTAAAGCCTTCACCAAACAAAGCTGTGTTTTAACCCTTTACCACACAATCCCGAGTTTTAACAACCCTAAGAAGAAGCCTTTTGAAAACATTGTGGGAAAAGGAGAAAATGCTGGTAACCAGCATTTTCTCCTTTTCCCACAATGTTTTCTACTCTTTCAAAAGCAAAATTCAGTTTTTGATTCACAATTATTTTGTCATCAGCAAAAGCTTTCAATTTGGACTGGTCTAAATTTTTTTTTCATTTAGTAAAGAGTTAAATAACACTGAGGTAGATGCATTTTGAAAACATTGTGGGAAATGGATAAAATGCTGGGAAACCAGCATATTTTCCTTTTCCGATAATGTTTTCGTAAACCCTCGTCTTCAGGGTCATTAAAGCGCAGGATTGGTAAAGCGTGAAAATAATTCCGGACTTTGTACAACATATGTTTACAAGGGAAAAGTGTAATATAAGGGATGTGGAGCCTTGGAAAGCAAAGCATTTTTGTGAAAGTTTTTACGTAGATCAAGAGCAGACTGCACAAAATGTCTAGTCTGATTGTTGAACTGATACAGTGTATTTTTTATTTGAAAGTTTGACTAGAACAGTCTTGATTTCTTGGTCTTGTGTTCTCTGACAGAATATGTCCCGTTCACATGTTTGGTGTTTCAACACTCAGGTTTGTGTGGAAAAGCGATTAGTAAACAAGATATTATTTTTTCACATGCAAAGGTTTTTAGCTGAACTTGTTCACAAAATTTGTTCACTTTGTTGCTGACACTTTTGGAAAATACTGCAACGCAAATGGAGAAATTTTTCAAATTTTAGAGACTGAATGCTATTCAGAATGGTTGAATTTGGGGCCTGTATACATATTAAAAAACTATCCCTAGGAATATTAAGAGTCTTTATCTCCAAGATTTTCAAAATTTGAAAGTAACACAACTTCTGATTGGCTAAACCATTTTCCAATCAGAAGTTGTGTTACTTTCAGTTAGAAAATTCTGGAGGATAAGACAGAGAACGTTCTTACGACTGGTTGGTGAATACGGAACCTGGGTTGGTGCTTATAAAACTTCTGTCCAACTCAGTTGAGCAGGAAATTTCAAAGTTATACAAGAGTGATTTGATGCTTTTCACAGAGCAACTTTTTAGCTTTTTGAACTTCTCTTTCATTGTTCTCATGAAATGGAAGACTTTGTTTCTCATTAAGTCCTTGCCGAAGCACTAATGAGATTTAAAGTTTGAGCACAGACTCAGTTAAGGAATGAAGAGATTTTTTTTTTGTTTTCATGGAAGTTTGGAAAAAAAAAAAAACTCATCAGGTTGTATGAAACTGCAAAAAGTGTGATTTGTTTTTTTCATACCTCCATGAAAACTAAAAAACAAAATCTCTTCTTGCCGAATAATTCAATATCAAAGACAATAAAAACGCATTCTTTTTGTAAATCCAGTATTACATATTGTATTTTGTTTAATGCCCATTTCAGTGATATTTCATACCACGGTAAAATTGCTGCTCATTCATGATGGAATAATGTGTAATTCTTGACGTCATCATGGCATTGAACTGAAAGTAAGTTGAAAGATAGATAATTGGAACCCAGTGATGTGACAATGAGTTTTAAGTTCTCTCTTAGAATTTACTGTTTGACATTATTTTCCCAATTTATGACATTCAAAGAGAAAAACTTAGCTAGCATTTGAACTTCGGATTCGATATAAAATTAGAAAGAATATCATTATGAAATCTGGTAGACATGCTTGTTTGCATCAGTTTGATAGCAAGAGCAGTTCCAGCAGTGCATGATTTTCTTTTTCATGGAGCTATGAATTTTTAGCACACCTGAGCACAAAGTGCTCAAGGTGAGCTTTTGTGATCATGCTGTGTCCAGCATGCGTCATCCAGGCGTCAACAATTACCTTGTGTGTACTCTAGAGACTGCATTTTTAGTCATATACTCATGAAACTTGGTCAGAATGTTTGTCTTGACAATATCTCGGACAAAGTTGAAATTGGGTCATGTCGGGTCAAAAAGTAGGTCACTGGGCTAAATCTAAGATAAACCTTGGGTGCACTGTAGAGACCATATTTTGAGCCTGATACTCTTGAATCTTGGTCAGAATGTTTGTCTTGATAATATTTTGGACAAGTTTGGAATGGGTCATGCCTGGTCAAAAAGTAGGTCACTGGGCCAAATCTTAGAAAAACTTTGTGTGCACTCTAGAGGCCACATTTTAAGCCTGAAACTTTGGAAACTTGGTCAGAATGTTTGTTTTGATAATGTCTTGGACAAGTTTGAAACTGGGTAATGTGGGGTCAAAAAGTAGGTCACTGGGCCAAATCTTAGAAAAACCTTGTGTGCACTCTAGAGGCCACATTTTCAGCCTGAAACACGTGAACTTTGGGTAGAATATCTTTTCTTGATGGTATCTTGAACAAGTTTAAAATTGGGTCATGTTGGGTCAAAAAGTAGGTGACTGGGCTAAATCTTTGAAAAACCATGTGTGCACCCTAGAGGCCACATTTTGAGCCTGATACTCTTGAAATTTGGTCAGAATTTTTGTCTTGATGATATCTTGGACAAGTTTGAAATTGGGTCGTGTTTTGTAAAAAGTAGGTCACTGGGCTAAATCCTAGAAAAACTTGTGTGTGCTCTTTAGAGGCCACATTTTCAGCCTTAAAGTCATGAAAGCTGGGTAGAATGTTTGTCTTGATAATATCTGGGACAAGTTCGAAACTGGGTCATGTCCCGTCAAAAAGTAGGTCACAGGGCTAAATCTTAGAAAAACCTTGTGTGCATTCTAAAGGCCACATTTGTAGTCAGATACTCATGAAACTTGGTCAAATTGGCTATCTTAATGATATCTCAGACAAGTTTGAAATTGGGTCATGTTGGGTTAAAATGTAGGTCATTGGGCCAAATCTTAGGAAAACCTTGGATGCTCCATAGAGGCCACATTTTCAGCCCTATACTGATAAAGATTGGTCAGAATGTTTATCTTGTTGATATCTCAGACAAGTTTGAAAGTGGGTCATGTTGGGGCAAAAAGTAGGTCACATGGTCAAATTTTAGATAAACCTTGTGTGCACTCAAAGGTCACATTTTCAGCCTGATTCTCACGAAACTTGGTCAGAAAGTTTGCCTTGATGATATCTTGGACACGTTTTAAAGTGGGTCACATCTGGTCAAAAAGTTCACTAGACCAAATCTTAGAAAAACCTTGTGTGCACCGCAGAGGAGGCCACATTTTCAGTCTGATACTCGTGAAACTTGGTCAGAATGTTTTAATGATATCCTGGACAAGTTTGGAATTTAGTCACATTGGTTCAAAAAGTAGGTCACTTACACTCACGTGTTTTACATCATTAAAACCAGGCTCTCTTCAGCTTCATCAACTGAAGATGACTTTCCTCAGGTGAGCGCTTTAGGGCCAGTGCCCCCCCCCTTTTTTTTTTAAAGCTAATCAGAACTCGCCAATATAATGGAAACTACTAATACTGAATTATTTTAGCTTGAACTCTAACTTTATAAGCGTGGGACCTGGTTGTGGCCAGGGTCCGTATTCACCAACCGTTCTTAAGAACATTCTTAGTCTCGTTCTTAGTCAAGATTTTCTAGATTTGAAAGTAACAAAACTCCTGATTGGCTAAACCAGTTGGTTTAGCCAATCAGAAATTGTGCTACTGGCGAAATTTAGAAAATCTTGGAGAACAAGACTTAAAAATATTCTTAAGAATGACTGATGAATACAGACCCTGGTCTTTTAACTTAGTATGTATGATTTTTTTTTTTTTAAATGTAAGAAAAAATGTACTCGGTTTGAAGCATATATGTACATGTATTTTAAAAATGCTTTGTAATGATTTTAAAATGTCCAAAATAAATATACTTAACACAGGTATACAAGAATTGTTGCTATTTTCCTTCCCGTTTCATTGAGTGATTTAATGGTGTTTTACGCCGCTATTAACGTTTTTAGCTTAGCTGTACACGAAGTGATCAAGCTGAGCTTTTGTGATCGTGCTGTGTCCGTCGTGCGTAGTGCAGTCGTCAACAATTACCTTGTGTACACTCTAGGGCCACATGTTTAGTCGGATTGCCAGAAAGCTTGTCTTGATGATATCTCGGACAAGTTCGAAATTGGGTCATGTCAGGCCAAGAAGTAGGTCACTGGGCCAAGTCTTGTAAAAACCTTCTGTGCAGTGAAGAGGCCACAATTTCGTCCCAGTACTCATGAAATATGGTCAGATTGTTTGTCTTGACAGTATCTCGGTCAATCTTGAAACTGGTTCACGTGGAGTCAAAAAGTAGGTTACTAAGCCAAATCTTAGGAAAACCTTGTGTGCACTCTAGAGGCATCATTTTCAGACTGATACCAATGAAAGTTCAGCATAAGATCTTGTCAGGTCATAAATTAGGTTTTTGGGACAAATCTTAGAAAAATTTTATCTGCAGTCTAGAGGCAACATTTTCCATCTTGATATTCATGCAACATTGTCAGGATGTTTGTCTTGATTATACCTCTGACAAGGTCAGATCGGTCGAAAAGTAGGTCATTAACACTCATGGGTTTTACATCATTACAACCAGGATCTCCTCAGCTTAATTTATGCCAGATTTCTATACTCAAGTGAGCGCTTTAGGACCAATAGCCCTCTTGTTTCAGTCATATCACGGCGACAGCTTACATATTCATGTATGTCTTGGGCTTCACCAGTACTAGGCCAGGCTGTGGAGTGTCTTGCCCAGAGGCACTCCCACAAAAAACCCAGTGCTTTCAATGGGGCTGATGATTTTACCAGGTACTGATGTAAGTTAAGTTACTGATAGGTCAAGTCAGTCCATATATTGTCCGCAACATGCGAAATGAAACCTTCGGACATTTGCGTAAAGTGTCGTCTCGGATTAGCCTGCGCAGTCCGCGGAACTGCACTTTATGACTACATAAGATTTTTCCATACAGTAGACTTTCGTGAAACAGAAAGTCGCACAAAAACGGGAAGTATCGTCTCGGATTAGTCACAGACTGCACTGGCTGATCTGGGACGACACACTTTTACGCATATGTCCGAAGGCCCCTTTTCGTGTGTTGCACGCCAATTATCAAAAAAGTTTCGATGAAATTTCAGTAGCTACTGTTTGATGATGTTAGGCTATTTTTGCCCGTCAGTTTTCGAAGGAAACTTGTAGCCCTGGCGTATTTGACTGCGTCGTCGTGCAAAAACTTTGAAATTTTATTTCTGTTATTACTGAATATATTTACTTTAAACTCGAACTAGTTCTAAACTATCGAAAGGGGAACTCATACAACAGGGGTATGTAACCATCAAAATGTACATAGTAAAATTAGTGTTGCACCCCCTGTGTTTTTAACGTGTTTAATTTTCTGGCGTGAATGATATGAAATGGGTTGGAAATTAGAATCTGGCTGCTGTATACAAGAACAAACAAGTCTGTTGTCTCTGAAATGGAATGAACTGAGGTATCCCTTAACCTCGTGGCAGCAGCTACTGATCGAGCTGTTTCAACCTCTCGTGAGAGGTGTGAGACAAAGACTGCAAGCTGTTTTGCATGCCCCGGGCGGAAGTACGCAATATTGCCTGATTTTGTGTGTCCATTCTCTGTAGGTCACTTTCAACCTGTCGTAAGTTTTGTTTCGACATTAAATTCCCTGTCTTAACCAACCTTAAACGCTTCTCGTTTTTCTTAAGTTTGAAAGCAACATCTAGGCAAAAGATTCCCAATTACCATGAGGTCAAGGGATACCTCAGTTCAGTTCATTTTATGGGCAAAAGACGAGTCTGTTGGTGTATGCAGCAGCCGAATTCTAATTTCGACCCAATTTTATCTCATTCACGTCAGAAAATCAAACCCGGTAAAAAACACAGGGGGTGCAACACTAATTTTACTATGTATATATTGGACTCATTTAATACTTAGTAAAAGAAATATCTGATTCGGTACTTTACTTAGATTGGAAACTGAAATTAATCTGTAAATAGATAAAGAAATTCGGCAAATTTATTTACAGACTTTTAAAACATTTCTAGATAAGACGATTGAATAACATGAATTAACCCATCACCAAACGACATACATTTGTCTTTAAATTGGTAGAAAGCATTATGAGAAAATGCGGGTTACCATCTTCTCCCTTTCCCCACAATGGTTTCAATGTTTTCGTTAAAACCTTTAGCTGCTAAGAGCGACTCAAGGACCTTTTGCGGACGGCGTAGATCAAGATCAGACTGCACAAAACGTGCAGTCTGATCTTGGATCTACACTGTCCGATAAGGAGATATCTTCACCCCGAAAATACCTTTGAAATAGCGAAATATTTGGTTTTTACTGTCGGCTTGAAACTTTTTTTTCACTTATTTGGCAGGATAAGGGTGAAAACAGGATTAAGTGGAAAATGGTCAAGGTTTAAGCACGAATGCATGTGTGGGAAAACCCTGGGATTTAAAGATAAAATTTTCTTCTGCTTTAGTATTTTTTTAAACGTGATCTGCCGCGGAACAAAAAAAAAAACAAAAAACCAAAAACATCTACAAGTAGTAGTAGTAATAGTAATAATAATAGAAATAAAAGTATCATCATCATCATCATCTGTAGCAAAACTATCATTTTTGACCAAGTAACGTCCGAATATATAAAAGGGAAAATAATAGGACTGAGACCCAGACTTTGGGGGATAATGGGCTGAATTTTTCTTTCTTAGATCTAAAAGCCTATGTTTCATTACCAGGGCAGAGTCGCTATCGCAGAATGAGGGAAAGTTTGGGGACACAGAAGGGCTCCCAAACGGTTGCTAAAGGGTTCGACTTGACAAGTTTAAACTCACAAAAATTACGTTTTCTCTCGTTGAAAGGGTAGAAAACACTATTAGAAGAGGAGAAAATGCTGGTTACCTGCCTTTTCTCCTTTTCCCACAATGTTTTTTAAAGACCTTTTTCCTCAGGGTCGTTAAAACTCGGGATTGTGTGGTAAAGGGTTAAATCCCAGCTCGCCCAGATTATTTTCGAGGATTGATTATAGTATTAGCGACGGGATTCATTCTTTACCGCTGGACATCGTTCCGAAGATGTTTATGTGGGAAAGTAGCCAGTGGCTTAGTAAGAATGTTGTACAAAGCAGTGGCATAGAAACTCCAGGAAGGTATGGGTAGGTGAATTGGCCACCGCAAAATAAGTGAAATAATATTGAAAACGGCGTTAAAACCAAACTACTTCTGTCTGTCCTTCTTTCTGACTGTCCGAACTTCCGTTTTCCGTCCTTCCGTCTGTCCCACCTTTGTCTGTCCCAACCTACTGTTTTCCGACCTTCCGTCTGTTCGACCTTTGTCTGTCCCGACCTACTGTTTTCCGAACTTCCGTCTGTCCCACTTTCTCTGTCTTGGCCTTCCGTCTGTCAGGTCTTTCTCTGTCCAGACCTTCAGTCTGTCCGACCTTCCTTCTTTTCCGATCTTGTCTGAACAGACTTTCAGCCTGCTCCAACCTTCCGTCTGTCCAGTCTTTCTCTGTCGCCACTTTCTGTCTGTCTCGTCATTCTCTGTCCAGAACTTCCGTCCCTTCGTCTGTTCGACCTTCCGTCTATCCCGATCTTCTTTCTGTCCGTCCTTCCGTCTGTCCGATCTCCCGTCTTTTTCGGCCTTTCTTCTATCCCGAACTTCCGTTTGTCTTTTTTTCCCATTCGTTCCGACGATCCGTCTGTCCCGTCATTTTCTGTCCAGACCTTCCGTCTGTCCCGTCCATTTGTCTGTCCCAGGTGTCTATCTGTCGTTTTTCCGTCTCTTCCGACCTTCCGTCTGTCTCGTTTTTTCCTGACCCTACCTTCCATCTGTCCCGACCTTCCATTTGTCTTCACCAACTGTCTGTCCGTCCATTCCTACGTCTGCTCGATCTTTAATCTTTTTGACCTTTCGTCTTTTCCGATCTTCTTTACATCTTTTTTTCGTCCGTCCCGACCTTCCATCTGTTATGTCTTTCTCTCTCCAGACCTTCCGCATTTCTCGGTCTACTGTCTGTCCGTCTTTCCGACCTTCCGTTTGTCTCGTCTTTCTCTGTCAAAACCTTTCGTCTGTCCGACCTTCTCTGTCCTGATCCTCAGTCTGTCCCGACCTACTGTCTGTCCCGACCTACCATCTTGCCGACCTTCTGTCTATTCTGGTCTTCTTTCTGTCCGTCCGTCCGTCTTCCCACCTTCTATCTTTCTGACCTTCCGTCTTGTCCGATCTTTTGTATGTCCTTCTTTCCGTCCGTCCCGTCTTTCCCTGTCCAGAATCAGACCTTCCGCCAGTCTCTTCTTCCTCAGTCCAGCCCTTCTGTCTTTCCCGTCTTTCTCTGTTCAGACCTTCCCTCTGTCCCAAAATTCTGTCTGTCCGTCCTTTGGTCTGCTCGTCCTTCCGTCTTTCCCGACTTTCTGTCGCTCTGGCCGTCCGTGCGTCCCGAACTTCAATAAATGTCTGCACAACAGAAAGCGGAATCTCTTCGGTGCTAGGCAGTAAATTGTTTCAACTCTTTACCAAACGATGAAATTCTAGACTTGTCCAAATTTAAAGCATTCGCAGATGACAAATTAAGTGAGCCATGCTCTGTGAAGAGGGGGCTTAATGCATCTGCGAAAAGTATCGACTCAGGTCAGCCTGCGCAGTCCGCGCAGGCTGACCTGGGCCGAAACTTTTCGCTATTGGTCAATTTTCTGTATATCCAAGGACCAGTTTACCTCATGATTAAATCGATTGTTGAAAAAAAAAGTGGCTTTTTGGATCCATAATTATGTGATGACTTGCTTAAGATAATACATCACGGAGATGCATTAAGCCCCCTTTTGCCAGAACATGGCTCAAATATTGTGCATATGGAGAGATTTATCTTCGATAGGATAGAAAACATTGCTGGTTACCCGTATTTTCTCCTTTTTCCCTGAATGTTTTCAAAAGCTTTTCTTCTCCAGGGTCGTGAAAACAATGGATTGTTGGATGAAGGGTTTAGTCTTAACCAAACTTCAGTATTCTAGACCTGTCCAAACTGAAAGCATTTGCAGACGACAATCAAAAGGTGACCAAAAAAGAAAAGGATTTTTCCTTCAACGGATATAAAACATTGTAAGAAAAGAAAAAGAAAATATGATAGTTTCTTTTCTAAAGAAAGTTAAAATTCGCAATTATGTGGTAAAGGGTCAACTGAAAGTCGTCGAAAGTTTGGAAAGAGTGAGTTATTTATACACGTTATAATTTTACATCGACTGTGGAACAAGTCCCCGTTTTACATTTTTGATCCAAAGCTATGAAACAAAGAAGGAAAGGTCAAGGCCTCAAAACTCAGACAAACCACATGCTTCTTTTCAACACTTTTAACCCTTTCCCAAACGACAAATTTTGGACTGGTCCAAATTGAAAGAGTTTACAGACGACAATTTTAAATTTGATAAAAGTGGCAGAAAGGTCTCAAAAAGGGTGGAAAACGCTGTGGGAAAAGGAGAAATTGCTCGTTACGAGCAATTTCTCCTTTTCCCACAGTGTTTTCAAAAGACTTGTACTGCAGACACGTGAAAACCAGGGCTTGTTTGGGAAAGGGTTAAATCATTAAACCATGGGTGAAATTACCACCCTTTACATCAAAATTTCTATTTAACTCTTTACCAAACGACAAAATTTTTACCGCGTCCAAAATAAAAGCATTTGCAGACGACAAAATTAATGAAAAATTGGAATTTGTTTTTGAACAGGTATAAAACATTGTGGGAAAAGGAGGAAATGCTGCTTAGCAGCATTTCCTCCTTTTCCCACAATATTTTTAAAAGGCCTCTTCCTTATGGTCGTTAAAATTCGGGATTATTTGGTAAAGGGTTAAAACCTAGCTTTCCCTATTATTTCTGATTCTCACCATCGTCAATTCGAAACGAAACCCAGTCCACCACACACAGTTTGTCAAGGGAATTAACTCTAAAACTCACTATTTCAATAATTTAAGACTGATCTCCCATCCCACAATTTGCGCACTTGGTTGCTTTTGGGGACAGAGCAGATCAAGACCTGGGTCCGTATTCACCAACAATTCTTAAGAATATTCTTAGTCTAATTCTTCAAGACTTTCTACATTTGAAAGTAACACAACTTATTCTAGCCATTTGGTACAGCCAATCAGAAGTTGCATTACTTTCAGGTTTAGAAAGTTCTTGAGAATAAGACTAAGAAGTTCTCAAGAATGGTTGGTGAACACAGGCTGGTCACAACGTCCCGTCTGACACGTGCGGTTTTTGAAACTGATCTAGAATTGGCTCATTATGGCCCTTAAAATCACGAAATAAAACATATTTGGACCGTGCCCTGTGAGAAAGGGGGTTTAACCCTTTACCAGACGACAAAATTTTAACCTTGTCCAAATTGAAAGGATTTGCAGATGACAATTTTAATGTGGCTCAAATAGTGCACTTTTCCTTAGATTGGACAGAAAACATTGTGGGAAAAGGAGAAAATGCTGGTTACCAGCATTTTCTCCTTTTCCCACAATGTTTTCAAAAGGTTTCTTTCCCAGGGGCGTCAAAAGGCGTCATTGTGCGGTAAAGGGTTAATCCATCTACAAAAAAGTATCGACCCATGCCAGCTTGTGCAGTCCGCGCCTAACCCTAAACCCTATGGGCCGAAACTTTTCGCTATCTTAAAATTTTCTGCATGTAAATACTACAAGATTCAGTCTGTGGTTAGACAAAATGGATCCTTATGATGACTTGCTTGGTATAATGCTTCACTAATATACGTTAAACCCTCTTTTCCCAGAACGCTACTCAAATGATTTTAGCTATGATGACCCTTGAATTTGTCATTTGGTGAAGGTTCAAGAAAATGTATCGATCGATGAGGAAGTCGACAAAGTACAAGACTAGCTCCGATAAGACCAAAGTTCGAATTCCAACTGCACAATCAACGCGAATGTGTCTTCTCGAACTGCGTATCTTATTGGTCTGGTGCCAGCGACGAAATGAGAAACGTGTATTTATTACCTCATTTCGCCTTTCTGAAGTGGTTAGCAAAAGGGCATGTCGTGAAGAACTAATCAAAGGACTGATAGTCCTGAGAGTCGCCTGGATGGTAATGGGTTAGAAGCTTTCACCCTTTTTTGTTCAAATCTATTAAAAGCATTCGAGATACAAAATAACTCAACTGTAAGACAGTATTATATGCAAGCATATTTCTAAGTTGTCATCCTAAAATTACAAACATATTAAAATTTACATTAAAACAAATATATGTGGTGAGAATTAAAATTTAGGCACAAGGAACAGGTTTAAAAAGTTCAAAGTCTCTTACCCCAGGCGACTTCATTTAAAAAATGGTTTTCAAAAGGTACAATCAATACAAAACAAGTCATTTCGTTGAAATGATATCCACCTCCGAAAAAAAACCTTTTTTTTTTTAAATAGAAACATAATTATAAGAGGTATTTTGTTTTGCGTGTAAATGACCTTTTTTGTTATTGATGAAAATATACATTAAGCCCATGATAGGGAATTTCATTAAAAAAAAAAAACAAATACTGCTTGTCTGTGACTTATGATAAACAATATAAATATGAATTTTCATAAAATTTTGTCCAGTAGTTAAAGAGATTGGTCCAGAATGGAAATATACATCAAACCCCCTTTTGCTATGACACCGCTTTAAAAACAAAAACAAAATACAACCGAAAGACATCAAGCGCCCTTTTTCCATGACAAGGCATTACATTTAAAAAAAAAAAGTGTATCGGCGGACTATCATAAGGACCACATGTATGAAGTTTCATTAACTTTCGTCAATGATTTTAGAACATATCTGTTTGAATGGACAGAAGATCGGACGGACGAACAGACGGACGGACAGACAACATGAAAACCATATCTCCCCCCCACCCCGAAATTCAACGGGGCGTAATAACTGTCTAAGTTAAATCAATATTTACAGTTCCTCCCTAGCTTGATAATGCCTGTAAAGAATGTGGACAAAAATTATGGTTCTAGTTTGATAAAAATGTTTTTCTAGCGCAGAATCTGGGTGACTTAACTTACATGTATGTCTTCATTCTTACACATTTTGCTAAAACAAGCATTCTAAATAATTTCAGTAGAATAGGGAATACATTTTCTCCCCAGATTTAGAGGAAGTTGTTTTTATATGACACAAATTTTCTAAAATTGGACAACATGGTTATACATATATCGTTTAATTTCAATAATTGTCCTTTCCAAATACAGGATGCTAGATATGAAATTTGGGTATAATTGCTTATACAGTTTCAGAGGCTGTTATTTTGAAATGTTACTACTCAGTTCTGAAGCTTCTGTGAAGTTTATAGAAACAGAGTTGAACCTCTTGAACAAGTTTACAAGAGGGCCATTTAGATAACATTAGTATGGAACTCAATTGAATTTTGTCTTCTGGTATTGGATCTAGTGACAAACTTTTAGACCAAAAATACTCTTTTGCAACTCATCCATATCTAATCTAAGCCTGACAAGTTCCGTGACTACTGGACTGAAAATAAATGGATTCTACAGTACTAGATCTATTACGGTTCTGTCTAATTTGACCTAGTGACAACCTTTTTCTTTTAACCCCAGGTGACCTACTTTCAGTTTTGTCAAAAATTATTATTAAGACAAACAGCCTGGCAATTTCATGATCATTGGACTGAAATGTCTCTGGAGCACACATAAATATTTGACTCAGTAATCTACTTGTCCTTTGGAAATAATTTGTATTTGTTGCTATCTGGGTTCAATTTTTGTCCACAGTGGACTCTAAGAATGTGGCTGCTACAGCTCAAGAAAAACAATACAATGGCATGATCGTCAGCCTTTTAACTTTGTCTCTGTTTTATAACGTCCCAGGAATTAGTACTGCTTCCATACCAATTGAAAATTTTAGAGATCTACATGTATACTGCTTTGGCTTAAACTAAATGTTTGCGGTTCGCTCTAAATTACCCTTTACAACAACCCTTTACAAGATTACAAACACACCAATAAAGAACTTGTTCGAGTGGGTTAACATTAATATGTTCTATTATATTTGAAATATGGTGGAGTAAAAAGTCAAGTTCTCAGACTGCTGGTTGTTAGAACTGCGTAGTTTCAAGTCGAATTCCCGTGTGAATTCAGATTTTGGCAACCTTGCATTCCGACACCCGCACTAATAAATTGTTGTTTCATAAATACTAGATCTAGGTTAATCGCACATTAAAAAAATAAAATAAAAAAACAGCAGACTTTTACAAATTCACCTCTTTAAAAACGAAAAACAATTAATCAAAAAAAAGTATACTTTAAACGCTCTCTCTGCATGGATCGGTAAAACGTTAGGTCGGTGTACGCTGAAAATAAGGGCCGCTTTGAACAGCGACTGATTCATAAATATGTAAATTTATAAAGAATTCCGTGGTGCAAATGACGTCACACGTCACGTGATTATAAAATCTATATTTGTCGCACAGTTACATTCCAGAAAGCACCTGCTAAGCGATGACTTGGTACAGCCTAGAACCGTGCGCATTACATACGCTATGTACGATCTCTGTGCACCTAGAATATTGGTGTGCAAAGTATTTAAAGTCTAGAATGAAAAGCTCTGAAGAAGCAACGTGTAAGAATGTTTAAGAAGGCAATGCAACCATTCCAAGTCGTTATAAATTTGTTTTAAAAAAATAGCCAACTGTTGGGAAAAATCTCCATTGAAATCTTCAATGTCAACTCGTATCCCCTTTCTCTTTCCGACCATAAGTTGAGTGTTGAATTGTAATGAGACTTTTAACAATTAAGGACAGATTGTGAGATTTAGAATGTACTTCTAATGGGTAATTATCGAACCATTTTCACTGAGAACTGTCCACAAATAAATGCGTGTCGTAGTAAAGACGCTTGTCGTCGGAGAGTATTTTTCAGCGTGTCCGCAAACTTGTGTCACGACGGCTATTTTTAGATATATACATAATGCGCTATATTTAGAGATGACGTCTGTGTAAGCAATAGGATATCGTGTACCCATGTGGACGAAAAGATTGTTTCAAAGGTTTAAACTGTTAAAAAGCTAAGTCTTTGTAGATATATTCATTATCACAAAGGCACAATTGTAAGTTATTTACGACAGAAACTGGGTTGTTTACCGAATAATTAGAAAACTATGTTTTATCTCGTAAACCGGAACTCGGCCAGGAAGCAGTACAAGGCCGGAGGTATGCCTACGTCACCCCATAGATCAGGATGATAACAATGAGAGCCTGGTTGCTACGCAACCAGGCGACTCAAAAATAGCCGTGTCAACATATCTATGGCAGCCATATTGAAAGCGTCGGCGGCGTTCAGTAAAGGTGTTTTCTACGCGTACAGTTCGCGTCGAACATTCGCCTTAACTGAACACAGAGCTGTATTTGACGACAAAATTTTAGACCTGTCCAAATTCAAAACTTTTGCAGACGACAAACTTATTGTGACTCTACCGATGAGTTTCTTCTTTGAAGGATAAAAATCATTGTTAGAAAAAAAAAAAAATGCTGGTTACTAAGCATTTTCTCCTTTTCTCTCTTTGTTTTGAAACTAAAACGCCTTTCTTCTTTATGTCGTGAGAAAAAAGGCAATGCTTTGGTATGCATTGTACCTTTGACCACACAGTCCCGAGTTTTAACGACCCTACAAAAAAAAGGCCTTAAGAAAACATTGTGGGAAAAGGAGAAAATGCTGGTTACCAGCATTTTCTCCTTTTCCCACAATGTTTTCTATCCTTTCGAAAACAAATTTCAGTTTTTGAGTCACATTTATTTTATCGTCTGCAAATGCTTTGAATTTGGAAAAGTCTAAAATTTTGTCGTTTGGTAAAGTGTTTAAACGACCCTGGGGAAAAGGTATTTCTATTCGAGACGAGTCCCATTATTTAAGCCACACTTAATTTGTCGTCTGCAGTTGCATTCAATTTAGTTTAAACATATTTTATTCAATATGTTTCCAAGTATTACACCGAGTACAACAAAGATTTACAAAAACGATTAGAACGGAAGCATAAAAAGCTTATATAGTTTCTCTCCATAAAAACAGTCACGTGATAAAATTATAACAAGTACAGTAAGTCCAATAAAATCAATAAGCACCAAAAATTTGAACTGATACTGAAAATTTCAGAGAGTGGCAATAAGAAAAGAAGTATGAAGAAAGGAATAATCGCAGGAGACTGAACAGAGTGAAGGAGGGAAAAAATGAAAAATTGAATTGTATGTGTATCTATGTCTGCGGCAGTACAATGTGAAAAGAGAGGCACCATGTGTTTATTCAGTGTAAATTGAAACTAAAGCGAACCTACCATTACTCTCAATAAAAACAAACAAGCCCTGGTTTTCACGTGTATGCAGTACAAGTCTTATGAAAACACTGTGGGAAAAGGAGAAATTGCTCGTAACGAGCAATTTCTCCTTTTCCCACAGTATTTTCTACCCTTTTATGAGACCTTTCTGCCATTTTCATCAAATTTAAAATTGTCGTCTGCAAACTCTTTCAATTTGGACCAGTCCAAAATTTGTCGTTTGGGAAAGGGTTAAGTGCATAATTAGAGATTATTTTCGCCATCTCCGTAGTGCATGATATTCAGCAAGTCATTACATAATTATCGATCCATAAAATCTATTTTTGGTCTGTATACATTACGTAGAATGGTTCTTGAACATACAGAAAAATGGCCGCAAGCAAAAAGTTTCGGCCCAGGTCAACCTGCGCGCACTGCGCTGGCTGATTTTGATCGACATGCTCGTTTTGCAGATGCATTAAGCCCCCTTTTTACAGAGCACGGCTCAATTATTACAATATAGACACGGCGGCGTTTTATTATTTGTGTATTGATATACATTGTATGTAAACTGACAGGTCCCTTTAGCAGATACTTGCGTAATTTAACGGCCGTGAGAACGCAGTCCCTTAGAAAACATTGTGTGAAAAGAAGAAAATTCTGGTTACTAGCAGTTTTTCCTCTCCTTTTCCTATAATATTTTTTTACATTTCCCGAGACAAGCCCCATCATTTAAGCAACATTTAATTTGTCGTCTGCAAAACCTTTGAATTTGGTTAGGTATCAAATTTTGTTGTCTGGTAAAGAGGTTTAACTCTTGTCATTTGTTAAACCTTTCCCAAACGACAAATTTTGGACTGGTCCAAATTGAAAGAGTTTGCAGACGACAATTTCAAATTTGATGAAAATGGCAGAAAGGTCTCAAAAAGGGTAGAAAACACTGTGGGAAAAGGAGAAATTGCTCGTTATGAGCAATTTCTCCTTTTCCCATAGTGTTTTCAAAAGACTTGTACTGCAGACATGTGAAAACCAGGGCTTGTTTGGGAAAGGGTTAATCGTTTAGCACCCAATCCCGAGTTTTAACGACCCTCAGATAGAAAGCTTTTGAAAACATTGTGGGAAAAGGAGAAGCGGCTGGTAACGAGTATTTTCTCCTTTTCTCACAATATTTTCTACCCTGCTAAAACAGAAATCAACATCTTAGTAAACATTTTATTTGTCGTCCGCAAAAGCTCTCAGTTTAATCAAATCCAAACTTTTGCAAACAATCTCATGTTTTCACGACCTTGACGAAGAAAGAGTTTTGAAAACATGGTCAAATAACGTGTTTTCTACCGATTTAAAGACAAACTGCCACAGTTCGTTTGTTCGTCTGCACATGCTTTGACTTTCCACAATTCTCAAACTTTGTCATTAAATCAGGACTGTTTCTGAAAATAATATGGAAAAGTCAGCGGGTTCCGTAATCACCAACCATTCTTAAGAACATTCTTGGTCTTATTATGGATTTTGAAAGTAACACAACTTCTGATTGGCTAAACCATTTGGTTTAGCCAATCAGAAGGTGTGTTACTTTCAAATTCAGAGAGTTCTGGAAAATAAGTCCGAGAATGGAACCTAGATAGTTATCTCTTTACCAAACGACAAAATGTTTATTTTAAACCTGTCGAAATTGGAAGAATTTACAGAAGACAAACTAAATGTGACTCAAATTAGCGGGTTTGTCCTTATATGGATATAAAAAAAAAAAATAATTCTCCCTATTCTCAAAATGTTTTCAAAAACATTCTTCCTTAATCTCGTTAACTCTTTACCACATAGTCCCGACTTTGAATGACCTTGGGAAGAATCCTTTTGAAAACAGAGTAGGAAAAGGAGAAAATGCTGGTAACCAGCATTTTCTCCTTTTCCCACAATGTTTTCAATCCTATGAACAATAAATACCTTGATTTAAGCCACTTATTATTTGTCGTCTGCAAACGCTTTCAATTTGGATGAGTCTAAAATTTTGTCGTTTGGCACAGAGTTAAAAAAGGGGGTTTGTTTTGCAAAGGTACAAGATTAGACTTCGTGTTGTCACGTGTGCTGTCCGATCTTTCCCTGCACCATGAGTAAGAAAAGGGCCTAATGATTATACAAAGTCATTGTGTATTTAACTTGAGAGCTTTAGAGTTGTCAAAATGTCAAAAGCGACGTTTATCCGCCAACAAATTCTTTCGAATCTTTTCATTGCATAGCAAACGAGAATAGTTTAGACACGTCTGTTTTGTACGGAATCCTGTTTCCGCCATCCACCTTTCGACCTACGAGGAACTCGAAAAGTAGAAATTAGGCACACTAACTTCCACTTTTCTAGCAAAAAAGTTACCTCGAAAAGTCGAAAAGTTGAAGTTTTTCACCTGACAATTGTCAAAAAACTTTCGACTTTTCGACCTCACGTTTGTCTAGAAAAGTAGAAATTAGGAAGTACTAACTTCAACTTTTCACGTTAAACTGCTAGGTCGAAAAGTAGAAAAGTGGAAGTTTTTCACATGACAATTGTCAATAAAACTTCCACTTTTCGACCTAGAAAAGTCGAAAAGTCGAAAAGTTGAAAAGTCGAAATTAGCCTATTAAAACTTCCGCTTTGACAATTTTTTGACAATTTTCAGGTCGAAAACTTCAACTTTTCGACTTTTCGAGGTAACCTTTTTGCTAGAAAAGTGGAAGTTAGTGTGCCTAATTTCTACTTTTCGAGTTCCTCGTAGGTCGAAAAGTGGATGGCGGAAACAGGATTCCGTAGTTTTGAGGAAATTTGCAAACGATAAATTAGATGTTGTCTTTGATCGGGTAAAACACATGTTATCTCTCCATTTCTCACAATATTTTTTTTGTATTTTTTGCTCTATGGTCGTGATACAAAGTAACTGCGTGAACTCTATATGGCGTGCAACACACGAGAAGGGGCCTTCGGACAACTGCGTAAAGTATTGTCCCGGATTTGCCTGCGCACTCCGCGCTGGCTAATCCGGGACAACACTTTACGACTACATAAGATTTTTTCATACAGTAGACTTTCGTGAAATAGAAAATCGCACAAAAACGGGAAGTGTCGTCTCGGATTAGTCACAGACTGCACAGGCTGATCTGGGACGACACACTTTTACGCAGTGTCCGAAGGCCCCTTTTTCGTGTGTTGCAATCAAACTATAGGACCTTTATTAGAAAATATTGTGCGAAAAGTAAGTGGCTTTTCACTTCTTATCACACTGTTTCCAAACCTTATTTCACCTTTAACGCAATGTTTCCAAGCTTTATTTCTCGGGGTCTTAAAAAACTATGCAAAGCAGAGGAAACTTGTGTCAGAAATCAGAATTTATAAAAGAAAAAGTGTAGAGAAAGGAATGAATCCTCTAGCCGTGACCTCAGTGAAGAAAAACAGACAGACAAACGAACGGACGGACTAACGAACAATGGACGGACAGATAAACGAACAACGGAAGGATGGACAAAGCATTAGATTTGCGAGGTACACGAAACTGTAGTTTTTAGGAGCCCTAACACACACAACGAGATGTAGATATACATTTCACTGATATCAAGTGAAGTTTTCTTCGAAACGAACGTTCGAATTACTCTGTACAAGAGGACAAAATTTTACAGTTGTCCGATTGAAAACAGATGCAGACAAGTTTGATGTAGCTCAAATGGTGGGAAAAGGTAGAACACATTGTGACAAAAGGAGAAAATGCTGGTTTTCAGCATTTTCTCTTTTTCCCACAATGGTTTCAAAAGCCCGCCAGGGTCGTTAAAATATTGGGCTGTGCGGTAAGAGGTTAAGGGCATTCTGTGTATTTAGTTTCAATATTAGCAAATGTACTGTAAAGTTTCTTGTATACTTCATACTTCACCAAAATTCAATTAAAACGGGTCTAGTTAGGGTTTTTCTTTTAATCCCGTATATCAAACTTTGTGTGAAATACCGAAAAATACATTGATTGATTGATATTTTACGCCGCTTTCAAAAATATTTCAGTCATATCACGGCGACAGCTCACACATTCTTGTATTTTCTGGGTTCCACCAGTACTACGCTGGGGCTTTGTAGGGACTGGCCCAAGGACACTCCCACGAAAGACCCAGTGGATCCAGTCAGGCTCGAGCCTGGGGCCTCCAGGTCACGAGTCCTACACTTTACCAATGAGCCACGCAGGAACCCCCCCATAAATACAACTAGATAATATACTGCACCTCAGATGCATGTGAAATGGATTAAGCTGTTAAAACGGCGTTAAACTCCAGGGTCCGTATTCACCAACCATTCTTAAGAATATTCTTGGTCTTGTTCTCCAAAATTTTCCAAATTTGAAAGTAACACACCTTCTGTTGTGTTACTTTCAAACTTGGAAAATCTTGAAGAATTGTTGGTGAATACAGACCCAGTACAAACAAAAAGTAAAATACATGTACTAAGCGAAATAGATTTATCAATTTACTGCACTATGTATTTTTTTTAAACTTGTCTGGATTTCAAATAGATCTGGAACTGAATTTGTTCATGTAAATATGGGCCATGCTCTGTGAAAAGGGGGCTTAAATGCATCTGCAAACAATATCGACCAGGTCAGCCTGCCTAGTCCGCGCAGACTGACCTGGGCTGAAACTTTTTGCTTTTGGTCAGTTTTCTGCATGTCAAAGGACAAGTTTACCTCATGATTGAGTCGGTTGTTAGAGAAAATGGATTTTTATGGATCCAAAATTATATGATGACTTGCTTGGTGTCATTGATCACGGAGATACATTAAGCCCCCTTTTACCAGAGCACGGCTCATTTATTTAATTCATTTGCTATATACATTTCAATTTCAAAGTTTCCTTTGAAATTAAATCTTGCTAAAACCGATCAATCCTATAGAAACATGCATATTGTCTTGTTTCTGTTTCAGTTTGTATATAAACAGCAGTGACACTGTAGTTTACATTTAGATAATTGGTTCACACAAAACGGTGACGTCATTCACCTCATAGTTCGCAAGAAAACTCGGATATCATTTCGGGTTCGAAAAAAGGTACCCCTCGAAAATAGACCAGTCGACCATAAAACCAGAAGTCATTTTTTTTTTTCCTTAGGTCACAATTTTTCTTTTAACTCTTTACCAAACGACAAAATTTTAGATCAGTCCAAATTGAAAGCTTTTGCAGACGACAAAATAAACGTGACTCAATAATTGAAATTTGTTTTGGGAAGAGTAGAAAACATTGTGGGAAAAGGAGAAAATGCTGGTAACCAGCATTTTCTCCTTTTCCCACAATGTTTTCAAAAGGCTTCTTTCTTAGGGTCGTTAAAAGTCGGGATTGGGTGGTAAAGAGTTAAAATGAGTAGCTGGGAAAAGAAAACATCTATGATTTCTACAGGAAAAACAATGGACGACAACTGAGTACTGCCCAAAAGCAAACATTCAAAGGTCACAAATAGGAGTACCATGAACATAAAATCGAAATGTCTACAGTTTGAGTACACAACAGCACCACAACGACTCCCCATGCATGAAATTAGCCGACGAACAACACCCATGGGTATGTCTTTCCATTCCTCATGCAGAACACGTTCGACGTCTCCTACGTTAAATTGACGTCATTTCTCTCCACGTTAAATTGACGTCATTCCTCTCCACGTTAAATTGACGTCATTCCTCTCTCTGACTCTACCTCCAAGATGGTCTCAGACTTGTAAAACTGGCGGACTATCCGTTGATCTGACTGGCCAGTCTAGCAAATTAACGTGAAATTCTCGTGTAGAAAGCTGTTTTTGTGACATGCAACATGAGGTTCTGCGTTATCCAAGTGGAAAATGGTGGAATAACCTTGACGTAAGAAGAGTTCATCATTGGCCAAACATTTTTTTTTTTGGGGGGGGGGGGGGGGGGCAATAACTCACGGTTTTCAAATTTCCCTTAACAAGCACTGAGTCAGATGTAGAACAATTCGAAATTCCACCGAAGCCATCACATAACCGTCTCTAGAACGGTCGTGCTGAATGACGTTACCCGGATCCACCCGTTCTCCATTTCGCCTCTACACAGGTAGTCTTACATCTGCAAATTTTCAAGTTGAAACGGGATTCGTCCATAACTTGACTCTCTGTCATCTTGTCCATCGACAGTATGCCCTTGCCTGATCTAATCTAGCTCGCCTGTTGTCTCTTGTCAACGGAATACCAACGTTGTCAAAGGAACACCAAAGTATGGACAACGCCCACGTTACCACCAAGCTTGTACTCTGTTCATCAGAGTCGCAACCAAAAAAAAACGTGTTCATGTTGCATAGTCTTAACAAAAGTGGTGATTTTTTTTTCATGCTTCACAGAAACCGATTACGCCGTGATGATGTCGAAAACACAAGTCCGACCAGTCAAATCGCATTCATTTTGCAATTTGGCCTTTTTTTTTTTAGCTAAATATAAATTACGTTAAAGATTCCAGCAAAATACAGCGAGATATTTCGAATTCAAACATCCTTCGGCCAATCAAGCCTCATCTTATCGAACAGTGTAGAACCGGGATCAGACCACACATTATGTGCGGTCTAATCTTGATCTGCACGGTCAGCAATCAAGTTGCGTTTAGCCGCATATGAACTGAAAAACTTTTTCTTGTCTTTTTGACTATTCGCGCTTTCCTACGCTCACCCACCCCCTCATATTTTACCTGGCGGAAGATATTTAATGTTACCGTGTAGCGCAAATAAACCTGTTAATGTAGATGCTACTTTTGAGTCGCCTGGTTGCGTAGCAACCAGGCCCTCATTGTTATCATCCTGATTCATGGGTGACGTAAGCATGCCTCCGGCCTTGTACTGCTTCCTGTCTAGACTTCCGGTTTGCGAGACGTTGCGTAGTACATTTGTAATGTTGCATTATCCTCAATGCTTCTATCGTACATAATATTCAGTTGCTAAATTTTCAGATATCTCGAAGACGTCTTTTACAGCTCAAGTATTCAAATTCGTAAATATTTGAAATAATTGTCTCCTGCTCTAGGATACACGAACACTGAACTTTCACATTGACATCGAGAATAATTGGTCCATGGAAAAACCGAATTTCCCTTCGAACCGGATTTCACCGAATTTCACCTCTTGATGACCGTATTTCACCCAAGTATGACAAATTTTATTGCCGTAGTGATAACCTTTCACCTGAAATGAAATATATTTATGAACAGCATAATTTTATCCTAATTTTCTGGAAAATATCTTATTCTAAACATAATTTGTAGGGTCTCTTAGAACTACATGTAACTCCTTTTGAAAAGATTTCTTTTGACATGTAAGCCTATATTTACATAATAAATTAGCTAAATGAGAACCGCCACGGCGAAGAATTCATTATTTGATGTGAATTATGGTCATAAGCGGTGAAATGCGGTTATCAAGGGATGAAATTCGGTGAAATACGGTTCGAAGTGAAATTCGACTTTTCCATGCACCTGAGAATAATTTGCATATCTGGATGTCGTCTGGCGTGTGTGCTTACGAAGCCTGCTATATACGGCAACAGTTATTGACGAAATTAAAGACGATTCTTTTTTGATCGCTTAAATGCATTAATTTGGGTCCAGCCCTTGTACCCTTATCTGATTTAAAATCGATCAATGACAGAAGGGAAAGGCAATGTCGAACGGCATGGGTGCACGGTGATAGAGGGAAATTGCGTCGTAGGCTAACTTGTTTAACTGTGAGAGATTGAACCGACAAAACTTGACCAAAAACATTTTAAGTATACAATAGATAAGGTTGTCTTTTTCTCAAAGTATTTTCAAGCCATAACCTCATTATGCCTTTCAAGATGTGCTGAGATACGTTACTGGTGTCTGTTTATAGCAACAACCTTCACCTTTACGGGAACTAAACAGTTTCCCGACAGGATAATTCCCCTTCAGATCTGTGCAATGTTCCCCGACAATTTCAGACAACAACTAACAAGGCATGTATACGCAATTTCTCTTGAACTGCAGGTGGTGTAAACTGGGATCACGCTGTATGCAATGTACAACCTGATCTTCTGACTCTCCTCGATTTTGATTATATTTTGACGAATCTTAGCTAGTACTTTTGTGATAATTATTTCTTTCAGTTTTTCTTTTTTACTTGATTCTGACAACTCTTTTCATATTTCAGTTATAGGTTAACATGTAAATACGTTGCTCTGAAATGTCATGCATTTCTAGTAGCTCGAATCATGAATTTTTCTTCTAGGTTTTTTTTTTTTGTGTGTGTGTGTGTGTGTGTTTGTCTAATGTAGTTTAGAATAAGACTGTTATTTACGGACAGTGCGCAAGCCAACCAAGTAATTTTGTTGCCAAATACCAGCAAATAACAAAGCACAATTCATTTTCTTCAGTGTAACATTGATGTGAAAACATGACGCTTATGGTTAGGGAAAAAATGTCAATGTTTATAAGATCTATCGAATAACAGGCACAAATGATCCAATCACAAAGCATGTGTTATCAATTAATATCCTTAATTTTTCAGTGATTACCAACAATAACTGTTACTGATAGTAAGTAATAGGTACATGTAGTTTGACTTAGAACAAAAGAGTTTGGGAACTGCCTCTAAAAAAAATTGTGCGTCCAGGAACTAGCTTGTCCGGGAACTATGTTTATTCTACCTTTTCCACGCACTCGTCACAACTCAGCCGATTCCGTACCTAGTAACCTACATCTAACCTGGTCTGTATCAATGGAATTTCCATATTGAAATATTCCTTGTCACATGATCTTAAACAGTTGGTAGAGTGGCTAACTATGGTTGAAGGTCACTAGAGGCATTTTATTTTTGCTTTTTTTTTTTTCGCCACTAAAGGTAAACAGTCGCGTCTTTTTGATTTTCATTTACTAAAAAATCAACCCCCTCTGCCCCCCAAAAAGGGGGGTCAAAATCTGATTTAATGCCCCAAAAACTTTCAAACAACTAAACAACAGGCGACTCTCAGGACAATCAGTCCTTTGATTAGATCTGTCAACAACCATTTCATAACAGATAGTCATCGAAAAACATGTAGATATATTTTTTTAACAGAGTGGAAAATATTGTTGGAAAAGAAGCGATGGTAAATAGTTAACCTATTACCTCATGAAACAAATTTATCGCGAAGGACTCTGTAAACATTTTTTGTGACTTTCAGAGAATTAATACAAGGGGAAAAAGTTATAATGAATTCCTCATTTTACCACACTGGTGTTTTTTTCCCAAATGGGGCCGCTACAGGGGAAAAAATACCATCATCATCTTTTGATAAGATTTACCTTTGCAAAGTTTTTGAAAAAAAGGTCAAAAGCTAATAACAATGTTTTATAATGCCACATTTAAGAAAAGGGGGAAAATGCTACATTGAAAAGAAAAAAACCACACTCAACATTTTTCTAGATGAGATTTACAAATGAGATCTGCTCTGGCAAAAGGGGGCTTAACGTATCTCCGTAATGCAGTAAACCAAGCAAATAATCACACGACCAAGAATTAAAAAAAAAAAATCATTTTGTTTAACAACTGTCTGAATCACGAGACATACTGGTCCATGAACTTGCAGAGAACTGACAAATAGCAAAAAGTTTCGTATTAGGTCAGCGCAGGCTGACCTGGGTTGATTCTTTTTGCAGATGCGTTAAGCCCCCTTTTCATAGAGCATGGCTTAAATATATATATATTTTTAAAATTTAGGTCGAAGAACATAAGTATAGGGTCGAAGGACATAAGTAAAGGGATTAGGGCTTTGTTCCGGCGATCTTTATAACCCTTTACACAATATCCATGCTCTGGTAAGAGGGGGCTTAATGCATCTGCGAAAAGTATCGACTCAGGTCAGCCTGCGCCGTCCGCGCAGGCTGACCTGGGCCGAAACTTTTCGCTATTGGTCAATTTTCTGTATGTCAAAGGACCAGTCTACCCCAAGATTCAGTCGGTTGCAAAAAAAGGTGTCTTATGGACCCGTAATTATGTGATGGCTTGATTGGTAACATGCATTACGTAGATGCATTAAGCCCTCTTTTGCCAAAGCATGACTCAAATGATTTCCGTTTTGGTTGAGTCTAAAATTTTGTCGTTTGTTTAATCCTTTACCACAGAGTCCCGATTTTTAACGACCCTGAGGAAAAAAAAAAAAAAAAAAGCCTTTTGAAAACATTATGGAAAAAGCAGAAAATGCTGGTTACCAGCATTTTCTCCTTTTCCCACAATGTTTTCTACCCTTCCCAAAAGAAATTTCAATTTTTCTGTCACATTTATTTTTGTCGTCTGCAGATGCTTTCAATTTGGACTGGTCTAAAATTTTGTCGTTTGTTTAAGAGTTTTATCATAATGTCTTTTGAGTAGCATTTTTTTTTTTCCCAGGATGAATTTTAAGTTAGACTTGAGCCATCCTCTTTTTAGTTTAAACATATTTTATTGCCATTTTTGTACAAAATCATATTTATAATATACAAACACAGAAATATTTGGCAAAGGGGTCTGGCCACAAGTTCTAACAACTTAGGTTCGGCCGTTCCCTTATGGTTTCATACACATGTGAATACCTTCTAGATAGTGCTTATATTCAGTCATGAATCCAAAAGTTTCGTTTTTAGGTATAGAATAAAAACTATAGAAAGCAATACTACATGTATATTGTCATCAGTCTGATGTCAAAGTAAAAACCGCTGTTCCTCGGGCATACCAGCCCTGAAAATCGAACGAAAATGAATGAGTGCATCCTCTGTGAAAATGGAGTTTCATGTTTCTGCAAAAAGTATTTAACCCTTTCCCAAACAAGCCCTGGTTTTCACGTGTCTGCAGTACAAGTCTTTTTGAAAACACTGTGGGAAAAGGAGAAATTGCTCGTAACGAGCAATTTCTCCTTTTCCCCACAGTGTTTTCTACCCTTTTGGAGACCCTTCTGCCATTTTCATCAAATTTAAAATTGTCGTCTGCAAACTCTTTCAATTTGGACCAGTCCAAAATTTGTCGTTTGGGAAAGGGTTAACTCGGGTCGAAGCTCTTTGCTTTTGGTATCTTGTCTGCATATCCAAGGACCCTTCTACCTCTGGTTCCGGCCGGCTGTTACGCAAACTGGGTAGCATGTATTCATGACTATAATTCATGATAGTCTGCTTGGTACAATGCATTACAGGGATGCTTTAACCCATTTCCCAAACGATAAATTTTGGACTGGTCCAAATTGAAAGAGTTTGCAGACGACAATTTCAAATGTGATGAAAATGGCAGACAGTTCTCAAAAAGGGTAGAAAACACTGTGGGAAAAGGAGAAATTGCTCGTAACGAGCAATTTCTCCTTTTCCCACAGTGTTTTCAAAAAGACTTCTACTGCAGACACGTGAAAACCAGGGCTTGTTTGGGAAAGGGTTAAACCCCCCTTTTGCCAGAGCGACTGATGGTAATCCCATTACTAAACAATTGCGTGTCTTAACGATCTAAGAAAGAAACCTCTTGACAAAAAAAAAAAATCATCTTCTCTTCAACCATTGTTTGTTGTTCGCCTTTTCAAAGATAGATTTCATTATTTGAGTTACATTCAACCATTTACAACACAACTCCGAGTTTTAACGACCCTACGAAAGGAAGGCATTTGAAAACAATGTGGGAAAAAGGAGAAAATGCTGGTAACCAGTGGCATTTTCTACTTTTCCCGCAATGTTTTCTGTAGCCTTCTTCCTCAAGGTTGTTAAAACTGGGGATTGTGTTGTAAAGGGTTAAATATTTTAACCTATGACCTTTGATGGAGTAAATGTAGCTGCTCCTTTAAAGGCCCAATAGCGGCCCAAAAGTCAACGCAGGTATTACAAGAAATTTCTTTGAAAAAAAAAGATAGACGGCGTAAAGGGAACTAGAAAATGAATTTTAAACTCTTTTATTGTGGCTAAAATTGAAGAAAATAGTAAATAACCTCGGTAGCAATTGCCTTTTATTTGAAAAGACGAATTTCCAACACGATTTAATAAGATAGTTATTTCAGGATTGTATGTTACCCCAATTCATCGTTGAAAAGGGGAAAAGAAAAAGTTTTAAAAAATGGGTACGGACACACTTCAATATCGCACCACGATTTGGTCACCCATCCAAGCACTAACCGTAATGTACGTCGCTTAACTTCACCAGTGAGCTACGCATCATAACGTACTGCCGTGACAGCTACTTGAACATTTCCTGCGCGGGGTCCCGACGAATAAACATGTGCATATTTTTGACCAATCGCAAATTACCATCTATTCGTTCTTTATCAGTACCAAGAAGTAGGTCGAAAGCCAGCACATTCAGCTACGCCGAAAAATGCATTAAGTTTAAATTCATACTGTTTAACCCTTTCCCAAACAAGCCCTGGTTTTCACGTGTCTGCAGTACAAGTCTTTTGAAAACAATGTGGGAAAAGGAGAAATTGCTCGAAACGAGCAATTTCTCCTTTTCCCACATTGTTTTCTACCCTTTTTGATAACTTTCTGCCATTTTCATCAAATTTAAAATTGTCGTCTGCAAACTCTTTCAATTTGGACCGGTCCAAAATTTGTCGTTTGGGAAAGGGTTAAAAATATGGTAAATATTGTGAAGATGACAAATTTGTTAATGCGTGGTAGGTCCAAGTTATTCGCCGGCAGAAAAATAAAATCAGGCAAAAAGTAAACAAAAGATAGAGTGACCTGGCAACTTTTAACCTAGTTTTGAAATTAATTTCTCTGCCGGTGACTAACACTTGGACCGACTGTACAATAACAGATTGTCATCTTCACAATAATTTCAAACTTTAAATGGCATGATTTAAATTTCAATGCATTTTAACATATGCATAGTTTATTTTTGGCAGCTATTGTTACTTTAACATTCAACTCTTTACCAAACGACAACACTTATTACCAAACGACGATCACTACGTGAATCAAGGGTAAGATCCAATGACCGTCATCTTGGATCGCGAAGATGACGAATGTCATGATTTTTGTTTTCGCTCGATATGTCCCTGTGAGAGATAGGGTACATGTGTACACACTCACACAGTCACAACGACCCAAATACACATTCATTTGTCGATATTTTAATCTATAATCGAGCAATGCCCTGTGAAAAGGGGGCTTAATGCATCTATCGAAACTAAACCCCTAGGTAAACTTTCTGTATAAGGACCAGTTTACCCCATGATTAAGTCGATTATTAAAAAGAAAAGTTGATTTTTATGGTCCCATTACCATGTAATAACTTGATTGGCTTAATGCATTAAGACCCATTTTGCCAGAGCATGGCTCATATAGATAGTCTAAGTCCTTGACAATTGATTTATACACACACCCGTTACAAGATCCTAGCACTTTTATTGGACAAGTGTTGTCACGTGACAATTGATCGCTTTTATAACTTGAGCTATATTGACAGAAAAATTCATGTCATAATATATACGACGAAATTTCGTCTTGAGCCATGCTCTGTGAAAAGGGCTTGTGATGCATCTGCGAAAAATGTATCTAAACCTTACCGCTGACAAAACCTAGAAACTTGTTGTCATTTGTTAATTTTCTGCTTGTCCAAAGACACACATATATATGTGAAAAGACTACTTGTAAATGTGTGTGTGTATATATATATATGAACACATGGTGACACAGTGAGAAATCTCTCATCGCGAGCAATTTATCCTGATATCCCAGTGTTTCCAGCTCTGTAAAAAACAGTGGTTTAACTTTTTACCAACCAAACAAAAAAAAAAAAAAAATGGACTTGACAAGTAACTATTAGCAGATGACAGATAAATATTGTCTTTTCTCCCTTCGGTAGGGTAGGAACCATGGCGAGAAAAAGGACAAACTGCTGGTAACCGGAATTTCTTCTTTTCCCACAATGTTTTCGAAAGCTTTCTTCCCTAGGGTAGTTAAAAGTTGGGATCGTGTGATTAAGGATTTATGCATCTACAAAAATTTATCAACCAATGATCTGGGTCGAAAGTTGTTGATACTGGTAAATTTTCTGCATCTCAAACGACCATTCTACCTCACAATACAGTCGCTTTTAACCCATAACCTGCTAAATTTGTGAAAAAGAAAACAAAAACAAACTTTCAAGCCGATAGTAAAAACTTGAATTATGATTTTTCAAACTTATCTCTTTGAAATAAATACCTCCATATCGGACAATGTAGATCCAAGATCAGACTGCACGTTCTGTGCAATCTGATCTTGATCTACACCGTCCGCAGAAGGGCCTTGAGTCGCGCTTAGCAGGTTCTGGGCTTAATGCTTACAATAAAATGGAACGAAACTTGCTTCGTCTATAATTGTTGCTCTTTAACCCTTTCCCAAACGACAAATTTTGGACTGGTCCAAATTGAAAGAGTTTGCAGACGACAATTTTAAATTTGATGAAAATGGCAGAGAGTTCTCAAAAAGGGTAGAAAACACTGTGGGAAAAGGAGAAATTGCTCGTTACGAGCAATTTCTCCTTTTCCCACAGAGTTCTCAAAGACTTGTACTACAGACACGTGCAAACCAGGGCTTGTTTGGGAAAGGGTTAACACACACACACACACACACACCTATGATCTGGGTTGAAACTTTTTCTCGTTGGTCAACATTCTGCATGTCAAAGGACCAGCGTGCCTCATGATTCATTCGGTTGTTTCACAGCATTGATTTTATGGATCCATAATTATGACAAGAAATGCTTGGTACCATGCCTTTTTCCAGGACGTGGCTCATATATACATGTACATAGTAAAATTAGTGTTGCACCCCCTGTGTTTTTTACCGGGTTTGATTTTCAGACCTGAATAAGATAAAATTGAGTCGAAATTATAATTCAGCTGCTGCATACACCAACAGACTCGTCTTTTGCCCATAAAATGAACTGAACTGAGGTATCCCTTGACCTCATGGTAAGTGGGAATCTTTTGCCTAGATGTTGCTTTCAAATTTAAGAAAAACGAGAAGCGTTTAAGTTTGGTTAAAACAGGGAATTTAATGTCGAAACAAAACTTACGACAGGTTGAAAGTGACCTGCAGAGAATGGACACACAAAGTCAGGCAATATTGCGTACTTCCGCCCGGGGCATGCAAAACAGCTTGCAGTCTTTGTCTCACACCTTTCACGAGAGGCTGAAACAGCTCGATCAGTGGCAGCTGCCATGAGGTTAAGGGATACATCATTTCATTCCATTTCAGAGACAACAGACTTGTTTGTTCTTGTATACAGCAGCCAGATTCTAATTTCCAACCCATTTCATATCATTCACGCCAGAAAATTAAACACGTTAAAAACACAGCGGGTGCAACACTAATTTTACTATGTAAAATTACTATAAGCCCTCAGGGTCAATAGTTGTGTAAATCAACAAAAACAGTTTCCCAGTTTATTACGTATTGGACTCGCACCCTCGGTTTTCTGAAAATGCATCACCGGCATTTCTGACAGGATTTCCAGAAGTCGAAATGAGTGTTGGGGAAAACCCAGATAGCCTTCACAATCTGACCTTGTAATTTCGGAAAACGGTAAATGTAGGTCATATAGCTGACTCAGCCGGTTTTTATACTTCAGGGGAGACAACTCCAAAATCATATTCAAATAACATCCGCGTTCTCTTTACAAGTTTATTGGGTGTTGCTCTTGTTCTTTTTTCATTCAACCTATTTCTACAATGATTGAGAGCCAAGAATCTACTCAAAATCAGTTGCTTAACGGGCAAAAATTGCCATTCAAACAAGATAACGTAATATCTAAAAATAGGGAAGTGGGAAACGTTAAATTACCCAATTTCTATTTTTAGCTTTCGTGGAAATTAAAATAGGGTTATTCCCTGAAAGGGTCACATGACAGATAAAGTTTCGACTTTTGTTATATTGCATGTAGGCCTACAGCTTGCATAAATAACAGAGTAAAGTGCATTTGTCAAGGAAGGACAAGTTTTGAACATATTTTAAAGGCGAGAAAATATTTGTGATTAGTTAATTTTAGTAAGGTAAGAACTTATGATCCAACTTTCTGTGTACGGTAAAATTGCTACATCAGTGGTTATATTTGAAGTTCAAACTTCAAAACGAACTTTGCAATAGTTATTTATAGCTAACATTCCGAATTTAAATCAACGTTTAACATTTTCCCAAACGACAAATTTTGGACTGGTCCAAATTGAAAGAGTTTGCAGACGACAATTTTAAATTTGATGAAAATGGCAGAAAGGTCTCAAAAAAGGGTAGAAAACACTGTGGGAAAAGGAGAAATTGCTCGTTACGAGCAATTTCTCCTTTTCCCACAGTGTTTTCAAAAGACTTGTACTGCAGACACGTGAAAACCAGGGCTTGTTTGGGAAAGGGTTAAAGTAGTTGCAGAACCATCTGTTGTTTTATTTTGATATTTAGTGCCGTAACATGTTGTAAACAAAATAATTTTCCTTTTATTTTTTCGACATTATGGCAAATTCGTGAACGTTTTCTCGTTCGTTTTTTTTCCCCACTTCACGCTGAAACTGAAAAAAAAAAAGAAAGATCTGTAGATCTAGTAAACTAGGAATTATCACTTTACCAAAGGAAAAAAGATTTAGACTAATCCAAATTGAAGCCATTTGCAGACGACAAAATTAATGTGACTCAGAAATTAAGGTTTGCTTTGGGAAAGATAGAAAACATTTTGGGAAAAGGAGAAAATGCTGGGTTTCCCAGCATTTTTTCATTTTCCATCAATGTTTTCAAGGCTCCTTTCTTAGGGTCATTCAAAGTCGGGATTGTGTGGTAGAGGGTTATCCCAGTATTGTGGCCTTAAAATTTTTTTTTCTCCTGTTGGAAAACATTGTGTATTGGGACAGTGTAAAGACAAGATCAGACTGCACGTTCTGTGCACAGAATGTGCAGCCTGATCTTGGCGCTACACTGATTGCAAAAGCAGAAAATCACAATTTTCTTCGATTCAAAGGTTAGCTGTGATGTTATTTTTGTGCTTGTTTCTCTGGGGACATGATCACAAAGAACATGGGAGCACTGTACTCTCCAAGTTGGGGTTAATATAGGTCAAACTTTGTGCAAACAGGCTAAGGGTCAGCTGTAAAACTGGGATATTGTGTTAACCCTCTACCACACAACCCTGACTTCTAACGACCACGAGAAAGCCTTTGAAAACATTGTGAGAAATGGAGAAAATGCTAGTAACCAGCGTTTTCTCCGTTTTCCACAATAGTTTCTACCCTTCCAAAAAACCAAATATTGATTTTTGAGTCACATTTATTTTGTTGTCTGCAACTGCTTTCAATTTGGACAAGTCTAAAACTTTGATGTCTGGAAAAGAGTAATTTTTAAAGTGGGTTGTACTTAAGTACAGGGAAATTAAGTAATTTCATTGTGAATACCATGGTTTTCTTCACATGCCAGAAGAATGTCCTTAAGCCTTGGGCTGCTGATGGCAACTCATGGACCTTGTGCAGACAGTGTAGATCAAGATCTTGGATCTACACTGTCCGATAAGGAGGTGTTTCGCCAACCCCCATAACTTCGAAATACCAACATTTTAGTTTTTACCATCACCTTAAAAGTTTCATTTAAGTTATCTAGCAAGATAAGGGTTAAACCTTTATCACATTATCCCAACTTTTAACGACCCTCAAAAAGAAAGCCATGTAAAACTTTGTGGTATAGGGAGAAAATGCTGGTAATCAGGATTTTCTCCTTTTACTACAAAGTTCTTACCCTTCCAAAGACAAATTTTTGCAATGTTTTCTACCATTTCAATGACAAATGTTTGTTTTGGGTCAATTTGATTTGTTGTCTGCAAATGCTTTCAATTTGGTGGGGTCCAAAATTTTGTCGGCTGGTAAAGACTTAACCCTTTACCAAACAATCCCGGGTTTTAACGACCCAGGGAAAGAAGCCTTTTGAAAACATTGTGGGAAAAGGAGAAAATGCTGGTTACTGCTCTATCTTGGTCAAATTCTGCCATTTGAGCTATCTTTAATTTGTTGTCTGCAAATGCTTTCAATTTGGACCAGGGTTATATTTTGTTGTTTGGTAAAGAGTTAAGCATTATCAATCTGTCTCCCATGTCATCAGCCCTGCACCAAATAAACCCTTGGCTTCAACTACCAGGTTTTCAGCATTTTTGTCTTTTTCCCCACCATGCTTTCAAAGGCCATTTTAGTCAAACTCAGGATTGTCTGTTATAGATTTACATACAAAGGTCTCTACAAAATGGCGTCAGGGTTTCACATTTCAAAAATGTGTATTTAGGTATTCATCAATCTTCCGGGTCTATTCACCCGAGCTTGCTAATTGTATATTCACCTGGCATATAGACAGGTTTAAACATACAAATTCAATATTATGTGCCATGCTCTGGGAAAGGGGTCTTAATGCATCTCCGTAACGCATTATACCATTGCAATCATGCCACCACAGAACGGATCCATAAAACCACCTTTTTGTAATACTGGACTTAATCATGAGGTAGACTGGTTCTTGGACATACAGAAAATTGACCAATAAGGAAAAGTTTCGGTCCAGGTCAGCCTGCACGAACTGCGCCGGCTGACCTGGGTCGATACATTTCGCAGATATATTTAGCCCCCTTGTCACAGAGCATGGCTCATATTTGAGCAGGGCTGTTTGAATATCGGATCTGCGAAAAAGTATCAATCCGTATCAGCCTGCGCAGGCTGACATAGGCTGAAACTTTTTGCTGTTGGTCAATTTTCTGCATGAACAGCACAGAACAGAATGTTTTATTCAGACATATACATGGTACATTGTCTTGTCAAAATATGTCTGTCTGTTACTACTGTCACATGTACATATATTATTATGAGGCATGCTCTGTGGAAAGGGGGCTTAAAGCATCCTCGTGATGCATTGTACCAAGCGAGACATTGTATAATTAGGGATCCATAAAAATCCACTTTGTCTAACTACAGACTGAATCATGAGGTAGACTGGTCCTTTGACGTACAGAAAATTGACCAGTAGCAAAAAGTTTCGGCCCAGGTCAGCCTGCGCTGTGCCGGCAGATGTGGGTGGATACTTTTTTTTGCAGATGCTTTAAGACCCCTGTTCACAGAGCATGACTTATATAAAAGATGAAGTAGAAAAACTATAGGAAAAAAAAGTGTTTGCCTGTAATTACCAATCATCAGAAGAAATTAAAGGAAAAAAAAACCATCTGCATCCACTGGTTGACTCCAAACTTTTACCAAAGAGCATTGTCATGTCACAATTTAATGGGACATTTATTTGAGCCATGCTCTATGAAAAGGGGATTTAATGCATCTCCGAAAAGTATCGACCCAGGTCAGCCTGCGCAGAGTGCGCAGGCTGACCTGGGCCGAAACTTTTCACTATCGATCAATTTTCTGTATGTCAAAGGACCAGTTTAAGTCATGATTCAGTCGGGTGTTTGACAAAATGGACTTTATGGATCCATGATCATGTGATGACTTGCTTGTATCATGCATCACAGAGAGGCATTAAGCCCCCTTTTTCCAGACCATGGCATTTATTTTAACTGTTTACCAAATGACAAAATTTTAGACTTGTCCAATTTGAACAGATTTGCAGACCACAGATAAAAGGTGGCTGAAATAATGAAGTTTGTCTTCGATAGGGTAGAAAGCATTGTAGGAAAGGGAGAAAATGCTGGTTGCCAGCATTTTCTCCTTTTCCCACAATATTTTCAAAAACTTTCTATATGAAGGTCATTGAACCTCTGGATTGTGTGGTAAAGGGTTAGCACAATCAAGCTATAAGCAGGGAACTCCTTGGCTGAATCTTTTTGTAGTTTTCAAGACATTTCTTACATTTTACAGTGCAGAGCCACGGTGGCTCAGTTGGTAGCATACAAGACTTTAGAACAGGAGGTCTCTGGTTTGATCCCTGGCTTGGCCATTTTCTTTCCGAGGATTGATGATAGTCATTGCAACAGGATTCATTCCTCTCTCACTGCTGACCATTGTTTCGACGATGGTTATGTGGGAAAAGGGGTGGCTTGGAAAGAATATTGTGTGGAGTACTGGTGAAAGAAACTCCAGGAAAGCATGGAAAGGTGCACTGGCTGCCGTGATATAACTGATATAATGTTGAAAATGGCATAAACATAATACAATCATTCAATCAACATTTTACCGTGATCCTCATTGATCAAAGGCCAAAAAACAATACAGGTGTTGAAACGCACTTACAATGAAATCATACCATTCAGAAGTATGGAAGATGTTGTAAAGATAACTATCTGTCTTTTGTGGTCAGGCCAAGTCTTAGTCACTGGCATGAAATGAATTTTAAAATCGGACAAAAAGAAAACAAAAGATTGAGTGACCTGGCAAGTTTTGATCTAGTTTTGAAATCAATTTCTCTGCCAGCGACTAACACTTAGACAAAAACAGGTTTTATTTCATGCTTTTTTCGGTAGTTTATCGAGGAATAATGATGAATTATGCTTTGATATTTCATGGTTACGACCAGTGAAAATACTGATTTTATATTTCCTAACTCTTCAATTGAAGGCAGAAACAGTAGTTCCTGCGAACTAGTTACCTAGGTAATCAGCGTGTACCGTTCAAATGGAGGGAAATATGACATAATTTACACTATATTTCCCGCGCTTGACGTCGTTGTCTGCGCACGCCATCTAGCGGGAGATAATGCGCTTGACGTAATATTGTAATGCGTTGTTATGTAAGGGAGGTACGCCACGGGGAACTACCAAACAACTGTATTGGATTTTGATGAAAGTTCCAACAAAATAGGTGTTAGAAGCACAAAATAAATAGAATATTTGTTTTTTTTTTCTGTGAAATATCGAAATTTATTTCATCTTGTGAACATCATCGGTAACATTTTCACTTGTGGCTGTGCCACTCATGAAAATATTACAGATGGTGTTCACTTGATGAAATAAATTTCGATCTTTCACCGAAAAAAACCCCAAATACCCTCTATGTCATCCTCATAATTATTTCCATACTTTTGAAGGATATGATTCAAATTAAAAAGCATTTTAACACCTGCTTTGTTTACTTTTGGCAGCTATTGTTACTTTTAGTGATTAAGGTATTTCATTTAACCCTTTACCACAGAAAAAAATTTTGGACTCGTCCAAATTAACCCTTTACCGGACAACAAAAATTTAGACTGGTGCAAATTGTAAGCATTTGCAGATGACAATTTCAATATGGCTCAAATAATGTGATTTTTCTTTGATTGGCAAGAAAACATTTTGGGAAAAGGAGAAAATGCTGGTTACCAGCATTTTCTCCTTTTCACACAATGTTTTCAAGTCTTCTTTCGGAGGGTCGTTAAAAGGCGTTATTGTGTGGTAAAGGGTTAAATTAAATTATCTGAAACAGTAAAGCTTTTCTGTCCGATTTTCAGCAGCTTGTAAAACATGGTGGCAAAAGGTCGATCAAAGACAAAAGGACCAAAAGGGAATAAATTGAGGACAATCCAGCGAAAGCCAATAAGACCGCTGGAGCGCCAGCGTATGCGCCCATGGTTGATTGGTTTACTGGATGAAAAGTCCTGCCATCAACTGGAATGGCTAGACAGACAAGATCAGACGTTCAGAGTGGCGTGGAAACATGCAGCTGGACAGACATTTAATCCCGAATCCGACTGTTGTCTGTTCGAGCGCTGGGCCAAGCATACAGGTTTGTATTAGTATTAGTGATTGGTTAGCCCTCTTGATGCTATAATACACAAGATCGAACTATTGCGAAGGTATAGATCAAGATCAGACCGCACAGAATCTACACACCCTCTTGATTTTTCAGTCAATCGTGTAAGTTAAAAATCCTCCAAATTTTCTGTTGATTGTATTTAGGGCCATTCCAAAACACAGAGCATATTTATGGGGGTGGCATAAGAACTCATATGCAGTTTTCATTGTGTATTTTATTACATAACCTAGCTCGCCCCTTTATTTTTCGTGTAGCTATTACAGATTTTCTTACTGTGCACACTTCTGAAATGAGCCATGCTTTGTGAAAAGTGGGCTTAAACCTTTCCTAAACGACAAATTTTGGACTGGTCCAAATTGAAAGAGTTTGCAGATGACAATTTTAAATTTGATGAAAATGGCAGAAAGGTCTCAAAAAGGGTAGAAAACACTGTGGGAAAAGGAGAAATTGCTCGTTACGAGCAATTTCTCCTTTTCCCACAGTGTTTTCAAAAGACTTGTACTGCAGACACGTGAAAACCAGAGCTTGTTTGGGAAAGGGTTAATGCATCTGTGCGTTGCATTGTACCAAGCAAGCCAACACATAATTACGAATCCATCATAGCCACTTTTTTATAATTACCAACTGAACCATGAGGTACGTAGACTGGTCCTTTGACTCGTAGAAAATTGACCAATAGCGAAAAGTTTGGCCCAGATTAGCCTGCGTGGACTGTACAGGCTTGACCTGGGTCGATACTTTTCGCAGATGCATTAAGCCCCCTTTTCACAGAGCATGTCTGAAATATAATTTTAATCCTTTGGGGGCCCAATAAATTCAACAGGCATTTTAAATGTAGAATTAAGACCCAAATAAATGCAAGGTCAAGGTCAAGTTGTCTGGAATATATCAGCAAAGTGGACAGTGTAGATCAAAAATCACGGATCCAAGGGCGCAGATCCTTATATGTCGGCTTCTTTGGAATTATTTTAACAGTTTACCACACAATCCTGACTTTTAACGACCCTGAGAAAGAAGCCTTTTGAAAACATTGTGGGAAAAAGAGAAAAATGCTGGTAACCAGCATTTTCTCCTTTTCCCACAATGTTTTCTGCTCTTCCCAAAACAAACTTCCATTTTTCGGCAACATTTATCTTGTCGTCTGCAAATGCTTTCAATTTAGACCAGTCTAAAATTTTGTCTTTTGGTAAAGAGTTAAGCTCAGAATGTACAGTTTTGTCAAAGCAGCGACTTAGCCTGACTCGAGATGAATATGTAGGTTCGTCATAGAGATCTAACAATTTTTCAAATGATTATTAAGATATAGTTTTCTTTTATGCTTTTCTGTAGTTTATAGGAATCAAACGGTGAATTATATCCTTATAGTTCACCAATAAATGTTATAATTCACTGGTCAATGTTACAACTTTTATTTTTGATATGCCTGCACAGATATTTAAAGAAAATAAATGAATTTTCAGAGGGTGAATGCCATGTTTTATGACATAGTAAACATTAATCATGAAGTGATTATTAGGCCTACAACTAGTGCATATCAGACTAGATTGAATAGATCTATTTCGCGTGAAAAAACACACATATTTTTTACAATGAGCACAAATAAGATGTGGAAAAAAAAAAGGCTAAAGTGAAGAGCATAAAAGAAATAGGATATTTGTTTGTTTTAGTGTCTGATCAAATTTCTTTCATCTCCTGAAAAGCAAAGGCCATATTTTCACTTTTCACTCGATGAAAGAAATTCCGATCATACACCAACACAGACAATTATCCTCTATATGTTATATAAAAAAAAAATCAGACATTCACTGGCGTTTGAGATAAAATTTTATCAAACTTGTCAAAAAATAAAGTGGCTAGCTTGCGCAGGAGCAACTTGGTCGATTTCCCAGATTGGCCAATTTCTCTCGGAGGATTGATGATACAAGTAGTTATTGGGACATGATTCATTCCTAACAAAGTAGTTATGTGGGAAAGCAGCAAGTGGCTTGGAAAAGAAATTGTGTGAAGTACTGGTAACTAAACTCAAGGAAAGCATGGATAGGTACACTGGCCGTCAAAGTATAACTGAACAAACACTTTACCACACAATCCCGACTTCACCCTTTACCACACAATCCCGATTTTTAACGACCCTGTGCAAGAGACCTTATGAAAACATTGTGAGAAAGGAGAAAATGCTGGTAACCAGCATTTTCTCCTTTTCCAACAATGTTTTCTCACCTATCATGGACAAATCCCACCATTTAAGTCATCTTTGATTTGTTGTCTGCAAATTCTTTCAATTTGGACAAGTTGAAAATTTTGTCATTTGGTAAAGAGTTAAATTAACGACCCTAAAAGAGAAGGCTATTGAAACATTGTGGGAATGGTTACCAGCATTTTCTCCTTTACCCACAACATTTTATTCCCTATCAAAGACAAAAGTTATCATTTTAGCAATATTTAGTTTGTCATCTGCATAATGCTTTCAATTTAGTCGAGTCCAAAGTTTTGTGGTTTGGTTAAGGCTTAACTCTTTACCACACAGCAAAATTTTAAACCAGTCCAAACCGAAAGGATTTGCAGAAGACAAAATAAATGTGACTGAAAAATTGAAATTTGTCTTGGGAAGGATAGAAGACATTGTGGGAAAAGGAGAAAATGCTGGTTACCAGCATTTTCTCCTTTTCCCACAATGTTTTCAAAAAGGCTTCTTTCCCTGGGGCGTCAAAAGGCGTCATTGTGTAGTAAAGGGTTAAAGCTGAAAACGGTGTTAATACTGAACAAACAAATATCTAAAATGGTCCCATGTTAGATAAAAAGAAACATTGTCTACTTTGACTAATTGGTTTATTGATTGTCTGGTGTTTAACGCCATTTTCAACATTTTTTCAGTTATAGCGCGGCGGCCAGTGCACCTATCCATGCTTTCCTGGAGTTTCTTTTACCAGTACCACACACATTATTCTTTTCCAAGCCACTGGCTGCTTTCGCACATAACTATGGTCAATGATGAGAGAAATGAATCCTGCTGCAATGACTATCATCAATCCTCGGAAAGAAATTAGCTGGGGATTGTACAACCAACCCCTTGTTTGCAAGTCCTGTATGCTACTGACTGAGCTACTGGGGCTTGGCAAGGTCATCTGCAGTGGATAATCTGGGGATCACAGTTATTTTTTCTTTTCAAACAGGAAAATACTATCCAGGTGACAAGCCTGACCCTAAAAGATGGAAAGCTAATTTCCGTTGTGCACTGAATAGTTTGCCCGACGTAGACGAAGACCGTAATCAGGGAGTGAGACGAGGAAATAATGCGTTTAGAGTGTATAAATTCTTAGATGAGAAAAAGCAGAAAAAATCAGGTAAAAAACGTAAGTCACTGTCTTTCCTATAGGAACTGAAATGGTCCAAGTTTCATAAACTTGTAACTCTTTACCAAATGACAAAAATGTGGACTAGTCCAAATTGAAAGCATTTGCAGACGACAATTTAAATGTGAGTCAAACGATGGAATTTGTCTTTAATAGGGTAGAAAACATTGTGGGATAAGGAGAAAATGCTGGTTTCCAGCATTTTCTCCTTCTCCCACAATTTTTTCAAAAGGCTTTTTCATTAGGGTCGTTAAAACTTGGAATTGTGTTGTAAAGGGTAAATCTGCTAAATAAATGAAACGAAATTCCAACTTCACTTGATAAAAATCCAAATGTTGCGGTTTCAAAGCTGATTTCACAGGAAAGAGAATATGTACTGGAACAATATGTAGATAAACGATCAGACTGCATGTTCTGTGCAGTCTGAATTTGATCTACACTGTCCGCAAAAGGTAATTGAGTCATGCTTAGCAGCTTTAGGGTTAACTCTTTACTTAACCCTTTCCCAAACAATAAATTTTAGACTGGTCCAAATTGAAAGAGTTTGCAGACGACAATTTTAAATTTGATGAACATGACAGAAAGTTCTCCAAAAGGGTAGAAAACACTCTGGGAAAAGGAGAAATTGCTCATTACGAGCAATTTCTCCTTTTCCCACAGTGTTTTCAAAAGACTTGTACTGCAGACACGGGAAAACCAGGGCTTGTTTGGGAAAGGGTTAAAGGCCCTCTAGCAGCCAGAAGTAAACAGTTCAGTGGTCAATTAGCTGGCAAATTTCCATCATACCACATTGTGGATAAAGGAGATAATGCAGACAATCAGGATTGTTTCCTTCTTCCACAAGGTTTTCAAGCCTTTCAAAAATACATGTCATCATTTGAGCCACCTTTAATATACCGTCTGCAATCGCTTTCAATTTTGACTAGACGTAAAATCTATTGTCTGGTAAAGAATTAACCATCTACCAAACAACAAAATTTTATATCAGTCCAAATTGAAAGCATTTGCAGACGACAAAATAAATGTGACTGAAAAATTGAAATTTGTCTTTGGAAGGATAGAAAACATTGTGGGGAAAAGGAGAAAATGCTGGTTACCAGCATTTTCTCTTTTTCCCCACAATGTTTTCAAAAGGCTTCTTTCTCAGGGTTTTTAAAAGTCAGGATTGTGTGGTAAAGGGTTAAGAACCTTTCTTATTTGCAGGCAACAGCAAAACAGAGGAGTATGATGAAGAGACAGAGGAAGAATACATACCACATTACAGATCCCATGGGACCAGATCTCGACCCAAAAAAGTAGTCCAGGATATGGAACTAGATAGTGAAGGCTCAGAGGTATGTGTTACCATGACAATATTTCCAACAACATTTTCAAAGGGCTTCTTCCTTAGGATCATTAAACCTCAGGATTGTGAGGTTAAAGGTTACACTTTGGTAACTCTGTACCAGAGGACAATAAATTGACTTGTCCATTTTGAAAGCATTTACAGAATGAAATTAGGTCAGAATGTTTTTCTTGATAATATCTTTGACTAGTTTGAAAGTGGTTCATGTAGGGTAAAAAGTAGGTCACACGGCCAATTCTTTGAAAAACCTTGTTTGCACCATAGAGGTCACATTTTCAGCCTGGTACTCATGAAACTTCGTCAGAATGTTTGTCTTGATGATGTCTTATACAAATTCGAAAGTCTTTTTGGGTCTTGGTGTGCACCATAGAGGCCACATTTTCAGCCTGGTACTCATGACACTTTGTCAGAATGTTTGTCTTGATGATGTCTTATACAAATTCGAAAGTCTTTTTGGGTCTTTGTGTGCACCATAGAGGCCACATTTTCAGCCTGATACTCTTGAAACTTCGTCAGAATGTTTGTCTTAATGATATCTTAGACATGTCAATTTGAAAGTCATGTCGGGTCAAAAATTAGATGACTTACACTCATTTGTTATACACCATTAAAAGCAGGATCTCTTCAGCTTTATCAACTATAGATGACTTTTTACTTAGGTGAGCGCTTTAGGGCCAATGGCCCTCCTGTGTATGAAAACTTGATGCTCCTTAATTCTCTTGGTTTATATTTTTGTGGAGAAAATAACTGTCATATTTTTTTCTTATTGCTGACAAAATTTCAGTAATATATGATTCTCTTTTTGACTTGTTTTGGGTGATAGATACCATGCTTTTAATTTGGACAAGTCTAGAAAGAAGGGTTTTGAAAACACAGTGGGAAAGGAGAAAATGCTGGTAAATGGTTTTTACCTTTTCAAAGACACATGCACAAAATATGTGTTTTCCCTTTTTTGAAAAAGTGATGCCTTAATTCTGTTGGTAAAATCGAGAATCTTTTTAACTCTTTACCACACAACAAAAATGTAGACTAGTCAAAATTGAAAACATCTGCAGACAACAATTTAAATGTGGCTCAACAGATGGAATTTCTCTTTGATAGGCTGGTAACCAGCATTTTCTCCTTTTCCCACAATGTTTTCAAAAGGCTTCTTACCTCAGGGTCGTTAATTAAAACTCGGCATCGTATGGTAAAAGGTTCATACAATACCAATGAACTGTTTTATGTGTTTTAGACTGGTTCAAGTCCAGGGCCATTTGACTGGGACACAAACACTCAGTCTGACGACCAGGAAGAAAAATCTCCTCTACCAAAGATAGATGAACTGTGTCAGCCGTTCAGTAAGTGACTCAACGATTATGTCGTGGTTTTCTTTGCCTTGTGCACTTGATCTAACTCCGTTGTTTCACCCTTTACTACACAATCTAGAGTTTTAACCCTTTACCGCACAGTGCTGCCTTTTGACGCCCCTGGGAAAGAAGCCTTTTGAAAACATTGTGGGAAAAGGAGAAAATGCTGGTAACCAGCATTTTCTCCTTTTCCCACAATGTTTTCCACCCTATCTAAGACAAATTCCATTATTTGAGTCACATTTAATTGTCGTCTGCAAGTGCTTTCAATTTGGACTAGTCTAAAATTTTTCTTTTGTGGTAAAGAGTTAACCCTTTACCAGACAACAAAATTTTTTACTTTGTCCAATTTGAAAGCACTTGCAGACGACAAATGAAAGATGGCTCATAAGGTTGAATTTGATGGAGTAGAAAACATGATGGAGTACACTTTGATGGAGTTGAAAACATTGTGGGAAAAAAAGAAAATGCTGGCAACCAGCTTTTCTCCTTTTTCCACAATTTTTTTAAAAGCTTTATTCTTCAGGGTCATTTAAACACAGGATTGTTTGTTAAAGGGTTAACTCTTTACTGAATGACAAAGTTTTAGACCTGGTCAGATTGGCAGAATTCCAGATGACGAAAAAAACATGACTCCAAAGTTAAAATTTGTTTTTGGAAGGGTAGAAAACCTTGTGGGAAAAAGAGAAAATGGTAGTCACCAGTAACAAACTTTTTCTCTCTTTGCACAATATTTTCATAAGCCTTCTTTATAAGGGTCGTTAAAAGACATTAAGAGCTGTCGTCACAACTTGGCCAATTCTGTAACTGCATGTAACCTGGGTCCGTATTCACCGACCATTCTTAAGAACGTTCTTTGTCTTGTTCTCCAGAATTTTCTACATTTGAAAGTAACACAACTCCTGATTGGCTAAACCATTTGGTTTAGCCAATCAGGAGTTGTGTTACTTTCAAATTTGGAAAATCTTGGAGAATAAGACTAAGAATATTCTTAAGAATGGTTGGTGAATACGGACCCTGGTCCATATCAGGGAGATTTCCATTTAATGCCAAAAGTAAAAATGCAGGTGTAAAAATGGCTGTAGTATTAGAAAAATCAATTTTAAAACCAGGTAAAACGTAAACAAAAGATAGAGTGACTTGGCAACTTTTCACGGAGTTTTGAAATTCTGATCAGCGACTAAAACTTGGACCGACGGTACAATAAAAGATTGTCATCTTCGCAATAATTCACAATTACTAATAACTGGTATGATTTAAATGTAAGTGCATTTTAATGCCAGGTAGCTTAGTGGAAAACGTATCTGACTTGTGACCTTGTGGTTGTGAGTTCGATAACGAGTTGAGGCAAACTTTCTTTTGGGTGAGTTTTCACCTCTCACCTCTGATGCATGTGAGAAAAGCAGCCAGTGACTTGGGAAGAAAGTTGTGTCAGTTCTGGTATGAGAAAGCCAGGAAACACATGCGTTGGTGCAATGACTGCCAAGGCATGACCCTAAGCTGTCAAAATGGCATTAAACTCCAATATAATCTATCAATGCCCTCATTGTTTACTTTTGGCCACCCATGGACCTTTGAGCTTCATTCAGTCACATGACTGTAACCATGGCAGCACCTATGTAAATCTTCATGTCCATGACAACAAGTATAGTTAAAGGGTCGTTAAAAGTCGGGACTGTGTGGTAAAGGGTTAACAACCGAAAGAATCACAACGTATAATAGCCCTTTGACATGAAGAAAACTGACCAACAGCAAGATGACATGGGTCAATGCCCCCCCCCTTTTTATTTTTTGCAGATGCATTGAATCCCCATTTATCTGAGCATGGCTCAATTTTCGCTTTGAACCGTTTGATTGATAGAATCGAGTTCCAAGCCTGCTTTCAATGTCAACATTCTATGCTGCTTCCAACATTATTTCAGTCATATTACGGCAGCAGCTCACATATTCTCATTTGTCATGTGTCACTAGTAGAAGGCTGGGGCTCTGTAGTGTCTTGCCAAAGGATACTCCCAGGGTAAACCCAGTGCTTCAAGCCAGGCTTGAACCTTGGGCCTACAGGTTACAAGTCTTACGCTTTATGGTCCAGAGCTCCAGACAAGAGGGAGTAATGGTATTCTAAATCCATTATTTCTATTCCAAACCATATGTTGTGGGTACTTGTTAGAATCGTCTTGATGAGAGGATTCTAATGAGTACCCGTAACATAGGGTTTACTGGAGAATAATTAATATTTTAAAATATTTTCAATTTTGAAGTCAAAATCACTCCCTCTCTCTGGAGCTCTGTACCTCCGAGGCACACAGGGCCCCTAAATTTCTTTGAAAGGACTCACATTGAACTTAAACTTGTGTCTTGGAAGGTTCAGGGGGAGAAGAATCTGTAAAACTGAAGATTATATTTCTGTGTGATCACTGTTTATAAGCCTATATGTGCATATTTCATCTTGACACTTACACGACGAAGATATTGTGTTAGTTGTTTGTAATTATATACACAGTGTTGCAATACAAAAACACATTTATAAATGGTATAATATTGTTAATCTCGCTGTAGATCTACCCAATATGTGCGTTTTATAAACGACATTATATTGTTCCTAAGATCTACTTGTCGCATACTTAACACTTTACCACATAATCCCAAGTTTTAACGACCTTGAGGAAGAAGCCTTTTGAAAACATAGTGGGAAAAGGAGAAAATGCTGGTAACCAGCATTTTCTCCTTTTCCCACAATGTTTTCGACCCCGTCAAAGACAGAAAATCATCATTTGAGTTACATTTAATGTGTCATCAGCAAATGCTTTCAGTTTGGTTGAGATAAAAATTTTAACGTTTGGTAGAGTTAAACCAGGGTCTCTTCACCAACCATTCTTACGGACATTCTTAGTCATCTTCTTCAAGATTTTCAAAATTTGATTGTAACACAATCAATTTAGACGTTGCGTTACTTTCAAATTAAGAAAGTTCAGGAGAACAAGACTAAGAACGATTGGTGAATACGGACCCAGATGACAGTTTTAGATTTGTCCCCATTTGCAGATGTCAAATTAAACTTGGCTTAAATACAGGAGTTTGTCGATGAAAAGGGCAGAAGACATTTTAGGAAAAGAAGAAAACCCTGCTTAGCACTTCCTCTTTTTCTCACGATTTTTTCGAAAGCCTTTTTTTTTTTCAAGCAGTTAACCCTTTACCAGATGCCAAAATTTTAGCCTTGTCCAAACTGAAAGCATTTGCAGGTGACAATTTCTCAAATGGTGGAATTGCTGTTTAATAGGGTAGAAAACAGTGTAGGAAATGGAGAAAATGCTCGTTACCAGCGTTTTCTCTGATTCTCACAATGTTTTCAAAAGGCTTCTTTCCCAGGTTTGTAAAAAGGCAGCATTGTGTGGTATTTAACCCTCTACCAGACAACAAAATTTTAGCCTTGTCCAAATTGAAAGCATTTGCAGACGACAATTTCAGTGTGGCTCAAATGATGCAACTTTTCTTTGATAGGGTAGGAAACATTGTGGGAAAAGGAGAAAATGCTGGTTACCAGCATTTTCTCCTTTTCCCACGATGTTTTCAAAGGCTTCTTTCCCAGGGGGTGTCAAAAGGCGGCATTGTGTGGACGACAATTTCAGTTTGGCTCAAATGATGCAACTTTCCTTTGATAGGGTAGGAAACATTGCGGGAAAAGGAGAAAATGCTGGTTACCAGCATTTTCTCCTTTTCCCACAATGTTTTCAAAGGCTTCTTTCCCAGGGGGGCGTCAAAGGCGGCATTGTGTGGTAAAGGGTTAAAGAGTGAACCCTTTACCATACAACAAAACTGAAGGCTTGTCCATATAGAAAACATTAACAGACAACAAAATGAATGGGAGTCAAGAATTGAAACTTGGTTTTTAGAACTGTAGAAAACTTTGTGGAAAAAGGAGAAAATGCTGGTAATCAAATTGAGACTGGTCCAAATTGAGAGCCTTTGCATACAAAAGATAAAAAAAAAATGTTTAGCTGATGGAATTTGCCACTAAAAGTAAAAGTAAAGAAAACAGAGGGGAATGTCTGAGTGGAGGCATATTTTTTTTTTTTATAGTTTTTCCCCAACTGAAAGAAAAAGTTTTTACAAATTATCAACTTTCTGTCTTTCTCCCACCGCCCCCCCTTTTTTTATAGTTTTTTTCCCCAACTGAAAGAAAAAGTTTTTACAAATTATCAACTTTCTGTCTTTCTCCCTCCCGCCTGCCCCCCTCCCCCCCCTCCAAGCATGTGCAGATGACAATATAAGTGTTGCTAAAAAATATTATTTCTGTCTTTGATAGGGTAGATAAGAAGATAACATTTTGGAAAAAGGATTGATTGATTGTATGGTGTTTAACACCACTTTCAACATTATTTCAGTTATATAGCGGCGACCAGTGCACCAATCCATACTTTCGTGGAGTTTCTTTTACCAGTACTACGCACTATATTCTTTTCAAGCTGCTGGCTGCTTTCCCACATAACCATCGCCGAAACAATGGTCAGCAGCGAGAAAGGAATGAATCCTGTCGCGATGACTATCATCAGTCTTCGGGAAGAAATTGGCTGAACCAGGGATCGAACCAGCGACCTCCTGTTCTCAAGTCCTGTACGCTACTGACTGAGCTACTTAGGCTCGGCTGTCAAAAAAGGAGAAAATGCTGGTTACTAGCATTTTCTCCTTTTCCCACAATGTTTTCAAAAGCTTCCTTTGCTCAGGGCCGTTAAACCTTGGGGTTGTGTGTAAAACGGTTAACCCATTACCCCACAATCACGACTTAATAACCCTGAGAGAGAAGGCTGTGAAAAAGATTGTGGAAACCAGCACTTTCTCCTTTTCCTACAATGTTTTCAAACCTTTCCACAAAATTTTCGCCATTTGAGCCATGTTTGAATTGTCGACTGCCAAGGCTTTCAGTTTGGACCAGTCGTAAATTTTGTTGTCTGATATGGGTGAAAACATCAAAGAAACTATTGGATACCAATAGTAATAAATTTAAACCCGCTTTATCTCAGTCATAACTAATTGATCTATGCTCTGTGAAAAGGTGGCAAGTCTACGCAGGCTGACCCTGACTGGGGCCGAAACTTTTCACTATTGGTCAATTTTTCTGCATATCAAAGGACCAGTCAGCCTCATAATTCAGTTTGTTGTTTGACAAAATTTGCATACAACAAATTAAATGATTGGATTTGTCTTTGATAGGGTCGAAAACACTGTCATCAGATGGTAAAATGCTGGTTACTGACTTTTTTCTACAATGTTTTTAAAAGCCTTCTTCGTTGGAATTGTAAGAAAATGCAGGAATTTCTAAGAACGGGTTACCCTTAACCCTTTACCAGTCGACAAAATTTTAGCCTCGTCAAAAATGAAAGCATTTACAGACAACAATTGTAATGTGGCTCAAATGGTGCAGTTTTTCTTTGATAGGATAGAAAACATTGTGGGATAAGGAGAAAATGCTGGTTACCAGCATTTTCTCCTTTTTTTACAATGTTTTCAAAAGGCTTCTTTCCCAGGGTCGTTCAAAGGCGGCATTGTGCTGTAAAGGGTTAACCATATGGCAAAATTTTAGACTTTTCAAAAATAAACAGATTTACAGAAAATAAACGAGATGTGTTTAATATATGATGGAATTTGTCTCTGAAAGGATAATAAACATTGTGGTGTGATGAAAAAATGTTGGTTTCTAGCATTTTCTATGTTGGTATTTGTCTGAAGCCTTTACCAAGCAATTCTGAGTTTTAAGAACTTTGAAAAAGAAGCCTTTTGAAAACATTAAGGGAAATTTAGGAATTGTTGGTTTTTTTTCCCCTTTTCCCACAATGTTTTATACCATATGAAAGACAAATTCCACCATTTGAGCCAACTTTAAATTGTTGTCTGCAAAAGCTATCAATTTGAACAAGTCGACATTTATGTTGTGTTGTAAAGAGGTAACTCTTTACCAAACGACAAAATTTCTGACTGGACCAAATTGAAAGCATTTGCAGATGACAATTTAAATGTAGCTTAAATAGTGATTTATGTATTGGATAGGGTAGAAAACGTTGTGGGAAAAGGAGAAAATGCTGGTTACCAGCATTTTCTCCTTTTCCCACAATGTTTTTAAAAACCCTCAATTTCAGGGTCGTTAAAACTGGGGATTGTGTGGGAAAGAGTTAAAAGAAGTAGAAATCACTGTAGGGTTAAGAGAAAATACTGGTGATCAGTAATGTTTTCAAATATTCTTTTTGTAGAGTCAACCTATTACCAAGCAATCCTATGTTTTAACGATCCTAGAGAAGAAGACTTTTGAAAACATTGTGGAAAAAGGAGAAAATGCTAGTAACCAGCAACACAAGCATTTTCTCATTTCTCCACGAAATTTTTCTATCCATTGGTAGAAAGATTTCAGCATTTTAGTCAGATTTGACTTGTCGTCTGCAATTGCATTTAATTGAGAAAGGTCTAACATTTCGTTGTAGAGTTCACTCTTGACCAAACGACGAAATTTTAGATTGGTCCAAATTGAAAGTATTGGCAGACGACATATTGAAGTTAGCTAAATTGATGGTAATTATCTATGAAAGTGTAGAAAATCTTGTGGGAAAAGGAGAAAATCCTGGTTACCAGCATTTTCTCTTTTTGCCACAAGGTTTTCAAAAAGCATTTTCCTCAAGGTCGTTAAAACTTGAGATCGTGTGGTAAAGTGTTAAACGATTCTACATGTTCTAGTTTAATACAGTTTGTTTACGATACTTGAAACTTAAACCACTGCAAAAAGAGCAATACAAATTTTGGCAATACCTTGATCTGGAAAAAATGGGGTTAAACCCTTTACCACACAATCACAAGTTTAAACAACCCTGAACAAGAAGGCTTTTTGAAACATTGTGGGAAAAAGAGAAAATGCAGGTAACCAGCATTTTCTCCTTTTCCCACAATGTTTCCTACCCTTCCCAAATAAATTTCAATTTTTCAGTCACATTTATTTTGTCGTCTGCAAATGCTTTCAATTTGGACTTGTCTAAACTTTGTTGTTTGGTAAAGATTTAGTGCACTACACAAGCAGGTCTTTGCTTGATGTTTATCCACTATATCTAATCAAAGCGTTGAAAACACTGGTGTGGCATTTGTCAAAGGAGCCAGTGTGTAGAATTAATAATTTGAAAAATAAACACCAGAAATAGTTTCAAAATATTTGCTTGAAAGTCAATCTACTATATAGTCATGCCAAATCCGATAGAGAAGGGTGCATTTTTATGGGACGAACAAGTCCGGGCGAACAAGCCCTGGGACGAATAAGTCAAGGAACGAACTGGTTTTGGGACGAACAAACACGGTCTGTGCGTATCATTACGCCGCTATAGAATTCCATAGCGGATAAAGCAATTTTCGATAAAAAGGAAGTATTTCCACGATCGATGGCCTGATCCAGTTTATTGCAATACGCCATATTCAGTTTCATATCTGAGTGCAATCGAAACACTTATATGTCTCAGAAAAATTGAGTTTGACTGGGTTTACTTCCTTCGGTTTTGCACAAACTACGATACATGATTTTCCAAATGCCGTATTGAACTCATAGTGGCATTGTCTTCGACAAATGCCACAAAAACCAACCAGATCATGGCATAGAATGGTCCTTTGACATGCAGAAAACCAATCACAATTTTTTTTTGTCCTAGATCAGCCACTGCAGGCTGACATGGGTTGATACTTTTGCAGATAATAAAGCCCTTTTTCACAGGGTGCCACAGCTCTTACACCAGTAATTGGGCCTGTGGTTTTTTTCATGGTTTTTATTGTCCTGAAAATAAAGGGAGAAGGAGTGGGGTGGAGGGAGGGGGCGGCAAACAGTGTAGGTCAAGATCAGACTTTGATTCATGTTGCTCATTAAGTTGCCTTTCATTCCAATCTTTACCAAATGATAAAATTGTAAACGCTACTAAATTGAAAGCATTTGCCACATTGAAAGTGCTTGCAGACGACAAATTCATTGCAACTCAAATGATGATTTTTGTCTTCAGTAGGGTAGGGAACATTGCGGGAAAAGGAGAAAATGCTGGTTACTAGCATTTTCTCCCTTTCCCACTATGTTTTCAAAAGCTTTCCTGCTCAGGGTCATTAAAACTCGGGATTGTGTTGTTGAGGGTTAAGTCTCTGTTTTTGTTATTTTCTAGCCCAACATATTGACAAATCTTTCACGGCACAGACACCGAGACTGCCAGAAACTCACTCTCCGCAAGCCAGCGATGACAACGACGACGGTGAGCATTATAACAATACTTTAGTGATAACGTTTACACCTTGGAATTTTCTAGCTCAGATACATGCTGGCATATGAATAAAATCGGAACACGACAGACAAGAAATATCTTTGAAAAAGACAGACGGCATAAATTTGCGCAGCAAATAGGCAGGGTCCCCTAGAATAAACATGTCTACATTTTTTACCAATCATAAATTTCTATTTATTCATTCTGTGATCAGTATCAAAAAGTAGGTCAAAAGCCAAGACATTCAGCTACACCGAAAAAAACTGTGTTTACACAGTGTAAAACACTGTTCCACATTTAGTTTAATGATGTTATCTGTATGTGGAATACATTCAGAATGGCTTTGCTGTTTGATTTCTCAAGATCTTACACTTAACTCTTTACCATTCAATCCTTAGTTTTAACGACCCTGAGAAAGAAACCTTTTGAAAACATTGTGGGAAAAGGAGAAAATGCTGGTAACCAGCATTTTCTGCTTTTCCCACAATGTTCTCTAACCGTTCAGAAACCAAACAAATAATTTCAGCCAAGTTTAACTCTTTACTGCACAGTGCCACCTTTTAACAACCCTGGGAAAGAAGCCTTTTGAAAACATTGTGGGAAAAGGAGAAAATGCTGATAACCAGCATTTTCTTTTCCCACAGTGTTTTCTTCCTTATCGAAGAAAACTTGCACCATTTGAACCACATTAAAATTGTCGTCTGCAAATGCTTTCAGTTTGGACAAGGCTAAAATTTTGTCGTCTGGTAAAGGGTTAATTTCAAATGCTTTGAATTTTGACCAGTCTAAATTATTGTTGTGTGGTAAAGAGTTAACCCTTTCCCAAACAAGCCCTGGTTTTCACGTGTCTGCAGTACAGGTCTTTTGAAAACACTGGGGGAAAAGGAGAAATTGCTTGTAACAAGCAATTTCTCCTTTTCCCACAGTGTTTTCTACCCTTTTTGAGACCTTTCTGCCATTTTCATCAAATTTAAAATTGTTGTCTGCAAACTCTTTCAATTTGGACCAGTCCAAAATTTGTCATTTGGGAAAGGGTTAATTATTCCCTGCGACTTGATTGCTCCAAAGAAATTTACACTACAATATTCACCACTGTGCAATATTCTCGCTTTGTAAGAAAATTTTGACATCTCGCTTGAAGATCAGTCTCTCATGATATGAAATTTTCTCTGGTACAGCTTGCAGCAAATACAAGCATTAGGAGATTTAGTACAAGTTACAACATCCCCATTTATCACTTAACTCTTTACAACACAATCCCGACTTTTAACGACCCTGAAAGAAAAGGCTTTTGAAAACATTGTGGGAAAAGGAGAAAATGCTGGTAACCAGCATTTTCTCCTTTTCCCACAATGTTTTCTACCCTATCAAAAAGAGAAATCATCATTTTAGCAACACCTAATTTGTCGTCTGCAAATGCTTTCAATTTAGTTCAGTCTAAAATTTTGTCGTTTGGTAATGACATCCTCATCCTGCTGAATAAAAGAAGCAAAACTTTCAAACCTATAGTAAGTACCCAAAATGTTGCTATTTCAAAGGTATATTTTGAGGAAAAAATCTCAATACCGGACGGTGTACATCCAAGATCAGACTGCATGTTCTGTGCATTCCAATCTTGATCTATGCTGTCCGCAAAAGGTCAGTGAGTTGCACTTAGCAGCTTAGGGTTAGCCTTCCTTGTTTTCAGTGTAATATACCCATAACGAATTTTGACATCATTTTGAACATATTTCATAGAAGTGAATGGGTATTTTATGAAGGTTACTTCATGTGCATCTACAGATGGTTTTGTGAAACATCATTATATGATAAAAAAACTCTGACATTTGCTGGCTTTTGAGACAAAATTTTATTCAACTCGTGAAGAAAAAATGTTATTTTACTGGCCAAAGGCTTGCTTAACCCTTTCCCAAACGACAAATTTTAGACTGGTCCAAATTGAAAGAGTTTGCAGATGACAATTTTTAATTTGATGAAAATGGCAGAAAGGTCTCAAAAAGGGTAGAAAACACTGTGGGAAAAGGAGAAATTGCTCGTTACGAGCAATTTCCCCTTTTTCCCACAGTGTTTTCAAAAGACTTGTACTGCAGACACGTGAAAACCAGGGCTTGTTTGGGAAAGGGTTAATAACATTTTTTCAAGACTAGTTCAATAATATTTTTTCTCAAATGACAACTCATGTCAGGGTCCGTTTTTACCAACCAGTCTTAAGAACGTTCTTTGTCTTATTTTCCAAGATTTTCTAAATTTGAAAGTAACACAACTTCTGATTGGCTAAACCATTTGGTTTGGCCAATCAGAAGTTGTGTTACTTTCAAATTTAGAAAATCTTGCAGGATAAGACAAGTAACGTTCTTAGGTCTTTAGAATGGTTGGTGAATAAGGACCCAGATCCTATATTTATCAAACTACATGCTTTATCGTTTCCCAAAATACTGTTGACTCTGAACCTCCTAGAACTGTCTTTGGTACCCTTAACCTTTTACTGCACAGTGCTGCCTTTTAATGACCCTGGGAAAGATGCCTGTAGAAAACATTGTGGGAAAAGGAGAAAATGCTGGTAACCAGCATTTTCTCCTTTTCCCACAATGTTTTCTACCCTATCAAAGAAAAATTGCACCATTTGAGCCACATTGAAATTGTTGTCTGCAAATGCTTTCAGTTTGGACAAGGCTAAAATTTCGTCAACTGGTAAAGGGTCACCTCTTTGCATATATGACATAATTTAGACTGGTCTACATTAAAAGCATTTGCAGACGACATTGGATTTTGCTGAAATGATAGTAACTGTCAGTGGAAGTTTGAAAACCTTGTGGGAAAAGGAGAAAATGCTGGAAACCTTGTGAGAAAAGGAGAAAATGCTGGAAGGTTTTCAACAGGCTATTCCTTAGGGTCATCAAAACTCAGGATTGTGTGGGTAACAATTTAACCAGGCAACAAGAAGTTTGAACAACTGTGAGAAAGTGCTTTTGAAAACATTTTTGGTAAAGGAGAAAATGCTGATAACCTTCATTTTTTCCTTTTCCCACAATATTTTTCTAATGGAAGATGAATCCTATTTCTTAATCCTGTACTGAACAGGAGAAAATGCTAGCTACCAGCATTTTCTCCTTTTCCCACAATGTTTTCTGTCCCTTCAAAATCACATCATTTTAGCTAAATTTATTTTGTCCTCTGCAAATGCTTTTAATTTACTCTTATACAAAACTTTGTCAGGTAGTAAAATATAAATGCATCTACAAGTAGCATAGACCCATGGCAGCCTGCGCCGTCCACACAGGCTGAAATGGGTTGAAACTTTTTGCTAGATGCAAATTATCTGCATATCAAAGGATCAGTCTAACCCAGGATGCAGTTGGTTGCTGGACAAAATGGATTTTATCGATCTATAATTAACCCTTTCCCAAACAACAAATTTTGGACTGGTCCAAATTGAAAGAGTTTGCAGACGACAATTTTAAATTTGATGAAAATGGCAGAAAGGTCTCAAAAAGGGTAGAAAACACTGTGGGAAAAGGAGAAATTGCTCGTTACGAGCAATTTCTCCTTTTCCAACAGTGTTTTCAAAAGACTTGTACTGCAGACACATGAAAACCAGGGCTTGTTTGGGAAAGGGTTAAAATGATGACTTGCATGATATGGTATGATACATGGCAGAGATGCATGAAGCCCCCTTTTGCCAGAGTGCCACTCATTTGAGGCATGCTCTGGCAAAAGGGGTTTTAATGCAACTGCATGGTCCATGATGCCAATCAAGCCATCACATACTTATGGATCCATATTAGCCACTTTTTTTAACAACAGACTTAATCAAGATGTACACTGGTCCTTGGACATACAGAAAATTGGCCAATAGGGAAAAGTTTCGGCCCAGGTCAGCCTGCGCGGACTGCGCAGGCTGACCTGGGTCGATACTTTTCGCAAATGCATTAAGACCCCTTTTCATAGAGCATGGCTCATTTATTTTTGTTTTTGATTTTGTAGGAAGTGACAGTAACCTGAGGGATGCGGACATTGTCAGGACAATATCTGATGTAAGAGGATTTCTTTGCTTTTTCATACACCTACATCAAAGTAAAGCGGGGTGGGGGTATACTGAAACCAAGTTGTCAATCTGATCTTTGAAGCAGTTTTCTATCCTGTTGGACTTGAAACCAGGGCCTCTATGGTTTGAATCCCCTGCTCGGCAAATTTCTTTCCACGATTTGATGATAGTCATTGCAACAGGATTCATTCCTGTCTCACCACTGATCACTGCTTCGGCAATGGTTATGTGGGAAAGCAGCCAGTGGCTTAGGAAGAATATTGTGCAAAGCACTGGTGAGGGAATCCCCAGGAAAGCATGGTTAGGTGCACTGGCCTGCATGGTATAACTGAAATAATGTTGAAAATGGCATGAAAGATATACAAACAAATTTTAACCAGTTCTTCTCCTCCAGTTTTCAATTTTAAGGGCTGAAATTTAAATCTTCACTAAACAACAAAATTTTAGACTGTTCCAAATTGAAAGCATTATGCAGACAGCAAATTGAATGTAGCTCTGTTGAGGATTTCTGTCATTGATAGGGTAGAAAACATTGTGGGGAAATAGGAGAAAATGTTGGTTATAACTCGGGATGATTTGGTAAAGGAAGTGAAGCTGTCCTATTTTAGAACTTGTGCATTCCGAATTTTCATTTTGATTGGTTGACTGTTACACGAGTCATGGCTTCCTGATCGAGGGACACCATGGAAAGCAGTGGGGCTATTTTTGGCCTGCAACAGTTGTATTTTCATTCTAGGGCATTTTGTTGCATGTCACCCAAGAAAAACTAAAAAAAGCATTGTGATAAATGGAAATAGAGCTCATAACAAGGAATTGTAATTTTTAACTCATTGCCAGACGTCAGCTTTTTGAAATTATTCATATTTCACCCTTTATCAGATTACGAAATTTTAGCCTTGTCCAAATTGAAAGCATATGCAGACGACAAATTCATTTTGGCTTAACTGGTGCAAATTTTCTTTGATAGGTTAGAAAACATTGTGGGAAAAGGAGAAAATGCTGGTTACCAGCATTTTCTCCTTTCTCCACAATGTTTTCTAATCTTTCCAAGACAGAAATAATTATCATTAAGGCTACATTTATTTTGTTGTCTACAAATGCTTCCTATTTTGTTTAGTCCAAAATTTTGTTTTCTGGTAACAAGTTAAGAATATTTTTAAAAATGGTTTGTGAATATGAACCCTGATGTTTATAGCTGATGACAGATGAACCACATTTTTGGTCAGCGATAGCGAACCAGTCATCAAAAGTCCAAGATGCCCCCGACATATATTTAGGTAAGAATAATGTTGAATATAACATGCTGAATATGATTTGCTGAATATTACATGCTGAATATAACATGCTGAATATAGCATGTTGAATATATCATGCTAAGTATAACATGTTGAATATAACATGCTGAATATAACATGTTAAATATAACATGCTGAATATAGCACGCTGAATATGGCATGTTGAGTATAACACATGGAATATAACATGCTGAATATAACATGTTCAATATAACATGCTGAATATGATATGCTGAATATAGCATGTTGAATATAGCATGTTGAATAAAACATGTTAAATATAACATGTTGAATATAACATGCTGACTATAACATGTTAAATATAACATGTTGAATATAAGATACTGAATATAACATGCTGAATGTTACAAGCTAAATAAAACATGCTGAATATAATATATTGAATGTTACATGCTGAATATAACATGCTGAATATAGCATGTTGAATATAACATGCTAAGTATAACATGTTGAATATAACATACTAATTATAAAATGCTGAATATAGCATGCTGAATATAACATGCTAAGTATAACATGCTGAATATAATTTGCTGAATACTACATGCTGAATATAGCATGTTGAATATAACTTGCTTAGTATAACATGTTGAATATAATATGCAGAATATAACATGCTGGATATAACATGCTGAATATAACATGTTGAATATAACATGCTGGATATAATTTGCTGAATATTACATGCTGAATATAACATGTTGAATATAATATGCTGGATATAACATGTTGAATATAACATGCTGGATATAATTTGCTGAATATTACATGCTGAATATAACATGTTGAATATAATATGCTGGATATAACATGTTGAATATAACATGCTGAAAATAACATGCTAAATATAACATCTCTAACTCTAGGCTCTCAGATAAATAGGGATGAAGGGGATTAATCTTTTACCAAACTACAAAATTTTGGACTTGTTTTAATTGAAAGCGTATGCAGGTGACAAATAAATGTCTCTAAAAAATTAAAGTCTATTTTTAGGAGGGGGGAAAGATTTTGGGAAAAGGAGAAAATGCTGGTTACTAGCATTTTCTCCTCTTCCAACGATGTTTTATAAAGCCTCATTTCTTAAGGTAGCTAAAATTAGAGATTGTGTGTTGGGGGCTACGGTCTGTCCAAGTGTTAGTCCCTGTTAGAATCAAAGCGTTGAAAGCACAGGTGTGGCATTTGTCAAGGGAGCCATTGTCTGGAATTAATAATTTGAAAAATAAACCATAGAAATACGATAGTTTCAAAATATTCGCTTGAAAGTCAACCTTTTCTTTTTTGAGAGGAGCCATACAATTTTAATAACGGTAAAATGGTGTACCTCTGGCAAAGAAATGTCCCGGATAGCGAATAGGTACATATCAAGCTACGTGATACAGCTGAGGGACTTGATCACCAGATCGACAGAAGTTTGCTGAATGCTGCTCTACCTAAATTTTATTAAATTGGTTTAACCCTTTACCAAACAATCCCGGGGTTTCACGACCCTGAGAAAGAAGCCTTTTGAAAACATTGTGGGAAAAGGAGAAAATGCTGGTAACCAGCATTTTCTCCTTTTCCCGCAATGTTTTCTACCCTACCCAGAACGAATTTCAATGTTTGAGTCACATTTATTTTGTCGTCTGCAAATGCTTTCAATTTGGACGAGTCTAAAATTTTGTTGTTTGTTAACTTTAAGCAGATGACACTCTATCCATGATAAACAATAGAGAGGCAACAGATAAACAATTATGCTGTCAACACTTTTACAAATGGAGTCTTAACTTTTTACCAAACAACAAAATTTTAGGCTGGTCCAAATTGAAAGTGTTTGCAGACGACAAAATAAATGTGCTTGTGAAATTTGAATTTGTTTTGGGAAGGGTAGAAAACCTTGTGGGAAAAGGAGAAAATGCTGGTTACCAGCATTTTCTCCCTTTCCCACAATGTTGACAAAGGGCCTCTTTGTCGGGGTCGTTAAAACTCGGCATTGTGTGATAAAGAGTAAACTCTTTACCACATAATTCCGACTTTTAGCTACCCTGAGAAAGAAAGCTTTTAAAAACATTGTGGTAAAAGGAGAAAATGCTGCTAACCAGCATTTTCTCCTTTTCTCACAATGGTTTTTACCCTTTCTAAAACAAATTTCAGTTTTTGAGTAACATTTGTTTTGTTGTCTGAAAATGCTGTCAATTTCGACTAGCCTAAAATTTTGTCATTTGGTAAAGAGCTAAAATGTTTACAGAAAATTCCGAATTTTTTGTGACCCTCAGTTTGATGTGTTTGGAAAACAGCTGGTAACCAGCATTTTCTACTTTTTGCACAACACTTTCTGCTCTTTTAAGGGCAAATTCCATAATTTGAACCACATTTAATGTGTCCTATGCAATTGCCTTTAATTTGGATGAGGCTAAAATTTTGACCAATGGTAAAGAGTTTAAGATAGCAAGCCTTGACTTTGTACATGATATCTGATTATCAATTATTATAATACTGTCATGGAGTTGCAATAACCCTTTACGAAATATTCTTTGAACAGAAGCAAAATTAATGTTGGGTACCTAACTTTAACCCTTTTCCCACTATGTTTCTTGCACTGTCAAAGACAACTTGTAACTGACCTATTCCATCAATAATATAATTATTGTTCACATGTGACACAATCATTTTATACTCCAGTGTTTTTCCTGCTGTTGAACAATCAATCAATGAATCAATCAAATTTTTGTTCCAGATTTTATCAAATGACTCAGCTCACTGATCAAATTTTTGTACCTGATTTTAACAAAATTAATGACTCGGTGGACCAATCAAATTTTGTATCAGAATTTATCAAATGACTCAGTGGACCAATCAAATTTTGTATCAGAAATTTATCAAATGAATCAGTGGACCAATCACATTTGGTATCAGAAATTTTATCAATTGACTCAGCTGACCAATCAAATTCTGTACCAGATTTTTCACTTATTTTCATTGTATTTTCGCATTTGGCATTAATTTCTAGAAATTAGCAGAACTTTTTCCTTGGCTGTTTTCAAAGGAAAGGTGAGGTCTTGTCATTTTCTTTTGGTCCTTTGGGTCTGTATCTCACGTGCAACGTCGTGCAAAAATTTTCAGTGTCATTATTTACTGATATGTCTGTCATTACTGAAGATCATTTACTTTAATTTTTGACAAAACAATCTTGACTTTTAACAACTCTGAGTAAGATGCTGTTTAGTGTAAAAAATATAATTATTATTTCAGATACCACAGATTCAGTCTGTGGACCAAGCGTTATTGTAGAGACAGCTGTAGATGTGATGTATGATTATGTAAGTGTTTTTCTTGTTCATCTAGGTGTCCTCACTTTGGGGATTTATTGAATAGTGTTTTAGGGACGCTTTTGACTGTTATCGTGCCGTTCATGACCATAAACATATTTTGCTGAGAGTGTGAAGCAAGATCAGCTTGTTCATAATGCAGTCTGATCTTGTTGTATACTCTCTGTTGTCCTCTCAGTAGGTTTGGTAGTATAGGTCCTGTTTATCCCTTACCAGATGACAAAATTTTAGCCTTGTCCAAATTGAAAGTATTTGCAGACGACAATTTCAATGTGGCTCAAATGGTGCAATTTTCATTTTGGTAATCAGCATTTTTTCCTTTTCCCACAATGTTTTCTATCTTATCAAAGACAGAAATCATCATTTGAGCTTCGTTTATGTTGTTGTCTGCAAATACTTTCAATTTGGTAGAGTTCAAAGTTTTGTCATTAGGTAAAGAGTGGAAAAGAGTCCATTTCATGTGTGACCTGGGTTTTAACATATCCTACTGGTAACTACCGGTATAGCTCTTACTAGATAAACATTTCATTATCAGTTTATATTATTGTTTATGTTTTGGATAACAGGTTTAAAATTACGTACCGTAGTGAGATAATTTATAAACCTGACTCGATAATGTTTATATCATCTCATGATCATTCGTGGTTTTAAACATGTATTCCCAAAAAACAAGCAATAATATTAACTGTTAATGAAAGGTTTATTGAGTTTGAGTTATAGCACTTGTTTTTTCTCATTGGAATGTTTACCCTTACGGTTGTATGGTAAAAAGTAAACTGGTACCCGCTGTTTCTCCAGTAACCATTGATACGAAGAATTATAACAGGCTGCCAGTTTAGGTAAATAGCTGAAAAGCATAGAACAAAGTGTAAAACTTTTCTTAACTCTTTACCAAATGATAAAATTTTAGACTTGTCCAAATTCAAAGCATTTACAGACAACAAATTCAGTGTTACTCAAAACATAAAATTGGTTTGCCATAGGATAGAAAACAGTGTTGGAAAAGGAGAAAATGCTGGTTACATGCATTTTCTCCTTTTCCTACATTGCTCTCCAAAGCTCTTTACCTTAACCGTTTCCCAAACGACAAATTTTGGACTGGTCCAAATTGAAAGAGTTTGCAGACGACAATTTTAAATTTGATGAAAATGGCAGAAAGTTATCAAAAAGGGTAGAAAACACTGTTGGAAAAGGAGAAATTGCTCGTTATGAGCAATTTCTCCTTTTCCCACAGTGTTTTCAAAAGTCTTGTACTGCAGACACGTGAAAACCAGGGCTTGTTTGGGAAAGGGTTAATACTGTTAAAAGCTGGGATTGTGTGGTTAACCCTTTGGCTGCTAAGATCGACGTACTGACCTTTTGCATACAGTGTAGATCAAGATCTGACTGCACAGAACGTGCAGTCTGATCTTGAATCTACACTGTCCGATAAGGAGATATTTTTCTCCAAAGCATTATTTCGGTTTTCCGTATTTCGGCTAGATAGTATCATGGAACTTATTTAACTGGGTAAGAGTTCAGGGTAAAATTGCATGTCACATCTGTGCACTTGACTTGATATTTTGAATTCAAAGAATTAACTTGCGTAACGCTTTGAAAATTAACCCTTTACCAGACAACAAAATTCTAGCCTTGTCCAAATTGAAAGCATTTTCAGACGTCAATTTCAGTGTGGCACAAATGGTGCAACTTTTCTTTGATAGGGTAGAAAACATTGTGGGAAAAGGAGAAAATGCTGGTTACCAGCATTTTCTCCTTTTCCCACAATGTTTTCAAAAGGCTTCTTTCTCAGGGGCGTCAAAAGGCGGCATTGTGCGGTAAAGGGTTAACTCCTTACCAAAGAACAGACTTTAAGATTGGTCCAAATTGCAGACGACAAATGAAATACTGCTCAAATGATAGAATATATGTCTGAAAGAGTTCCAACAATATTTTCAAAAGTTTAACCCTTTACCAAACCATCTCAAGTTTTAACAACCCTGTAAGAGAAGCGTTTGAAAACATTGTGGGAAAAGGAGAAAACGCTGGTAACCACATTTATCTTGTTGTCTGCTAATGCTTCAATTTGGACCAGTCCAAAATATTATTGTTTGCTAAAGAGTGAAACCATATTTGACTTGTGGTCTGCGAATGCCGTCTGATTTGCCTTCAATCAGTTTAGCTGTTTGGTAGCATAGTACCAAAGTTTTAAATCTTTACCAAATTTTATGAGTGGCTCAAAATTGAAAGCGTTTGCAGACAACAATATAAATGTGACTTAAAATTGAAACTTGTTTTGGATGAGTGTAGAAAACATTTCGGAATCAAAGGACTCAAAGTCCTGGAAAGCAGATTTGTGGCGTAGCATACAGCTGTAACATGTTGTAATCATTTTAAAATGAAGTTAGCAAGGACAGGGAAAGTCAAAATTATTCTGCTGAACGGGCCTCGCAGTAACTTATCCTTTCACTGTTTAGGAGTGGTAATTTGATCTGTCAATCTGACGGAGTTTTTTGCTGGTACTAGATTTCGGGTTATAGGTATACATGTGCAGGACAGAACATACGGTAGTGACAAAAATGAGGTTGAGGTGCATTATCTGAAACTGAAAGTAGAATGGGCGCAAGCGTGAATGACAGTATGTTTGGTTCAGGTCAAACCAATATCATAGTACAGTGTGAGCGGATTTGCTATACATATCCGCTAAAAAGGAGAAAATGCTGCTACAATCCAAAGTCTTGACGACTTTGACGGGTTACAGGCCTTTGAAAAAAAAATGTGAGAATAGGAGAAATGTGTATTACCAGCATTTCTCATTTTCGGAGAATGTTTTCCATTTCACCAAAGAAAACATCTGATGAAAACCACATCTAATGTAACATTTTCTCCTTGTCCTGCAATTGTTTTCTTCCCTTTCAAAGACAAATCCACCTTTTCATCCACGCTCAATTTGACGACTGCAAATGCTTTGGGTTTTGGACTAGTCCAAAATTCTGGTGTTTGGTAAAGGGTTGAAGGATATTGTAAAAATTATCCAAGCATATAATATGTTAGATAATGAAGGTATAGACAAAAAAGAAGAATTAGAAGAAGAGAAAATGCAACTGAACAATTTTCTAGGAACCAAATGAAAAATCCGTGCACAAAAAAAGGGTTAGGTAACAGGCTTTCTAACCCTTTACCACACAATCCGAGGTTTTTACGACCCTGAAGAAGAAGCCTTTTGAAAACATTGTGGGAAAAGAAGAAAATGCTGGTACCCAGCATTTTCTCCTTTTCCCACAATGTTTTCTACTCTTCCCAAAACAAGTTTCAATATTTAATTCTCATTTATTTTGTCGTCTACAAAAGCTTTCAATTCGGACTGGTCTAAAATTCTGTCGTTTGATAAAATGTTAACTTTAACTCTTTACCAAATTACAAAATTTTAGACTTGCCCATATTGATAGCATTTGCAGATGACTCATCAATTTTTTTAATGGGTTGAAAACATCTTGGGAAAAGGAGAAAATGCTTGAAAATACCGGCATTTTCTCTTTTTCCCCCCGTAATGTTTTCAAAAGATTTCTTCCTAAGGGTCGATAAAACTACTGTGTGGTGAATTGTTAAATTTTTTTTCTAAACCGTATGCAAAATCCATAGCACATAGGTATGAGTACCCTGCCATAATTTTACACTTGTACACTTGTCCAAATTTAACTCTTTACTGAAACGACAAAATTTTAGACTGGTCCAAATTGAAAGTGTTTGCAGATGACAATTTAAATACAGCTCATATGGTGAGATTTGGCTTTGATAGGATAGAAAATATTGTGAGAAAAGGAGAAAATGCTGGTAACCAGCATTTTCTCCTTTTCTCTCAATGTTTTCAAAAGCCTTTTTTTCCAGGGTCGTTATAAGTCTGAATTGTTTGGTAAAATGTTAAACCATTAAGCAGACAAGTTAGATGTGTCTCCCAATGTGGATCAAGATCAGACTGTACAAAATGCCCACTTTGCTTAACTCTTTACCACATGACGAAATTTTAGACCAGTCCAAATTGAAAGCATTTGCAGACGACAAATTAAATGCTACTCAAGAATTGAAATTTGTTTTGGAAAGGGTACAATGTTTTCAGAAGGCTTCTTTCCTACGGTTGTTAAAAGTTGGGATTGTGTGGTAAAGAGTTAAACACTATAAATAAAAGCCACCATGACATTGCAATTATTTGGTTTCTAGATTGAAAATGTCTCTTAGGTTTATTTGGGGCATGTCTGTGATAGGGTAGAAAACATTGTTGGAAAAGGGGAAAATGCTGGTTATCAGCAGTTTATTCTTTTCCCACAGTGTTTTTAAAAGCCTTCTTGATCAGGGTCGTTAAAACTTGGGATTGTGTGGTATAAGGTCAGATTAGAACAGAGAATTGTTGCATTTGTTTACTCGTTTTCAGCCAGTTTATAACCCATTTCATCTTTATTTTATGAAACTATAATCAGTCTTGTAACTTCATGTTAAATGTTTCCCCTGATGGTCTGCAGATAACAGACAGAAAATGCATTTCATTTTCTGGAGGCCTTCAAAGAAATCACTGTTGTTGTCTGGTTTTAAATTGAAGAAAAATCTCTTGAGCTTCTTTATACCCTGCGCCATATATATTTGTAATTTATCTATGTTTATACAGCTGACTAAAGTTTGAGCCATTCTACATGCTATCAATTTTAACAGTGTTTTCTCTCTCTGGCTGTGGAGATTAATCTTTAAAATTAATGTCTGATTTCGAAATGTATTTTGGATTTTTTTTCTTTTCAGGAACTTTCCAGTTTAGATTTCAGCCAGATTTGAAAAGACAGAGCAGGCAGTTAAAATGTGCAAAAAGTGTACTGGGTATGCAAAATTGACATGTGACTTACCTTTGTCCTTAACAGAAAGAGAAGTAGATGGAATTTATTGTACAAACCTGAACTGTATACTTGAATCTACATTGTGATTTGTATGAACAGTCAGTGAAAAAAACAAAACTATTGTACAGTACTGTACTGTATACTTGAGTCTACATGTAAGTTATCTGAACAGTGAGGGAATATAAAGGAACAATTTGATTGACTGAATGGTGTTTTATGCAGCTTCTAACATTATTTCAGTCCTATCAAAGCAATAGCTCACATGTTTATGTATGTCCTGGGTCTCACCAGTTCTAGGCTAGGGCTCTAAAGTGTCTTGCCCATGGACATTCCCACTAAAAGCCCGGTGCTTCCAGTGAGGATCGAACCAAGGGCCTCGAGATTATGACTCCTACACTGTCTCACTGAGCCATGAAGGACCCCGAAGTAGATAAAGTAATATTGTACAACACCGTACTGGATACTTGAATCTACATGTCATCACCAGAACAGTCAGTGAAAAACGAAACCATTTGATGAAGTAATTGTGCAAAAGCGTTCAAGATACGTGAAGCGTACATGTGATTTATCAGTACAGTCGGTGAAAAAGAAGAAATTAGACAATAAGTAATTGTGCAAAGTGATCCTGGTTACATGAATCTACATGCAATTTATCTGAACATTTGTTTGGTTGGGGGAGGGCTGGGTGCTTGATAAGATCATGCAAAACTGCACAGGGTCCATTAAAATTACACCTAGATCTAGATTTTATTTATCTTATCAGTGAAATGTTTAGACAAACCTGTATTTTAGTCATAACCACACAGTTTCCAGTTTTGAGGACTGTTGGAAAAAAGGCTGGGGAAAACATTATGGAAAAAGGAGAAAATGCTGGTTACCAGCATTTTCTCCTTTTCCCACAATGTTTTCTGCCTTATCAGAGATTTTCAGTTCATTTCTATCATTTTTCGATATGTCGTCTGCAAACAGTTTCACTTTGGAAGAGTCTAAAATTTGTCATTTCAAAAGGATTACGACATGTTATCTGAACATTCAGAGAGGAGGAAAAGAGATTTGAGTCATGCTCTGTGAAAAGGGGGCTTGATGCATCTGCAAAAAGTATCAACCCAGGTCAGCCTGTGCAGTCAGCACTTGTTGACTTTACCACACAATCCCGACTTTTAACCACCCTGAAAAAGAAGCCTTTTGAAAACATTGTGGGAAAAGGAGAAAATGCTGGTAACCAGCATTTTCTCCTTTCCCCACAATGTTTTCTACCTTTCCCAAAACAAATTTTAATTCTTCAGTGACATTTATTTTGTCATCTGCAAATGCTTTCAACTTGGGCAAGTCTAAAATTTTGCCATTTGGTAAAGAGTTAAAGTCAGTTACTGGGATGTGTATCCATAATTGTGTGGTGACTCGCTTCGTGTCATGCCTCACCACGATGTAATAACCCCCTTCTGTCAGAGTATGGCACATTTGTAAACGTGAAAACGTGTGCTGCATGCATGTACCTACATGTATAAGTCAAAGAAAAAAAAAAAATGGTTCCAGGCTGGGACTTTTTGAGCACTTGTAACATTTGTTTGTCTTTACTCTTTACCAAGTGACAAAATTTTAGACTGGTCCAAATTCAAAGCATTTGCAGACGACAAAATAAATGTGGCTCAAAAATTGAAATTTGTTTTGGGAAGGGTAGAAAACATTGTGGGAAAAGGAGAAAAATCTGGTAACCAGCATATTCTCCTTTTCCCACAAATGTTTTTCATCTAATTAAAGACAAAATCATCAATTTGGCAACCTTTAACCCCTTACCGCACAATGATGCCTTTTGACACCCCTGGGAAAGAAGCCTTTTGAAAACATTGTGGGAGAAGGAGAAAATGCTGGTAACCAGCATTTTCTCCTTTTCCCACAATGTTTTCGACCCTATCAAAGAAAAATTGCACCATTTTAGCCAAACTGAAACTGTCGTCTGCAAATGCTTTCAATTTGGAGAAGGCTAAAATTTTGTCGTCTGGTAAAGGGTTAATTTGTCTTCTGGAAATGTTTTCAATTTGGACCACTCCAAAATTTCGTCGTTTGGTAAAGGGTTAATGCACTGGGTGCTTAGAAAAATCTGAAAGAGTCTTGAAAACTGACAAACAAATTGTATGTAACCCTTTACCAAATGACAAAATTTTGGACTTGACCAAATTGAAAAGATTTGCGGGCGACAAAATAAATATAGACCAAATGATGATTTCTGTCCTTGGTGGGATAGAAAACATTGTTGGAAAAGGAGAAAATGCTGGTTACCAGCATTTTCTCCTTTTACAACAATGTTTTTAAAAGCCCTTTTCTTGAGGGTCGTTAAAGTCAGGATTGTGTGGTAAAGGGTTTATGGCAGAAAAAACAAATTGTATTTATTAAATTGGCCGTTTAGGTGGTTCATCTGATATCTGATATCCAAACCAGACTTGATTTAACCCTTCACCAAACAACAAAATTATAGACTAGTCCAAATTCAGAGTATTTGCAGACAACAAAATAAATGTTACTCAAAAATTGGAATTTGTTTTGAAAAGGGTAGAAAACATTGTGGGAAAAGGAAAAAATGCTGGTTACCAGCGTTTTCTCCTTTTCCCACAATGTTTTCAAAAGGCTTTTTCTTCAGGGTCTTTAAACTTGTGAATGTGTGGTAGAGGGTTTTTTCCCCACACAATCCTGAGTTTCAATGACCCTGGGGAAGAAGCTTTTGAAAACATTGTGTGAAAGGAGAAATTGCTGGTAAACAGCATTTTCTCCTCCTGCCTGTTTTCTACTCTGCTAAAGGCAAGCTGCATCATTTGTGCCACACTTGATTTGTCGTCTGCAAATGCTTTGAATTTTGGACTAGTCTACAATTTTGTTGTTAAAAAGTTTAGTCTTTACCAAACGACAAAATTTTAATATGCCCATATTGAAAGCACTTGCACATGACAAATCAGAATGTAGCTGAAATAATATGATTTGTCTTTGAAAGAATACAAAACATTGTGGGAAAATACTACCAGCATTTTCTCCTTTTCTTACAATGTTTTCAAAAGCCTTATTCTCTAGGGTTGTTTAAACATGAGATTGTTTGGTAAAGTGTTAACTTGGCAAAATGGTCAGAATATGGCAGCTAATTTTTAACCCTTTACCGGACAATCCCGACTTTTAATGACCCTGAGAAAGTAGCCTTTTGAAAACATTGTGGGAAAAGGAGAAAATGCTGGTAACCAGCATTTTCTCCTTTTCCCACAATGTTTTCTTCTCTATCACAGACAATGTCCATCATTTGAGTCACATTTAATTTCTCGTCTGCACATGCTTCCAATTTGGACAAGTCTAAATTTTTGTTTTTTTGGTAAAGTGTTAATGAAAGATAAGTAGCAGCTCTCTTTCATCATCTTTCCTCATCATCATTTATAATCATTCATCATTTCTTAGTAAAAACTGGTGGTTTCACATTGTATCTATTATCCATCATTTTCAGAATTCATCGTCAATATTGATTGTTATCTAAACTTTATTCCCCTGTATACCGGGAAATGGTGCATGACATCTCATCGAAAGAGTGATTCGCTGAAATCCATGTATTTTTTTGAAATGCCGATTGCTTAATTCCCAGATTTATTTCATGAAAAGCTCTGTCTGAGAGGAAGATTTGAGGCTCAATTCATCTGGGTTAGGGTAAGGGTCAGGGCTAGGGATCGTTTTTGACGAATGTGCTTTACGATGAAATGTTGCGGAACCGTTGGGAAAAGACAATGTGGATAAAATGGCTGGGTTTTTCTATGAAAGGTTTGAAAACATTGTGGGAAAAGGAGAAAATGCTGGTTACCAGCATTTTCTCCTTTTCCTACAATGTTTTCAAAAGGCTTCTCTCGCAGGGTCGTTAAAACTTGTGATGATGTGGGAAAGGGTTAAATCAAATTTTAATTGATAGAAATTTTATAATGATCACATTGTGAAATAAGGAAATCAGAGATAATTTCCGCAAACTTCTTGATTACCAGACAGACCGACTGAATTGTTTGTTCATCAGACTTGTACAACGTACATTGTCATCATTACAAAATTGTTTTCAGTGACTATATAATTGATCTACGAGATCAGACAAAACACACATGTAAATAACATTAAATACCCCATCAGTCAAATGCTACGGGATAAGATAAGGATGTTAACCGTTTACCACGTGAAAAAATGTTAGACTCGTCCAAATTGAAAGCATTTGTAGATGACTCAAATGATATGACATTTCTTTGATAGGGTAGAAAACATTGTGGGAAAAGGAGAAAATGCTGGTTACCAGCGTTTTCTCCTTTTCCCACAATGTTTTTGATAGGCTTCATCCTCAGGGTCGTTAAAACTCGAGATTGTGTGGTAAAGGTCAATACCATTATGATTATGAGAGAGAGAGAGATTACCACTTGGACACGTCAGTTTATGCACTCCGGGGTTGCACTTGATTTGGCCTTCTCTGAATGGAGAACTTTTCCGCAAACTTCTTGATTACCACTCCTACACGTCTGTTTATGCATTCTAGGGTTGTACTTGATTTGTACTTCATCTACTAAACTATAACCAAACAAGGGGATCTCGTAATTGTCCAAATTGAAAGCATTTGCTGATGACAAATTGAATGTTGTATAACCCTTTCCCAAACGACAAATTTTGGACTGGTCCATACTGAAAGAGTTTGCAGATGACAATTTTAAATTTGATGAAAATGGCAGAAAGGTCTCAAAAAGGGTAGAAAACACTGTGGGAAAAGGAAAAATTGCTCGTTATGAGCAATTTCTCCTTTTCCCACAGTGTTTTCAAAAGACTTGTACTGCAGACACGTGAAAACCAGGGCTTGTTTGGGAAAGGGTTAAATTAGGCCCTGTAGCTCAGTTGCTGGTGTATCTGACTTTTGACGTGGTGGTTGTCGGTTTGATACCTGGTTGAAGCAAACTTTCTTTCTGGCAATTCTTCACCTCTCACCGCAGATGCGTTATCAGAAAAAGTAGTCAGTGGCTTGGAAAGAAAGTTGTGTCAGTACTGGTGTGTCGAAAGCCAGGAGACGCATGCGTAGGTGCACTGACTGTAGTGATACGACCCAAGCTGTTAAAACGGCATTAACTCAAATACAAACAAACAAACCATGATTCAATGATGGGGATTCCCATAAAAGGTTAGATAACATTTTAGGAAATGCTGGTTACCAGCATTTGGTTTTTGGCCCTTGGGTCATTAACCCATTACCACATGATCCCCAGTTTTAACGATGTTGGTAGATTTGACATTTGCTAAAATTGTGGGAAAAGGAGAAAACGCTGGTAACCAGCATTTTCTCACAATGTTTCCTAACCTTTCAGAAACAAATCCAGTCATTTGAGCCACATTTAATTTGTTGTCTGCAAATGCTTTCAATTTTGACCAGTCTAAAATATTGTCGTCTGATGAAGGGTTAAATAAAGGGTTGGTTGGAAAGAAAGGTAATTAATGGGTTGCAGAGATGCTTCTAGGATGCGGGATTGCGGGAATCCCGCGAAAATTAACGTCAGGGCGCAAAAATGTCATGCCTCTGCGGCCTATGTGCCGCAAACTTAAGGATAGTCCCGCAATTTTCGCTGTTTGTTGCGCGCAGTGTGATAAATTTTATTAGCGCAGTGCAGCCTCCATTTTTTCCGTGAGACCTGTGTCGACGGCAGCGACTGGTTAGAAAATTGATTCCGCTTGGTAGCCGAACATTCATTGATTTCGTAACAGGTTTGAAATTCCCGTATATTTACTTTCAATATGCGAGTAAAAACTAGAAAAAGGGGAATTGTGGAAGGTTATTTATGCAAATGAAATAAATCATACATGCGAATATACAAATAGAGTAATCCTTTTTGTCGTAAACAGCGGTAATATCACACTGAAAATTCATTCGACGGCTATCTATGAATTTTCTGGGAATTTACGATAATTGTAAAGTGGTTCTCGGCTCTACTCAATTAAATGTAAAGAGTCTGAAAAAAAAAAAAGAATCTTGTAATTGCCTAGCAACGGCGGATGAATCAAACATTGATCATCATGTCAGAAAAGATTAGCTACTCTCTTTTTATATAACATTTGTGTCCGAATAAAATAAAAGGATGCAAAAGAAGTATCGTTGCCTATAAATGATTATTCAAAGATCTAAACTCCGAAATAAAACTATGAATCAAGCGTGAAGGACGCACGCGTCGCTGTTATCACAGCTGAACGAGCTGGCCTGTCATTAATTAAAAAAAAAGTTACAGTGATGTAAATCCGCTTATCTAGAGTAAAATGACAGGTTTTGAAGTTACCTGCTACCATTACTGGAAAATTTATGTAAAATTATGCCGAAAAATCCACCCAAAAATTACCTGACATAAAAAATAGACTGCAAGAAAAAAAAAAAAAACGCGAAAATCCATGACACAACAAAATGTCAGTTTCACATTGTCCGATCGGAGGCTCTTTAGACTACCTGTTCAGGTTGAATAATGACTTTAAGCAGTAAATCTACACAAACATATGTATAAAACAATACTTGGGCGCTAAAAATATCCCTCCTATTATGAGGGAAAAATTTGGTGGATTTTATGAAATGAAAATATTGAACAACGTACAAATAAGACGGGGGCGGTAGGGTGGGGATTAGGCCACCTTGTCTTACAATGCTAGAATTGGAACACTTGTTGAAGAGGTATAGGACATTCACAGATATAAAGTTGTTTTGCATTTGCTTTAATTCTCTCATTGGTTTTAAAACTTCAACAAAAATTAACAAAATGAGTAATGTTAAAAACAAAATAGGTGTCTGAAAGGGTTGTAAAATAATGCCAGTCCTATAGTTACTTTGTCGATGGAAAACAAACAAGCCACTGACGAAAAGATAAATTTGAGGGCCCCTTTTTGGGGAGTGAGGGCCCCTTTTTAGGAAGTGAGGGGGCCCCAGGGCCCCACTTAAGAAAATCCTAGAAGCACCACTGGGGTTGTTAGGGACGATTTAAGCATATGCCATATTACGATTAAATGCCGTTCGTTATTACATTAATTGTCAGCTCAGCTGTTTCCAAAGAAAACGTCAAGATTTATTTGTTTCTTAATTATTTCGAAACCAAACGTGTCTTATTGAGTTTATTTGGCACAAGTGTTAGTCTGGTACCCTGTCATTCTTTAACTCGTTACCACACGAGAAAAATGTAGACTGGTCCAAATTGAGAGCATTTGCAGATGAAATTTTAAATGTGACTCAAATGAGGAATTTTGCCTTTGATATGGTAGAAATGTTGTGGGAAAAGGAGAAAATGCTAGTTACCAGCATTTTCTCCTTTTCCCACAATGTTTTCAAAAGATTTCTTCTTCAGGGTCGTTAAAAGTCGGGATTGTGTGGTAAAGGGTTAAGGGTATGTAGGTTCACTTGTTTTACCCTTTAAACACAATCCTTAGTTTTAACGACCCTGATAAAGAAAGCTTATGAAACCTTGTGGGAAAAGGAGAAAATGCTGGTAACCAGCATTTTCTCCTTTTCCCCCAATGTTTTCTACCCTTTCACAGCCAATAATAATTCCAGCCACACCTAAATTGTCATCTGCAAATGCTTTCAATTTGGACAAGTTTAGAATTTTGTCGTGTCGCAAAGATTTAACGTCATATTTCATTGAAAATTCTACTGCAGGTAGAGCCATCCAAGACCAAAGATTAGTGCACGGACATTTCTGTCATTTTTTAGCCACTTTTTTTTAGCTCATCAGGGTACAAACTGCTCACAGTCATCTTTCTTTGTCAGTCATTATCTGTTGTTTTGTGTCAACAATTCCCTTAAATTTATTTTTAAACAGCCCTGGGTCTTGATAACTGTGAAAGAGAAGGCTTTTGAAAATGTGGTAACTACCATTCTCTGTTTACCAGCATTTTTTCCAACAATATTTTTCAAAAGCCCTTGTTATTTAGGGTTGTTAAAACTTGGGATCGTGTGGTACATAGTAAAAAGCTCTTGGGTAAAAAACGGCACTGGCATGGGGGTCATTACTTTCAGATGGGCTTTTATACGGAAATTTCTTAGAATCATGCTCTAAACCATTTGGCTAAGGATTGTCATGTTTGGTTGTGTAGCATAGTGTTGGGGACCTCGACCAAGAATCTTCAATTATTGCCCTGGGGTAAAAAATTTGGCCAAAATGTGAGGGGATGTGTCACAACAAGTTCTTCCCTGGTGAGCAAATAAAGCCCATTCAGGCCCTCTTTTTATATTACTATCATTTTTATTCTGTAATGCTAATATTATGTGATTTTTGTAAATATTTGTAAATTTGTAAATATGTAGACTAATCATAAATAAATAAACTAATAAAATAATAAAAAAATTCCATGAATAAAACTTTTGAAGGAAAAGTCCATGTCTTGTTGTTTTTTCTGTTGTTTGTGTGACACGATAAGAAATATAGTGAGACCACTTTAACTTGTCATTTAACTCTTTCCCAAACAAGCCCTGGTTTTCACGTGTCTGCAGTACAAGTCTTTTGAAAACACTGTGGGAAAAGGAGAAATTGCTCGTAATGAGCAATTTCTCCTTTTCCCACAGTGTTTTCTACCCTTTTTTAGAACTTTCTGCCATTTTCATCAAATTTAAAATTGGCGTCTGCAAACTCTTTCAATTTGGACCAGTATAAAAATTGTCGTTTGAGAAAGGGTTAATGAATATTCCTTCTTTATACGTGAACTACCTACAGATCTCTGATAAATTTACGACTAAAGGACGTTTACATCGGGATTGTGTATCCAGGTATTTTACCTCTACACCGTCAACAAAATCAGTTCATAGTTAAAGCGTGTTAACTCGTATCCTGCTTAACCCTTTCCCAAACAACAAATTTTGGACTGGTCCAAATTGAAAGAGTTTGCAGACGACAATTTCAAATTTGATGAAAATGGCAGAAAGTTATCAAAAAGGGTAGAAAACACTGTGGGAAAAGGAGAAATTGCTCGTTACGAGCAATTTCTCCTTTTCCCACAGTGTTTTCAAAAGACTCGTACTGCAGACACGTGAAAACCAGGGCTTGCTTGGGAAAGGGTTAATAAGTTAAACTTTCAAGCCGATGGTAAAGAAACCAGAATAATACTATTTCAAACTTACTTTTTGGAAAAGAATGTCTTCTTAACGGACAGTGTAGATTCATGATCAGATTGCATGTTCTGGGCAGTCAAATCTTGATCTACACTGTCTGCAAAAGGTCACTGAATCGCACTTAGCAGCCCTAGAGTTAAGTATTGGAACTCTGTTTAGAAGGAACCTCGACAAATATCAGAAAAAAAATGGATACAGTCACGGAAACAAAGTAGTGACAAGTCAAAGTGCTTTTGCAATATGCAATGCAAAGCCGGGTACCTCAATAGTTGACATTTAGGACCATAACCAGGGGTCACTGGTTCAGTCCCCAGCCTGGCCAAGTTCTTTCTGACAGTAGATAAAAATAATTGCACAAAGATTTATTCCTCCCTCACCATCGCCCATTGTTGCAATTATGGTTATGTAGGAAAGCTGCCAGTGGCTTGAAGAAGAATATTTTGTGAAGAATGGTTAAAGACACTCTAAGAAAGCATAGCTAGGTGCACTGACCACTGCTATATACAACATACCTCAAATAATGTTTAAAAATGAAATAGACACCACACAAACAAAGCACATGTAGTGTCATGCCTTTGGTTGTCCAGTGAGGGGAGAGTTTTTTTTTTTTAACTCTTTACCACACAATCCCGAGTTTTAACAATCCCGAGAAAGAGGCCTTTCAAAACCATTGTGGATAAGGAAAAAATGCTGGTTACCAGCATTTTCTCCTTTCCGAAAATGCTTTCCCATGTTTCAAAAACAAATCCAGTCATGACAGAATTTCAGACTTGTCCCAATTGCAATGTTTTGCGGACGACAAATTAAATGTGGCTCTATTGATGGGCTTTAATTCTTTGAAAGGAAAAATAATATAGTAAAAAAAGATTAAAGTGCTGGTTACCAGCATTATCTCCATTTTTCACAATGTTTTCAAAAGCTGTCTTTTCTAGGATCGTTAGAACAGGGATTGTTTGGTAAAGGGTAAACACATTACCATACAGTTTTGGAAACCCTAAGAAAGAAGCCTTTTGAAAACATTATTGGAAAAGGAGAAAATGCTGGTAACCAGCATTTTTCTCCTTTTCCCACAATGTTCTCTAACTTGTAAGAAACAAAATCAATTATCTGAGGCACAAATTATTTGTTGTCTAGAAATGCTCTCAGTCTGGAACAATCTGAAATATTGTCGTTTGGTAAAGTGTTAAGCAACAATGAATTTGTCGTCTGTAAATGCTTTCATTTTGGACATGTTCAAAATTTTGTAGTCTGGTATAGAGTTAAGGTTTTCCCTCTGCAAGACGCCATTAATATATTCACACATACTGGTTTCAAAATGCCTGTAAATTAAAGCGTACCTTTTAAAAATATTAAAATTATTGTACAGATGACAATCTCTTATCTTGGAGAGTAGGACTGAGAACGTTAGGAATGTTTGTTTGTTTAAACCTTTACCAGATGACAAAATTTTAGCCTTGTCCAAATTGAAAGCATTTGCAGACAACAATTTCAATGTGGCTCAAACAGTGCAATTTTTCTTTGAGAGGGCAGAAAACATTGTGGGAAAAGGAGAAAATGCTGGTTACCAGCATTTTCTCCTTTTCCCACCATGTTTTCAAAAGGCTTCTTTCCCAGGGTTGCTAAAAGGCGTCATTGTGTGGTAAAAAGTTAAACATTTAAGCGCCGAAAAAAAAAAAACATTCAGACATTTTCATCCTAGAAATATGGCTCAAAAAAATTGCTATTTCATGGTTTCTTTTGTCTGTGGTGTATCAGAAAAGTGGACAGTGTAGATCAAAGATCAGGCTGCACGTTTTGTGCAGCCTGATCTTGATCTCCGCTGGCCACAAAGGCAACTACAGTCGTGAAAGGTGCTTTAAGGGTTAATACGGACCCATGCAGGTAGATAGTAAACAAAAGATACAGTGACTAGTCAACTTCTATCCTAGTAGTTTTAAAATTCTTTTTTTCACCAGTGACCAACTCTTTGACCGACCATATTACTTGGACAAATTGACCTGAAATTGGCCTCTATGCAATTGATTGATTGATTGATTGTATGGTGTTTAACACCGTTTTCAACATTATTTCAGTTATATCTCCTATCCATGCTTTCCTGAAGTTTCTTTTACCAGTACTCCACACAATATTCTCTCCAAGCCACTGGCTGCTCTCCCGCATAACTATCCTTGAAACAATGGTCAGCGGAGAAAGAGGTATGAATCCTGTCGCAATGACTATCATCAATCCCCAGCGACCCCCTGTTCTCAAGTCCTGTACACTACCAACTGAGCTACAGGTGCTCGGCAGGCCTATATGCAAAGAATAATAAAGATTGAATATTTTTATCATCACATGTAGCAGGACTGTATGGAAATCCTATTAGCGGTAAATGTCCAGTTTGACACATTCATTGCCCAAGTCAAAGTAAAAAGCTTTTGCAGATGACATAGATCAAGATCAGACTGCACAGAAAGTGCATCTTAGATGAATGTCAATCTGCCATGAGTTACCAAAATCATGTTTATTTCAGGTATTTTAAGTATTCTTTAACCCTTTCCCAAACGACAAATTTTGGACTGGTCCAAATTGAAAGAGTTTGCAGACGACAATTTTAAATTTGATGAAAATGGCAGAAAGTTATCAAAAAGGGTAGAAAACACTGTTGGCAAAGGAGAAATTGCTCGTTACGAGCAATTTCTCCTTTTCCCACAGTGTTTTCAAAAGACTTGTACTGCAGACACGTGAAAACCAGGGCTTGTTTGGGAAAGGGTTAAACGATTAATCTATTAGCCGCATAAAGAGTTGAAAATCTTTCACATATTTCCGCATTCAGACGACAATAGCCAAAGCTAAGTTTGGACAGTGATTCAGGCATGTATATGTGGCAACACAGGTCATTTATTTCACTGCACAGGCCGACATGGTCGATACTTTTTGCAAATGCATTAAGCCTCTTTTTCACAGAGCGTGACCCAAATGCATTTCAACAACCTTATTGGTACTTTAGCCTGCTACAGTTTCTTAAACCTTTTACCACACAATCCCGACTTTTAACGACCCTGAAAAAGAAGCCATTTGAAAAAATTGTGGGAAAAGGAGAAAATGCTGGTAACCAGCATTTTCTCCTTTTCCCACAATGTTTTCTACTGTATCAAACGAAAATCACATCATTGGAGCCACATTAAAATTGTCGTCTGCAAATGCTTTCAGTTTCGACGGGTATAAATTTTTGTCATGTGGTAAAGAGTTAAACATTTTACCACACAATCCGGACTAAAGTCGTGGGAAAAGGAGAAAATGCTCGAAGCAGCAATTTCTCCTTTTCCCACAGTGTTTTCTACCCTGTCAATGACATATTCCGTTTTTTGAGCCACAGTCAAAATGTCATCTGCAAATGCTTTCAAATTGGACAAGAATGCCTATAATTTTGTTTTCTAGCCCGGCCACCCTCCCCTTTTCGACATTTGGACAAGTTAAACAAATATTGTCGTGTGATAATGAGTACTCAAACATAATCTTGACTGTGTCAACATTGTGTGTTTAATACAAGTGGATCATTATCTGATCGATTCTATAAATAGACTGCATGTTTCCACCCTTAATCCCATATTATAGCGACCATCAAAAATGCTCTCGAAAACTTTGTGGAAAAAAGGTGTAACCAGCATCTACTGATTTCCCCAACAACGACTTTTCCTTTTCAGTGAATAATTGGCTCAGTTAGGCCACTATTAACCCATTACCACCCAATGACGAGTTTTAACGCCCCTGGGAACTTAGGCTTTGGAAAACACTGGGAACCAGCATTTTTTCTTTTTCCCATGATGTTTTCTTACCATTCAGACACAAATCCAATCATTTGAGCCGCATTTGATTTGTTGTCTGCAAATGCTTTGAATTTGGACCAGTCTAAAATTTTGTTGTGTGGTAAAGAATTAATTTGTCGTCTGCATATGCTTTGCATGCTGGGTATGTGTAAACTTTTGTTGACTGTTACTGACTAAAAATGGGCTAAAATATACAAAGATAACTCTCATAAGAGCATGTTAGTGTAACAGTTCTGAAAAATCCCCTCTCAGGGTGGGGATTGAACCCAGGACCTTAAGGTCCCAAGATGAACCCTCTGCCATGTTGCTGCAGAAGCCAGCTCTATAGCAAGGCAGTATAAGGGTCTCCTTATGCAGACACAAGATATAGATTTATATGAGCAATGCTCTGTGAAAAAGGGGCTTAATGCACATGCAAAAAGTATTGACCCAGGTCAGCCTGCACAGTTTGCGCAGGCTGACCTGTGCCGGAACTTTTCGCTTCTGGTCAATTTTCAGTATGTCCAAGGACCAGTCTACCACATGATTAAGTCGGCTGTTCAACCCTTTCCCAAACAAGCCCTGGTTTTCATGTGTCTGAAGTACAAGTCTTTTGAAAACACTGTGAGAAAAGGAGAAATTGCTCCTGACGAGCAATTTCTCCTTTTCCCACAGTGTTTTCTACCCTTTTTGATAACTTTCTGCCATTTTCATCAAGTTTAAAATTGTCGTCTGCAAACTCTTTCAATTTGGACCAGTCCAAAATTTGTCATTTGGGAAAGTGTTAAAAAAGTGGCTATTATGGATCCATGATCCTGTAATGGTATCATGGAGATGCATTAACCCTTTCCCAAATGACAAATTTTGGACTGGTCCAAATTGAAAGAGTTTGCAGACGACAATTTCAAATTTGATGAAAATGGCAGAAAGGTCTCAAAAAGGGTAGAAAACACTGTGGGAAAAGGAGAAATTGCTCGTTATGAGCAATTTCTCCTTTTTCCACAGTGTTTTCAAAGGACTTGTACTGCAGACACGTGAAAACCAGGGCTTGTTTGGGAAAGGGTTAAGTCTCCTTTTGCCAGAGCATGGCTCATATCAATGTGTTTTTTATCCATTTCCTTCAATAATCAACTACAGTACTTCTTCGCCTCAAAGTTTTTAACCTTTTACCACACAATTACATACCTTGAAGCGCCTTTCACAACTATAATTCCCTTTGCAGCCAGTGTACGTCAAGATCAGACTGCACAAAACATGCAGTCTTGGTCCATATTCATTACCTATTCTTAAGAACATTCTTGGTCTCTTTTTCTATCTGGAGAAAGTAACACAACTTCTGATTGGCTAAACAATGGTTTAGCCAATCAGAATTTGTGTTACTTTAAATTTTCTAGAAATTTGTGTCTTATTTCTAGACTGTCTGTTAGGTATAGTCTGCTCTCTTAGGGTTAAGACAGTATGGAAAGAGGCCTTTGCAAACATTGTTGGAAAAGGAGAAAATGCTGATGAGCTGGTCATCAGCATTTTCTCCTTTCCAACTATGTTTTCTGCCCTTTCAAAAGCAAAGTCGATCATCTGAGCCACATTTTATTTATCATCTGTCAAAGCTCTCAGTGGGAGCAAGTCAAAAAGTTTGTCATCTGGTGACAAGTTAAACTGTTACTACACAGCTCCTATTTTGACAACCTTTAGAAAAAGGGCTTTTTATCTCTTTACCACACAACAAAAATGTAGATTCGTCCAAATTGAAAGCATTTGCAAGCGACATTTCAAATGTGGCTCAAATGATGGAATTTGTCTTTCATAGGGTAGAAAACATTGTGGGAAAAGGAGGCAATGCTAGTTACCAGGATTTTTCTCCTTGTCCCACAATGTTATGAAAAGGCTTCTTCCTAGGGGTCCTTAAAACTCGGGATTGTGTGGTACAGGCTTTTAAAAACAATTTTCTCCTCTCTGGACAATGTTTTCTTTCTTTTCAAAGGCACATTCCTAAACTTGAGTCACATTTTATTTTGTTGTCTGCAAATACTTTCAATGTGAGCAAGTCAAAAATGTTGTCATCTGGGGTTTATCAAGTAGCAGAAGATGTAGACCCAAAATCATGGGATTGCATGCTCTGTGCATGTTCTGTGCATGTTCTGAGCATTTTTTTTTCATTCCGAATTCCATCTGAAACACAAGCAAAGCTATTTATGTAGCAATGAACGTGAAAAGGATCGGAAAAAGACTGACAAAACAATAATACTCCAACGTCCTTGGATTTAAATAGAAATGTATAGATTACATAAATCTTTTACCACACAGTCCCAAAAATTAACAACCTTGAGGAACAAATGCTTTTGAAAACATTGTGGGAAAAGGAGAAAATGCTGGTTACCCACATTTTCTCCTTTTTCCATAGTGTTTTCTACCCTGTCAAAGAAAAATTGCACCATTTGAGCCACATTGAAATTGCCATCTGCAAATGCTTTCAATTTGGACATGGCTAAAATTTTGTCGTCTGGTAAAGGGTTAACAGACTTTAGTAATGTTCTCGAATATTTAGTTTACACAATGTTAGACTCACCTCTGCAAAATACATGTAAACAGACTTAACTCGGTTTAACAGAATCAAGTCCAATATTTTGCCGAGCCAAGTCTCAAACATTGTGTCAGCTAAGTGTTTGAGAAATGTTATTATAGTCTGTTAATGTTAGGGAAAAGCATCTTAGAAATAAACTCAACTTAAGTAACATGATGCGTCTGTTTGCAGATTTGAGCAAAATAGGAGACTAGTTTTTTTTGTGTGAAACCAGGCCCTGATACAAGTTTGTGCACGGGAGGTAATAATCCTTTCCTTAAGGGTAATGGAGTTTGTTTCCCTTGTTCGTATGATTTTTTTTAGATGTAGCTCATTTGTTTACCGTAGGGGTCCTGTGTGGCTCGGTGGCAACATGTAGGACTCGTAACCTGGAGGCCCCTGGTTCAAGCCTCACTGGATCCACTGGGTTTTCTGTGGGAGTGTCCTTGGGCAAGACACCTCGGAGGCCTGGCCTAGTAGTGGTGGAGGCCAGAAAATAGATGAATATGTGAGCTGTTGCTGTGATATGACTGAAATAATACTGAAAGAGGCGTAAAACATCAATCAATCAATCAATCAGTCAATCATTTGTTTACCGTAACAGTGGAATAGCATCAAGGTTTCTAGATTGGTAACCCCCCCCCAACACACATAATAGCAAAGCAAAAGTAGTTCATCATCTAGTGAATATTTCAATAAAAAAGACGATTCGTTTTTGTTACTACATGTACATGGATTAATAAGATTGAGCTATGCTCTGTGAAAATGGGGTTTAATGCATCTTTACAAAAGTTTCAGCCCAGGTCAGCCTGCGCAGTCTTTTTGCTATTGGCCAATTTTCTGCATGTCGGTTCTTAGCCAAGATGGATTCCATAGATCCATTCTGACAAGATGGCTTGCTTGGTATAATCTATCACAGATGCCAGGGCATGGCTCAGTTAGAATTGGCCTGCTTCCAATCAGCCATGCCCTGTGAAAAGGGGGTTTAACCCTTTACCATACAATCCCGACTTTGAACGACCTTAAGGAAGAAGGCTTTTGAAAACATTGTGGGAAAAGGAGAAAATGCTGGTAGCCAGCATTTTCTCCTTTTCCCACAATGTTATCTACCTTTCCCAAAGCAAATTTTAATTGTTGAGTCACATCTATTTTGACATCTGCAAATACTTTCGTTTTGGACAAGTCTAAGATTTTGTCATTTGGTAAAGGGTTAACCAAATAGGTTATGAATATGAGATTCATAGAAATATTAACGAAAGACAGAAATGCTAATGAAAAACAGGCTTTTATTTCATGCTTTTCAGTAGTTTATCGAAAAATAATGGTGGACTATGGCTTGATATTTCATGGTTACAAGTGCAAAATACCGATTTCATATTTTCTAATTCTTCAATTGGAGGTGAAAATAGTTGTTCCTGAGTACTAGTGACGTAGGCAAACAGTGTGTGCCATTCAAAGAGAAGGAAATATGACGCAATTTATGCACATTTACCCTGTATTTCTTGCGCTTTACATAATATTGTATTGTTTTATGTGAGGGGGGTTTGCCACGGGGAATTTCTGAAACTGTACTGGATTTTTGTGGTAATCCCAACAAAAAGGGGTTAGAAGCATGAAATAAATAGGATACCAGTATTTGTTTTTTTTGGTGGAAGATCAAAATTTATCTCATGAATGTCATGTTCACTCGATGAAATAAATTTTGATCTTTCACTGAAAAAAAAACCCCCAAATATCCTCTATGTCTATTTTTGAATATCAATTCTTTTATGTTTCATATAGTCTTTCAGCTCCAAATGTGTGAACAAGACCTTTATTGACCTTAGGAAAGAATGCTTTTGAAAACATTTTGGGAAAAGATGAAAATGCTGGTTACTGCATTTTGTTCTTTTTCCACAGTATTTTCAAAGGCCTTTCTTCCACAAGGTCAGTAAAACTCAGGATAGTTGGGTAGGGTTACCTGGACATCCATTTGATCGTTCATTTGTACCATGTCTGACGCCGTTTCCAAAAAAACATTCAGTTATCACAGCAGCCAGTGCAACTATTTATGCTCTCCTGGAGTTTCTTTAACCAGTAATTCAGTCTGTGCAACTATCCATGCTGGCCTGGAGTTTCTTTTACTAATACTTCACATAATAAATTTCCAAAGCCACTGGCTGCTTTCCCACATAACCATTTTTGAAACAATGGTCAGCAATAAGACAGGAATAAACCCCGCTCCAATGACTTTCATCAAACTTTGAAATAAAATTGGCCAAGCTGGGGATTCAAACAAGCGACCTCCTGCTTTCAAGTCCTGTAAGCTACTGGCTGCACTACAGAGCTAAGGCCTGGACATACATACCCCTACACAGAGCAATGATATTTACAGTTTATCTTTTATAATTTATTTCAATATCTATAATATCCCTAATCTAATGTACCCGCAGTCATATTGTATACCCTTTAGACAACAATGTCTTTATGAGGAAAGCTTTTGAAAACATTGTGAGAAATGGAGAAAATGCTGGTAACCAGTCATATTTATACCTTTTTAGACAACAGTGTCTTAGGAGGAAAGTGGAAAGCTTTTGGTAACCAGCATTTTCTCCTTTTCCCACAATGATTTCTACCTTTTTCAAAGATTACTCCGATCATTTGAGTCGGATTAAATTTGCCGTCTGCAAATGTTTTCAGTTTGTACTAACCTGACATTTTATCGTCTGGAACAGGGTTAGCTTGATGTGCATGTTTAAAATTGCAATGCTGTGCTGTAAATGCACATGAACTGATTCCTACCGCATGGCTAGAGCTCTGTTAACCCTTAACCCTTTACCGCACAATGCCGCCTTTTAACGACCCTGGGAAAGAAGCCTTTTGAAAACTTTGTGGGAAAAGGAGAAAATGCTGGTAACCAGCATTTTCTCCTTTTCCCACAATGTTTTCTGCTCTATCAAAGAACAATTGCACCATTTGAACCACATCCACATTGAACCTGTCGTCTGCAAACGCTTTCAGTTTAGACAAGGCTAAAATTTTGTCGTTTGGTAAAGGGTTAACCAGACGATAAAATTTTGGACTCAACCAAATTTAAAGCATTTGCAGATGACAAATTGAATGTTTCTTCAGTGGTGATTTCTACATTTGATAGGCTGTAAAACATTAGATTCGACAGGCTAGGAAACATTGTGGGAAAAGGAGAAAATGCTGGTTACCAGCATTTTCTACTTTTCCAACAATGTTTTCAAAAGGCTACTTCCTCAATGTCGTTAAAACTTGGGATTATGTGGTAAAGGGTTAAGGCATGGTTTTCAACCCTTTACCACACAATCACAAGTTTTGACTACCCCGAGGAAATAGACTCTTGAAAACGTTGTGAGAAAAGGAGAAATTGCTGGAAAGGTATTTCACACTTTTGCAGACCATTACCATTCTTCCATCTACATTTAATTTGTTGTCGACAAATGCTTCCAATAGCGACAAGTCTAAAATTTTATCGTTTTGTACAGAGTAAACAGGCATGTGCATAGGTCTGTGTGCAAGAAGAAGGCAGAGCTCCCGATAGAGGGAGAGGTTTTGATTTCAAAATTGAAAATATTAGTTTTTCTCCACTAAACCCTATGTTGTGGGTACTCATTAGAATCCTCTCGATGAGACGATTCTAATGAGTACCCACAACATAGGGTTTGGAAGAGAAATAATGGATTTAGAATACTATCAGTCCCTTTTATCTGGAGGTCTGATAAGGTATACTACTCAAACTTTGATAGGGTTCAAGCAGATATCTGAATACTGGTATATGTTACAAAAATACAATTTTGTATTACAAACAAGAATTTCCAAAGAAGGTTTATTTCATCAGTATGGCAATGTAGCATATTGAAAAACCATACCTGATACATGCCACACATATGTATTGGCTGAATCCTATATGGCGATCCCTAGCAAAGTTTGAGTACTATATTAAGATCTTGTTCCAAATTAATAAATAAATAAAATATCACATTACATTTGAATCAACCCTTTACCAAACAAGTCCCATGTTTTGTCAACTCTGAAAACATTCCAGGAAAACAATAAAATGCTGGTAACCAGCATTTTTTTCTTTTTCCACAATTTTTTGCACCCTGTCCAAGACAAGTATCTTCATCCCATTATTTTAGGTCATCTGCAAATGCTTTCAGTTTGGATTAGTTCAACACTTTGTTGTTTGGTAAAGAGTTGAAATTTCTGTGGAATGAAATATCAATTTTGTTCCCGTATGATAAAATCAAATATATAATATATAAAAAAAGTACAATAGTTTCTGAGAATATGCTTTCAAATTCTTTACCAGACGACAAAATTTCAGTCTCATCCAAACTGATGGCAGACAACAATCTAAATATTGCTGAAATGATAACATTTTGTCCTTGAAATAGTAGACCTCAGTATGTGGAAAAAATAAGAAAAGGGCTGGTATTCAGCATTTTTTTCCCTTTTCAAACAATGTTTTCAAAATCATTCTTCTTCTTCAGAATTGTACTGTTTATAGATGCATTTGACCCTCTTTTCACAGAGCATGGCTCAAATATTATCATCCCATCATTGTATTTGTCATTTGCAAATGCTTTTAATTCGTATGTAATTTGGATGACTTGATGTTTGGTTAACTCTTTACCAAACGACAAAAATGTAGACTTTTCCAAACTGAATGCATTTGCAGACGACAAATCAAAGGTGTCTCAAATGGTGAATTATGTTTTTGGTAGGACAGAAAACATTATAGGAAATGAAGAAAATGCTAGTAAACAGCATTTTCTGCTTTATTCACCGTGTTTTCAAAGGGTTTCTACCTCAGCCTTGTCAAAACTTGTGACTGTCTGGTAAAGGGTGAAAAGTAAAATTCATAGGAATGAAATATCACTTCTGTTCCCATGTGATAAGATAATATTTAATAAATAAAATAAATAGAACATCTGAAAAACGCAAAAACTGAATTCCTACTTAATAAAATGTCAATTCTCTTCCCATCTGATCATTAATCCATTACCACACAATCCCAAGTTTTAACGATCCTGGGAGATCAGACTTCTAAAAACATTGTAGGAAAAGGAGAAAATGCTGGTAACTAGCATTTTCTCCTTTTCCCTCAATGTTTTCTGACCATTCAGAAACAAATAAAAACATTTAAGCCACATTTAATTTGTCATCTGCACAGTCATGCCGTCAATTCGGACCAGCCTAAAATATTGTCGTGTGATAAAGAGTTAAGGAACATAAGAAAAAGTTTTTTATTTGCAAAACTCTTTACTAGATGGCAGTATTCTGGACTCATCCAAATTCAAAGCCTTTGCAGGCAACAAAGTAAATCTGGCTCAATTGATGAGATTCCTGTCTGAAAAGGTAGGAAAATATGAAAGAAGGAGAAAATGCTGGATACCAACATTTTTTATTCCCTACAATGTTTTCAGAATCCCAATTTCTACTGGTATTTAGCCCTTTACCCCTCAACCCCCAGATTTAACGACCCTGAAGGAGAAGCCCTTTAAAAAAACATTGTGGGAAAAGGAGAAAATGCTGGTAACCAGCATTTTCTCCTTTTCCCACAATGTTTTCAGCCGTATCAAGGACAAATTCTATCCTTTGAGCCACCTTTAATTTTTAATGTGCTTAAATTTGGACGTGTAAAATTTTGTCGTTTGGTAGATTTACAACTCAGGATTGTTTGGTAAGGAGTACAGAATAACCTGCATCTTAACTCTTTACCACACAATCCCGAGTTTTAAAGACCCTGAGGTAGTAGGCTTTGGAAAATATTGTGGGAAAAGGAGAAAATGCTGGTTACCAGCATTTTCTCCTTTTCCCACAAGTTTTCAAACCCTTCCGATACAAATAGTCTTGTTTTTGACACATGTACTATGTCGTCTGCCAGTGCTTTCAATTTGGATAAGTCTACATTTTTGTCGTTTGGTAAAGAGTTAATAGGCTTAACCTTTGTCAAACAATCAAAACTAGAACTGTCGCAAAGCAGACAATTACCCCCTTCCAGCACCTTGTCAATGAAGCAGAACAATCAGACAACGGAAATGATTTTCAACAAAAAGATTACCTGTGACCTTGACCTTTGACCCATGTGACCCCAAAACATAGGGGGTACCTCCTTGGGTCATGAGCAGCAGTTGTATAAAGTTTCCGGGTCCTAGGTCAAACAGCTATTGAGTTAGAAACAGAAACGACTGTTTAGAAAGTTCACCTGTGACCTTGACCTTTGACCCATGAAACCCAAAAGTAAGAGGGCACCTCTTGGGCTAGGAGCAACACTTGTATAAAGTTTCAGAATCCTAGGTCAAATGGCTTTTGAGTTAAGAACATGGAAAAGAAAACAAGACGGATGGATTGACAAACAGACGAAAAGGACCCACAGAGGGACAGACAGATGACAGACATGGTGAAACCAGTATAATCCCCTCTACTTCATAGGTGAGGGGTATAATTAATACTTTTATTATTTTTTTTCTTACCAAAAAGGCTTTTGTAAACATTGCATTCAGTCTTTATTAAAAGACAAAATATTAGACTGGTCCAAACTGAAAGCATTTGGAGACGTACAAATTAAATATTGCTCCAATAATGGGATTTGTCTTTGATAGGATAGAAAACATTGGGTTAATTCTTTATCAAACGACAATTTTCTAGACCAGTCCAAATTGAAAGCATTTGCAGACAACAAACTAAATGTGGCTTAAAAACTGAAATTTGTTTTGGGAAGTGTAGAAAACATTGTGGGAAAAGGAGAAAATGCTGGTTACCAGCATTTACTCCTTTATCCACAATGTTTTCAAACGGCTTCTTTCTCAGGGTCGTTAAAAGTTGGGATTGTGTCGTAAAGGGTTAACACGTAATCAGATGTCAAAGTTTTAGAATTGTCCATTTTGAAAGCATTTGCAGACAACAAATAAAATTAGGCTCAAACGATAGCACTTGTCTTTTGCAAGGTAGAAACTGTTGTAGCAAAATGAAAAAAAACTTCTTTTCCCACAATGTTTTCAAAAACCTTCTTGCTCAGGGTAACGAAATCTCGAGATTGTTTGGTAAAGGGTGCATCAAACTCACTCAAAGTTTATAGTAAATCCCCCAGACAGTTATGTAGCATGAAGGTCAAGGTCATGCAGACTGGTTGTAACTTGTTTAACAATTGTTGAATTTTTCCTACACAGTCCACAACCAGCCTTCAGTAGCTGTGCCACTTGTTCAATTCGGTGTTTATTTGCCACAATGTAACACTGTGTTTCCCACATCATATTTAGCAGTATGTTATTGTCTGTGGTATCTAAGGCGATATCCTCCGAGAGTTGAGGGCTGAATCTGTAAAACGGAACGTTGATCATACTACACCATGCTCTTGCTCTGTCTACTGGTCTTCCTTCTGCTACTGTAGCCTTTTAATATATATGTTATAAACCTGGGTTGTTATTCACCTACCATTCTAAGAATGTTCTTAGTCTTATTCTCCAGAATTTTCTACATTTGAAAGTAACACAACTTCTGATTGACTAAACCATTTGGTTTAGCCAATCAGAAGCTATGTTACTTTTAAATGTAGAAAATCTTGGAGAACAAGACTAAGAATACTCTTAAGAATCGTTGGTGAATACAGACCCTGCATTTAGAGAAAATCCAAATAAATTATGAAAAGTGTGTACTAAATACAGGTGGTCTTTAAATTATTAACCAATAACACCTCCCCCCACCCCCATCTCACATTGCAACAACCTTAAGAAATACCCCCCCCCCCCCCATCTGACATTTCAACAACCTTGAGAAGAATGCATTTGAAATCATTTTCTCCGTTTGCAACGATGCTTTTGATCTTTTCATAGACAATTTCCAACTATGCTTTCAATCTTTTCATAGACAATTTTCAGCACTTGAGGCACATCTGTTGTTTGCAATTTTTTTTTGGAATTGGACAAGTCTAAAAAAGTGCTAATTATCACCTGTGCCAATCAACAAAATAACTCCTTATCGATGTCAACCTATAGACCGGTTATGGGTTATAGTTTTAGACATTACACATAAGAAGCAAAACTGGGAACCAGCATGAAAATGTCTGGTATCACTATATGGTAGTGCCAGCGCCATCCACTCGTCAACACATATTTTTCTATGCCAAATCAAAATTTCTTTTGCAAATGGCACCAAATGCGTAGCCCAGTGGGAGCCCTGAATGAGAGTGACATACACTGTACCCAAAGAAACAAAATCAACCAAAATGTTAAAAAAGTATATACAATAATTGATGATGAAAATTTATAACTGATTGTCGCCCACTTCACGCCAGGTCAATAAGTTTACATGCGGTCAATTTATATGAGGGCAATTTTTATAAATTGTGTTTGGGTCATAAAAAGAAGTAAAAATTGGTCGCGCTTCAGAAAACCCATTTATACGGTACTGTCATTTGAAAAAGACTTGGAGCAGGGTGGTGCTTGTATGTTTACAAAACACGTCTTATCCAATTTGAAAGCATTCACAAACAACTGATCTAATTTTATTCAAATGATATGACTTGTCCTAGTTAGGGAAGAAGACGCTGAGCAGCATTTTCTCCTTTATCCACTATGTTTTCAAAAGCTGAAGGTCATTATAAGTCGGGATTGTGTGGCAAAGGGTTAAGAGATAGCCCATAGGAAGTACAAGAGTTGGCCTCTAAACATAGATTGTCTTTAACCCTTTGTGAATTTCAAATATTCTACTTGGTTTTAACCTTTAACCACACGATCCTGACTTTTAACGACCCTGAGAAAGAAGCCTTTTGAAAACATTGTGGGAAAAGGAGAAAATGCTGGTAACCAGCATTTTCTCCTTTTCCCACAATGTTTTCTACCCTTCCCAATACAAATTTCATTTTTTCAGCCACATCTATTTTGTTGTCTGCAAATGCTTTCAATTTGGACTGGTCTCAAATTTTGCCATTTGGTAAAGAGCTAATAGATATTAAACATTGTGGCAACATTTGTCATTGGATGATAATATTAACCCTTTACCCCACAATGCCAACTTTTAATGACCCTGAAGATGAATGCTTTAAAAAACATTGTGAGAAAAGGAGAAAATGCTGGTTACCAGCATTTTCTCCTTTTCCCACAACATTTTCTACCCCATCAAAGACAAATTGCACCACTTGAGCCACACTGAAATTGTCGTCTGCAAATTCTTTCAATTTGAACCAGTCTGATTTTTGGTTAAGTAGTAAAGCATTAAAGGCAATGCTTAGAGTCATACCTGATCTATAAGTAAAGTGACTAGAGCTGTGGTTCCCTTGATTACTTTGTGGGTTTCAAATATTCCACTCGGTTTGAATACATCAATGTGATTCCGGGCTATAACTGGGTTCCGGCCACACCCCACAGACACCACACACCCAAGAGGTTGAACTGAGTCGGCTTCATTCTGAAAATACAATCAGTTTGTTGACCACCATTACCACACAGTGCCAAGTTTTAATAACCCTGATGTAGACTGCTTTTGAAAACATTGTGGGAAAATGAGAAAATGCTGGAAACCAGCATTTTCTCCTTTTCCCACACTGTTTTCTACCCTTCCATAGAAAAATTTCAATGTTTGAGTCAAATTTATTTTGTCGTCTGCAAATGCTTTCAAATTGGACATGTCTAAAATTTTGACGTTTGGTAAAGAGTTAATTATCTAATTGCCTTTTAACTCTTTACCAAATGGCAAAATTCTAGACTTGCCCACATTGAAAGCGTTTGCAGATGACAAAAAAAATTTGATAATTCTAAGTGGCCCATATGATTTCATTGGTCTTTGAAAAGTTAGAACAAATTGTGGGAAAAGAGGAAAATACAGGTTACCAACATTTTCTCCATCTCCCACAATGTTTCCAAAACTCTTATTTCTAAGGGTCGTAAATACTTGGGATAGTTTTGTAAGGGGTTAATCATTTATCAAACAACTTAGAAATTTAGACTGGTCCAAATTCAAAGCAGTTGCAAATGACACACAAACTGAGACCCAAATTATGGAATTTGTATCAGAAAGGGTAGAAAACAAAAAAACTTCACCCTCAGGGCTGTTTAACCTTTTCTCACACAAAAAATTTTAAGACTTGTCCAAGTTAAAGGCATTTGCAACAAATTTATTGTGGCTCAAGATTTTTTGAAATTTGTGTGATAAAAGGGATTCTGAAAACATTGTGAGAAAAGGAGAAAATGCTGGTATCCAGGATTTTCTCCTTTGTCCACAATGTTTTCAGAAGCCCTTTTCATCAGGGTCTTTATAAGCTGTGATTGCTTGGTAAAAGGTTAAAGTCGGGACTGTGTTGTAAATGTTATAAAAGGCAGAAGTGGTCAGGAGACAACAACTAACAGACAGGGTCAGGAGACAATAATTTACCCAAAGAAAAGGCAGAAAGGGTCAGGAGACAACAATTTAGCCAAAGAAACCAAAGATGGTCAGGAGATAGCAATTTACCCTAAAGTTGAGTCCCATGTTGTATTCGTGTATTTCTGTAAGGATGTCTAGGGTTGGATTGTTGGACATGACCCCACCGTCCATAAACTGTCCGTAAGTCCGGAAATACGTTGGTGCCGCACCAGTACATCTGGCACTCTTCCACATTAATTGTTCTGCCATGGGAAAAGATATGTAGGAAAAAGAAATTAATTGACAAAGGAAAAGATTCATAAAACTTAACTCTTTACCACGTAACAAAAATGTAGACTTGTCTGAATTGAAAGAATTTGCATGTGACAATAGAAATCTGACTTAAATGATGGACTTTGTCTTTGACTGGGTAAGAAAACATTCCTTTTCCCATAATGTTTTCAAAAGCCTTTTCTTTCAGGGTCATTAAAGGTCGGTTTGTGTGATAAAGGGTTAATGTTCACCAAGTATAGCTTCGTCACAGAGTCTACAGTGTCTTATCCGAAACACTGTACATATTTTTGAGAGAAAACTTTTAGTCTTAGCTTATATATGTATATCGATACAAATAACTCAACACTTTGACCAATTCATCTTATTTGCATTTGCAAGAAGGGAGGTAATTATGCTTATCCAGTAGAAACAAACCAGCAATGCTCTGTGAAAAGGAAGTTTAATGCGTTTGCAAAGAAAAAAAAAAATTGACACAGGTCAGCCTGCTAAGTCAGCTGACAATAGGTAAATTTTCTGCATGTCAAAGAACCTGTCTACCTAACAGATCCGCCGGTTGTTAGACAAACTGGATTTTATGGATCCATAATTCTACGATGACTTACTTGGCACAATGTGCCACAGAGATTCATTAAACCCCTTTCTGCCAGAGCATAGCTTAACCCTTTCCCAAACGACAAATTTTGGACTGGTCCAAACTGAAAGAGTTTGCAGACGACAATTTTAAATTTGATGAAAATGGCGGAAAGGTCTCAAAAAGGGTAGAAAACACTGTGGGAAAAGGAGAAATTGCTCGTTACGAACAATTTCTCCTTTTCCCACAGTGTTTTCAAAAGACTTGGGACTGCAGACACGTGAAAACCAGGGTTTGTTTGGGAAAGGGTTAAAGATAATAATCAATCATAACTCTAGCTTGGCACTCCAAGTTTTAGAATGAAAATCCTACAAATGCAATCCTCCATGACTGTAGTTGACCCTCTACCACACAATGCCGACTTTTAACGATCCTGAGAAAAACAGGTCTTTGAAAGCATTGTGGGAACAGAAGAAAATGCTGGTTACCAACATTTTCTTCTTTTCCCACAATGTTTTCTATCCTATGCATAACAAATTTCAATTTTTGAGCGACATTTTATTTGTCGTCTGCAAATGTTTTCAATTTGGACCAGACAAAAACATTGTTGTGTGGTAAAGGGTTAAATCTGAATTTAAAGACAGAATTTAAGACATGCCAAGACAGGAAGAAAACACTGTGGGAAAAGGAGAAAGTGCTGGTTACCAGCATTTTCTCCTTGTCCAAGAAGGTTTTTAAAACCATATTTCTCGGGGTCATTTAAATTTGGAAATGTGTGGTAAAGGCTGAACTCTTTACCAAACGACAAAATTTAAGACTTGCCAAAATTAAAAGCATTTGCAGACAACAAAATATATGTGCCTCCAAAGTTGATTTTTTTTTTTTTTTTGAAAGGAGAAAACATTCTGGGAAAAGGACAAAATGCTGGTAACCAACATTTTTACCTTTTCCCACATTGTTTTCAAAAATCTTCTTTCTCATTAAAATTCAGGATTGTGTGGTAAAGGCTTAACTCTTTACCACACAATCATGACTTTTAACAACTCTACAAAAGAAGTCTTGTGGGAAAAGGAGACAATGCTGGTTACCAGCATTTTCTCATTTTCCCACAATGTTTTCTACCCTTCCCAAAACAAAATTTCAATTTTTTAGTCACATTATTTTTCGCTGTCTGCAAATATTTTCAATTTAGACCAGTCTAAAATTTTGTTGTTTGGAAAAGAGTTAACCCTTTCCCAAACAAGCCCTGGTTTTCAAATGTCTGCAGTACAAGTCTTTTGAAAACACTGTGGGAAAAGGAGAAATTGCTCGTAACGAGCAATTTCTCCTTTTCCCACAGTGTTTTCTACCCTTTTTGATAATTTCTGCCATTTTCATCAAATTTAAAATTGTCGTCTGCAAACTCTTTCAATTTGGACCAGTCCAAAATTTGTCGTTTGGGAAAGGGTTAAGAAGTCATTATCCGAAGCTCCTGGGTTCCATCCTCAACCAAAGCCTGAGGATTTTTACAGGAATGTCCTTTGGCAAGACACCTCATAGCCCAAGTCTGGTACTGATGAAACCCAGGATACACATGAATAAGTGAGTCGAGGTTGGGATATGACTGAAATAATGCTAAAAGCAGTCTAACACCATTTAATCAATCAAACTACCTACCATTAGGAGGTTTGATAGGTTCAAAATTTCCCTTATTTTCCACTGGTTTATCAAGTGTAGGTTGATAAGTACGAAACAAATGTAGTTCTGCTGGAAATCTATCTGCGAGAACACCTGTTACCATAATTCTGGAAAATAAAAGCGCCGCATGTGGGTGCCAACACTCGGCTGCGGCTGCTTGATTTTTAGAAAAAATTCTAAATTGAAGAAGGGGCATAACTCTGTCAAAAATACTTTGATAGTTACCTGCCCTTGTTGTAAAGATTCTCCCTTTGATAATAAACAATTTGTCCAAGTTCGAAGCAAATTTCTTCAGTAATAACAGAGATATTATAAAATGTCAAAGTTTTCTCAAGATAACATAGACAACGACACATGGACCACTACAGTACCTTGATGTTTTCTTCGAAAACAGCCGAGCTAAAAAAATCAAACTGACTAAGCCTCTAGCAAACAATCCCAAGTTTTAACGACGCTGAGGAAGAAGGCTTTCGAAACCATTTGGTGAAAAGGGGAAAGTGCTGGTAACCAGCAATTTCTCCTTTTTGCCCACAAGGTTTTCTACCATTTCAAGGACAAATACCATTAGTCGATCCACATTTAACTCTTTACCACACAACAAAATTTTGAACTATACCAAACAGAAAAGTATTTGCAGACAACAAATTGAGAGTAGCTCAAATGATGATTTCTGATATGGTAGAAAACATTGTGGAAAAGGAGAAAATGCTGGTTACCAGCATTTTCTCCTTTTCCCACAATGTTTTCAAAAGCCCTTTTCATCTGGGTCATTAAAATTCAGGATTGTGTGGTAAAGGGTTAATTTGTCGTCTGCAAATGTTTTTAATATGGAAGAGTAAAAAAATTGTCATCTGGAAAACAGGTCATCAATTTGGTTTTGTCAATCATAAATTTTGTTACTTTGAAATTCCTTCAGAATGAGACTAGAGCTAGGAGGCTGGGGGACAATGTGTTGCTGCACCACTGTCTTTTGCACGGCTCAGTAGTAAAGGGTTCAAACCTCACTGAAAGCACTGAAATTTTTGTGGGAGTGTCCTTGGGCAAGACACTTCAAGGCTTTAGCCTAGTACTGGTGAAATACAGGACAGACGTGAATCTGGAGCTGTTGCTTAGACGTTACAGAAATTATGTTGAAAGCTGCATAAAACACCATTCAATAAAATCTGCATATATCCATGTAATTCATCTTACTTTGGATGTGTAATATCTGTCATCACACGGTCTTCGCCAAATTCTCGCTTCAAAAACGACTCAAATGGAATGGAATCATAGGGTCTCTGTCCCTTAAACACTTCATCTTTCAACCTAAAGTACAGACCCTTTAAATACTGCAATGGTTTACCTGAAAATAACCAAATATGGAATAAAAGGGTCTCTGTCCCTCATAAATGACTTCATCTTTTTACCTTTTACCAAATGACAAAATTTTAGACTTGTCCAAATTGAAAGCATTTACAGATGGCATTCCAAATAAGGGATCAAATCCAGAATTTGTCTTTGATAAAACAGAAACTTTGAAGGAAACGCTTCTCCCCTTCAATGTTTACAAAAGCCTTCAAAATCATCAGAACGCAGATGATTTTGTGGTATAGGGTTAACTCTTTACCAAACGACAAAATTTTAGACTAGTCCAAACTGAAAGTAGTAGTAGATGACAAAATAAATGTGACTGAAAAATTGAGATTTGTTTCGGGAAGGGCAGAAAACATTGTGGGAAAAGGAGAAAATGCTGGTTACCAGCATTTTCTCCTTTTCCTACAATGTTTTCAAAAGGCTTTTTTCTCAGGGTCATTAAAAGTTGGGATTGACTGGTAAAGAGTTAATCTAGAGTACAGCCAGGCCTATTAACATTTGCAAGAGTTTCCCTGAGTAAGATTAAAAACAGATTCAAAGAATCTTTGTCCCTAACTCTTTAACACATAACAAAATTTAGGAACTCCTCCTAATTGAAAGCATTTCTAGAAGACAAATTAACCCTTATCCTGATAAATAAATGAAACGCAACTTTCAAGCCAATACTAAATATCCAAATTTAGCTTTTTCAAATATGTTTCTTTTTGGAGAAATATCTCCTTATCTGACAGTGTAGATCCAAGATCAGACTGCATATTCTCTGCAGTCTGATCTTGATCTACATTATCCACAATAGGTCTTTGAGTCACGCCTTGTAGCTTAGGGATTAAAAGTATCTCTAGCAATGGTATTTATCATGTGTGGCTCTTTTGAAATTTAAATCTTTACCAAACAAAATTTTTGACTGGTCCAAATTCCAAGCAATTGCAGATGACAATTACAATGATACTCATGATGGGATTTGTATATGAAAGGCTACAAAACACTGTGGGAAGAGGAGACAAGAGTTTTGCATGCAATTCTAACCCTTGGCTGCAGTTGCTTGATTTTCGGCGAAAATTCTAAGTCAAAAAATGGCCATGACGGTTCAAAAATATTTTGATCCTTACCTGCTCCTGTTGTATTGGTTCCCCTTTCAATAGTTTACAAATAGTCCAAGTTTGAAATCAATATCTTAACCCTTTCCCAAACAAGCCCTGGTTTTCACGTGTCTGCAGTACAAGTCTTTTGAAAACACTGTGGGAAAAGGAGAAATTGCTCGTAACGAGCAATTTCTCCTTTTCCCACAGTGTTTTTTACCCTTTTTGAGAACTTTCTGTCATTTTCATCAAATTTAAATTTGTCGTCTGCAAACTCTTTCAATTTGGACCAGTCTAAAATTCATCGTTTGGGAAAGGGTTAAGTAATGACAGAGATATTACAAAATGTCAATGACGCAGACAACCCAGATGCAGTTGACAAAAGGGCTACGACAATACCTCTAGGTTTTCTTCAAAAACAGTTGAGCTAAAAATGCTGGTTCACAAAAGTCTCATAAAAGGGACATAACTGTGTCAAAAATATGTTGATGGTTAGTTACCCTTGTTATAACAGTTTCCTTTTCGATAGTTAACAACTTATCCAAGTTCTGAAATAAATATCTTCAATTACAGAGATATTATAAAATCTCAAAGTTTTCGCATGATGACACAGGCAAGGCCAAAGATGCAGATGACTTCAGGCCTACGACAATATCTTGATGTTTTCTTTGAAAACAGCGAAACAACAAATATTCTTACCAATTCCAATACCCAAAGCCAATATACCCCCAGTGCTGGTCCCCCCAATCCAGTCAAATAAATCCTTAATTGGTACCCCTGCTGCCTCTTCTATAGCACTTAAAATCTGAATAAGGATGAGACCCCTAATTCCTCCACCATCTAAACTCAGCACCTGGTAAGTGTAAATTAGTACTTTAACCCTTTACGACACAACCCCTAGTTTTAACCCTTTACCGCACAATGCCGCCTTTTTACGCCCCTGGGAAAGAAGCCTTTTGAAAATATTGTGGGAAAAGGAGAAAATGCTGGTAACCAGCATTTTCTCCTTTTCCCACAATGTTTTCTACCCTATCAAAGAAAAATTGCACCTTTTGAGCCACATTGAAATTGTCGTCTGCAAATGCTTTCAATTTGGACAAGGCTAAAATTTTGTCGTCTGGTAAAGGGTTAACAACCTATAGGAAGATGGCTTTTGAAAACACTGAGAGATCTTTGGCATTATTTGAAGTTCATTTCCCTCTAGTCTGTTAACACTTTACCAAACAATTTTGTTTTAATGACCATGAGAGAGAAGCCTTTTAAAAACATTGAGGGAATAGAAGAAAATGTGCCTTCAACCCTTTACCACAGAATCCCAAGTTTTAACGGCCCGAGACAGAAGCCTTAAGAAAAACATTTTAGGGAAAGGAGAAAATGCTGGTAACCAGCATTTTCTCCTTTTCCCATGATTTCTATCGTATCAAACACAGAAATCATCATTTCAGTAACATCTATTTGTCGTCTGTAAATGCTTTCAATTTGTTCAAGTCCACAATTTTGTTGTTTGGTAAAGAGTTACTGATCCGTGCAACAGCTCACCAGCAATTGGTAACCACCAATTTTGCCATTTCCCACAATATATTCTACACTGTCAGAGAACTAAGGCTCATTCTGTAACAATTTTAAATTTTTCGGCATAAGATATTTTGGAAAGCTGAAAAATTTCTCGTTCGGGAAAGGGTTGAATGTGATTCAACCCAAACTTTGTTTCTTTGATAAGGTAGAAAACATTCTGGGAAAAGAAGGAAATGCTGGTTACCAGCATTTTCTCACTTTTCCAAAACTGTTTTCAAAATCCCACTTATTTATCATATGATTATGTGGTAAAAGCTTGTTACTGTTACTTGTTAACCTTTAACCAACCAATCCTAACTTTGAACAACCCTGAGGAATAAGGCTTTTGAAAAAAATTGTGGGAAAACGAGAAAATGCTTGTAACCAATGGTCAGTGAGTTGTTGCACTGATCAGTAACCGGTATTTTCTCCTTTTCCCACAATATTTCATACTCTTTCACAGCCAAATCTTAAAATTTCAGCAATATTTCAATTGCCGTCTGCAAATGCTTTCAATTTGGACGACTCCAAATTTTTGTTGTTTGGTAAAGAGTTAATCTTTTCCCAAACGACAAAATGTGAGACTCTTTCAAATTCAAAAGGATCTGCAGATAACATATTCAAAATTGGTAGAAAAACGCTCACTCGTAAGGTAGAAAGCATTGTGAGAAAAGGAGAAAATGCGCATTTTCTCCTTTTCTCACAATGTTTTCAAAAGCCTTCTTTCCCAGGGTTGTGAAAATTTTGGCTTGGTAAAGGGTTAAGAGTGGTAAGTATAAATACCCGATCTCCGATACTTGTAGGTCCATCTGTCATGTCAAGTAAAGAATCACCTTTCCCACTGTCTACAGTCGACGTACAACTAACAGCAGTGCACAACATATCGTCAAATAACGCTGAAGGAAAGAAGATAAACATCTTTTTAACCCAGTATCAATAATTTAATGTTTTCACAAGCTTGAAGAAAAAAAATAATAGAAAATTTCTAGATTTATTCTAATAGATGGTTTTCGTAGCTTAACTCTTTACCTAACTACCAATTTTTATACTTGTCCAAATTGAAAGAATTTGCAGATGACAAATAAAATCTGGCTAAAAAACTGGAATTTGTCTTTGAAAGTGATGAAAATTTAATACTGAACCAAACTGAAAGCATTTAAAGATGACAAATGTGGCTCATAAGCTAAAATTTGTGTTTGAAAGGGGAGAAAACATTGTGGGAAAAGGAGTAAATGCTGGTGAATGGTATTTTCTCCTTTTCCCACTATGTTTTCAAAAGCCCTCTTTTTTTTTACTTTGGGTTTTCTAGGGTTAATGAAGAAAAAATGATGGTTACAATGATTTTTGTTATTACAATATTACAATTATTACAATATTTTTTTCATTTAGAGAAAAAAAAAAGAAACTTTTTGGAGAAGGACAAACTCTTTACCTGAAAACAAGTTTTAGACTTGGCCAAATTGAAAGCGTTTGTAGGCAATACATAAAATGTGCCTCGAATGTCGGATATATCATTGAAAAATTAGAAAACCTGGTTGGAAAAGGAGGAAATTGCAGGTGACCAGCATATCCCACTTTTACCACAATGTTTTCTACCCTCTGCAAAACAAATTACATTGTGTAACACTTAATATGTTGTCTGCAAAATGTTTTCAATTTGGACAGGGCTATAATTTTGTCTGGTAAAGGATTTACTCTTTACCTAACAAGAAAAGTTTTGACAGGTCCAAATTGAAAGCATTTGCAGAAGACAAATGTTGCATAAATTATGAAAGCTCTCTTTGAAAGGGTAGAAAACATTGTGGGAAAAAGAGAAAATGCTGGTTACCAGCATTTTCTCTTTTTCCCACAATGTTTTCAAAACTCCTTATCCTTTGGGGTCGTTAAAACTCGGGATTGTGAAGTAATGGCTTACATGATGTTAGCAGCGACAGTAATACATGTATCAGTATTAATTCAACGAAATATAGATAAACACAGTTAACTCTGAAAACTAGCATTACCCATTTTGTCCAGGGTGAGAAAAGGCTTATATTTTTCGTCTGGTTTTCCATTAAATTTTCCCTCCGCTGAACAGCCAGCCATACAGCCCTTCACTGATGTGGAACAACGCTTCGCTCCCGACATGTTTAACATGAATAATATAATATCTCTGAAACAAAATATTTACATGTTTAACCCATGACCACAAAATCTTGTAATTTGACGACCCCATCGAAGAATGCTTTTGAAAACATTGTTGGAAAAGGAGAAAATACTGGTAACCAGCTTTTTCTCCCTTTTCCCACAATGTTTTCCTCCCTATCAAAGACAAATCAATGCATTTTAAGCACATTTAATGTCATCTGACAACACTTTGAATATTTAAGAGTCAACAATTTTGTTGTCTGGTAAAGAGTTTACAGAAATAGTATACTGTCTCTCAAAAACAACACTGACATATTGAATACAATACTGTAATGGTGGAGGTCATTGTGGGTCTAAAGTTACGTGAATTATCATATACAGACCTTATGCTTGTTTGAATTTCTACAAAAACTATTATTATTATTATTCAACTGAATAAAACTAATTTTTACATGATGAAACATGTTTAAACATGTTAAGTTGGCAGTATTAACTGCCAACAGACTGGTATTGTAGTTGAAAAAAAAAGCACTCATTGATGTCAACAAGGGTCCAAGTCAACGGCTCCCAAATGACCCAGTGTCTATAATATCTTTCGATGTATTAATATTTTTATCAGTATGCAAAAATCACAAAGATTTACTGCAGCCATATTGTTCAGTAATTCATGCTAAAATAATTTTCTAGTGGAAAAAGTATTTCAAACTCTTGAAAAAGGCAACAGCCGAGATATTGAACAATAGTCAGAGCTCCAGATAAGAGGGAGTGATGGTATTCTAAATCCATTATTTCTCTTCCAAACCCTACGTTGTGGGTACTCATTAGAATTGTCTTGATGAGACAATTCTAAAGAGTACTCACAACATAGGGTTTAGTGGAGAGTAATTAATATTTTCAATTTTGAAATCAAAATCAACCCCTCTATCTGGAGCTCTGATACAGTGTTGTTTCTCATAGTGTTTTATTCATTCCCTGAGGAATTCATAGTGTCAACTTCCCAAAGTTTGAAGCAAATATCTTCAGTAATAACAGAGATATTATAAAACGTCAAAATTTCCCCACGAGGCAGACGACAACGCAGACGACACCAGGGCAATAACAATACCTCGAAAACAGCCAAGCTAAAAAAACTGTCTGTACTTTCTAACGTGTGAATCATATACATACTTATTTTTATTCTTAGAGGTTGCTATTTGATGTCTTGGGGAATGTTCTTGCAGGTTTTTCAGATTAACATTGGCTCCAAAAACAACAAAAGTCCTTGTTAAATCTACGTCATCTTGCTGAAAGAAAGACAAAAAATTCAGGTGCAAAATCTTCCTCCCCTTTCTACACTGTCCTATGCAATAATAAGAAGCCTTTTGAAAACATTGTGGGAAAAGGAGAAAATGCTGGTAACCAGCATTTTCTCCTTTTCCCACAATTGTTACCAGCATTTTCTCCTTTTCCCACAATGTTTTCTGCCCTTCCTAAAACAAATTTCAAATTTTTAGTCAAATTTAGTTTGTTGTCTGCAACTGCTTTCAATTTGGACTGTTCTAAAATTTTGCCGTGTGGTAAAGAGTTAAAACATTCTGGGAAAGGATAAAATGTGTCGCCAGTATTTTCTCCAATTCCCACAATGCTTCTTACCCTATCAAAGAACTACAGCTTGTATCAATTCATTATTTACTTGTATCAATTCATTATTTACTTGTATCAATTCATTATTTACTTGTATCAATTCATTATTTATTTGTATCAATTTATCATTTTCTTGTATCAAATTATTATTTACTTGTATCAATTCATTATTTACTTGTATCAATTCATTATTCACTTTTATCAGTTCATTATTTGTTGACTGCTCTTAATTTCTATTAGAAAGAGTCAACTATTTGTTGTTTGGGAAAGGGTTTAAAATAAAATACGTTATATTTGGAAAAGGATGAAAAATGTGATTTTGGTAACGACCTTGGTTGGGGAATTTTTCCTCCTTTTCCCACCATGTTTTCTACTTAATCAAAGACAATATTTCATCATTTGAGTCAAATTTATGCTGTCGTCTGAAAATGCTTTGAATTTGGATGAGTCTAAAAATTTTGTGGTTTGGTAAGGAGTTAAAAATATGGGTTTTGCGGTGACCAGATAATTGATACAAAAATAACCCCACGTCATATTAACCCTGTACCACATGACATAATTACAAACTTGTCCAACCCTAAAAAAGTTGCAGATGACAATTATAATGTGGCTCATATTGTAGAAGTTGTGTTTGATACGGTAAAAACAGTGTTGGAAAGGAGAAAATGCTGGTTACCAGCATTTTCTCCTTTTCCTACAATGTGTCAAGGTCTTCTGTCAAGGTGATTAAAAGTCGGGATTTTGTGATAAGGGGTTAATGAGTCAATATATCATGCTTGCAATAATGGTCAATAACGTTGGGTAGTTTTTTTTTGCAAATACAATCTAACAAGTTGAGACTTCAGACAATTATTGCTACGAAATAAATCAATCAAAATATACCTGTACTGCGAAATGTAATGGCGTATTTCCATTAACATCACCGATATTGCAGTTTGCACCGTAACAAAGTATTTCCATCACGCATTCGATTCGCTTCTTTTCTAGCATTATTTGCAGAGGTGTCTGCTGGGTAAAACTCACCGCATCCACATCACAGCCTAGCTGACACAGGCGCTCAACAACCTTGATGCAAAATCAGTGCAAATTTGTTAATAAATTATTGCACAAATATGGATTTTCATAGCTCTGCAGAAAACTTGTTTAACAAAAAATCCAATGTCTTTATAAACCTGAGGAAGACCCTTAACCCTTTACCAGACGACAAAATTTTAGCCTTGTCCAAACTGAAAGCATTTGCAGACGACAATTTCAATGTGACTTAAATGAAGTGATTTGTCTTTGATAGGGTTGAAAACATTGTGGGAAAAGGAGAAAATGCTAGTTACCAGCATTTTCTCCTTTTCCCACAACGTTTTCAAATGGTTTCTTTCTCAGGGTCGTTTAACGTCGGGATTGTGTGGTAAAGGGTTAACTCTTTACAAGGCAACAAAATTTTAGATTTATCCAAATTGAAAGCATTTGCTGATAACAAAATAAAAAGAGGCTTAAATAATAGAAATTGTGTGTGATAGGGTAGAAAACACTGAGGGATAGGGTTACGGTTTTCAAAAGCCCTCTTTCTTAGGGATGTTAAACACAGGATGGTGTGGTAAAGGATTAATAATTTTGCAGTGGATAAAAAACAATCAGAGAAACATACCTCACGTTTTTTGGCCCAGTGTAAGGGAGTCCCTCCATACTTTATATCTTGAGCATTTTTTTGACCATCACATTTGAGAATGATGAGTTCTATACATCTGAAAAATATGTGCAGAGCTTAAAAGATCACTACGGAGCCCCAAAGGTGTCACGTGTCATTTTTTTGTTTCATTATAACGAAACATTAATTCAATAAATACTGAATACTGTGTTGTAGTAACTTTTCTGGCGCTTGTATTTAATTCGAGCAGTTGAGGAAATTTTGATATCGTGCCAGACCTAAGGTTGAGCAAAATGTCAAAATTTTCTTACGCAGCTGGATGTAAATAAATGCCTGAGGAAAGTTATTACAACCTAATATTCCTTTTATAACATACCTACGACTTTTAACAACAAAATTTTGCAGTTCTTGACATTTTATTCGTATATTGGCAAACAAAATAAAACAAACAATGATGTAGTAGATAGTAACTTCATTTTTATAAATGGCGGATAAATACCATAAGGTAAATTTTGACCAATCAAATTGAGATATTCTTTATTTTGACCAATCAAATCGAAAATCAACACCTTTGTTTTCCGCTTGTGAGTCACCTCATCATACCAAATTTAGAACCGTATTCCAAAGTGTGTGGAGACAGATTTTTTTTCTGTCGTGCCATATTTTATCCACGTACAATGCATGTATATGAGTTGGAAAAATTTCAGGTATATAATAAAATATTAATTCTTTAACTCTTTACTAAACGACAAAATTTTGGACTGGACCATACTGAAAGCATTTGCAGACGACAAACTAAATGTTGGTAAGATGATAATTTCTATCGTTGATATGGTAGAAAACATTATGGGAAAGGGAGAAAAAGCTGGTTACCAGCATTTTCTCCTTTTCCTACAATGTTTTAAAAAGCTTTCTTGCCAAGGGTCGTTAAAAGTCGGGATTGTGTCATAATGGCTTAACTCTTTACCACATAATCCCGAGTTTTAACGACCCTGAGAAAGAAGCATTTTGAAAACATTGTGGGAAAAGGAGAAAATGCTGGTTACCAGCATTTTTTCCTTTTCCCATGATGTTTTCAAAAGTTTCCTTTCTCTTGGTTGTTAAAACTTGGTACTGTGCAGTTAACTGTTAACTCTTTACCAAATGACACAATTTTGGAATGGACCAAATTGAAATCATTTGCAGACAACAAATCAATTGAAGGTAAAATGATGATTTCTCTTTTTGATAGTATTGAGAACATTGTGGGAAAAGGAGAAAATGCTGGTAACAAGCATTTTCTCCTTTTCCCACAATGTTTTCAAAAGCCTTTTCTTTCAGGATCATTAAAAGTTGGGATTGTATGGTAAAGGGTTAATTCTTTATCAAATGTCAAAATTTAAGACTGCTTTAATTCTTCACCAAACGACAAGATTTTGGACATGCTCAAATTGAAAGCATTTGCAGACGACAAATTAAATGTTGTTAAAATGGTGATTTCTGTCTTAGTTCGGGTGGAAAACATTTCCCACAATGTTTTCAAAAGGCCTCTTTCTCAGGGTTGTTAAAAGTCGGGATTGTGTGGTAAGGGGTTAAATTAAAAACATCTGCTGTATTTTAACTACCATTCAAAACAAGGTTTTGAAAACATCATTGTACCCAGTACGAAGACAAATTCCATTATTTTTGACACATTTAATTAACTGTCTACAAATACTTTGAATTTGGACAAGTCTAGCTTTTACAGTTTGGTATAGACTTAACACCCCCCCCCATTTTGTACAGATAACAATGACCAAACTTACTTTATTTCACCTAGTTTAACGGCTATATGTATTGGAAGACAGTCTGTTTTACTGATGGTGGGGTCAGCCCCTCCAGCTATCAGCATCTCCACAGATTTATGTTTCTCCTGGGTGGGGCTGACCTTGAGGTCAGGGCTCTCCAAACATGCCTTATATAAGGGTGTGCGACCTTTGTGGTCCATCCAGTTATATGTCTTACACTGATCATGATCCACCAGAAACTGTTAGTGAAAAAATGTAAAATCTTAAATCTTTACCATACAGTCCCAAGTTTTGACCACTCTGAGGATGAAGCCTTTTGAAAACATTGTGGGAAAAGGAGAAAATGCTGGTCATCAGTAACATTTCCTAAGCTATCATCCGATAGGACGAGTAGCTTTTCGTAGGGTAGATCAAGCAAAACTATTGAAGAGAGATTCCCAGAAAATATCGGTGAAATCTCAAGACCTGTATCAGTACAAAACAAAAATTACTGATAATTTATTCGTCCGCAGTAGTGGTAAAATGAAAACGGAACTGACTTTTTACACTCTGCATGCTTGATGTGCATAATGTATGCAATATTCGATTTTATCAAGTCGGAAAAAAGATTCCAATCCCGCTGTAACCCTTCACCACACAATCCAGACTTTTAACTACCCTGTGAAAGAGGCCTTTTGAAAACATTGTGGGAAAAGGAGAGAATGCTGGTAACCAGCATTTTCTCCTTTTCCCACAATGCTTTCTACCCTTTCTGAAACAAATTTCAATTTTTCAGTCACATCTATTTTGTCGTCTGCAAATGCTTTCGATTTGGACCAGTCTAAAATTTTGTCGTTTCGTAAACACTTAATGAGTATAAGAAAATTTTAACTTTCTGACGGAGTAAAACTATTGTAAACAAATTCTAAAAAAGATAAATATTATCAATATAGGGATCCACGTAACCGATACAAATTTAAAAAAGATCATTCGTCGACAAGGAATTGCCCTGAGGAAAATCTAAATGAACAAACCCATTGCATACCAAAAACATACATACAAATATGTCGTTTGCTAAATTGAACACAATCAGATATGGTGATATGGTAATGTCTGTGTTTACGAGGGACACTTTTTAAGTTCGTAGAGTAAGCCTATAATTTTTTAACGCGATTATGAAGTTGCACGATTTTTTACACAGAACTTGCGTAATCATTCCTCTCTCGAACGGTGTCACGGTATGCGGCGCACGAGGTCCACGTGCGCGCTGCGCTGGGTATTTTCAACACGTGGTTTTATACACTATAGTAAAATATAGCGTTCAATATGGATGGAAAAACCTCTGAACAGGGGGTATATTGTAAGATTCGAGCACAGCTCGGGTTTCCGCAAACAGAAATTCATGCTGATTTGCAAAAAGTTTATGGGAATGGTGCTTTAAAATATGCTACAGTTTGCAAGTAGGTACGTCGTTTTAATGATGGTCGGGAGTCAATTGAAAATGACCCTCAGGTGGGTAGGCCGGTTTCCGTTTTGACGGAAAAGAACGTTGCTACTGTGAAAACGTTAATTGAGGAAGACGCACGTTATACCGTGCAAGAGATAGAAGAATTAAGTGGCATTCATTCGTCAAGTGTTTTGAAGATCTTACGTGAACGACTTGGGCTACGTAAGATCTGCGCGCGCTGGGTGCCCCATTTGCTCACTGACGAGCAGAAACAAAGTCGGGTTAGACTTGCATCGCAAGTTATAGAAAATATGATAAATGTGACCCACGTCGTTTGGAAGAGATAGTTACAGGTGATGAAACCTGGATCTATCATTTTCAACCCGATTCTATGGCAAAAAATAAGCTTTGGGTTTCATCTGAGGGCGACAGACCTGTCATTGCGCGCCGTTGCAAAACATCAAATCGCATGTTGTATGCGATATTCTTTGATTCGAAAGGTCCAGTCCTTCAAATTCCATTCCCTAAAGGTAGTTCTGTCACTGGAAAGTTTTACAGAGAAAGTGTTCTTACTCAACTTGTTGATTTCTATCAGAAACGCAGACCGCGCACCGGTGTCCGCGGCATCAAATTACTCCATGATAACGCATCGGCCCATAAATCCGCTACGGTACAGGAATATCTGAAAGAATCTGGGCTCGATGTCTTAGATCATCCCCCATACAGCCCTGACCTGTCCCCCTGTGACTTTTGGTTGTTCCCAAGACTAAAGGAAATGCTGGCAGGGCACCGTTTTGAATCCCGTTGTGGTATAGGCAGTGCGGTCTACCAGTGTCTGCAACATATACCTAAAGAGGACTACCGGGCGGCGTTCCGGAAATGGGTAGATCGGTGTAAAATGTGTGTGGAGGCAGACGGGGCATATTTCGAAGGTCTTAGATAAATAAAATTTTGATATTTCAAGCGGTTTTAAAAAGACCGCCCTACTCTACGAACTTAAAAAGTGTCCCTCGTATTTGCTATTTTTACTAAAAAGTAGGACGAGTGATACTAGAAGAAAGACGAGTAACTTTTTTTAATTTGCTTGCCCTTCAGGACGAGTGGGGTTGGGAAAATTTTTCAACCTCTGAGGGTACCGTACCATTTAAAATGTATCCAAAAATGTGACGATGTCTAAGTAATGTAAATGAAATACGTGTATTTGCATGTAATAAATTATCTCAATTAGGTAAATGGAATATGTGTTTACACCTAACTTCTGTAAATGAAATACAGTATGTGCATGTGTCTAAATTATGTGTTTATATCTAAACTAAGTGAAGGTAAATGAAATTGCTGTTAAGACAAAATTTACCTGTAGTTCTGACCGACTGACTTTTTACCAAACAACAAAAATTTGGATGTGACCAACTTAAAAGCATTGCAAACGACACAGTCATTCAGTGTAGCTCAATGATCATTTCTGTTTTTGAGAGGATTTAACAGTTAACCTGCTGAATAAATGAAACCCTAAATTTCTACTCAATACTAAAAGCCGAAACATTGCGGTTTCAAAGTTGATTTCACCGGAAAGAAAATACCGTATCGGACAGTGTGGATCAAAGATCAAAAAGCACAGAATGTGCAGGCTGATCTTGATCTACACTGTCTGCAAAAGGTCAGTGAGTCGCAATTAGCAGCTTAAGGGTTAAAACATTGTGGTAAAAAAAGCTGGTTACCAGCATTTTCTCCTCTTCCCACCATGTTTTCAAAATCCTTTTTTTTCCTGGGCTGTTAAAACTCAGGATTGTGTGGTAAAGGGTTAAATAAATAAGCCATAGAAACAGCTGCTGCTGCAGTTTGTTTTAACTTTTCATCAACTGACAAAATTTTAGACTTTTCCAAATCAAAAGCATTTGCAGACGGCAAATTAAATGTGGCTCAAATACTGGGATTAATCTTTGAAAAGGTAGAAAACATTATGAGAAAGGAAAATACCCGCAAAACCTGCATCCCCCCCCCTCCCCACAATGTTTTCAAAAGCTGTTTTCCTCAAGCTTTGTTGAAACGACAGTTTAAGTAGTAAAAGGTTAACCCTTTACCACAAGACCCCATGTTTTAACAACCCTAAGGAAAAAGAAACCTTTGGAAAACATTGTGGTAACCAGCATTTTCTCACTCTCCTACATTGTTTTCTACCCTATCAAAGACAAAACGACAATCATTTAAGCCACATTCAAACTATTGTCTGCAAATGGTTTTAATTTGAGCATTATCGTTGTTTGGTTAAGATTTAAATAATTGTGTATCACTCTTTCAAAGATAATATCACCATGTGAGACATATTTGTCCTCTGCGACTGTTTTGGATGTCTTAGAATGTACATTTATAACGGTTGGTGAATAACTTACGTCAATGACATCCGGCAGGAATTTCACGGCATAATGATACACGGTCATCCCCGCCTGGTCAGCTACGTCCACTCTGGCCTTGTGCAGTAACATCTCATGTACACAGTGTTTCTGTCCCCCCATCACTCCAGCCATTAATGGTGAAATAGCCGATACACTGCATGCTGTGTTGATTAACCTTCAATAATCACACAATCAATCATCATATAAAACTGGTAAAACATGTAGAAAGATAGATTTTAGAAGGCAAAATTGATATTTTGTGTTCATGGACATAGAGTTTCTGAAAAGCTAATACATGTAATTCTACTAAAGAAAAGGACATAATTATATTTAGATTTTTGTCAAAATTTTAGAATACAATATTCAAACCTTATTCTTATTTTCTTTAATGAATTAGGTCCAGACAACAAAAGCTACCACCCAGTAACATTTCTGGATTAACTCTTTACCAAACAACCAAATTTTAGAATTGTCAAACTTGGAAGCATTTGCAGGTGACAAAAGAAGTGTTGCACAAAATTGGATTTTTTTCTTTGAAAAGGCAGAAAACATTGTGGGAAAAGGAGAAAATGCTGGTTGCCAGCATTTTCTCCTTTTCCTACAATGTTTTCAAAAGTCCTTTTCCTTGGGGGTCGTTAAAACTTGGGATTGTGTGGTAAAGAGTTAAAAGTTCATATGAACCTTTAACTCTTTAACACACAACCAAACTTTAGACTGGTCCAAATTGAAAACATTTGCAGACGACAAATTAAATGCTGCACAAATTGTGAACTTTTTCTTTGAAAGGTAGAAAACATTGTGGGAAACACAGAAAATGCTGGTTACCAGCACTTTCTCCTTTTCCAACAATGTTTTCAAAAGTTCCATTTCTCTGAGGGTCGTTTAAACTTGGGATTGTTTGGTAAAAGGTTAACTCTTTACCAAACGACAAAATTTTAGGATTGTCCAAATTGAGAGCATTTGCAGACAACAAAAAGACTGTGACTCAATAATCGATTACCAGCATTTTCTCCTTTTCCCGCAGAGCTTTCAAAACCTTTCTTTCTCAGGGTTGTTGAAAGTCTTGAGTGTGTAGTTAAAAGTGATATGAAACTCTTCAGTGTTTTCCAATGGAAATCAATATGAGCTATGCTCTGGCTGAAGGGGGCTTCATGTATCTATGTTATCTCTGATACCATGCAACTCATCATTTAACTCTTTACCAAACGACAAAAGTTTAGACCAGTCCAAATTGAAAGCATTTGCAGATGACAAAATAAATGTGACCCAAAAATGAATATTTGTGTTGGATCTGGTAGAAAACATTGTGGGAAAAGGAGAATATGGTGGTTACCAGCATTTTCTCCTCTTCCCACAATGTTTTCATAAGGTTTCTTCCTCAGGGTCGTTGAAAGTCGGAATTGTGTGGTAAAGGGTTAATTATCAATCCATAAAATCCATTTTTGTCGTACAACCGACTGAATCATGGGGTAAACTGTTCCTCTGACTTGCAGAAAATAATGACCACAAGCAGAAAGTTTTGGCCCAGGTCAGCCTGTGCGGACTGCGCAGGCTGACCTGGGTCGATACCTTTTGCAGATACATGGCTCATATCAAAATGTGTGTAACTTTGCACTGTTTTTAAATGTTGCTCAACAATTTCTACTGTGTTTTATATAGACCTAAACCTAATAAAAAAATTTGAAAACAAAAAGTTTATGCTCTGACAAAACAGTATTTGAGAGGAAACCTGCCCTTTGCCACAATATTTTCAGCCTTATCAAATACAAAACCCATCATTCCAGCAATAAATACTCTTCGAAAAGTTTCAATATGGATGAGTTTAGCCCTTTATCACACAATCCCGAGTTTTAATGACCCTGAGGGAGAAACCTCTTGAAAACATGGTGGGAAAAGGAGAAAATGCTGGTTACCATGTTTACTACCCTACCAAAAACAAATTTCAAATTTTAGACTCACACACATCTTTTTGTCTGCAAATGCTTTTCATTTGGATATGTCTAAAATTTTGTCATTTGGTGAAGATTAAATTATTTTTTGTCTGGTGAGGGATTTAACTTATTCAAAACAACACTGTGTTTTCATCACCCTGAATACAGCTTTTGAAAACACTGTGGAAAAAGCATTAGGTGCTGGTAACCAACACTTCCCCTTTCTTCCACAATGTATTCTACCCTGTCATACACAAATCTGTTCATTTGGCACACACATACAGCTTTGCTGTTGACAAATTTGTTAACAACTTACTCCCCCACTTCCTTAATTCTAAAGGCCTCAAACAAGCCAGTGTACGCGGCAACATGAGCACAGTTCCATGTGGGATGGTCACGTATGGCGTCACACACTCCCTGAATTTTCTCCTCCGTGTAGAGAGAGCTCGTCGACCTTCCCAAAACTGTAAGTATGGCATCAAAACCTTTGTATAATGAGAAAGCCTCGCCATCTTTTGTCAACCGGAATAAGCTGAAATAGAGAATAAAGAAGAAAGTTTTTATTATGTTCAATTTTTTATTAATCATTTACAAAACAATTCTGTATTTCAACAACCCTAAAGAAGAAGCCCTCTGAAATCTTTGTGGAAAAAGGAGAAACGGGTTACCAGTATTTTTTTCATTTTTTCACAATGTTTCCTACCCTGTTAATCCTTTACCACACAATCACGAATTTAACAACCCTAAAAAAAGAAACTTTTGAAAAGATTGTGGGAAAAGGAAAAAATGCTGGTAGCCAGCATTCCCTCCTTTTCCCAAATGTTTTCTACGCTATGAAAGAAAAATTTCATGTTTTGAGTAACATTTAATTTGTCGTCTGCAAATGCTTTCAATTTGGGCAATTCTAAAATTTTGTTGTTTGGTAAAGGGTTTAAGAATTTCAAATCATTAGCACCCCTAGCAGATTTGTCTTCTGCAGATGCTTTTCAATTTCGATGAGTCTGAACCCTTTACCAGACGACAAAATTTTAGCCCTGTCTGAAATGAGAGCATCTGCAGATGACAGTTTCACTGTGGCTCAAATGGTGCAATTTTTCGTTGATTGGTTAGAAAACATTGTGGAAAAAGGAGAAAATATTGGTTACCAGCATTTTCTCCTTTTCTCACAATGTTTTCAAAAGGCTTCTTTCCCAGGGTCGTTAAAAGGCGGCATTGTGCGGTAAAGGGTTAAACTTGTCTGGGAAAGGGTCAACTCATACTGTTAACACTTTACCAGACAACAAATCTTTATTCTAGTCTGTATAGAAAGCATTTGCAGACAACAAACAAAATGTGGCTCAGATTATCAGATTTGTTTTTGAATGGGCAAAAAAACACTGTTGGAAAAGGAGAAAATGCTGCTTACCATTTTTTTCAAGCTGCTAAAACAGTTTATTCTTTTCCTTCCACAGTTTTTTCTTTACCTCATTTTAGAAGTTTTAGTCAGGTTAAACAACAGGATACCAGGATAATTTCCTTTAACCCTTTACCACACAATCCCAGGTTTTAACGACCTTACAGAAAAAGCCTTTTGAAAACATTGTGGGAAATGGAGAAAATGCTGGTAACCAGCATTTTCTCCTTTTCCCACAATGTTTTCTACCCTTTCGATAAAAAATTTCAGTTTCTGAGTCACATTTATTTTGTCGTCTGCAAATACTTTGAATCTGGTTAAGTGTAAAATTTTGTTGTTTGGTAAAGAGTTAACTCTTTGCAAACCCACAAAATTTTATACTCATCCTAATTGGAAGCATTTACACACCACAAAATAAATATGACTCAAAAACTGAAAATTGTTCTATGAAGGACAGAAAACATTGTGGGAAAAGGAGAAAATACTGGTTACCAGCATTTTCTCCTTTTCCCACGATGTTTTCGAAAGCCTTCTTTATTAGGGTCGATAAGAGGTGGCACTGTGTGGTAACGGGTTAATTCTGAGGGTTGTTAGAACACAGGATTGTTTGGTATAGGATAATTCTTTACTAAACAACAAATTTTAGACTTGTCCAAATTGAAAGCATTTGCAGACGACAAATTAAAAGTCACAAAAATGACAATTTCAATCTTTAAGAGGGTAGAAAACATTGTGGGAAAAGGAGAAAATGCTGGTTAATGTTTTCAAAAGGCTTTTTCCTCAGGGTCGTTAAAACTCGGGATTGTGTGGTAAAGGGTTAACCCCCTACCATGTAATATTGAGTTTTAATTCCCTTGAGGAAGGAAACTTTTGAAAACATTGCAGGAAAAGGAGAAAATGCCAGCACTTCTTATTCTAACCTTTCAAAGACAAGTCACATCATTTAACCCTTTACCACACAATCCTGACTTTTAACGACCCTGAAAAAGAAAGCTTTTGAAAACGTTAGGTAACCAGCATTTTCTCCTTTTCCCAAAGTGTTTTCTTCCCTTCCCATACCAATTCTCAATTTTTGGGTTACATTTATTTTGTTGTCTGCAAATGCTTTCAATTTGGATTAGTCTAAAATTTTGTCGTTTGGTAAAGAGTTAACACCATTTAACTTTACCAAATGACACAATTTTAGACTTGTTTACAATGAAAGCATTTGCAGATGACAAAAAAGAATGTGATGCAAAAGTTGAAAGTTGTTAATGGAAGGGTAGAAAACAGTATTGGAAAAGGAGAAAATGCTGGTTTCAAGCATTATCTCCTTTTCCCACAATGTTTTCAAAAGCTTTCTTTTTCAGGGTCGTTAAAAGTCAAGATTGTGTTAGAATAAGAAATGCAAGCATTTTTTCCTTTTTCCCCACAATGTTTTCAAAACCCTCTCCTTTTCCAAGCCTTTCTCATCAGGGTTGTTAAAACTTGGTATTGTGCTGTACAGGGTGAAACCACATTCAACTTTTTTGTTTTACGATTGCTTTCAACCTGTTTTTCATGAGGTGAAGAGTTAATACTTTAAAAGATCCAAACAGTACAAGGTTTCATTCCAAAAAATCGCATGAAACATCCGACAGCATAAAATATAGATCAAACCTAAGGTCTCATCTCCACCTACACTGTCTGTTCAAGCCCTGAATGATACTCTAAGAATTTGACGTTCTCTTCACTAAATGAAAATTTTGCCCAAATAGAAAACATTTGCAGACGACTATTTCAATGAAGCTCTGATGATGATTTCTTTTTTTGAAATGGTATAAAACATCATGGGAAAAGGAGGAAATGCTGGTTACCAGCACTTTCTCCTTTTCCCATGATGTTTTCAAAAGCCTTCTTCTGGATCATTTTAAAAACATGGCCGTATTCTGGTAAATGGTTATAATGAGAACTTGCCTGAAGTATTTTGGTGATGTGGCAGGGTTGGCAAATACACATTCATAGCAACCTGGTTTCTTATACAACATTAAATATTGACTTTTCTGGGTAACTGTTGAGCTGAAATGAGAGACAAATAACACCATTATTAACTCATTACCACACAATCCTGAGTTTTAACGACCCTCAAAAAGAGGCCTTTTGAAAACATTGTGGGAAAAGGAGAAAATGCTGGTAACCAGCATTTTCTCCTTTTCCCACATTGTTTTCTATCCTATCGAAGACAAATGACATCATTTGATTCACATTTATTTTGTCGCCTGCAAATGCTTCCAATTTGGACCAGTCTACATTTTTGTCGTTTGGTTAAGAGTTAAACACCAATTCCTGTTATTATATACCTGTAATTTTTCCAGGTCAAATGTATGTGTCCTACGTGGATAAAATATCGACTCATGGCAGAAAAAAACCCGTATTTGCAAACTCATGAAAATGGTTTCAAATATGGTATGACGATGTACTCTGTACACGCAATACATATACGGTATCGATTTGCAGTTGATTGGTCAAAATTTCATACTATAATATTCATCTGTCGTTCATGAAAACAAAGTTACCATCCACTTAACTCTTTACCAAACGACAAAATTTTAGACCAGTCCAAATTGAAAGCTTTTGCAGAAGACAAAATAAATGTGAATCAAAAATTGAAATTTGTTCTTGGAAGAGCAGAAAATATTGTGGGAAAAGGAGAAAATGCTGGTTACCAGCATTCTCTCCATTTCCCACAATGTTTTCAAAAGGCTTCTTCCTCAGGGTCGTTATAGGTCGGGATTGTGTGGTACAGGGTTAACCAGTATTTGTTTGATTTTGTTTACTGTTTTCGAAAAGAATTTTCAATGATTGCCATGTTTTTTTTATTGAAAGTTGAAGGCAATAAATTTTCTGCATGTCAAAGGACCAGTCTACCTCATGACTCAGTCGGTTTTCATACAAAGTGGATTGTATTGATTGATGACTTGCTTTGTACAATGCATCATAGAGATGCATTAAACCCCCTTTTGCCAGAGCATGGCTCATATATACAGTTAAAGTTACACAAGGGAGAAACATATGATGGAAGGAAATATACAAGGCTTGACTGAAAAACAAAGTGAAAAAGGAACAATGACTTGTTACAAAAAAGACATTTAACTAGTACAGGAACCCTTTAGCACACAATTCTGGCGTGCTATAACCTTTTACCTTACAATCCCAACTTTTAATGACTGTAGCAAGAAGACTTTTGAAAACTTGTGGAAACAGGAGAAAATGCTGGTAACCAGCATTTTCTTCTTTTCCCACTATGTTTTCTACTCAATCAAAAACAAATTACATCATTTGAGCCACTTTTAACCCTTTACCGCACAATGCCACCTTTTGACGCCCCTGGGAAAGAAGCCTTTTGAAAACATTGTGGGAAAAGGAGAAAATGCTGGTAACCAGCATTTTCTCCTTTTTCCCACAATGTTTTCTACCCTATCAAAGAAAAATTGTACCATTTGAGCCACACTGAAATTGTCGTCTGCAAATGCTTTCAATTTGGACAAGGCTGAAATTGTGTTGTCTGGTAAAGGGTTAAATTGTCAATGGCAAATGCTTTGAACTTGGACTGGTAAAAAATTTTGTCGTTTGGTAAAGAGTCAACAACCCTGAGAAAGGAAGCTCTTGAAATCATTGTGGGAAAAGAAGAAAATACTGATTACCATCATTTCGTCCTTTTCCCACTATGTTTTCAAAAACTTTCTTCTTCAGGGAACCCAAAACCAAGTTGTTTATTAAACACTCAATTCAGTACCTGTCATAACTTTCAGGTTTCACCACCTGTACTGTAAATGGGCTTAGATTGGCTGTTACAAGGTTACCCACTGCACTGATCCCGTCTGCTATACTTTTAAATAATGACATCTTTCGTTGGTAAGTAACGACAATTAATCGGGTTGTCTCTGAAAATATGAAAAAAACAACTGACATAACCAAAATATTTAACCCTTAACCGCACAATATCACCTTTTAACAACTCTGGGAGAGAAGCCTTTTAAAAACATTGTGGGGAAAGGAGAAAATGCTGGTAACCAGCTTTTTCTCCTTTTCCCACAATGTCTTCTACCCTATCAGAGAAACATTGCACCATTTAAGCCACATTGAACTGTCATCTGCAAATGCCTTCAATTTGGACAAGGTTAAAATTTTGTCGTCTTGTAGAGGATTAACTCTTTACCAGACAACAAAATCCTAGACTTGTCAAATTGGAACTTTTTAGATGAAAAAAATTAAATATGACTAAATCAATAGGATAAGTCTATGCCTGGGTAGAAAACATTGTGGGAAAAGGAGAAAACCCTGGTTACCAGCATTTTCTCGTTTTCCCACATTGTTTTCAAAAGGTTATTTTCCCTTTATCAAATAATCGAGTTTTGATGACCCTGAGAAAAAAGGCCTTTGAAAACACTGGGTTAAGGAGGAAAAGCTGGTTCCATTTGAAGTAAATACCTATGGAAAAAAGAACAGCTGGTACCAGACTTGAACCCAGGACCCCTCACAGTGCACGTGCTCTTACCACTGAGCTACTGCTCAACATCCAGGGTACCTACTATCACGACACTCCTTTCCCAACTAATTTTTCATAGCTACCCCTGTCCCCAGATTCAGGGGACCCTTTTTCTCCTAATCTTCATACATGCATATAAGTTTAATTTTTAAAAACATATTTATTTTACGTTGCTTGAGAAACAAGTTCTTACAACTTTACTAATCTCTCTCGATTCTTCTTCCAGGTAACTCTATCAATACTAGCGCCAAATGTATGGGTCAATGACCAGTCCCAAAGTTGACAATCGCTCCTGGGAATCGAACTCGAGACCTTATGGTTACCAGGCCAACGCTCTACCTCATAACCACGGACACCACACACACCACACACAGAATATGAATAGAAGTCAGACAATAAACTCAGAAACAGCTTGCTACTTTAATCCTTTCCCAAACAACAAATTTTGGACTGGTCCAAATTGAAAGAGTTTGCAGACGACAATTTTAAATTTGATGAAAATGGCAGAAAGTTATCAAAAAGGGTAGAAAATACTGTGGGAAAAGGAGAAATTGCTCGTTACAAGCAATTTCTCCTTTTCCCACAGTGTTTTCAAAAGACTTGTACTGCAGACACATGAAAACCAGGGCTTGTTTGGGAAAGGGTTAATCCTATTCCACATAATCCCAAGTTTTATGACCCTGAATGAAAGAGAATGCTTTTGAAAACATTGTGGGAAACAGACAAAATGCTGGTAACCAGCATTGTCAACTTTTCCCACGATGTTTTCTTTTCTACCCTATTATGGTGGCCTTACCAGTTTTTGACGGATTAAATTGATAATTCTAGCTTAAGCACATCTAAAGTGAAGTACTGATTACCAGAAACATTTTACAAACAAAAACATCAAATTTAAATGCATTGATATACAAAACCATACATTCTGCCTGGGAAAACATGCCCTCATTTCGTGGCTTTCAATATCTATAGGCCAGCTCATGAATAGAGAACTAAAAATCATCATGTACACCGAAACTCAACAAAGATGTTTACTATCACAGGAAGAAACTGTTTTTTAACACTAGAAATAAGCAGCTCTTGAGTCAATTATCCTCAGTTCTTGAAGCCCAATGAAAAGGACAGATGAGTCATGGCGGCAATTGGCCCTCTCATGGGCAGCACCTGAGTACCAGAATGACAAAAAAATATGGCATTTTGGTCCCTTCTATCAATTTACATGCACCTCTGAAGACAGATTAAGTATTGATTTAAACACCATTTTGTCATAAAACATCTGAAATTATTGAATGCCTTGTTAATAGGATTGGAAACATTTTCTCTACGTAGCAGCCAATGGTCTGGAAAATCGTTTATTTATAAAACACCGAACAAAATAGGTCACGAAATTCCCTGATCAAATTATAGATCGGACCCTTGTCACATTATCCCAGTATGGTCACATGACTTTTCGGCATCAAGACTGAATGTCACATGTTGGCAATTTTTCAGGATTAAGATTAATTATCAGACGAGACCTTAAATTGGGTTTATATCAGGTTAAAAAAAGGTACCGTAATAAGAAATTTGTTGCTAAAACTGATCATTCATTTAGAAAAATGCATATTGTCTTCAGCGTCTCCATTTGCGTTCCTTCTGAGTCCCATTTTTGCTTGCATAAATTGTCTGTTTATTAGGGCCAAATTTGGTTAGTGGTTAAAAAGAAGCTATTTCAATTGACTTCTTTATGGAACCTTTAGCAGATTTAACTCTTTACCACATAATCCCGACTTTTAACGACCCTCAAACAGAAGCATTTTGAAAACATTGTGGGAAAAGGACAAAATGCTGGTAACCAGCATTTTCGCCTTTTCCCACAAATGTTTTCTACCCTTCTCAAAACAAATTTCATTTTTTCAGTCACATTTATTTTGTCATCTGCAAATGCTTTCAATTTGGATAAGTCTAAAATTTTGTTGTTTGGTAAAGAGTTAATGTGTTGTGCACGCTGGTGATGGTCCCTCAAAGTAGTATGAATCTTACGTCACGATGGAACTTCTTTGAAAGTCCATACAAACTGTTGTAAAAACCTTATTTCTGCTTAGTTTCATAAAAAAATCAAACACATTTACATGAACAGAGGAATATTTCACTATTTTTGACTGCGTCCGATGGACGCAATCAGCTTTGCAATTTTGCATCCGAGCTGATTTTTGTGGGTATATACTTTTACGTCGTTAACGGAAACCCTGGTCTCGTTTCTGTTGCAGTTTATGTTGCAGTTCATATATAAACAGCAGTGACACTGTAGTTTACATTCAGCTAATCAGTTCACACAAAACGTGACGTCATTCATCTCATAGTTTGCAAGAAAACTCGGATATCATTTCGGGTTCGAAAACAGGTACCCCTCTAAAATAGATCAGTCGACCATAAAACCAGAAATCATCATTTTTCCTTAGGTGACAATTTTTCTTTAAAAATGAGTAACTGGGAAAACAAAACATCAGTGATTTCTACAATTTCCGGTGGATGGTAACTCAGTAGGATACTGCTTAAAAGCAAACATTTCAAAGGTTACAAATACGAGTAGGATACCAAAAACATGAAATCGAAAGTAGGATGAAGGGGGTCATGCATAGAAGGGATTTTTAAAGCTTGGTGTCATTCACAGTCCGACCATATCATATCTACAATTAAAATAATGCTTTCATAGAGTATGGAAATTGAAAAATTGTTTCAGCTTACCGACAACTGCGTCGAAAATTTGTTTACTTTAACGCGACCTCAAGTCCAGCAGGGGTCACATCCGGAATGGACCAGCTTATCTACCCCTTTCGACCTATCTACTCTGTCAATTTCACAGCAACCAAAGCTGGTGAGATCCGGATGGGGCGACATAATTATCCAGAGATAATACTCATTGCCTCAATGTGAAATACATTTGTAAACAACGTGAATGCCTTGACATTTAGATAATTTCTCGTCACGTGAAATCCAATAACGATTTACGGGTCATTCGAGGGTGATCTGTTGATCCTTTCGGCAAACTTCGTTGCACTCGTCATAACTCGGCTGATTCTGTACAGGTCTACATCTAACGGATTTGATCACCGAGATATGCCGAATGGATCCGTTCACGTTAAATGTAGTTACGGAATCGGTCGAGTTATGTATGTTGTGGATGCTAAATCCGCCGACTTCTGACGGGTGAAATGTGCATTTCAACGCTGCCAACGGTCTCTTCCAATGGCTGTGGCAGTTTTGTACGACTTTTGAAAATTGCATAAACTTACTTTATATTTCGGCTCCACTTGGCAGGGGACAGAACGAATGGTAGAGGGACAGAGCGAGAGGTATGCAGGGGTGGGGAAGAGCATTTCCAGTACACGCCTCTGATTTAATGAAGCTAGTATGAAATGCTTTAATTTTAATAGTCCGGCAAAAAAAAAAACAACTCATCTTTACATAGATCTAGTTATATAGAATTCTATCGCGCTTTAATACGGAACATGTTCGTGGTGAATACGGCCAAGGGTTTTGATCTTTAAATTCAGGGATCATATATACACGTGTATATATGATCCCTGTTTAAATTTGATGCCCACAATGAACGATTTAAACGATTGAGCTAAAAAGATTTTACCGTGATGAAAAAAAAAAAAAAAAACTGGTCAAAGCCATATGCGTGCCGTTTTTGAATTCAAAGATGCCGTTTTCACTTAAGAATGCTTACCACCAAGTACTGAATTTTGACGACCTTGAGGAATTGTTTAATGATTGTGGGAAAAGGAGAAAAAGCAAGTAACCGGTATTTTTTCCCTATTCCATAATGTTTCCGATCCTTGAAGAGGCCATTTCCTCTTTTTCTTGCAAGGAAAGATCAGAAATGAAGTAAATCAGAGGAGAAAAGAATGTGCCCGACGTGGGACTCGAACCCACGACCCCCGGAACACTAGTACCGCAGCTCTACCGACTGAGCTAGCCGGGCAACTAGTCGTGAGTCTACCCAGCGCCGATTACTACACTCCTCGCCCTCCTGATTTCTTGGGAGTCAGCAACTCCCCCTTCGGTCCTCACGGACCGCCGGTGCCGCATACCCGCGCTCACCAATTGACCTCGTCGCCAATGAAGTAAATCAGAGGAGAAAAGAATGTGCCCGACGTGGGACTCGACCCCCGGAACACTAGTACCGCAGCTCTACCAACTGAGCTAGCCGGGCAACTGGTCGTGAGTCTACCCAACGCCGATTACTACAGAAATATATATTTGGTATAATTTTAGAACCATAGAAAACTCGTAGCAGATTATATAAAGGGAGGGGACGGCCGAATCTAAGTTCCTAGAACTTGTGACCAGGCCCTTTTGCCTGAGTGTAATTCTTTTCATGTGATGGACGAATAGTGTAGATTTACCTATAGATGATTTGTACAAACATTGCAACAGAACTTTTAACGACCTTGAAGAAGAAGGCTTCCCATAATGTTTTCTACTTTTCAAAGGCAAAGCTCATAATTTTATCTACATTTCTCTTGTCGTCTGCAAAACGCTTTCAATTTTGACTAGTCTAAAATTTTGTCGTGTGGTATACTTTTGTTAGTATACTGACCAAAACCCATCATCAAAAGTCTTTTCTTATGGAATTGAAAAAAAAAATGATTCTAATCATGTTTTGATGTTACCGACTCGATTGGATTGAAGCAAGCAAGAGCAAGGTTGGGCAATTTTGCTTCTTCTCTTACATTCAGATACATGTCCTTTTGTTGCTCCCGAAAATAAGCCCCCACCCCAACTTCGCTAGATTTGAGAGACTGCAACAAAGCAGCAATGAGTTGGCTCTTTTCCCTACAGACGACTTTTATCACGTGACTGTCCTAGAGTAATGTCTACTTCCGGTTGTCTGATGTCTGTCCAATTTTGTTATAGAAATGACGAATTTACGCTTTGATAAACATAATTTTTCACAAGAAATACTTATGTTCAGGGCATAGCTATCTGACATGAATTCGAGTGTATTCGATAGCATTTTGCTGTTTAATCTCTAAAGCTATTTTAGACTTAAAGTTTTAAAATGAAAAAGTTGTTTTCTAAAATCGACCAGTCCGGTCAGCAAAATCCGTTGATTGGAAAAGTTTTCGTCGTCGGCAAATTTACAGTGACAGTTGAAGAGGTCATTGCACAAGGTAAGACGCTATTCATATCATCGGCTCTTTTGCCTATACAGTCGACGTTGTCTCCTCTAAAAAAGGCTGAAAACGTCTTCAATCAATTTTACGCCTACTGAACTTTGTGATAGTCAGTATGACTCATGATGCTTAGGCGGTAACAGGTGGCATCTTTTACGGCTTAGAACTAGGGTTTTGTTGAAGGTAGTAGGGCTGAATATGCACTTTTTAATCCACATCTTCATTCAGACTAGAAAGTAAGAAAGATTGCAAAACTTACTTTTCCGTGCCAATAAATTTGTACGCATCATAGCAGTGTCTACCCTAGATAGGGGCAACTGCTGGACTCAAGCTAATTTATCTTCTAGATTGCCCAGATATTGCCATAAATTGCATGACAAAGTATGCACATTTTTGAAGGAAAAACTGAAATGAATGAGGAAAGATGACAATTATAAACTCGAAGGAAAATGCAAGAAATTTTATTGGGCAATTTCAGGTTGAAAACAATGAAAGAAGGTAACCGAATGACATTTTCCGAAAAGCAGATTGTCTTAGGGGTGTTCCAGTTTTCAGTCGCTGGTAGATAATTTTGCAAAATGGAATAAAAATCTGATTAATAATTTCGGTAAAATATATTTTGTATATGATCTCATCATAAAATTAAAATATGGCAAATGCTTTTTCCTTTAGTTTAGGTCTGAGGTATTATTTATGTGCAAAGTGACAAAGACTAGGAATCACTTATTTTGTTTCTAAATCAAATTCTGGTGAAGATCGGAGAAAAAATTCACCTTCTAAACAAACAAACTAGATCTTCCAGTAGCTCAAGTCATAATATTGATCCACTTCATGTTAATACTTGACTATAGAAATAAACTAACATGTGACTATAGAAATATACATATACTTCTGATAAGAATATAAACTTTGGGTTACACACAGTTTGTCAAGTAATTTGGAAAATCTGTAAGAAAGTGGAAGCTTGGAAGACTAGTGTCACCTATTAATCATGAATGCAAATTAACCCTTTCCCAAACGACAAATTTTGGACTGGTCCAAATTGAAAGAGTTTGCAGACCACAATTCTAAATTTGATGAAAATGGCAGAAAGTTGTCAAAAAGAGTAGAAAAACTGTGGGAAAAGGAGAAATTGCTCGTTATGAGCAATTTCTCCTTTTCCCACAGTGTTTTCAAAAGACTTGTACTGCAGACACCTGAAAACCAGGGCTTGTTTGGGAAAGGTTTAATGTCCAAATGAATCATGATTAGTAGTAAATTCAATATTCTGCCGTAAATACAATAGGTTTCTTAAATTGTGATTGCTTCACAGTAGGTATTGACTACATTCCAGATGCTAATGTTATCATTGTCCTCGGAAAATTTTATGCCGTTTTACCTCTATGTATCACCCCCCTCTTTCAGAAAATGTAACGCCACTAGGGGCTTTACAGAGAGATGAAATGGAAATCACTGATATTAGTCAAGTTATAGCTCTGACAAGAATCTTATTGCCTTGATATCTGCATTTTAATAAGGAATGATGTGAAAATGTTTATAATGTTGTTTTCAGGTGGTTTTGCAGTTGTATTCCTCGTGAAAGCAGCCAATGGAAATAGATACGCCTTGAAAAGAATGTTTGTAAATAATGAGAGTGATCTGGCTGTATGTAAAAAAGAAATCCACATCGCAGTAAGTTATTAACATATTATGTACAGTTCCTGGAAAAAAAAATGTAACTTAAGCTGTTACCACACAATCTTGAATTTTAATGATCCCGAGGATAAAGCCTTTTGAAAACATTGTGGGGAAAAGGAGAAAATGCTAGTTACCAGCATTTTCCCCTTTTCCCACCAGGTTTCAAACCCTGTCAAAGACTGAATCATCATTTGAGCTACATTTAAATTGTTCTCAGCAAATGCTTTAAATTTGGTCTAGCCCAAAATTTGTCATTTGATAAAGACTTAGAAATATCTTTCTAAAGTAAGGAAATCTACATGAATAAGGTTTGTTGCATGACTACAATTGAAAAGTCATTAATGCAAGGCTATTACCGATTATTTACCAGTTCACATCTAGTTGGGTTAGTAACTTAGTTATACAAAGTGCCTCTGAAAAATCCTTGCCCTGGCAGAGAATCAAACCTCTAACCTTCAGATTAGTAGTTCTCTGTTTCACAATTCCACTGCTCTACCCCAGAGAAATGCCTACATCTGAATATTGTAATACTGTCAACTGGGTTGAGTAATTTACATGGTATAGGCTATGCATGAAGAGAGGTGGAGCTAAGTCTTTGACCCTTTACCACACAATCCTGATTTTTAACAACCCTGAGAAAGAGGCCTTTCTAAAACATTGTGGGAAAAGGAGAAAATGCTGGTCACCAGCGATGTTTTCTATCCTTTTACCAATAAATCTCACCATATGAGCCATATTTAGTTTGTCATCTGCAAATGCTTTGATTATGGACCAGTGTAAAATTTTATCATTTGGTAAAGGGTTAACCCTTGTAGCGCTAACTTGATCAAATAAACTTTTTCAGTCAAGAAAAAAAGAACCAAAACATTGCAAATTTACAGGAGTTTTTACCAGTTTTTACCAGAATGTTCTACTTTCTAGCAGCCATTAGCAGGCAGTGTGGATCCAAGATCATATTGCATGTTCTGTGCGGTCTGGTCTTGATCTACGCTATTTGCAAGAGGTAGTTTTTATCTTGATGTAAATCCGGCAAATCAACTTAAGTAAGGTTAAGATCTTTTGAAAGCAAATGCAGAAGACATATTACGAGTAAATGTGGAACAAACACATTGTACTGGTATTTGTAGGGTTTGAAAACATTATGGGAAAAGGAGAAAATGCTGGAAACCCAGCTATTCCTCCTTTTCCTACCATGTTTTTTAAAAGCCTTCATTCTCATAGTTGCTTTAACAAAAGATTGTGTGCCAAAGGATAAAGGGCCAACAACTGTGACAAGGTTGGTGTCCGTGGTTATGAGGTAGAGCATCTGCCTTGTAACCATAAGGTCCCAGGTTGGATACCCGGGAGCGGGTGTCAACTTTTGGATACTTCACTGACCCACACATTTGGCTGGAGTACTGGTGTAGTTCTCAGGAAGCAGAATCAAGAGATATTAGCATAAGTTGTAAGAACTTGTCTCTCAGTTAGTGTAAAATAAATATGAGCCAAGCTCTGACAGAAGGGGGCTTAATGCATCTCCCTTGTTCTTTTTACCATGCAAGTCATCACATAATTGACCAATAGCGAAAAGTTTCGGCCCAGGACAGCCTGCGTGGACTGCGCAGGCTAACCTGGGTTGATACTTTTCGCAAATGCATTAAGCCTCCTTTTCACAGAGCAAGGCTCATATGTTTAAACTAAACTTGCTGTGGCATTTTTCAAATCTGAAATTTACTGAAATGATATGTCTATACTGCATCACAAGAATAACCACATTTTATTTTAAGACATCAGTCAACACTTTTCTGTGAATGACCTAATTTTGGTCAGATCACATTTAGAGAGCTTGGAACCCTTTACCCCATAATCCTGAGTATTAACGACCCTGAGAAAGAAGACTTTTGAAAACATTGTGGGAAAAGGAGAAAATGCTGGTAACCAGCATTTTCTCCTTTACCTACAATGTTTTCAACCTTTTTGAATACAAGATCATTTATGAAAACTTTGTTTGATATTTTGTCTACAAATGCTTACAATTTTGGCAAGACTTACAATTTTTTTAACTGGCAAAGAGATAAACAGATGATTGACATGCGAAACGTCATAACAACGTGTACTATGTTTCCGTCATTCTGTGTAAACTTTGAACTAGACACAAAATTTTTGACATGTTCATGATGAAAGCTTCTGGATATGACATGAAATTACTTGATGTTGCTGATTGATTGATTGATTGAATGGTGTTTTACGCAGCCTGCAACAATATTTCACACATGGGGCAAAGCTGTGTCCTGGGTTTTTACCAGTACTAGGCTAGGGCTCTGAAGTATCTTGCCTGAGGACACTCCCACGAAAAACCCAGTGCGTTAAGTGGGGCTTGAACCTGAGGGTGCTAGGTAACGAGTCCTACACCCCACCACTGAGCTACGCGGGACCCCCGATGTCACTGAAGTGATTTGATCTTCTTTTGCTGAAAGATACTATAAAAGACAAAAAAATGCTAGCTACCACCATTTTGTCTATCTCCGCCAATGCTTTTTTGTTTTAACTCTTTACCACACAATCCCGACTTTTAACGACCCTGAGAAAGAAGTCTTTTGAAAACATTGTGGGAAAAGGAGAAAATTCTGGTAACCAGCATTTTCTCCTTTTCTCACGATGTTTTCTACACTTCCCAAAACAAATTTCAGTTTTTGAGCCAAGTTTATTTTGTCGTCTGCAAATGCTTTCAATTCGGACAGATCTAAAATTTTGTTGTTTGGTAAAGAGTTAAGCATTCTTCCTCAGACTAGTAAAACATGGGAGTGTTTTAACCCTTTACCACACGACACAATTTTAGCCTTGTTCAAATTGAAAGCATTTGCAGACAACAATTTCAACAAGGCTCAAATGGTCAATTTTTCTTTGATGGAGTAGAAAACATTGTGGGAAAAGGGGAAAATCTACATGAATAAGGTTTAAAACATTGTGGGAAAAGGGGAAAATCTACATGGATAAGGTTTGTTGCATGACTACAAGTGAAAAGTCATAAATACAAGGCTATTACTGATTATTTACCAGTTCACGTCTAGTTGAGTTCTTGTCTGGTTACCAGCATTTTCTCCTTTTCCCACAATGTTTTCAGAAGGCTTCTTTCCCAGGCGGCATTGTGCGGTAAAGGGTCAGCTCTTTACCAAACAAGAAAATTTTAAACTATTCCAAATTGAAAGCATTTGCAGACGACAAAAACATGAATCAAAAATTGAAATTTGATATGCAAAAGGTAGAAAAGTAGAAAACATTGTGGGAAAAGGAGGAAATGCTGGTTATCAGCATTTTCTCCTTTTCCCACAATGTTTTCAAGATCTTTCTTTCTGGAGGCCATTGAAAATCGGGTATTCTAACATGACACATGAATTTGGCTCTGTAAACACCGTGGAACGGAAGCGTGGTAAAATCTGTGTCGATTCTATGTAAAGCAAGAATTGATCAGCATCCACTTTTTACATACTAAGCATGAACTTGTTTTCTTTTTTTCAAGAGTTGGTCATGTTAGAATCGAAATAATCTTCTTCTATTGTGGTTTATCATCAGTAAACCAGGGTTGTGAGTTAACCCTTTCCCAAACAAGCCCTGGTTTTCATGTGTCTGCAGTACAAGTCTATTGAAAACACTGTGGGAAAAGGAGAAATTGCTGGTAACGAGCAATTTCTCCTTTTCCCACAGTGTTTTCTACCCTTTTTTGAGAACTTTCTGCCATTTTCATCAAATTTAAAATTGTCGTCTGCAAACTCTTTCAATTTGGACCAGTCCAAAATTTGTCGTTTGGGAAAAGGTTAATTAAAGGCTACTCTCATGGCAACAACTCTGAAAAGTTAAGGTGTTTGCTAACAAATGGAATCAAATGTCGATCAAGTCTTCAGTTTTAAATGAAAGACATTGAAAGGGTTGATGGCATTTCTATCTTTTCCCACAATGTTTTTTTAAAATCCATTTTCTCAGGGTCATATGAACATGATTGTGTTTAATCCTTCACAACACAATCTAGAGTTTTAAAGATCCTGACAGAGATGGCTTTTGAAAATATTGTTGGAAAATCAAGAAATCGCTGGAAACCAGCATTTTCTCCTTTCCCAAAATGTTTTCTGACCTTTTGAAGACAAGTCTCATCATTTTAGCCACATTACATTAAGCCGTCTGCAAATGATTTCAATTTGGGCAAGTCTTAAATTTTGTGGTTCTGTAAAGAATTAACTCTTTACCAAACGACAAAATTCTAGACTGGCCCAAAATGAAAGCATTTGCAGGTGACAAAATAAATGTAACTAAAAAATTGAAATTTGTTTTGGGAAGGGTAGAAAACATTCTGGGAAAAGGAGAGAATGCTGGTTACCAGCATTTTCTCCTTTTCCCACAGTGTTTTCAAAAGGCTTCTTTCGCAGGGTCGTTAAAAGTTGGGATTTTGTGGTAAAGGGTAAAGGGGTCAATGTAAGCCAAATCCTATTGGACTGTTTTTGCAGCCATTTTGACTTGGCTCTTTACTGGATGAGAAAATTTTAGACTTGTCTAAATTGAAAGCAACAAGAAATTAAATGTGTCTCAGATAATAGAGTTTGGGTTAGAAAGGATAGAAGACATTGTGGGAAAAGGAGAAAGTGCTTTTTCTACATTGTTTTTAAAAGCTTCCTTTCATAGGGTTGTTAAAGCTAGGTATTGTTAGGTAAAGGGATAAAGATTTGATCCCAAACACCCTCAGTGGCTTGACTCATGTGATTTCTGGAGTGGATGAATGTGGATCTGACCCTTTAGCTCTTTCCCAAACAACAAAATTTTAGACTGGTCCAAACTGAAAGCATTTGCAGACGACAATTTAAATTTTTGCCCAAATGATAGATTTTTTTTTTTATTGGGTAGAAAACATAGTGGGAAAAGGAGAAAATACTGGTAACCAGCATTTTCTCCTTTTCCCACTATGTTTTCAAAAGGCTTCTTTCTTAGGGTCGTTAAAACTCAGGATTGTGTGGTAAAAAGTTAATTAACCCTTTACCACAAAATCCTGACTGTTAATGCCCCTTAAGAAGACTTTCAAAAACATTGTGGGAAAAGGAGAAAATGCTGCTTACCCGCAGTTTCTCCTTTTCCTACAGTGTTTTCTACTCTTTAGCCATTTGAGCCACCTTTATTTTGTCGTCTGCAAAGGTCTTGAATTTGGGAAAGTCTAAGATTTTGTTGTCTGGGAAAGAGTTAACCCTTTACCAAAAAATCCTGGGTTTTGACGACTCTTAGGAGTAAAGGTTCTTATACTTTAACTCTTTACCAAACAATGAAATTTTTGACTGGTCCAAATTGAAAGCATTTGCAGACGACAAAATTAATGTGACTCAAAATTGAAATTTGTTTTGGGAAGGGCAGAAAACATTGTGGGAAAAGGAGAAAATGCTGGTTACCAGCATTTTCTCCTTTTCCCACATTGTTTTCAAAAGACTTCTTTCGCAGGGTCGTGAAAACCAAGAATTGTTTGGTAAAGGGTTAAGATTCTTAAAACATTGTGGGAAAGAAGAGAGAGTGCTGGTTTGCAGTACAATTATTATCTGCTTTTTCCACAATTTTTTTACCCCTTCAAGGACAAATGTCATTATTTTAGCAACATTGAATTCATCAGGGTCGTACAACATAGGGTTATTTTCTGAAGGATTAACCCTTTCCCAGACAATAAAATTTTAATCTTATCCAAATTGAGGGCATTTGCAAACAGCAAATTAAATATTACTTAATGCTTTACCACACTATCTCCACTTTTTACGACCCTGAGAAAGAAGCCTTTTGAAAACATTGTGGGAAAAGGAGAAAATGCTGGTAACCAGCATTTTCTCCTTTTCCCACAATGTTTTCTACCCTTCCCAAAACAGAGTCCAGTTTTTCAGTCACATTCATTTTGTCATCTGCAAATGCCTTCAGTTTGGTCAAGTCTAAAATTCTGTCGTTTGGTAAAGAGTTAAAACAATAAATTTGTCATTCAAAGGACAGAAAACATAGCTGGTTACCAGCATTTTCCCACGATGATTTCAAAAGGCTACTTTATCAAAGATGTTAAAAGTCAGGATTGTGTGGTAAAGGGCTATTTTCATTGACCTGACATTTTCTTTGACTTGCTCGTCAATAAGACAAAAGAGATGCATTGTCTATTTAACATTTAGCCCTTTACAGCAGGGTTTTAACGACACTGATGAAAAAGACTTTTGGAAACACTGAGAGAAACCAGCATTTTCTCCTTCTCCCACAATGTTCTATACTCTTCCTAAAGCATATTTCAGTTTTTCTGTCATGTTTAATTTGTTGTCTGCAACTTTTTTCAGTTTGGACCATTCTAAAATTATGTTGTTTGGTTCAGAGTTAACCAAACAACCCTATTATTTTATGAAACTTTCGAAAACTTTTGGAAACATCATGGGGGAAAAAGAAAAGTGTTTTGTCATTTTCCCTGCAAGGTTTTGTTAAGCCTTCTTGCACAAGGATGTTACCATTCACCAAACAATCCTGACATTTAACGTCCCGAGGGGAAGAAGGCTTTTGGTGTGAAAAGGAGAAAATGCTGGTAACATTGCCTACAATGTTTTCTACCTTATAAAGGACAAATTTCATGTTTTGAGTTTCATTTAATTTGTCGTCTGCAAATGCTTTCAGTTTTGACAAGGCTAAAATTCTGTCATCTGGGTAAGTGTCAAAGGGTTGACTCTACACATATCCACTCAAGAAATCATAAGAATCAAGACACTGAAGAGGTTTGGGATTTTATCTTCTTTATCCCATCAACCAAACTGAACTTGTCCTCTGCAGACAGTTTAACCCTTTCCCAAACGACAAATTTTGGACTGGTCCAAATTGAAAGAGTTTGCAGACAACAATTTTAAATTTGATGAAAATGGCAGAAAGGTCTCAAAAAGGGTAGAAAACACTGTGGGAAAAGGAGAAATTGCTCATTACGAGCAATTTCTCCTTTTCCCACAGTGTTTTCAAAAGACTTGTACTGCAGACACGTGAAAACTAGGGCTTGTTTGGGAAAGGGTTAAAGAGTAGAAATTTTAGCTAACTCTTGAGTCTTTACCACACAACAATATTGTAGACTGGTCCAAATTGAAAGCATTTTCAGATGACAAATTAAATGTGGCTCAAATGATTGGATTTAGTTCTAAAAGGTTAGAAAACATTGTGGGAAAAGGAGAAAATGCTGGTTACCAGCATTTCAAAAGTCTCATTTTCCAGGGTTGTTAGAATTCGGTATTGTGTGGTAATGGGTGAACCAGATGAGAGAATTATACACTTGTCCATTCTAAAAGTATTTTCAGACGGCAGATCAAATGTTACTGTCGTTAAAAGTTGGGTAAAGTCTGGTATAGAGTTAACCCTTTCCCACACAATACGGAGTTTGAACGACCTTGAGCTGGTAGGAATTTGAGAACATTCTGGGAAAAGAAGAAAATGTATTATTTCCTTTTCCCACCATATTTTCTGCCTTTCTGGTACTGTGAAAGGGTAGAAAACATGGTGCAGAAAGGAGAAAATGCTGGTTACCAGCATTTTCTTCTTTTTCCACAATGTTTTCACAAGTCCTTTTCCTTGGGGATGTTAAAACTCAGGATTGTGCAGTAAAGAGTTAACCCTTTACCAGACGACAAGATTTTAGACCTGTCAAAATTGAAAGCATTTGCAGACAACAATTTCAATATGGCTCAAATGGTTCATTTTTTCATTGATATGGTAGAAAACATTGTGGAAAAAGGAGAAAATGCTGGTTACCAGCATTTTCTCCTTTTCCCACAATGTTTTCAAAAGGCTTCTTTCCCAGGGGCGTCAAAAGGCGGCATTGTACGGGAAAGGGTTAAGGGATTCTACAATGGATTTTCTGTATTTCAGAGAACGTTAAGTGGCCATAAGAACATCATCAGATTTGTAGAATCCAGTATAACTACGATGCCTAATAGAGTTTATGAGGTGCTTATCCTGATGCAGTACTGCAAAGGTAAGTAGACTGATCCTTGGCTCGTACTAAACAATCCAGTGTTTTAATGACTTCGAAGAAAAAGATTGTTGGAAAGAAATGGGCTTTTCAAACAAGGTAGAAATCAAAGGATTCAAAGTCCTGGAAAGCAGATTTGTGGAGCAGCACATAGCTGTAGTATGCTGTAATAAAAACAATAACACCACATGCAGTACATGTGCAATCAATTTAAAATGGAGTTAGCAAGGGCAAGGAAAGTCAAAATTGTTCTGCCGAGCGGGCCGTGCAGTAACTGTTATTCTATTACTGTTTAAGGAGTGGTAAGTTGATCCGTCAATCTTATGCAGCTTTTTGCTGGTATTAGATTTCAGAATAAAAATGTATACACTTGTAAGACAGTATATATGGTAGTGACAAAAGCAAGGTTGAGGTGTATTAGCTAAAACTGAAAGTAGAATGGGTAGAGTGCAAGTGTGAATGACTGTATATTTGGTTCAGGTCAAACCGATATCGTAGTATACAGTGTAAGTACACATGCCTCGTTACGCATGATGTATTTGGTTCCTGTCAGAATGATCACAGTAAGCGGATTGGCTATACAAATCCACTAAAAAGGAGAAAATGCTGGTAACGACAAAATTTTAGACTTGTTCAGATTGTAAGCATTTGCAGACAACAAATTAAATGTGACTCAAATTTCTAAATTCATGTGTAAAAGGATATAAAAACACTGTGAATAAAGTAGGTAATGCTGGTTACCAGCATTTTTCTCCTTTTCCTACAACATTTTGAAAAGCCCTGTTTTCAGATTTTCTCTTTGAAAAGTTTTGGAAGGCCAAGATAATGATTAATCCTATACTAAACCATTCTGAATTTTATGAACCCTTAGGATGAATGCTTTTTAACTTTTTACCAAACGACAAAATTTTAGACTAGTCTAAATTGAAAGCATTTGCAGACGACAAATTAAAGGTGGCCCAAATGATGAAATTTGTCATTGAAAGGTTAGAAAACATTGTGGGAAAAGGAGAAAATGCTGGTTACCAGCATTTTCTCCTTTTCCCACAATGTTTTCAAAAGATTTCTTTCTCAGGGCTGTTAAAAGTTGGGATTGTGTGGTAAAGGGTTAAAGTAGGTCACTTTCACCCATGTGTTTTACATCATTCAAACCAGGATCTCTTCAGCTTTATCAATTGTAGATGACTTTACTCAGGTGAGCGTTCTAGGGCCAACAGCCCTCTTGTCTTTGTACCTTTTAAAAAACCAGCTTCATGTTTTCAGTAACATTTAATTTCTCGTCTGCAAATGCTTTCAATTTGGACAAGGGTAAAATTTTGTTGTATGGTAAGGAATTAATGGTAGAACAGAATCTAAACTATTACGTTATCTGTAGCCATACTGTTTAACTCTTTACCACATAACAAAATTTTAGACGTGTCGAAAATGAAAGCAGTTGCAGACAACAAATAAAATGTGGCTTAAATAATAAGATCAGTCTATGGAAGGGTAGAAAACAAGCATTTTCTCCTTTTCCCATAGTGTTTTCAATCAAGGTCATTAAAGCTCTGGATTGTGTGGTAAAGAGTTAATCATCCTCGAATTTTTTACCAGATGACAAAAGTTTGAATTCTTACAAATTGAAAGCATTGCAGATGACTAGTCACTAATTGAATGTGGCTTAACCCTTTACCACATAATCCAGAGTTTTAACAACCCTGAGGAAGAAGGCTTTTGAAAACATTGTAGGGAAAGGAGAAAATGCTGGAAACCAGCATTTTCTCCTTTTCCCACAAGGTTTTCTTCCTTTCATATACAGTTTTCATCAAGTTAGCCACATTTACTTTGTCATCTGCAACATCTTTGAATTTGGACAAGTCTAAAATTTTGTTGTTTGGTAAAGGGTTAAATAATAAGAGGTGTTTTGAAAGGTAGAAAACTTTTTGTTTACCAGCATTAATTTCTCCTTTCTCAGTGATGTTTTCAGAAGCTTTCTTTCTCAGAGCACAGGATTGTTTGGTAAAGAATCTATTCTAAATTCACAGTTATCATTTAAAAATTGGTACATGTACATTATTTATATTGATGTTCAATATTTATAATTGTTGAAAAAATGCAGCCCCTGGTATTTGTGCCTGCCTGGGTGGCTCAGTGGTGAGCGTGTCGGACTCATGACCTGGTGGTTGTGAGTTCGATACCCGGTTGAGGCGAACTTTCTTTCCGGCGTATTTTCGCCTCTCACCTCTGCTGAAGCATGTGAGAAAAGTAGTCGGTGGCTTTGGAAAGAAAGTTGTGTTAGTACTGGTGTGAGAAAGCCAGGAAACACATGTGCGTCACCGACCGCCATGATATGACCTTAGCTGTTAAAGTGGCGTTAAACCGCAATACAACCAACCAACCAACCTGGTATTTGTGTTATTTATTTTCAGGAACTGTGATTCAATTAATGAATAATCGAATAGGACAGGGCCTTTCCGAAAGAGAAATCCTCCGAATTTTCTGTGATGTTTGTGAAGCTGTCTCGAGATTACATCATTGTCAAACACCCATAATACATCGGGATTTAAAGGTAATATTTGTGTAATCATACCCCACTGAGATAAAATCAGTATCAAACATCTTTTGTTGATTGATTGTATGGTGTTGAATGCTGTTTTCAACAATTTTTCAGTTATATCAGGGCAGCCAGAAATAGTGATCAGCGGTGACAGAGAAATGAATCCTGTTGCAATTACTATTTTCAATCCCAGGAAAGAAATTCGGTGAGCAGGTGTATGGGGCTCGGCCAAAAACCTGCTGTATACATATTCATTATTAATTATTAAGTCTTACATCTAATACCAGGTGAAAACCATGTTAGAATGATGCTTTTGCTTATCAGACCCCTGAAGGTCACCCTCAGGCTCCTAAGTGGGAAAATCACAATTAGCCTAAAGAGCTGACCACCACTAGTTTTCATTGCCTTTACATTTTTGCCTCAACTAATTTCATAAACATTTACTAGTATTACACAGTGTTTCTGCCAGCTTCAAATTTTTTAGGGTCATTTGTGACCCCCTATCCTAACTTTTGAGGGTCATACAGGAAAATTATGGGTCACTGTTATAACCCATTATCATTCAGTGCCATGTTTTCACTAACTCTACAGTGGAAGGTTTAGAAAACAGTATGGTAAAAGGAGAAATTGCGCAGATTGTGCAATTTCTCCTTTCTCCACAATGTATTCTATCCAATTAGAAAACCAGAAGCATTTTTTAATGTTATGACTGGTATATAATCTTTATTGCTAGTCGTTCCTGTTTCTTTTTACTTGGTTCATCTGCCATTTCTGTATAGGAGAGCGTCTGGACTACTAAGACCAAATACGTTTAAAATCCGGATATATTCGGAAGCGACAATCAACTGACGCTGGGAGCCATAACATAAACTGTTAATGTAAATAAACATGGTCGACAAAATTTTCAACCTTTGCTTACGAAACATTCTTTTACACCTTGGTTTCGCTAAAAGTCACGGTTTTGTACGAAATTGTTCTTTTGGTTGAACTGATAGTTTGGTTGCGCCATAAAAAACTCACAAGGCCAATTCTATTGCGCCCTGAAAGAAATACTGTGTCAAAAACGCAAGATATGCGCTCTAGCGGAAACACTGATTACATGTACCTTGCTTCCTCAGTGATAAATACTGCACCATGTATTCTTCTCAGGACTTTGAGTCCTTTGATTTTCCTTGTAGACCTCCTCTTACATAACATTTTTTTGCTTTGTTTTCCAGCTTGAGAATGTGTTGGTAGCAGACGATGGGAACCATGTTTTATGTGATTTTGGGAGTGCTACAGCCAGGGTGCTGGATACAGAACAACATAATGTTAAACAAATAGAGGAGGAGATTCAAAAGTGAGTTTGTCTTTGTGTAGGACTCATATTGTTTTGTGTTGGAATGATGACCTTTACTACATGCTCCTGATCTTTAACGACCCTGGGGAAGAAGGCGTTCAAAAACATAGTGGGAAAAGGAGAAAATGCTGGTTACCAGCATTTTCTCCTTTTCCCACAATGTTTTCTTCTCTGTCAAAAGCAGATTTGATAACATGAGCCACGTCTAATTTGTCATCCACAAATGCTTTCACTTTGGATATGTCTAAAATTTTGTTATGTGGTAAAGGGTTAACTCTTTAACAAGCAACAAACTGTTGACTCTTCCAAACTTAAAGTAGCTACAGATGACAAAGTAGAAATTTGTACAAATGAGCTGCAGTCCTAAGATAGAGTAGAAACAGTGGAAAAGGGGGGAAAAAAATGCTGATTAAAAAGCCTTCTTATTCAGGTTCTTTAAAAATCTGGACTATGCGATAAAAGGTGACCTGAAGGCATGCTCTTATATTAAAAGCTTTTGGACATTTGTGAGTGGTTATAATGCAGTATGCTTCATTCTCAGTGTGTTTTGAGTTACACAGAGCCCAAAGAAATCCTGAAAGTGGTCTTCTCTTTCTTGTTTCCAAGTTCTTCTGTACAAAGAGAAATTTCGCCATTATCATAATCATTCTTCTTCTTCTTCTTCTTTTACTTTTTGTTCTTCAGTAATGCACAACACTGGTTCTCATTACAAAATTGTTCAATAAGGAAAAGCTGGACTGCTATTGAAGATTAGAACTTCAAGTCCAGTACTTTCAAATATGATGGTAAATTATATGAACAAAGCACATTTAAGATTTAACATATTTATTTCTCAAAGGTCATTTTTTAAAAGAGACATACAAGATGGCGGGGATTTTTTTTGTCCTGATTTTGAAAAATTGATTTTATGCATATACTTGTACTTGGATGGTATATAATTCCCAAACTCACGTCTCTCAGCATCTACTGAGATACTGATTGACTGAATGGTTTTTAACATCGCTGTCATCATGATTTCAGTCATATCATGGCGACAGCTCACATGTTAATGTATGCCCTGGGTTTCACTAGTACTAGGCTAGGGTTCTGATGGGTCTTGCCCAGGGACACTCCCAAGAAAAACCCAGTGTGTCCATTGCGGCTTGAACCCGGGACCACCGGTTTGGGAGTCCTACATTTGCCACTGATCCATGCAGAACCCATTTTAAAGATATTCTGATATAAAAATATATAGCTGTAAACACATCGTACTGTAATATTGTTGTTGTTATTATTATAAATACTATTGATACCATGACTACCACTACTACTACTACCATCAACATCAGTGTATGTTATATTTTACAGTTATTATTGTTTTTATTCATTTCAGATATACCACAATATCATATAGATCACCAGAAATGATCGATCTTTATGGAGGGAAGGCCATTAGTACAAAGGCAGATATATGGGTAAATAGGATTTGTCTTATATCTTACCCCTTGACCTCGTAATCCCAACTTTAAACCACCCTGAAGAAGAAGGCTTTTTGAAAACATTATGGAAAAAGGAGAAAATGCTGGTAACCAGCATTTCCTCCTTTTCCCACCATGTTTTCTACTATATCAAAGACAAATTCCATTATTTGAATAACATTGAAATTGGCATCTGCAAATGCTTTCAATTTGGACCGGTCTAATTTTTTGTGGCGTGGTAAAGTGTCAACTGGCTGGCAGACGGCAAAATTTTAGACCCGGATGGTAGGATTGTCCTTGGAAGGAAACATTGCTGGAAAAGGTGAAAATGCTGGTATTTTCTCCTTTTCCAACAACGTTTTTGAAAACCTTTTCTCATTTAGGTGTAATTTAACCCTTCAGATCTGAGTTTTAACGACCTTTGGAAAGGCATGCTTTAGAAGACATTATTGGAAAAGAAAAAACTGCTTATGACCAGCGTGTTACTCCTTTTCCCACAATGTTTTCTTTCTGTTAACAGGAAAATTAAATCGTTTGAACCACATTTTGCTTGTCATCTGCAAATGCTTTCCATTTGAATCAGTATAAATTTGTGTATGATAAGATCACTTACTCATAGTCCTTACATGTTACCTTTTCACATTTTGCTGTCAAAATATTCCTTTGAAAAACTGTCTACCACACAATTCCGAGTTTTAATGACCTGGTAACCAGCATTTTCTTCCTTTCCCACAATGTTTTCCGTCCTTCCAAAAATAATTTTCAACTTTTGAGTCATATTTATTATGTTGTCTGCAAATGCTTTTAATTTGGAAATGTCTAAAATATTACCGTGTGGTTAAGGGTTTAATCTTTTTCTGGGCTCCAAGATTTCCTCTGCCGAGCCATGGTAGCTCAGTCGGTAGGACTTGAGAACAGGAGGTCACTGGTTCATTCCCTGACTTGGCTAATTTCTTTCCAAGGAATGATGATAATCATTGTGACAGGATCCATTCCTCTCTCACCATCGAACTTTGTTTCAACGAAGGTTATGTGGGAAAGCATCCAGTGGCTTGGAAAGAATATTGTTTAGATTAGTGGTAAAAGAAGCTCCAGGAAAGCATGAATAGGTGCACTGGCCACCGCGATATAACCGAAATGATGTTGAAAATGGTGTAAAACACCATGCAATCAATCAATAGATCAATTTTTCTTCTATAATATCCTGTAACCCTTTACCTCATACTCCAGTGTTTAATAACTCTGATATAGTAGGCTTTTGAAAACATTGTGGTTAAAGAGGAAAATGCTGGTTACCAGCGTTCGGTTCTTTTTTGACACTGTTTTATATCCTGTCAAAGACAAACCCAATAATTTCATCAAGTTGAATTTGTCCTATGTGATTGCTTTCAATATTGATTAGCCAGGAATTTTGTTGTCTGGTAGTCAGTGTCTTGGAAAGAAAGTTGTGTCAGTACCGGTGTGAGGAAGCTAGGAAACACACGCATAGGTGCACAGACCACTGTGACATGACTTAACCCTTTCCCAAACAAGCCCTGGTTTTCACGTGTCTGCAGTACAAGTCTTTTGAAAACACTGTGGGAAAAGGAGGAATTGCTCGTAATGAGCAATTTCTCCTTTTCCCACAGTGTTTTCTACCCTTTTTGATAACTTTCTGCCATTTTCATCAAATTTGAAATTGTCGTCTGCAAACTCTTTCAATTTGGACCAGTCCAAAATTTGTCGTTTGGGAAAGGGTTAAGCTGTTAAAACGGCATTCAACCCCAATACAATCAAAAGGGTGGAAGCAAGTTGTCGTTTTGCCACCACATTATCTGTGAAGCACACTAGGTGACCTTCATTGTTTTTATGATGGTTATGTGGGAAAGCAGCCAGTGGCTTGGAAAGAATATTGTGCAAAGTACTTGTAAAAAGAAACTCCAGGAAAGCATGGATAGATTCTCTGGATGCATGTGATATAGGGAAATAATGTTGAAGACACTGTTAACCCATTACCACACAATCAACCCAGAGAAAGGAGCCTTTTGAAAACACTGTGGGTAAAAGAGAAAATGCTGTTTACAGCATTTTCTCCTTTTCCCACAATGTTTTCTAACCTCCCGAACACAACTTTCAATTTTTAAGTCACAATTATTTGTCGTCTGCACATGCTTTCAATTTAGACAATTCTAGAATTCTGTGGTTTGGTAAAGAGTTATAAACACCATACAATCAATCTAGATGACCCCGATGGAGGTATTGGTCAGCCTGCTTCAGTAATAGTTTCAGATTTGTTACACTTTCTTCTCCTTTCAGGCATTAGGCTGTTTATTGTACAGATTGTGTTTCTTTACTTTGCCCTTTGGGGAAAGTTCTCTTGCCATACAGAGTGGAAAATTCACCATACCAGATGACTCGCGGTATTCCAGAAACCTGCATTCTTTAATCGGTACGCTTCTTCTTTTTCTTTTTAACTCGGTCCACATGCTGCAGCTTTGCCCTGTACCAAACAATTCACAGTTTTAACAACCCTCAGAAAGGTCGGACACATTGTATGGAAAGGAGAAAATGCTGGCAACCAGCATTTTCCCTTTTTCTTAAACTGTGTTCTTACAATTCCAATCATGTGAGCCCTATTGAATTTGTATATTTCTCAAAATTCTTGTCAATTTTGGCTAGTCAATAGTTTTGTTTTCTGGTAAAGAGTTAATGCTTTCTTTCCAAGGATTGAATTTTTTTTTTTGTATCTCGCCGCTGGACTTCATGTTGATGTTAGTTATGTGGGAAAGCAGTCAGTGGGATGGAAAGAATGTTTCCCGTTGTGCTAGGAAAAAAAAAATTCCTCTATGACAGCATGGATAGAAGATAAACTGATTGTCAAGATTTAACACAAATGATGTCAGAAAAGGCATGAAAAGTCATAATAACAGGTTTTGTTTCAATGTTTTTAAAAGTGATCAGTTGCAAAAAGTAAAAGATATTGTTCTTCAAGAGTTAGATGAGATGTAGGAACAAGGATCTGTATTTAAAAAAAAAAAAAAAAAAAAGGATGTCATGCTCTCACAAAAGGGGATTTAATGCATCACCTTGATGCATTGTACCATGCAAATTGTCACATAATTATGGATCCATAAAATCCATAATGTCTAACCATCGACTGGACCTGGAGGGCAAAAGGAATTTTGCTTTACAGAAAATTTAAAAAATACCAAAAAGTTTTAACCCATGTCAGCCTGCGCAGTCAGTGCAGGCTGACATGGGTCAATACTTTTTGCAGATGCATTAGCCCCCTTTCCTCAGTGCATGGCTCATTTCATTTCAGCATTTATGTTGGAGATGGATCCAGAGAAGAGACCAGATGTTTACCAGGTTGCCTATGTTGCATTTAAAATTGCTGGGAAAGAGAGCCCGGTGCCAAACATGAATGTATGTAAGATTTTTTTTTGTTTCTTTTTCAGATATTGACATTTTTTTTTCTTGCATTCAGAATGTCTCCATTGTGCCTAGGTGCTAACTGTGTACCAAACGATCCGGAATCTAGAAGGTCGCAAAGAAGAAGACTTTTGAAAACATTGTGGAAATAGGAGGAAATGCTGGTAACCAGCATTTTCTCCCTTTTCTAGAATGCTTTCTGCCCTTTCAAAATAAAACATAAATTTTTGAGTTACATTCTGTTTGTTGTCTGCAAATGCTTTCAATTTGGACAAGTCAGAAAAATATGAGGTTCAGTAAAAAGCTAAGCCTTTTTCTAGGACACCTGTATTTATTTACCATGGAAAGTAAGGCTTTTGGAAACATAGTGGGAAAATTAAAAATATTGGTAACCAGCATTTTCTCAATTTTCGAAAATGTTTTGTTTTCTCAAAGACAAAACAACCATGTCAATCACACTTAATTTGCCTCCTGGAAATGGTTTGAACACTGGCAAGTTTTAAATTTCTGTCATCTGGTAAAGACTTTCATTGTATACCTACAATTTTTTTGGCTCAAATAACATGCATTGTAGACATGAAATCATACACAACTGGAAAAAGTACGTATTTGCACACTATGAAGTATGGCCTGTAATATGGTATGAAGGTGTAATCCTTTTGTAGACTACTTTCAGCATGGTTTCTGATTTTGTTAGTAAAATGAGTTGGGTTTTAACATTTATTCTCGAATTCAAAGGTTTTCAGCCAAGCCCCCATACCTCAGTTGGTAGTGTATGGGACTTGAGAACAGGAGGTGGCTTGTTCGATCCCCGGCTTGGCCAATTTCTTTCTGAGGACTGATGATAGTCATTGCGACAGGATTCATTCCTCTCTCACCGCTGACCAGTGTTTCGACGATGGTTACGCGGGAAAGCAGCCAGTGGCTTGGAAAGAATATTTTGCGAAGTACTGGTACAAGAAACTCCAGGAAAGCATGGATAGGTGCACTGGCCACCGTGACATGACTGAAATAATGTTGAAAACGGCATTAAACACCATACAATCAATCAATCAAAGGTTTTCAGATGCTAACTGATAGATGTTTTTCATTTTTCTCAGTATTTATAAATAACACTGCCCAAAACTTTCAATATTTTGTCAGTAGAATTGGTATGTACACACATATAATAAAAGACATGTCACAGTAACTTTCTTGAGGCTTGTATTGCTTCTCTCTGTGTAAGAAAATTTCAAAATCTTGTGTAACCTCTGGTTTCATGAGGTATCAAATTTTCCCACGCATCCCAAAGCAAATACAAGCCACATGAGAATTACTGCATCATAATATATTGTGTACACAATCTTAACTCTTCACCAAACAAAAACATTGTAGACTTGTCCAAATTGAAAGCATGTGCAGACCACAAAATAAATGTGACTCAAACATTTAAATTTGTGTTCGGAGGGGTAGAAAACATTGTCGGAAAAGGAGAAAATGCTGGTTACCAGCATTTTCTCCTTTTCCCACAATGTTTTCAAAAGCTATCTTTCTCAGGGTCGTTAAAAAGTCAGGACTGTGTGGTCAAGGATTAACTCTTTACAAACCAACAACCTTTTAGACTTGTCCAAATTTAAAGCAGTTGCAGACAAAAATTCAAATGTGGCTTAAATGATGAAATTTGCCTTTGATAAAATAGAAAACATTATGGAAAAAGCCTAACCCTACCCTAACCCTTTTCCCAAAATATTTTCAAAAGCTTTCTTTCTCAAGGTCATTAAAACTCTGGATTGTGTGGTAAAGGGTAAATAAATCAACCAGCCTGTGTATTTGTAGGGCGTGCCTGTTCCAGATATCAGGAAGCTTCCCCTCCCACTGTCAGAAAGTGATGCAAGAAAAGTGAAAACTACGGTGAAGTGAGTGGTACTTTATGTTGGATGTAACGTTTATCACAATCTTTGGTCTATATGTAAACTTTGTGGATGATGAGTTTTGAAAATGTTGCGAGAAAAAAAAATCTTGTCATTGGAAAGTGCTCATGTTTCTCAAAATGATTGACCCATGCTCTGTGAAAAGGGGGCCTGATGCATCCACAAAAAGCATTCTACTCAGGTCACCTTGGTAGATACTGTTTGCTTCAGGTAAAACTTTCTGTATGTCTAAGGACCATTCTACCTCAGCCAGGGATCCTGTGTGGCTCATTGGTAAAATGTGGGACTCGTAACCTGGAGGCCCCAGGTTCGAACCCCACCTGATCTGCTGGGTTTTTCGGGGTGTGTCCTTCGGCAAGACACTTCAGAGCCCTAGCCTAGTGCTGGTAAAACCCAGGAAATACATGGATATGTGAGCTGTGGCAGCCTTTTGTTAGACAGAATAGGTTTTATCGATCCATAATTATGTGATGACTTGTTTGGTAAAATGCATCACAAAGCCTCTTTGGTAGAGTATGGCTTATTTTCATGACCATTTTACTCTTCCCTACACAACAAAATTCCAGACATGTCCAATCCCAAAGCCTTTGTAGTTGATATGCTAAATGTGTTTCAAATTAATGTTTTGTCTTTTGAAGGGAAGAAAAAATTGTGGGAAAAGGTTTTCAGAATTTCTCCTTTTCTCCTGTTCCCACAATGTATTCAAAAGCCGTCTTTCCTGGGTCATTAAAATCTAAACGAAAAATTCTGTGTTTTAATGATTTATGTAACCCATTATGACACAATCCTGACTTTTGATGACCCTAAAGGGGAAGCCTTTTGAAAACATTGTGGGAAAAGGAGAAAATGCTGGTTACCAGCATTGTCTCCTTTCCCCATGATATTTTCAAAAGCCCTCGTCGGGGTCATTAAAAGTCGGGTTTGTGTGGTCAAGGGGTAATAGAGGTTGTAAAAATTTGTCATACTATCTATGTAAAATAAGTAGATTTAAACTAAACTACATACATGCGCTGGTGAACTATGATTGATTTTTGTTTATCTGTTGTCATAACTAGTGGGTCAAAGGTCAAGGTCACAGGTGAACTTTGTTTTGAAAATCATTTGTGTTCTCTGATTGTGCTGCTTCAGTGACAAGGTGCTGGTGGGGGGTATTTGTCTGCTTTGCGACAGTTCTAGTTGTTTACAAGCCTCATGCTAATTGCTCGTCAAAATATGATTTTACACTTTGGTGAACAGTGGAAGATTACATACAGTTGGACTATTTTTACTCATCAGTGATATAGAGAACTACTTTTTTACAGGACGACAGTATCAAACACGGTAGAAAGTACAAGTATAGCTCCACGACAGAGACCTAAAACTCAAAACGTCACAACCAGTGTTATAGCCACTCCTGTACAAACTACAATTGCTCCGAGGAAAAGGCCACAAGCTAACTCAGGTAAAATTAGTTATCATTCTATATCTAGCCCTATACAAGACAACAAAATTTTTTTATTGTTCAGTTTGAATCCATTTGCAGATGACAGAGTAAATTTTACTCGAGTGGTCAGATTTGTTTTTAAAAGGGTGGAAAACATTATGGGAAAAGGAGAAAATGCTGGTTACCAGCATTTTCTCATTTTCTCACAATGTTTTCAGAAGTCTTCTTTGTCAGGGTCGTTAAACTCAGGATTTGTGGTAAAGGGTTACTTTATGTTGAATTTATATGTTTTGCTCAGCTATTGTCAGAGTTGTTTAACCCTTTACCAGACGACAAAATTTTAGCATTGTCCAAATTGAAAGCATTTGCAGACGACAATTTCAATGTGGCTCAAATGGTGCAACTTTTCTTTGATAGGGTAGAAAACATTGAGGGAAAAGGAGAAAATGCTGGTTACCAGCATTTTCTCCTTTTCCCACAATGTTTTCAAAAGGCTTCTTTTCCAGGGGCATCAAAAGGCGTCATTGTGCAGTAAAGGGTTAAGGTAAATTTGCTGTCAGGGCCCTGTTGGTAGCATACAGGACTTGAAACGAGGGCGATCTCTGGTTTGAATTCCCAGCTCTGTGAATTTATTTTTGAGGATTAATGATTGTCATTGCAACAGGATTCATTTCTTTCTCTCGGATGATGGTTATGTGGGAAAGCAGCCAGTAGCTTGAGAAGAGTATTGTGTGAAGTACATGAAAAAGAAACTCCAGGAAAGCATGGCCAGGTGCACTGGAGGCCACCATATAACTGAAATAATATTGCAAACTTCTTAAAAATCCATACAAGCAAACAAACTGCTGTAATTTGGTTCAGGAGGTTATGAAATACATGTGTTTGAGCCATGCTCTGTGAAAAAGGGGGCTCAATGCATCTGCGAAAAGTGTGACCCAGGTCAGCCTGCACAGTCCGAACAGGCTGACTTGGTCTGCTATTGGTCAATTTTCGGTATGTTAACCCATTACCACAATGTTTTCAAAAGGCTTCTTTCTCAGGGTCCTTAAAAGTCGGGATTGTGTGGTAAAGGGTTAAAAAGGTCTAAAGCATTGATTCGGTGCTTTAACTCTTTACCACACAACAAAAATGTAGACTTGCTCAAATTGAAAGCATTTGCATAAGACCATTCAAATGTTGCCCAAATGATGGAACTTGACTTTGATAGGTTAGAAAACATTGTGGGAAAAGGAGGAAATGCTGGTTACCAGCATTTCCTCCTTTTCCCACAATGTTTTCAAAAGGCTTCAACCTCAGGGTCATTAAAACTTGGGATTGTGTGTTACAGGGTTAAGTGCTAAGATACCAGATTGTTCTGTGAAGGGTAAAAATAAAACTGATGTTTTTAAAATGGATATTGCTTCGTATTGCAGACACAAGTACCCAAGCTCAACAGCCTAACCAGCAACAACAGGTTCAACAACAAAGGAACCAGGAACAAATTCAACAACAACAACAGATGCACCAGCAGAAGTTACAACAACAATCACAACAACAAAACGTTCATCATCAACAACAAAATGTTCGTCATCAGCAAATACAACAACAACAGCCACACAGTATGCACCAGTCACAGTTACAACAACAACAACAACTTCAACAACAGTTAAAACAACAACAGTACTTGCAACAACAACAGGGTGTAAGCATGAATATTCAGCAAGCAAGGGTAGGTAAAAGCTGTAGTAAGTTTAACTCTTTACCAAACGACAAAATTTTAGACTGGTCCAAATTGAAAGCATTTGCAGACAACATAAAATGCAGCTCAAAATTTAAAATTTGTTTTGTGATAAGTAGAAAACATTGTGGGAAAAGGAGAAAATGCTGAATACCAGTTTTCTCTTCAGAGATGTTAAAAGTTGGGATTGTGTGGTAAAAGAGATAATAGGTTTTATTGTTTTATGCTTTTCTGTAATTTTTAGGAAAATAACGGTGGATTATGATTTGATAATTCATGGTTATGACCATTTAAATTAGGCGACTTCATAGCAACCAGCAGGGAACTACTTAGGTTCTTGCACCATGTTAATAACTTTGCCTTTCAAATGCATCAGATCTATTTCAGACAGTGATTTGAGTTTTGTTGATTTGTTGGGTGTCGCTTCGAATGTAAATAAATGGCAGACCCTAATGACACTAACACCAAAGGATATATTTGGCAATCAGAAGATTGAAGAAAAAAAAAATGTTTATTTGAAAATGGATTTTTGTCTTTTTTAAGTAATTCACTGGACATGATTTTCTCTGAAATTCATTAAAACACAATCAAGAACTCACCATCCTGATCTGTACCAACAAACTGTTCTCTTTGTGAACTGGTAAATACATTCTTGTTGTAATGTGGTCTTATGTGGGGGTTACACTACAGGGAATTACCGAAAACAACTGTAATGTGTTTTGATGAAGGTTCTAACTAAAAAGGGGATAGAAGCATAAATTCATAGATTATTTGTTTGTTTGTTTTTTTTTTTTCAGTGATAGATCAAAATTTATTTCATCTCGTGAACACTTTACAGTAATATTTTCACTTGTGGCTTTATGGCAGAGAATTTACCAAAAGCAAAAGGTTTCGACTGAGGTCAGCCTGCACAAACTGCTCTGGCTGACCTGTGTTGATACTTTGTACAGATAAATTAAACCCCCTTTTCAAAGAGCAGTATTGGTTCTATTGTGTCCAAATACACCAATGAAATAAAATATGAACTGATAAGTATTGAGATACAGTTATCCCTTTCCCAAACAAGCTCTGGTTTTCACGTGTCTGCAGTACAAGTCTTTTGAAAACACTGTAGGAAAAGGAGAAATTGCTCGTAACGAGCAATTTCTCCTTTTCCCACAGTGTTTTCTACCCTTTTTGAGACCTTTCTGCCATTTTCATCAAATTTAAAATTGTCATCTGCAAACCCTTTCAATTTGGACCAGTCTAAAATTTGTCGTTTGGGAAAGGGTTATGTGACAAAAGAATCTGGCATTTGGTTGCTTTTAGCATAACATCTTATTAAACTGTTCATGAAAAAATGTTGGAGAGCTTGCCATAGCATTGTGTAATAACATTTCGTCGCTCAGCTGTTTTTGAAGAAAATGTCAAGGTAATGTTATAGCCCAGGTGGCTGCGTCGTCTTTTGAAACTTTGACAGTTTATAATATCTCTGTTACTACAGAAGTTATTTACTTCAAACTTGAACAACTTGTTAGCTATCAAAGGGAAATCTTGTACAAGAGGGGCAGGTAACCATCAAATTATTTTGACACAGTTATGTCCCTTTTTTCAACTTGAATTTTCACTGGAAATCAAGCAATTGCAGCCAAGGGTTGGCACCTGCATGTGGTGCTCTTGTTTCTATAAATGTTTGATAAAATGTCTTAACCGTTTACCGCACAATGCTGCCTTTTAATGACCCTGGAAAAGAAGCCATTTGAACACATTGTGGGAAAAGGAGAAAATGTTGGTAACCAGCATTTTCTCCTTTTCTCACAATGTTTTCTACCGTATCAAAGAAAAATTTCACCATTTGAGCCGCACTGAAATTGTCATATGAAAGTGCTTTCAAATTGGACAAAGCTAAAATTTTTGTTTTCTGGTAAAGGTTTAAATACCAACTACTATCAGGTCCTATATGCTTGTATCTTGTCTGATTCCTGTTACCTAGATGTACTACAGTCAGGCTGGCATTCCACAACAACAACAACATTTCTATGGTCAACCACAACAGTCCGTGTACACTGCTCAACAATACCAATACTATCTTCAACAACAACAACAACAATTACAAATGCAACAACAACAACAGTATCTAAATTCTAACCAGCTACATCAACAACAGTATGTTCTGCGACAAAATCAGGTAATTATGAGTAGCTTGTCGGAATAACAAGAAGCAAAGTCAAAGATTGTGTGACAAACTCAAAGGTTTGTCTAGTAGCATAACTCCTGATGTGAGGTTTGAGCTTCCTCGGCAGAGTATCTCGCTCTTCCAGTCATTATTTTCATTGAAAAAACCTCAGAAGATCAATTTTTTGTTTTGTTTTTAACACAGACACTGACTTCCTGATACAAGGTGTCATAGTAAACATTTACTCTTTAAAATTACCCGTTATGGTCATGAACCTAATGTGTATGAGCCATACTGTGGCAAAAGGGGGCTTAACTCTTTACCACACAATCCCGACTTTTAACGACCCTTAGGAAGAAGCCTTTTGAAAACATTGTGGGAAAAGGAGAAAATGCTGGTAACCAGCATTTTCTCCTTTTCCCACAAGGTTTTCTACCCAACCAAAGACAAATTTCATCATTTGAGGACATTTAAATTGTCGTCTGCAAATGCTTTGAATTTGGACAAGTCTACATTTTTGTTGTGTGGTAAAGAGTTAATCTATCTCCATGATGCATCTTACCTTGCAGGTCATCACATAATTATGAATACATGATAGCCAGTTTTCAACAACGACTTAATCATGGGGTAGAATGGTCCTTGGACATACAGAAAATTGACCAATAGCGAAAACTTTCAGCCCAGGTCAATGATCTGGGTCAATACTTTTCCCAGGTGCATTAAGCCCCCTTTTTCACAGAGCTTGGCTCATCTATAGAAGGCACTTGAAAGCGGGCTCGAGAACAAAAAGATCAATAGAAATGTCATTGACAGATTAATTAGTAGTAATGCACAGCAATTGACAAGATTGTTTGGATAAAGTCATTCCTCTTTCATGAAAGTAATATGTATCCATGTTGCCAGATTGTGCTCTCATTTACTGCAGAGTCTGAGTAAAATGGTATTTTAAGCGTAGTAAGATATATGAGTTTTGCTTTGGCAAAAGAGGGAACATTTTTTCGTCTGCAATGCTTTCAATTTATAGACAGGTCTAGAATTTTGTTGTTTGGTATAGAGTTACTTCTGGTTTGACTATAATAATACTTTTCTCCTGTCTATTATAGATGATGATGCAACAACAACAAAGAGATAACCATGGAAGCCAGTCATCAGATGAAGATTTCAACATGTTGACCAAAGAACGACTCCAACAGCAAAACAATTCTGTGGACAACCATCCGAGTCTTAAAGGCCCTGCTATCGTTTCACAGACAAGGCAAGGTGTGGGTGAGGGAGCATCGATAGACACAGGTCAAGTCGTCGAGGGTCAGTTGATAGAGTTTAGTGACAGTGAAGTAACCGTTAAGCGTCAAAATGCCAGTCAAAACAATCAGTCATTCCAAAGAGCAGATGTAATGAAAGAAGACTCTAAACCAAATAAGAAGGTAAATGTTTGACTGTTACTCTGTGATTTGAGGAATTTTTGCTAAATTTAGAACACACCGCCATGCAGGCCTTTACTGTTTACAACACAATCCCGACTTTTAACGACTCTGAATGAAAGGGCTTTTGAATACATTGTGGCAAAGGACAAATTGCTGCTAAGCAGCATTTTCTCCTTTTCCCACAATGTTTTCTATTTACAAAGAGACAAAACAATCATTAAATTTGTTGTCTTCAAATGCTTTCACTTTTGACAATTCTTAAATTTTGCTGTTTGGTAGACAGTTAAACCCTTTTCTATGCAAAAAAAGTATTCAATTACAGATGACAGATTAAATGCAGCTCAAATGATAGACTTTGTCACTGAAAGGGTAGAAAACATGTGGGAAAAGGAGAAAATGCTGATTACCAGCATTTTTTCCTTTTCCAACAATGTTTTCAGAAGTGTTTGGTAAAAAAGTAACCCTTTATCAAACAACCCTGTGTTTTCACAACCCTGAAAATGAAGGCTATAAGAAACATTGTTGGAAAAGAAGAAAATGCTGATTGCTAGAGTTTTTAGCTCGGCTGTTTTCAAAGAAAACATCAGAGTATTGTCATAGCCCTGCTGTTGTCTGCATCACTGTGCAAAAATTTTGTGACATTTTATTATATCTCTGTTATTACTGAAGATTTTTTATTATGTGTCTTATTACTGAAGATTTTTTATTATATCTCTGTTGTTATTATTATATCTCTGTTATTACTGAAGATTTTTTATTATATCTCTGTCATTACTGAAGATTTCTTATTATGTCTCTGTTGTTATTATTATATCTCTATTATTACTGAAAATTTTTTATTAGCTCCACTGGCCAAAGGCCAGCGGGCTTATGTCATGGTCCGGTGTCCGTCGTGCGTCCGTCCGTGCGTTCCGTCCGTGCGTGTGTGCGTCCATCTGTCCGTCCGTTCGTGCGTTAACTTTTATTTCAAACATCTTCTTCTCTGAAACTACCCATCCAATTTTCATAAAACTTCACAGAAATGATCCTGCCATGGTCCTCTTCAGAATTCTCGAAAGAATTTGATTCCTTCAAAAACTCTGGTTGCCATGGCAACAAAACTGAAAAATATTGGAAATCTTTAAAAATCTTCTTGTCTGAAACCATAAGGCATAGGGCTACCAAATTTGGCATGTAGCTTTATGTAGTAGACCTCTATCATGTTTCTTGAAATTATAGCCCTGGGGTTAAAATTGGCTCTGCCCCAGGGGTCACAAGTTTTACATAGGCTTATATAGAGAAAACTTTAAAAATCTTCTTGTCTGAAACCATAAGGCATAGGGCTATCAAATTTGGCATGTAGCTTTATGTAGTAAACCTCTATCATGTTTCTTGAAATTATAGCCCTGGGGTCAAAACTGGCTCTGCCCCAGGGGTCACAAGTTTTATATAGGCTTATATAGAGAAAACTTTAAAAATCTTTCTGTACCTAGCCATAAGGCCATAAGGCCTAGAGCTACCAAACTTTGCATTTAGCTTGATCTAGTTGGGGTCTACCAAAAGTGCCCAAATTATAGTCCTGGGGTCAATTTGGCCTCATGCTGGGGAGGGGGGGGTTCACAAGATTTACATAGGCTTACATAGGGAAAACTTTTAAATATTGGTGTACATAGCCATAAGGCTTAGGCTACCAAATTTTGCATAATTATAGCATTATCTAGTGGACAACTACAAAGAGGGCCCTAGTTACAGCCCTAGGATCAAGTTTGGCCCTGCACCAGGGGTCACAAGTTTTACATGGGTTTATGGAGTGAAAAGTTCAGAAACCGTCTTGTTACTAGCCATAAGGCCAAGAACTCCCAAATTTGGCATGTTATTCTTCTAATACACATATTCCCCATTTAGTCCGACTGTAGCCCTGGGGTCAAAGTTTTATAAGGGCTTATATAGTGAAGACTTCTCTTCATGGTTTATATTTATAAGCCAGTGGAGCGATACAGGGCAATCATGGCCCTCTTGTTATATCTCTCTTATTACTGAAGATTTCTTATTATGTCTCTGTTGTTATTATTATATCTCTATTATTACTGAAGATTTTTTATTATATCTCTGTTATTACTGAAGATTTTTTATAATATCTCTGTTGTTACTGAAGATTTTTTATTATTTCTCTGTTATTACTGAAGATTTTTCATTATATCTCTGTTATTGCTTAAGATTTTTGCTTCAAACTGGACAAGTTGTTAATTATCAAAAGGGAAACCTTGTAAGCAAAAACGGGTAACTATCCAAGTATTATTGGCAGAGTTATGCCCCTTTTTTCCACTTAGAATTTTCATTGAAAATCAAGCATCTGCAGCCGAGCGTTAGAACCCACATGCGGTGCTCCAGTTGCTTTTTGGAAGCTTCTTTTCCACTATTGTTTTCCATAACTGTCTGACAGCTAAGGCCCTGTAGCTCAGTTGGTAAGTTAAGGGGTTGAAAGCTTGAAAATATTTGATTCCCAGCTGGCAAAATTCTTTCAGAGGGTTGATACTAGTCATTGTCGCAGGTTTCGTACTTTTCTCAATTTTGAACACTGTTTTGAAGAGGGTTATGTGGTAAAGCAGCCAGTGACCCGGACAGAATGCTGTGAAAAATACTTGTAAAAGAGACTTCAGTAAAGCATGGATACGTGCACTGGCTGGCACAATATAACTGAAAGGATATTGAAAACAGAGGTACTCTTTACCAAACAACAAAATTTTAGACGTCCATGTTGAAAGTATTTGCAGACGACAATTTGAATCAGGCTTAGAGGATGAAATTTGTCTTACTTAGTGTAGAAAGCTTGTGGAAAAAGGAGTAAATGCTGGTTTTGACTTGGCATTTGCATGACAAAAGCACTCGCAGTATTGGCAAGCAGTGTTCTTGTGTCATTTCCCAGCAATGGTTTCAAAAGCCTTCTCCCTCAGTTTGGTTGATAAAGGCTTAACCCTTTCCCACACAATCCTGACTTTTTAACAACCCTGCGAAAGATGCCTTATGAAAACACTGTGGGAGAAGGAGAAAATGCTGGTTCCCACAATGTTTTCTACCCTTCCCCAACACAAATTCTATTTTAGAGTCACTTTCATATTGTCGTCTGGAAATGGTTTCAATTTGGACCAGTCTAAGTTTTTGTAGTTTGGTAAAGAGTTAACTCTTTGCTGACAAAAATGAAAATTGAGAGATGTCTATATTGAAATAATTTGCCGACCACATATTGAATGTGAATGAAACGTTGAGATTTTGTCATGAAAAGGGAAGAAAACATTGTGGGAAAAGGAGGAAATGCTGGTTACCAGCATTTTCTCCATTTCTCACCGTGCTTTTCTCAAGGCTTCTTTCTCAGATTCATTTATCCTCTGGTGCACAATGCTGCCTGTTAATGACCCTGGGAAAGAAGCCTTTAAATACTTGTGGGAAAAGGAGAAAATGCTGGTAACTAGTATTTTCTCCTTTTCCCACAATGTTTTCTACCCTTTCAAAAGAAAAATTTCTCCATTTGAGCCACAATGTTTTCTACCCTATCAGTGACATCAAAATTGTCATCTGCGAATCTTTTCAATTTGGACAAGGCTAAAATTTTGTCATCTGGTAAAGGGTTAAACACTAGAGTACTTGGTAAAGGGTGAAACAAGTTTTCTATATTACACAGGGAAACGCCCAGCCTTTAATATCGTTAACTCCACCCTCCTCACCAAAACCCAGTAAAGGACATCGGCGTAACGTGAGTGATACATCGGGGTACAAGATGGGGGGTCGTGGCAGTGCCTTCAAAGTGTACAGAGACAGTGGAGGGGGTAATTCACTCAGTGTTGTATTTGACAACAAATCTAAATCAGCAACAACCAGTCCGGTCAACTCCCCACCAAGGTAAGTAAGGACTTTCTCATCTTTTTACACAAGGGGTCTGGGACCTTTTACCCTTTATCCCATGTTTTCACGACCCTGAGGAAGATGCCACTTGAAAACAAGTCACATTTATATTGTTTTCTGCAAATGCTTTAAAATTTGGACAATTGTAAAATTTTGTCATTTGGTAAAGAGTCAGAAAATTTTCATCCTCTTAAAACGGGGTCTTTCATGGCATAGTGGCTAACCCTTTTCCAGGAAGCAGAATCAAGAGAGATTATTATAAGTTGCAAGAACTTGTTTCTCAATCGATGTAAAAATAGTGAACAATGCACTGACAAAAGGGGACTTAATGCATCTCCCTCATGCATTATACGAAGCAAGTCATCCCATAATTATGTACCCCCAAAGATCTATTTTGTTTTACAACGGACTAAATCATGAGGTTGACTGGTTCTTTGGCATGCAGAAAATTTTAAAGATGGCAAAAAGTTTCGGCCCATGTCAGCCTGCGCGGACTGCGCAGGCTGACATGGTCGATATATTTTTGCAGATACATTAAGCCCCCCTCTTACAGAGCATGGCTCAAATATGTTTGAATTAAAATATAGATAAAAAGGTGAAGTTTGTTCAGATTACCCTTATTTTGGACCTTGTTATCCCTTACCAAACAACAAGATTTTAAATTTGTCCAAATTGAAAGCATTTGCATATTAAAATTGGATGTTGCCTTAATGAATAAATGTTTTTGGGATGATAGAAAACATTTTGGAAGAAGGGGAAAATGCTGGTTACCAGCACTTTACTCCTTTTCCCACAATTTTTTCAAAAGCTTTCCTACTATGGGTGGTTAAAACTCATGATTGTTTGGTAATAGGTAAAGCATCTTCCAATTTAATTAAAGATACATTCCTGCAGTCAGAGTGAAAAAACACTGTCAAAACTTGAAAGTGTGTAGAGTGGCTCATACTTCGGTCAGCTGTGAAAACATAGATGAATTACCAATATAATATGGTGTAAGGGATAGAGAAGCTCAAGCGAGGTGTCCTCATGTAAAACCAGAAACAACAACAGTGATTTCTTTGAAGGCTGCCAAAAAATGAAGAGTGTTTTTTTTTATCCATCATAATCTGTGCAACCTTATAGCCTTCAGGGGCAACATTTGGCATGAAGATACAAGAATGATTATAGTTTTATAAAATAAAGATGAAATGGGTTAAAAAACTGACTGAAAATGAGTATAGATGTATCTGTAACAACAAAAAAAAAATGTAAAAGAAAAAAAAATTAGCTATCTGGGCTTGGCACTACACAATATAGTGTTGAGGAATGCTTTTGAAAACATTGTAGGAAAAGAAAAAACTACTGGTAACCAGCATTTTATCCTTTTCTCACAATGTTTTCTGCCATAACAAAGATTCCATCATTTGAGCCACATTTCAATTGTGGTCTGCAAATGCTTTGAATTTGGACAAGTCTTTGTTTCTATCCCTTTGTAAAGATTTAAATACTTTTTGCCTTTCAGCAACCACAGTATACCAAGAACCTTGTCTATGGATGTTTCTGAATGGAATCCGTTTGAAGAAGATAATTTTGGGAATGAGACGGAAGATTCTTTATTTGGCAAAGAATTTGATAAACTGAGACGAGGTTCAAATAGCAGTAAGTATGAACGTACCATCAGTGGAAAAGACATAGATGAGCCATGTCTGGCTAAAGGAGGCTTAATGCTTCTGTGAAAAGTATCAACCCAGGTCAGACTGCACAGTCAATGCAGGCTGACCTGGGTCAAAACTTTTCGCTATTTGTCAATTTTCTGTCTGTCCAAGAACCCATTCTACCTCATGATTAAGTTGGCTGTAAAAAAAAATTGGCAACAAATTTTTGTAATGGCCTGATAGGTATCTTGCATCACGGGGCTGCATTAAGCTCCCTATTGCCAAAGTATGGCTCAAATGTTTTTGGGCAGGGATGAAAATTTAGTTTTTGCAATGAGAAATTCAATATAAACCATATCAGCTTAATGCTTTTTAGCTCACCTGAGCACAAAGTGCTCATGGTGAGCTATTTGATCGTGCTGTGTCTGGCGTCCGGCGTTAAATTTTTACCTTTTGTACGCTCTAGAGGCCACATTTTCAGTCCGATCCTCATGAAACTTGGACAGAATGTTTGTCTTGATAAAATCTCAGACGAGTTGGAAATTGGGTCATGTGGGATCAAAAACTAGGTCACTAGGTCAAATCTTAGAAAAACCTTGTGTATGTTCTAGAGGCCACATTTTCAGTCCGATCCTCATGAAACTTGGTCAGAATGTTTGTCTTGATAAAATCTCGGGCGAGTTCGAAATTGGGTCATGTGGGGTCAAGAACTAGGCCACTACGTCAAATCTTAGAAAAACCTTGTGTACGCTCTAGTGGCCATATTTGTAGTCCGATCCTCATGAAACCTGGTTAGAATGTTTGTCTTGATAAAATCTCGGATGAGTTCGAAATTTGAAACTTGGTCAGAATGTTTGTCTTGATAAAATCTGGGAAGAGTTTGAAATTGGGTCATGTGGGGTCAAAAATTAGGTCAATAGGTCAAATCTTAGAAAAGCCTTGTGTGCGCTCTATAGGCCACATTTTCAGTTAGATACTTGTAAAACTTGGTCAGAATGTTTGTCTTGATAAATTCTCGGACAAGTTTGAAATTGGGTCATGTGGGGTCAAAAACTAGGTCACTAGTAGTTTGGAAATGTCTAAAATATTGCTGTGTGATAAAGAGTTAAAACTGTGGTCTAAGGTTAACTCTTTACCATAAGACAAAGTTCTACACTCGTCTAGATTTACCAAACAATCCAATTTCAACAACCCTAGAGAAAACGGGGATAAAGGAGAAAATGCTGGTAGCCATTATTTTCTTCTTTTCCCACAATGTTTTTACCCTCCTAAAAACAAATCTCATTATTGAAATAATTGTTAATTTCTCATCTGCAAATGCTGTAAGTTTGGACTGGTCTTGAAATATTTTCATCTGATATAGAGTTAATAGTGTCATAAACATTGTGGGAAAAGAAGGAAATGCCAATGACGACATTTTCTCGTTTTCCCACAATGTTTTCAAAGGCCCTCTTCCTCAAGGTCGGTAAACCTTGAAATTTTTGTAGTTAAGAGTTAACCCTTTATCACGCAATCTTGACTTTAGAAGACCTTGGAGAATAAAGCTTTAGAAAATGTGGAAAAGGAAGAAAATGCTGGTCATCAGCATTTTTTCCGTTTCCCAAAATGTTTTCACCCTTTCAAGGATGAAATCCACATTTTGAACCACATTTAATGTCGTCTGCAAATGCTTTGGATATGGACCAGTCTGAAATCTTGCTGCTTGGTTGAGAGTAAATGTTTCTCCCATAATTCCATAATTATTACAGGTATATCTAACGTGAAAAGCCGCGAGGACTTGGTAATGTCAGGCTCAGATTCTTCAGACCCATTCCAAAATGCTCCTTTTAAAAAACAGGGTAAGTTTTACACTACTTTTGTAGATACACCTATGCCCATTTTAACCCTTTACCACACAGTCCCGACTTTTATCGACCCTGAGAAAGAAGCCTCTTGAAAACATTGTGGGAAAAGGAGAAAATGCTGGTAACCAGCATTTTCTCCTTTTCCCACAATATTTTCTACCCTTCCCAACACAAATTTCAATTTTTGAGTCACATTCATTTTGTCGTCTGCAAATGCTTTCAATTTGGACAAGTCTAAAATTTTGTCGTTTGGTAAAGGGTTAAGCCAGTTTTTAACCCATTTCAACTTTATATTATCAAACTACTCATTCTTAACTCTTTACCAAATAACAAAAATTTAGACTTGTTGGAATTGAAAGCATTTGCAGATGAGAAAATAAATGTGACTCAAAAATTGAATATTATTTTCGGAAGGGTAGAAAACATGGTGGGAAAAGGAGAAAATGCTGGTTGCCAGCATTTTCTCCTTTTTCCACAGTGTTTTCTACCCCATCAAAGACAACTTCAAGAATTTGAGCCACATTTAAATTGTCGTCTGCAAATGCTTTCAATTTGGACAAGTCTACATTTTTGTCGTTTGATAAAGAGTTAACTTACGACCTTCTGAGTAGATTTGCAGCTGATAACTTGGAAAAAAACCTGGGTCTGTATTCACCAACCATTCTTAAGGATATTCTAAGTCTTGTTCCCCAACATTTTCTAAATTTGAAAGTAACACAACTTCTGATTGGCTAAACCAAATGGTTTAGCCAATCAGAAGTCGTGTTACTTTCAAATCTAGAAAATTCTGGAGAATAAGACAAAGAATGTCTTTAGAATGGTTGGTGAATGTGGACACTGATATCGATAACTAACATGAATTTATCCTTTTGCCACATAATCCTTAGTTTTAACGACCCTGAGAAAGAAGGCTTTGGAATGCATGGTTGGAAAAGTAGAAAATGCCCACAATGTTTTCTACCCTTTCAAAGACAAACATTTTCAGTTGAACCACATTTAATTTGTTGTCTTCAGATGCGCTGATTTTGAGCCCGTCTACATTTTTGTTGTATGGTAAAGAGTTATGATTGAAAATATAACTTAGCGTGAAAACCTTGAGGTTAGAGGAGAAATTACTCATCAGGAGTTATTTCCCTTTATGTTAAAGATTTCATAAGTGTGCCGTAAGACAAGAAAAGAAAGATAATGGGGATAATATGTATGAGCCATGCTGTGTGAAAAGGGGGCTTAATGCATCTGCGAAAAGTATCGACCCAGGTCAGCCTGCGCAATCCACACAGGCTGACCTGGGCCGAAACTTTTCGCTACTGGTCAATTTTCTGTATGTCAAAGGACCAGTCAACTGTATGATACAGTTGTTTGTTAGACATAATGGCTTTGATAAAAGTTGTTCAAATTTTAGCACTTTAGGCTTGTCCAAATTAAACGCATTAGCAGACGACAATGTAAGTAATTCTTGAATGATGGTATTTGTTGATAAGAGGGTAGAAAACGTTGTTGGAGAAGGAGAAAATGCTGATATTCATCATTTTCTTCTTTTCTGACAATGTTTTCAAAAACTTCCTTCTCCTGGGTTGTATAAAAATTGGATTGTTTGATAAAGGGTTAAATACTTCCCCGTACAAATTTGCAGGGTATTTACAGCGCCGTAAGAAGACTTCTATATCTTTTAACCCATTTACTGCAAAATGCCGCCTTTAACAACCCTGTGGAAAAAGCCTATTGAAAAGATTGTGGGAAAAGGAGAAAATGCTGGTAACCAGCATTTTCTCTTTTCCCACAATGTTTTCTACCCCATCAAAGACTGCAAATAATTTGTCGTCTGCAAATGCTTTCAGTTTGGTCCTGTCCCAAATTTTTTGCCTTTTGGTAAAGGGTTAACCCTTTTTTGGGGCAGTTTTGTCCGTTGACTTCAGTTCAAGGATTTCTAACACATGACTCTTTTCAGCATGACAGAGTTTTGGACTTGTCCAAATTGAAGGTACTTGCAGTCGACAAATTCAATGTGGCTCAAGTTAAAGTTTTGTTTTTGATGAGGTAGAAAAACATTGTGGGAAAAGGAGAAAATGCTGGTTACCATTTTCTGCCAGGGCTGTTAAACCTTGGGATTATGGGGTAAAGGGTTAAAGAGCTGGACCCAACTTTAATCTTACCCTGCTGAATAACTCAAATGAAAATTTCAAGGCAGTAGTAAAAACCTGGACAATGCTATTACAAACTTATTCTTTGGGGAAAAATATCTCCTTATGGGACAGTGTAGATCCAAGATCAGACTGCACATTCTGTGCAGTCTGATCTTGAATCTACACTGTCCACAAAAGGTCAGTGAGTCACCCTTAGCAGCCTAAGGGGTTAAGCTGCTTTTGTTGACAGGCTAGATCTAGATCAGAATGCACAAAATGTGCTGTTTGATCTCCTATCTGAAAAGGTGGTTTAATGCATCCGAAACAATTATCAAGCTATATCAGCTTGCGCAGTCCCAGCAGGCTGACTTTGTCCGTAACTTTTCGCTGTTTGTATTTTTTCTGCATGTCCAAGGACCATTCTACCTCATCATTCAGTCAGTCGTCGACCAGACATGTATTTCAGGGACTCATGATCATGTGATGACTTGCATGGTATAATGCGTCAAGGAGATGTATTAACACTTAAGCTGCTGAATAAATGAAACACAAATTTCTACTCAATGCTAAAAAGGCCAAACATTGCGGTTTCAAAGTTGATTTCACCAGAAATAAAATACCTTATCAGACAGTGTAGGTCAAAGATCTGTGCAGTCTGATCTTGATCTACATTGTCCGCAAAAGGTCAGTGGGTCGCGATTAGCAGCTTAAGGGTTAAAGCCCCTTTTGCAGAGAGTCCCTCATTTGGTTTTGGAAACAGGTAATAGAGATATATTGACTTATGAGGGATAATATGACAGTTACAAACAGTCATGTTGTTGGCAGTGTAGATTCATATCAGTCTGCACAAAATGTACTGTCTGATTTTTAGCCCGGCTGTTTCCAAAGAAAACAGTGAGGTATTGTCATAGCCCTCTCGTCCTCTGCGTAAAGCAAAAACTGACATTTTATAACGTCTCTGTCATCACTGAAGATATGTACTTCAAACTATAACTACTTTTAATCTGTCAAAAGGGGAACACATACAACAGGGGCAGGTAACCATCAAAATATCTTTGACACAGTTATGCCTCTTTTTTAACATAGAATTTTCACTAAACGCAACTGCAGCCAAGCGTTGGTGCTCTTGTTTAGTCACTGGTATGTCCTATACTGTCTGATATGTTAACTGTTGCAGTGATAGATAAATGAGCCATGCTCTGGTAAAAGGGGGCTTAATGCATCCGCAAAAAAGTATCGCAGAACACGCAGGCTAACCTGGGCCGAAACTTTTTGCTTTTGGTGGATTTTCTGCATGTCAAAGGACAATTTTACCTCAAGATTAAGTTGGTTTTTATAGAAAACGGATTTTATGGATCTAAAGTTAGATAATGACTTGCTCAGTATCATGGATTATGGAGATGCATTTAGCCCCCTTTTGCCAGAGCACAGCTCACATTGAATTGACATCCCCAGTCAGTGCTTAAAATGCAGATATTGCAGTTCTGCTGTTTAGTACAGATAACTGTCCCTGAAGACGATTTTAGTTTTTGATTGGTGGCCTCTGGATACAGAGACGATTGCGAAAAAAAAAAAAAAGTTGAAATCTGCGCTCAGATTTTGTGCGCACTTTGAAGCTCTCTTATTTTCCCAAATAGTGGACAAACCTAGAATTTGAACATACCTGTTGCTTAGGTATTTAATAATCCTTCAATTCAGATAAAAATATTTTCAATTTAAATCCTTAATTTATGAAAAAAAACAAGTTTGATTTCCGACAATGTTTTCAGAAGGCCTCTTTCTCAGAGTTGTTAAAACTGAGGATTGTTTGGAAATGGTTTAATTAGCAGTACTGTTTAAGGATAAAATATTAACCCCTTATCACACAATCCTGACTTTTAACGACCCTGAGAAAGAGGCCTTTTGAAAACATTGTGGAAAAAGGAGAAAATGCTGGTAACCAGCATTTTCTCCTTTTCACACAACGTTTTCTAACCTATCAATGACAAATTTCATCATTTGGGCCACCTTTAATTTGTCGTCTGCAAGTGCTTTCAATTTGGACAAGTCTAGAATTTTGTCGTTGGTAAAGAGTTAAACAGAGAACTAAATATTAAAGTTTTATTTTGTACAACTAAGTTTCTAGTCCAGAATACAACTTGTAGAGCCCTGTTAGCTCAGTCGGTAGCATGCAGGACTTGAGAACAGGGGGTTGCTGGTTCGATATCCAGCTTGGCCAATTCCTTTCTGAGGCATGATGATAGTCATTGGGAGAGGATTCATTCCTATCCATGCTTTCCTGGAGTTTCATTTACCAGTACTCCACACAATATTCTTTCCAAGCCACTGGCTGCTTTCCCACATAACCATCGTCGAAACAATGGTTAGCGGTGAGAGAGGAATGAATCCTGTCGCAATGACTATCATCAATCCTCGGAAAGAAATTGGCCAAGTCGGGGATCAAACCAGCGACCTCCGGACCTGTTCTCAAGTCCTGTACGCTACCAACTGAGCTACGGGGGATTGGCAAATGTATACTTGGACTGACAGTATAGTAACAGATTGTCATCTTCACCATAAATTCTATATTTTTAAATGGTATGCTTCAAATTTAAATGTATTTTAAATCTCATGTTGTTTACTTTTGGCTGCTGTTGGATCTTTAAGGCTACTTTAATGACAGTGACATCACTTGTTGATGGAAATGATTTTTAACATCCATAACAATCTCTATTTCCAGAATTCCAGTGATAAAAATAAGGTTTCTTTCTGATGGTAGCATTTGGCCCGCAACATGCGAAATGAGACCTTCGAACATTTGCATAAAGTGTCGTTCCGGATTAGCCTGTGCAGTCCGCTCAGGCTAATCCGAGACGGCACTTTACGACTACGTAAGATTTTTTTATACAGTGGACTTTCAGGAAACAGAAAATCACACAAAAATGGGAAAGTGTCGTCTTGGATTAGTCAAAGACTGCACAGGCTGATCTAGGACGACATACTTTTACGCATATGTCCGAAGGCCCCTTTTCACGTGTTGCATGCCATTTTGAGCATGGCAGTGTTTCATCTAGGCTAGGGCACTTGGAAAATATCCCATTTTTGGGAAAATCCCATTTTTTTACCTTAGCATAGCCCCCCCTCCCCCCCCCCCCCCCAAAAAAAAAAAAAAATCAGTGAATAGCCACTATTGACATAACCCTTTCCAAAACAGTATGTTTGATACCCTTTCGAAATTTAAGGAATCTGCAGATGACAATTTAAAGCTGGATACAGATGAGCTTTAGTTTCCTGATATGGTAGTAAATACCATGAGTAAAGGAGAAAATGCAGGTTACCAGCATTTTCTCCTTTTCCTATAATATTTTTAAAAGCTGCCTTCTTCATGGGCATTACAACACAGGAAAAACTAATACTCACAATTTTTTGGCATTCAGAAAAAAATCAGATGAGCTTATATGTCAGAAATTTTCAGCAAAATTTGTGAACAGAAATGACTTGTTCCCAGCTTGATAGAGACTGTCCATACCCATGTTTCAATACTTTCCAGTCCCAGAAGGGGACTTTAGGTTTGCACTCCGTCCGTCTGTCTGTCTTTCTGTCCATCTGTCCATCAGTCTGGCAATTCAGTTTTCCGGACTTTTTTTCTAAACGCTGGTACATATTGAGCTGAGTTTTGGTGTGTAAGTCACCCACCATCACTTACAGATCAAGTTCGAGTTTCGTTCCGGTCCACTCATTTTTCACGGATTTACTGGCCTTGGAGTTCTAAAATTTCACTGATAAATCAGTGTTCCGGACTTTTTTTTCTAAATGCTGGTAGATATTCACCTGACTTTTGCTGTGTAAGTCAACCACCATGACTTACACATCAAGTTCGAGTTTCGTCCCGCTCCACTGCTTTTTCACGCATTTACGGGCCTTGGACTTACAAAATTTCACTGATAAAACATTTTTCTGCACTTTTTTTCTAAACGCTGCTACATATAGAGCTGATTTTTGGTGTGTACATCAACCACCATGACTTACACATCAAGTTCGGGTTTAGTCCTGCTCCACTGCTTTTTGACGCATTTACGGGCCTTGGACTTAAAAAATTTCACTGACATGCCAGCGATACATACGACCGGTAGGGGACTATGCAATACTATCAGAATGCTTGTTATGATTGAGCCATGCTCTGTGAAAAGGGAAAGTAATCATCTGCAGAAAGCATCGACCCAGGTTGTAGGGTGACTTTGCCTGAAACTTTTTGCTATAGGTCAATTTTCTGTTTGTCAAAGGACCAGTCTACCTCATGATTCAGTTGGTTGCTGGACAAGATGGACTTTAACCCTTTCCCAAACAAGCCCTGGTTTTCACGTGTCTGCAGTAGAAGTCTTTTGAAAACACTGTGGGAAAAGGAGAAATTGCTCATAACGAGCAATTTCTCCTTTTCCCACAGTGTTTTCTACCCTTTTTGAGACCTTTCTGCCATTTTCATCAAATTTAAAATTGTCATCTGCAAACTCTTTCAATTTGGACTAGTCCAAAATTTGTCGTTTGGGAAAAGGTTAAGGATCCATGATCTGATGACTTGCTGGGTGTCATATATCACGGAGATACATTAACCCTTTCCCAAACGACAAATTTTAGACTAGTCCAAATTCAAAACATGCTGCAGACAACAAATTCAAAGTCAGTGCAAATGGGCTTAAGCTCTCTGACAGGGTAGAAAACATTGTTGGAAAAGGAGAAAATGCTGGTTACCAGCATTTTCTCCTTTTCCCACAATGTTTTCAGAAGTATTCTTTCCCAGGGTCGTGAAAACCAGGGACTGTTTGGTAAAGGGTTAAGTCCCTTTTGCCAGACCGTGGCTTATCCCTGTATGTATTATTGGAACTCTTCAAGTTAGAGGCACGTTTAGACCTACTACCAGGACAACCCATAAACAAAAACCAACGGCATCGTATATAAAGTCCAAGCAGTAAAGCCATCCGTCTTTTGGAGGCTCATTTCATTGTGATGCAGTATCTCATATTTATTTCCCATTTTGTTTTCCTGTAATGGGTTAGCTCATGATTTTTGGCTAGTTACGAGCGTAGTGTATATCCTGATGTCTCGTTAGACTTGTTTGTTTTCTTACCATATATGGGCTAAACCCCCACTTTGTTCAAGCTATTGATGAAACACTGAAACATCATTTGCAATATTGTATTAGCCTTTTACCAAACACTGTCATGTTTTAATGACTCTGAAAAAAAAAAAAGGAAAAGGCTGTCAAAAACGTAGGAAAAGGAGAAAATGCTGGTAACCAGCATTTTCTCCTTTTCTCTCAATGTCTTTTACCCAGTCAAAGACAAATCTCACCAGTTGAGCCCTGTTGGATTTGTTGTCTGCAAATAGTTACAATTTGGACAAGTCTAAAATTTTGGCATCTGGCAAAGGGTTTTAAAGCATGATTTGATTTCATTATACCCCACCTGCAAAGTAGAAGGGGGTATACTGGTTTCACCATGTCTGTCTGTCCTTCCGTCTGTCAGTAGACTTTTTCGTTTCCATGCTCTAACTCAATAGCTGTTTGACCTAGGATCATGAAATTGTATACAAATATTGCTCATGACCCAAGGAGGTGCCCTATCATTTTTGGGTCATATGGGTCAAAGGTCAAGGTCACAGGTGAACTTTGAAAATCGTCTCCATGCTCTAACTCAATAGCTGTTTGACCCAGGGTCATGAAACTATATACCAGTGTTGCCCATGACCCAAGGATGTGTCCTACTGTTTTTGTGTCACATGGTTCAAAGGTCAAGGTCACAGGTGATCTTTATTTTGAAAATCATTTCTGTTCTCTGAGGGGAGGGTGTATTTGTCTGCTTTGAGACAGTTCTAGTTTGCACTGCACAGATGATCCAACTTTTAGATTCTTCTAGGATCATACATACATGTAGATGAATTCCTTACCTTCTGAGAGTACAAAGCATCTTCCTGTAGTTCTCTGTTACCCTGTTCCTTGCTTTAACCCTTTACCAGACGACAAAATTTTAGCCTTGTCCAAATTGAAAGCATTTGCAGACAACAATTTCAATGTGGCTCAAATGGTGCAATTTTTCTTTGATAGGGTAGAAAACATTGTGGGAAAAGGAGAAAATGCTGGTTACCAGCATTTTCTCCTTTTCCTACAATGTTTTCAAAAGGGTTCTTTCCCAGGGGCGTCAAAAGGCGTCATTGTGCGGTAAAGGGTTAATTCTTGCATTAACTTTTTTTTTTTTAATTCTTTGACAAACAATCCCGAGTTTTAACCTTCAGGGTTAGCGTTTTTCAAAAACATTGTTGGGAAAAGGAGACAATGCTGGTAACCAGCATTTTCTCCTTTTCCCACAATGTTTCCTAACCGTTAATGGAAAAATCCATTCGAGCCACATTCAAATTGTCATCTGCAAATGCTTTCAATTTGGTCAAGTCTAAAATTTTGTGGCTTGGTAACACAACTGAAAATCTTCATGAAACTCTAAAAATCTTCTTAGAAACAGCACATTTGATTTCTTTGACATTTGGCAGGAATGACCCAGATTTTCTGACTGAATCTTGACTTGTGAAAAATTATAGCCACTGGTTGCTTGGTTTGTATTCTTTCTCCCATGACCCAACAGTCCAATAACCCTCTGGAATTCAGCTCTTTAACCCTTTCCCAAACAAGCCCTGGTTTTCACGTGTCTGCAGTACAAGTCTTTTGAAAACACTGTGGGAAAAGGAGAAATTGCTCGTAACGAGCAATTTCTCCTTTTCCCACAGTGTTTTCTACCCTTTTGGAGAACTTTCTGTCATCTTTATCAAATTTAAAATTGTCGTCTGCAAACTCTTTCAATTTGGACCAGTCTAAAATTCATCGTTTTGAAAAGGGTTAAAACATTGTGTGAAGAAGGAAATGCTTATAGCTAGCTTTTTCTCCATTTTCACAATGTTTTCTTACCCTAAACTTCTTACCAAACGGCAGACCAAACGGCAGAATTTTAGCTTGTCCAAATTGAAAGCATTAATTTTGTAAACAACAAGTTCAGTGTTGCTCAAAATATGAAGTTTGTCTTTCATAAGGTAGAAGACATTGTGAGAAAAGGAGAAAATGATGGTTACCAGCATTTTCTCCTTTTCCCATAATTTTTTCAAAAGCCTCTTTCCTTTGTGTTGTGAAGTCGGATTTAGTGGCAAAGGGGTTTACAGACAGATTCCATCATTTGAGCTACATTTATTTTGTTGTCTGCAAATTCTTGAAATTGGACAATTAATTATTTTTAGCTCCTTTTGTTTTTATTATAGAGCGGTATAACTCATGGCCTTACCTAACAAGACCTTCATGTCAAACACTTGGTCTGCTCTATCAAGGACAGAAGTAATCTTCTGAGCTTAATCCATCTGCAAATGCCCCCATTTTCTCCTTTTCCCACAGTGTTTTGTACTGTATCACAGACAATGGGATCATTTCAGTCACTATTAATTTGTTGTAGGCAAATGCCTTCAAAAATTGGACAAGTCCAAAATTTTACCAGTAAAAGAAACTGTCCTTTCTACTTTGTGTCACATTTACTAGATTGTGCTATGTCTTTTAGATGTATGAAAAGTAGTTGGTTGGCCCGTCCCAATATTGGATTACTGATGTAGTGTCCATCTTTTAGGGCATGTTCTCCTAGCCTGGTATTGGTTAAAATGCAGGAGTCAGGAATTAACTTAACTGTCATCTACATTTACTTCAGTAATAATATAGTGTAAACACTAATATGGTAAGTTTAGATAGTCTGTGTGACAGTCGATGAAATAGGAAACAAAAACTAAGATTAATTTAAAGTAGAAAGCCAGAAAATGCTGTAACAGTAAAAGTGTTGACTTATTTATAATATTGATTTTGTAAAGATTAATTGAAATGCACTATTAAACTGCAATTGTTAGGGTCATAGTCCTATTCGATGAAAATGGTATCCATTGACTTAAGAAATTTTTTAGAACAATAGAGCAATTTTTTACTCTTTTAGCAATTAATTCCTTTACAAGTTCACACAAGTATACTTTTACCATAAGTCACCAAAATATGGAAAGTATTTTTTAAGCTAAGGATTAATTTTTTGTTCTTTTTTGGCATTCCAGGTACTAAAGTTAGATAACTGGGCATGGTTCAAGGCTAGGATGAATGAGTTACTCCCTTTTACTCCTGCATTTCCAATTACCACTACAGGATGTTAACATGTGACGTTTTATCATTTTCCGCTGTGCACACTACAATCATCATCATCGTCAATGGTTTTCATGCGAAGAATTCTACCCGTGAGACATCCGTAGAGCTTTGACAATTCAATTTTGGATACTTTTTATGCAATATTCTTGAATTGTGTTTGTATGGATATTGGGATGCAGGAAAAGTGTGTGTTGCAGATCTTTATCTTAAACTCTTTAACCCTTTCCCAAACAAGCCCTGGTTTTCACGTGTCTTCAGTACAAGTCTTTTGAAAACACTGTGGGAAAAGGAGAAATTGCTCGTAACGAGCAATTTCTCCTTTTCCCACAGTGTTTTCTACCCTTTTTGAGAACTTTCTGCCATTTTCATCAAATTTAAAATTGTTGTCTGCAAACTCTTTCAATTTGGACCAGTCCAAAATTTGTTGTTTGGGAAAGGGTTAAACAACACAATTTCGGACTGGATCAAATTGAACATATTTCCAAACGACGACATAAGTGTTGTTCAATTGATAGGATTTATGAAAGAATATCGTAAATTATTTCTGGAAAAAGTGGAAAGTGTTAGTTGCCTTCTCTATGAAAAAGGGGTCATCCCTTTACCACATGACAAAGTTTTAGACCCATCCAAATTGAAAGCATTTGCAGACGACAATTTCAGTGTGGCTCATGTCATGTGGTTTTTCTTTGATAAGGTAGAAAACATTGTGGGAAAAGGAGAAAATGCTGGTAACCAGCATTTTCTCCTTTTCCCACAATGTTTTCAAAAGGCTTCTTCCTCAGGGTCGTTAAAACTCGGGATAGAGTGGTCAAGGGTTAAATAGCATCAGCAGAAAGAATCAATCCAAGTCAGCCCGCGCAGTCCAGACAGGCTGTTGTGGATCGAAACTTTTTTATTTTTAACTTTCCTGCATTTCAAAAGACCCTTCTAATTCAAGATCCAGTTAGCTTTTAGACAAAAGGGATCAGTATTATACCACAGCTTGCTTGGTATAGTGTATTACAAAGATGCAATAATGGCCCTTTTGCCAGAGTGCTGCTCATTTAACCCTTTGCCAGACATCAAAAGTTGAGCCTTTTCCAAATTGAAAGCATTTGCAGACGACAATTTCAGTGTGGCAAAATTGGTGCAGTTTTTCTTTGATAGGGCAGAGAACATTGTGGGAAAAGGAGAAAATGCTGGTTACCAGCATTTTCTCCTTTTCTCACAATGTTTTCAATAGGCTTCCTCCTTAGGACCTGGGATTGTTTGGTAAAGGGTCACAAGATAGGGGTTATGCAGGGAATGCTGGGATAGATGTTCAAGAAGCCATAGTGCTCCTGATAAACAGCCTGAACTGTATTGCTAAGTGGACTTTAGCCTTCACAACACAATCCTGAGTTAAATGACCTTGCTGCTAACCATCATCTTCTCCTTTTCCTGCATTGTAAAAGACAAAAAAGATTTCATCAGTTGAGCCCTATTTCATTTGTCATCTACTAATGATTTCAATTTGGACAAATCTTAAATGTTGGCATCAAGTAAAGAAATAACTTTTTTACCAAACGGCGAAAAATGTCCAAATTGAAAGCATTCACTGACAACAATTTAAGTGTAACTAAAATGATGGAACTTGACCTTGATAAAGTAGAAGACATTGTGGTAAAAGGAGAAAATGCTGGTGACAAGCATTTTCTCCTTTTACCACAATGGTTTCTAAAGGCTTCTTTCTCAGGGTCATTAAAACTCGGGATTGCGTTAAAGTGTTCAAGGGCATTAACTCTTTACCAGAACACAGAATTTTTTGTTCACCCATATTGAAGTAATGACATATACCAAGTGTGGCTTACAGGATGGACTTTGCCCTAGGTAAGGGAGAAAAGACGGTGGGTAAAGGACAAAATGCTGGTTGGCTGCATTTTATCCTTTTCTCACAACGTTTTCGAAAGCCTAAATCCATAGGGTCACACTGGGATGCTTGATAAAGGGTTATGGCATTTAATATTTATACAGAAGATTCTGGTGTTTAATTCTTTCATTTTAATTTTTTAGCTCCACTGGCCAAAGGCCAGCGGGCTAATGTCATGGCCCGGTGTCCGTCGTGCGTCCGTCCGTCCGTGCGTTAACTTTTATTTCAAACATCTTCTTCTCTGAAACTACCCATCCAATTTTCATGAAACTTCACAGAAATGATCCTGCCATGGTCCTCTTCAGAATTTCTTGAAAGAATTTGGTTCCTTCAAAAACTCTGGTTGCCATGGCAACAAAACTGAAAAATATGGGAAATCTTTAAAAATCTTCTTGTCGGAAACCATAAGGCATAGGGCTACCAAATTTGGCATGTAGCTTTATGTAGTAGACCTCTATCAAGTTTCTTCAAATTATAGCCCTGGAGTCAAAATTGGCTCTGCCCCAGGGGTCACAAGTTTTACATAGGCTTATATAGAGAAATCTTTAAAAATCTTCTTGTCGGAAACCATAAGGCATAGGGCTACCAAATTTGGCATGTAGCTTTATGTAGTAGACCTCTATCAAGTTTCTTCAAATTATAGCCCTGGGGTCAAAATTGGCTCTGCCCCAGGGGTCACAAGTTTTACATAGGCTTATATAGAGAAAACTTTAAAAATCTTCCTGTACCTAGGCATAAGGCCTAGAGCTACCAAATTTTGCATGTAGCTATATCTAGTGGGCCTCTACCAAGTGGGCCAAAATTTTAGCCCTGGGGTCAAAATTGGCCCCACCGCAGGGGTCACAAGTTTTACAAAGGCTTACATAGTGACAACTTAAGAAATCTTCCTGTTTTGATTTTTTTTTTTAAATTAGCCTTGCATCAGGGGTCTTATGTTTTACAGAGGCTTCATATGGACAAAACTTGAAAATCACCTTATTTTTATGGCTTTATCTTGTGGACCTCTACCAGGGTTCAAGTAATTAAATAGCTCTGGGATCAAAAATGGCTTTGCCCTGTGGGTCTCAACTTTCATATGGGCTTTTACAGAGAAAACTTTGTAAGTCTTCATTTTGAAACCATTTGGCTCAGCATTGAAATGTTTATTATTTATGGTTTATATTTATAAGCCAGTGGAGCGATACAGGGCCATCATGGCCCTCTTGTTTCTTTTTAACATTTCCAGAGTTAATACTACCATAAAGTCCCTTATTGCTGCTCTCCCTCTGATTAACACTCCCTTTGATTTTGTAACTGAAAATAAGCTCACCAGATGGCTTGTCCTTTTATTAGGTTAGAATATATGGGCTGGAAAAAACTTATGGCATCAACATAGTCCTAATTTCTCAATAAATTGGTGTCATTTACACCTGACTACCCAAATATACATACACTTCTGATAACACTATAAGCTTCTGGTAACACAAAATTTTTCAATTAACTGAAAAAAAAATTTTTTTAAAAAGTGAACATGGGCATTAAAACTAAACAGTACGGCAATTTTACCTCAACAAAATGTAGTTCATTTTTGGGTATGATGGAATCAACTGATTGGTAAGTCTGTCTGTCGACCAGACAGTCTCTTTATTCTGTTAACGTTCATATCCCTTGTGGATTTAACCTTTTTCCACACAATCCTAAGTTTGAACAACTCTGTAAACATAGTGGAAAAAGGAGAAAATGCTGGTTACCAGCATTTTCTCCAATTTTTTTCCTTTTTAGCTCCACTGGCCAAAGGCCAGCGAGCTGTTGTCATGGCGTTGTGTCCGTCGTGCGTCCGTCCGTCCGTCCATTCGTCCGTGCGTGCGTCCGTAAACTTTTTCTTTAAGAAACTTCTCCTCAGAAACTATTGACTGGATTTTTACCAAATTTCACAGGAATGTTCCTTTGGTGGTCCTCTTTCAAATTCCTTCAAATAATTGTGTTCCATGAAGAATTCTGGTTGCCATGGCAACCAAAGTAAAAAACCTTTAAAAATCTTCTCCTCCCAAACCGCTATTTGGATAGCATTATTATTTTGCAGGAATGTACCTTAGATACAGGTTTACAGAATTCTTTTAAAAAAAAAAGATCTGTCAAAAAACATGGCTTTTATGGGAGACTCATTTTCCTTTTATGGTATAAAGTAAAATCTTTGAAAAATTTCTTCTCTAAAACTATTCATTGGATTTCATTGTTGTTTTGCAGGTAAGTTCCTATGGTGGTTGTCTGCCAAATTGTTTCTATGGTGGTTGTATACCAAATTCCTTTTAAAAAAATGATACACCTAAAAACACATTTTTTTATAGACAAGGCTTATATTTCAAAAAAATGTTCTTCTCCAAAACTATTTATTGTGTTAGTTTTATCGACTAACAAAGAAAAAGGAAGAAAATTGGATTGACTTGACCTAGTCAGGGCTGTCCTATTTAAGCCCACACATTTTCCTTGGTATTAAGATCACAATTTACTCCAATGATATGCTATTAGTTAGTACTAGTAATGAAATATCACTGGCCATAAATAAGATAAAAGCTTGAGCACCTTTCACAACTTGAGCTTTTCAATTTTGCCTTATTACTAAGCCTGAGTAACCATGCCAAGATAAAAAAGAAAAAGTATTTTAATAACAAAACCCCCATGTTGTAGGTACTTTATAGTCCTTTTGATATAGAACAAGAGAACCTCTGCACTTTTATTAGTTCTGGTAAAGGTTTGTTGACCTACTAATGAGTAAATGCAGAGTGGACAGAGAAGGGGTGTAAATCCTGGTGACCTGGTACACAGTGGGACAGGGCTTTACATTTGTGATAAGGCATTAATGTTACCCAGTCAAACTGATCCCACAACTTCAGTACACCAGAATTAATCTGTGCCCTGGAGCAGGATATTTGATTTATGTAAATGCATTTGTAGACCATTTTGTGTTGTTTGCCACAGAAGACATTCTAACTGTGAAAAGTTGATTATTAGGGATTAGGTGTTCATTGTATGCCAGCATATTTCATTCTATCTGGTGTATTGATGTAAGTTGATCTATATTGCTATAACATTCATTCATTTGCCCTCCTAGCTGTTCTTTTAGATTACCCCTTTACCACACAATCACAACTTTTAACGACCCTGAGAAAGACATATTTTCTATATTTTGATGTTTCCCCACCCAAAATGGTTTGTGAAAGGACCTGTTGCAGACAACATATCTTCAAATTAGTAAGACATATATAAAAAAGGATAGAAATTATTGTGGGAAACTAAGAAAATGCTGGTTACCATTTTTTTCTTCTTTTCTCACAAGTTTTTTCCATACCTTTTTTCTTTTAGTGAGCTAAAATGCAGGATTGAATGGTAATTGTTAAAAACTTCTTTTCGCCATTATAGAAATATCAGGCCTGTGGAGCGATACAGGCGCTCAAGCGCCTCTAGTTTCAAGAATGTTGTCTAACCTTTGCATTGCAAATTTCAATATTTGAGTCACATATGATTTTTTTTGTCCAAAAACGCTTTCAGTTTGGACTGGTCAAAGATCTTGTCATTTCGCAAAGAGATAAACTTCTTCCAGTTTTCATTTGATTTTTCTCTAATGTTTTTTAAAATGATAACAACAGTTAGTCTTGGAAGGCATTAGACATTCTTAACCAGATGACAAAGTTTCAGACTTGTCCAAAGCAATTTTGTAAACTACAAGTGTGGCTTAACTGAAAACTGAACAATCACTTACTTTTAACTGTTTACCACACAATCCCGACTTTTAACAACTTTGAGAAAGAGGCCTTTTGAAAACATTGTGGGAAAAGGAGAAAATGCTGGTAACCAGCATTTTCTCCTTTTCCCACAACGTTTTCTACCCTATCAAGGGGTAAATTCCATCATTTAAGCCATAGTGAAATTGTCGTCTGCAAATGCTTTCAGTTTGGACCAGTCTAAAATTGTGTTGTTTGGTAAAGGATTGACAAACTTCAGACAGGTTTTGAAAAAATTATAGGTAAAGAAGAAAACCCAGGTAACCAGCATTTTCTCCTTTTCTCACAATGTTTTATACCTTCATAGAAACAGATGCTATTATTTTAATCACATTTTAATTTAGTTGTTATCTGTAAGTGCATTCAGTTTGGATGAGTCTAAAATTTTGCTGTGTGTAAACCCTTTTCCGCACAATGCCACCTTTTAATGACCAGGGAAAGAAGTCTTACAAAAACATTGTCGGAAAAGGAGAAAATGCTGGTAACCAGCATTTTCTCCTTTTCCCCCAATGTTTTCTAACCTATCAAAGAAAAACACTATTTGAGCCACATTGAAATTGTCATCTGCAAATACTTTCAATTTGGAGAAGGCTAAAAGTTTGTCGTCTGGTAATGGGTTAAAGAGTAAACCTTAAATACACAGTGTTGACTGTTAACTGCCCTTTTAAAAACATTGTTGGTTAAGGAGAAAATGCTGGTTACCAGAATGTGTTTCTTTTTCCACAATGTTTGGGTTCCTGCTCATTTGTAAAGTGTAGGACTTGTAACCTAGAGGCCCAGCCTTGTACTGGTGAAACCCAGGACATACGAGAATATGTGACCTGTCGTGGTGATACGACTGAAAAAAAATGTTGAAAGTGGCATAAAACACCAGTCAATCCACAATGTTTTCTGCTGTTTCTCATACAAGTTCCATCACTTGTGCACAATTAGTTTGTCGTCTGCAATGCATTTAATTTGAACCAATTTAAAATGATATCCTTAGGTAAAGATGTGAATGATTTGATTTTTAAAGGTTTGGAAAAATGGTGGAAAAAAGAAGACAAGGCTTGTTACCACAATGTTTTACAAAGCTTTTTTTTGTTACTGTTTTTTAAACCAAGATTGTTTGGTAGAGTCAATAAGTTTTTGTATGAGAAAAAAGATTGTGTTGGTATTTTTTTGATAAGTTCCTTCATATAGATCAGATTTAGGTTGTCCTGACTAAGAAGCATAGAATTTGCTGTGATAAACATGTATTGTAAAATTCTTGACTTATGATTTTTACCAAAAAGAAAAAAAAACTTTTTACGTCTCAGTAATGAAAGCTTTTTGCAGGCACAACTTAACCCTTTACCACACAATGCCGCCTTTTAACAACCCTGGGAAAGAAGCCTTTTGAAAAAATTGTGGGAAAAGGAGAAAATGCTGGTAACCAGCATTTTCTCCTTTTCCCACAATGTTTTTCACCCTATCAAAGAAAGATTGTATCATTTTAGCCACAATGAAATTGTCGTCTGTAAATGCTTTCAATTTGGACAAGGCTAAAATTTTGCCGTCTGGTAAAGAGTTATAAGTGGCTGGAGTAATAGGATTTATCTTTGAAAGGGTAGATAACTGTTGGAAAAGGAGAAAATATTGGTTACCAGCATTATCAACTTTGTCCTTAATGTTTTCTAAATCCTTCTTGATTAGTTTGATTATGTGATGAAGAGTTAAAATGTGAAAATTGATAAAAAAGAAATATTTAAACCCCTAACTTTTTACCAAATAATAATTATCATGTTTAACTCTGTACAACAAAATTTTAGACTGGCCCAATTTGAAAGCATTTGCAAGCGACAAAATCAATATGGCTGAAAAATTTAAATTTGTTTTGGGAAGATTAGAAAACATTGTGGGAAAAGGAGAAAATGCTGGTACCAGCATTTTTTCCTTTCTCCACTATGTTTTAAAAAACCTTTGTTAGGGTCATTAAAACAAGGGAATGTGTGGTAAAAAGTTAACCTTATACCACACAATCCCAACTTTTAACAACCCTGAGAAAGAAGTCTTTTGAAAACATAGTGGGAAAAGGAGAAAATACTGATAACAAGCATTTTCTCCTTTTCCCACAATGTTTTCTACTTTTCCAAAAACAAATTTCAAATTTTCAGTCACATTTATTTTGTAGTCTGCAAATGCTTTCAATTTGGACCAGGCTAAAATTTTGCTGTGTGGTAAAGAGTTACATGACCCTCGGGAAGAAGGCTTTTGAAAACATTGTTTTCTCTTTCCAAGACAAATCCTGTTATTTGAGCCACATTAACAGTTTACCACTCAATTCCAGGTTTTAACAACCATAACAAAGACAGCTGTTTGAAAACATTATGGAAAAAGGAGGAAATGCTAGCAAAAATGCATTTTTCTCCTTTTTTTTTCCCACAATGTTTTCGTTTCTTTCAAAGACAAATGCTATTATTTGAGTCACATTAATATTGTTGTCTGCAAATGCTGTCAGTTTTATTTTTTTTTTTGGATTTGGTAAAGAATTAAATGGTTTTAATATAATGAAAAGCATCATGACATGAGTGTAGTTTGTGATTTAGTATAGAAAAGTACATGTAGCTGCAAATATGGAACAAGCTGTAAATATTAATGAGCCATGCTCTGGCAAAAGGGGGCTTATTGCATCTCCATGATCGATTGTTCCATGCAAAGCATTTCATACTTACGGATCCACTACACTTTCTCTTGAAAGTGACCGAACCCTGAGAAAGAATGGTCCGTGGACATGCAGAAAATTGACCAAAAGCAAAAAGTTTTGGCCAAGGTCAGGCTGTGCGGACTGCACAGGCTGACCTGGGTCAACACTTTTTGCAGATGCTTTAAGCACCCTTTTCACAGAGCATGGCTCATTTGTTCTTAACCTTTTACCAAACAATCCAGAGTATTAACAACCCTGAAGAAGAAACCTTTCGAAAACATTATGGGTAAAGAAGAAAATGCTGGTTACCATTTTTTCTACCCTTCAAAAAAAACCAATTTTTAATTTTCGGGTCAGATTTATTTTGTCATCTGCAAATGCTTTCAGTCGGAAAAGTGTAAAATTTCGTCATTTGGTAAGGAGTCGACCCTTGGAATGCTGAACTCTTTATCAAATGACAAAATTTTAGACTTATCCAAATTGAGTGCATTTGTAGACAACAAAATAAATGTGACTCAAAAATTGAAATTTGCTTTTGGAAGGGTAGAAAGCATAGTAGAATAAGGAATAGAATGCTGGTTTCCAGTATTTTCTCTTTTTTTTTTCAAAACATTTTCAAAAACGGTCTCTCTCAGGGTCGTCAAGAGTCAGGATGTTGTGGTAAAGGTAATGAACAGTTCAGTCAGTGCAAAACATGTGGATATTGAACTTCAAGACATTTTTTATCAAAATGTCTAGCAATAGAGCATACAGTGTAGACACAAGATCAGAATGCACATTCTGTGCAGTCAGGGTCTGTATTCACCAACCATTCTTAAAAATATATTTTTAATCTTGTTTCAAGATTTTGAATTTTGAAGGTAACACAACTTCTTATTGGCTAAACCAAATGGTGTAGCCAATCAGAAGTCGTGTTACTTTCAAATGCAGAAAATTTTGGAGAATAAGACTAAGAAAGTTCTTAAGAGTGGTTGGTGAATATAGACCCTGATCTTGACCTACGCTGTCAGCAATTGGGACCAAATTCAGGGTACGGTGCTGTAAGGGCAAACAGAAAAATAATGTTTAATGGCTTTAATGTGTGATATAGTGAATAAACTAGGTGGTATTTTACATGTTACAGGCCTTAAATGTTTGTTTTTAACAGAAAAGTGTTTTTTATACCATTATGAATGTAGATTAACCCTTTTCCTGATATGCACAGTCAAGATCATACTAAATAGATTGTACAGTCTTGTGAAGAAAGAGACAAAAAAATTACCTCCCAAGTGCAGGACTGGTGACCTGGAGGCCCCAGGTTTGAGCCTCACTGGATCCACATGGTTTTTCGTAGGAGTGTCCTTGGGTAAGACACTTCAGAGCCCTAGCCTAGTACCGGTGAAATGCAGGAAATACATGAATATATACTGTCTCCATGATATGGCTATAATAATATTGAAAGCAGTGCAAAACAATCAAATCAAATTGGCCCAGTCAGCAATTTTGTTGTTTGGTAAAGAGATAAACAAAATATAGATTCCTGCATATGTGATTTGTCTATATGAGGAAAACGGTTAGTCATATCAAGTGACCATTATTATGTATGTGATACAGTTTACATTGTTTAGATTTTCTTGTAAATAACATTATTGATAGAATATAAGATAGAAGTTACGCTGACTTTGTCTAGCTCCTGACTCAAATATCCCTACCCTTCACAACACCACCCTGAATTTTAACTCTCTTGATGAAAGAGCTTCTAAAAACATTGTGGAAAAAGGAGAAAATGCTGGTAACCAGCATGTGTGTTCGGATCCTGTTTCTATAAAATCCCATATTTTGCAGACAGTCATTGCATTGAAGATGCTGTCTGATCATGTGTCTACAATACCCCATATCATGTGGACTCTCATTGCATAGAAGGCATTTTTTGACCATGTTTCTATAGTATCCCATATTATGCAGACAGTTATTGAAGTTATTCTGATCTAGTGTCTAAAATATCTAGTATTTTGCAGATAGTCATTGCATATTTTTGGCATAGATTTTGCTCTGTGATCCTCTGTCTATGACATTTTGCAAAACAGTCATTGGTTTCTGATCCAGTGTCTCAGATATCCAGTATTTTGCAGATAGTAATTGCAATAATCTTGCTCTGTGATATCCAATATTTTGTGGATAGTCATTGCATATTCCATGTTGGCTGGACATAGACAATACTTCCTAATCCTGTGTGTATAGTATCAGATATTTTGTGGACGATCATAACACAGGAGGTGCTTCTTAACCCTTTCCCAAACAACAAATTTTGGACTGGTCCAAATTGAAAGAGTTTGCAGACGACAATTTTAAATTTGATGAAAATGGCAGAAAGTTCTCAAAAAGTGTAGAAAACGCTGTGGGAAAAGGAGAAATTGCTCGTTACGACAGTGTTTTCCACAGTGTTTTCAAAAGTAGGTCACTGGGCGAAATCTTAGAAAAACCTTGTGTGCACTCTAGGGGCCACATTTACAGCCTGAAAGTCATGAAACTTGGTCAGAAAGTTTGCCTTGATGATATCTTGGATAGTTTCGAAATTGGGTTGTGTGTGGTCAAAAACTAGGTCACTGGGCAAAATCTTAGAAAAACCTTGTGTGCACCGAAGAGGCCACATTTTCAGCCTGATACTCATGAAACTTGGTCAGAAAATTTGTCTTTGTGATATCTTGGACAATTTCCAATGTGGGTCACATCCGGTCAAAAAGTAGGTCACTGGACCAAATCATAGAAAAACCTTGTGTGCACCTAGAGGCCACACACAGTAGGTCACTTACATTCATTTGTTTTACATCATTAAAACCAGGCTCTCTTCAGCTTTATCAACTGTAGATGACTTTACTCAGGTGAGCGCTTTAGGGCCAATCGCCCTCTTGTTAATTTCATGTAAGTCTTATTCTACATTAAGAAAATAACAGAAATGGTTTAGCCAATCAGAAAATGTCTTACTTTCAAATTTAGAAATTTCTTGACAATAAGACTAAGACTTCTTAAGAATGGTTGGTGAATATGGACCCGTATTTCAATAGAGAATGGTTGGCTATCTAGAATGGTCCTTTGGCAAATATTCACCGACCATTCTAAATAACATTCTTAGACTTAAGAAGTAACGCAATTTTTGTAGCCATTCAGAACTATTGCTTTTCTTTCAAATCAGAAGTCTTGAAAACTGGGTGTGACTCAAATGATTCAGTTTGCTCTTGACGGGGATAGAAAACGAAAATGCTGCTTACCACCATTTTCTCTTTTTCACAGTGTTTTCAAAAAGCCCTCTTCTTAAAGGTTGCTAGAACTAGAGATTGTATGGTAAAGGATTATTCAGGCCAAAAGATGTTGACCTGTTTTACAAACAGGAAATATCCATTTCATTAGTTGAGCACAATAAAGGTCAAACTTCAATCTTATACATTTTCTTCTTTCAGATGATGATGATGATGATGACGAAGACGAAGATGATGATGATGACAATGACGTAGAAGATGCAGATGTTACGAAAGATACAAGTAAACAGGACAGTACAGTCCAAGCCTCTCTACCAGAAAATTCTAAACGCAAAGATCTATTTGTAGCACATCTTCCACGTGCAGCGCGATGGATGTCAAAATATAACAAACTTGATGACGGTGATGTAGATGATGACGAGAGAGAATGTAATAAACTGGAAAACGAGAGTAAATCTAGCTCGAAGTATTCAAGAATAGTTGGTCATAGAAAAGATTATGAGGATAAGACTGTGTCAAAACCCAAGTCATTTGGAAAAAATGTGAGAAAAAATTCACAACCAGAACTTAACCGTAAGGATGACGCCATGACTGACCAAAGGCACACACTAAAGATTTCAAATCACACACTACCACAAAACTCAATCACAAAGCCACGCAGACGACGTGAATCAAGCTCTTCACATGCAGATGAAGACAGTATTACAGAGCAGAAAGGCACAGAGTTCCATTACAGAGAACTGGATGATGAGTACGGAAGTCGTCCAAGTGCAGTGACGTCTGTTGCAAAACCGAAGGACCACGATGTGATCTCAATTATCTCTACTTCCAGCCAGGAATATGACCCTGCCCCGAAACCCCAGCAGTCACATGCTCAAACGAGAAACGTCAAAGATGACGGTGAACGAGAGAAAACAGAAGAGGTTGTGCAAGATCCAATCATTGGTCATGAACATGGTGTCAGACCGTTACTGGATGATGATGAACTGGAAAACTCTTACGAGGGACAACAGCCTTCAAGGCCTGTAGAAACAGTAGATTTAGGACACGATGCAGTTTGTGACACTCCTGTTCAAGACAACAGTATGTCCCCAGACACAGTTTCTCCTGTGCCAAAACCAGAATTCACAGATATTTTTGGTGCTGCTCCTTTCAAACGGAAATCCTCTCGTAAAAAAAGACCGAATTCAGGAGTCTTTATAGCTCCGAAATCAAGTTCGAAAGATGAAAATCTCTACAAACTTGGATCAGTAAAACCACCAGTTCCAAGCAAACCAACCTGGGCTGCACCAAGAAGTATACATAACGAAGACACACATAAAGTAGGTCATGTGCAAAAGCCGTCTCGAGGTAGAAGACATACCAGGGACGAAGAAATGAGCAAAGGTTTAATAGCGAGTAGTGAGGATAGTGACTCAGATGAGATTGTTGTTGCCAAAGACATATTTGGAAGTGCTCCGTTTATGAAGAGATCGTCAAGTTCTATTGACACTTTTACACCTAGTATGTCTTCTATAGGGGATAGTTTGAAAAACACTCAGTATAGTCATTGTGATCAAATGTTTCCCGCTAATTCCGGTCCTTCATACAGAAACAGTATGGAAAATAGTCGAAGCTCGGACAGCATTCGATTGAAACAAGACCCTGTACAGGATTCATTTGGTGCCAAACCTTTCATAACTATGCAGTCAATCTCAACAAATGTTTCTACATGCCCATCTCAAACTGTATCACAAAACAACAATAAAAACCATTTCCAAGCCTCTCAATTTACCCCAAGTGTAACAAGCCAGGTTTCTTCTCCTAACACTCAACCACAGTCAACCAGTCCAGTTGTTGAAATAAACATTACAGACAGAAAACCTGTAAAGCTTTTAAATGTTGTAGATCGTAAACCAGTCAAGTCACCGGATATCAATGACTCACAGATGTCCTGGAGGGATTCAGCCAAACCTGCTGACCCCAGCACCTATACTACTCAGGTGACGAATTATAAGAAATTTAAAGACGAGTCGGATTCAGATTTAGATGAGAATGACCTGTTTGAATCAGGTCAAGGACGCAAATATAGCAAAATTAAAACCTCACGAAGTCCTCGACCGCCGGACCACAATATAGAAACTTCAGCTTTTTCAAATATGAGCTTCAATGATGACTTTGACGAGGAGGAGGTGGAGATACGAAACTCTGAGAATAGACTGTCTTCCTCAGTGTACAACGATACGCAACAAGACAATTATTTAAGTGTGGAAACAGAGAAGCAGTCAACGTTTACCAAAGAACCGTCCCCAGTTAACCAAGAGTCTGTTCAGCCTAGTTATGGCGGAACGTGGCCCCGGAAAAGGCATAAATTGCCGCAAAAATCCCAGGCTACGGCCGCTCCCTTTACGGTGAAGAAACGAGTTGATGGCATTTTTAAGTAATGAGTTTAAGCATTAAAACTCTTTACCGCACAATGCCGCCTTTTAACGACCCGGGAAAGAAGCCTTTTGAAAACATTGTGAGAAAAGTAGAAAATGCTGGTTACCAGCATTTTCTACTTTTCCCACAATGTTTTCTACCCTTCCAAAAACAAATTTCAATGTTAAAGTCACTTTCATTTTGTCGTCTGCAAATGCTTTCATTTTCAACCAGTCTAAAATTTTGTCGTTTGGTAAAGAGTTAAGCATTAACACTAGCAGACCACATTTTGTTCTTTCTTTTTTTGTCTTGCAGTTGACAATATTTTTTTTCATAAAAATGTGGCAAAAGGAGCAACTATTCCCTATTTTACAAAGATGTTTTCAAAGCCATTTGCTGGAGATTTGTCTCGGGGGAAGTAACGACTTAATGTATAAGGTTTTACAAAGCCAGCTAATTTACCCATTTCGAAGTCATTCCGGGTGAAGGATCAGCTTCTTGTAACGAGCGAGTTCTCCTTTTTCCACAATGTTATCAGTGTTATCTTCAACATGGGTAACACATGTAATTATGTGGTGTTGGATGAAGACTGTTATACATGATCCATGCTGTAGCAAAAGGGGGTTTAATCGTCTCCCCGATCCATGATACCAAGCAAGTGATCACATAATTATGGATCCATAAAATTCATTTTGTCTAACAACCGACTGAATCACGAGTTATGCTGGTCCTTTGGCATGCATGAAATTTACCAAAAGCAAAAAGTTTCGACCCGGGTCAGCCTGCACGGACTGCAGGCTGACCTGGGTCGACACTTTTTGGGGGGGGGCGGGGGGGGGGGCGCGCAGGTGCATCAAGCCCCCTTTTCACAGAGCATGGCTCATACCTATTTTTTTTTTTTTATGATGCAGGAAAAGTAATGAAAACATTCATATAAGATCATTTGGATTTTTTCTACGTAATAATGCTTTGCAAAATCTTCTCTTGAACTTTCGACTTTCTATTTCGACTTCTGTGAAATTCTGTTTTATAGGATTTAAACAGAAACAAATAGGAAAGAGAAGAAATGAGACCTTAACCCTTTACCACACAATCCCGACTTTTAACGACCCTGAGAAAGAAGCCTTTTGAAAATATTGTGGGAAAAGGAGAAAATGCTGGTAACCAGCATTTTCTCCTTTTCCCACAATGTTTTCTACCCTAACTAAGGCAGAAATCGCCATTTTAGCAACATTTAATTTGTCGTCTGCAAATGTTTTCAATTTGAACATGTGTAAAATTTTGTTGTTTGGTAAAGAGTTAAGTTGAATAATACATGTAAACGCCTTTTTTAGGTCGGCTGTTTTCAAAGAAAACGTCTAGGTATTGCCATAGCCCTGTCTTCGTCTGCGTGGTCCTCGTGAAAAAACTGGCATTTTATAATATCTCTGTTGTTAACCCTTTCCCAAATTTTGGACTGGTCCAAATTGAAAGAGTTTGCAGACGACAATTTTAAATTTGATGAAAATGGCAGAAAGGTCTCAAAAAGGGTAGAAAACACTGTGGGAAAAGGAGAAATTGCTCGTTACGAGCAATTTCTCCTTTTCCCACAGTGTTTTCAAAAGACTTGTACTGCAGACACGTGAAAACCAGGGCTTGTTTGGGAAAGGGTTAATGAAGATATTTACTTCAAACAGGAAACCCATACAACAAGGTCAGGTAACCATCAAAGTGTTTTCGACTCAGTTATGTCCCGTTTTCGACTTGAAATTTACGTTGTCTGCGCATGTCATATTCTTCGAAGCCTTGACCTGTCTGCCATGACGCACCACTGTACAAATAAAGGACAAGTATAAATACGCGATGCGTAAATTTCCGCTTAATGAGTGCAGGCGGAAAATGGCAATAAATAATACGTCTGAAAAATCAAACCAGGTTTTCGCTACAAATTTCTTAAAAAAATAAAAATGATTTCAATCGGGATGACAACAAAAATAACGTCCCCACCTTGCTGGGCTTATACCGGGGCTTTTTCCAAAGCTTATATGGGCTATGTTTATAAATGGCTGGCGCATAAGTTATATGCCAGCTTACCATGGCTAGATGAACCGTACAAGTTAGGTTTTAGTGAGTAAACGTATATTTTATTTTGAAATTCGTTGCATTGATTGCCGCCTTGAAAAGTAGTCCGGTTCTGTACCCAGAATGCCCATATCAGATAGGTTATGTATTTGAAAAATGCCACCTAGCGGAAGATACTGGTAAATTTCACTTCAAATCAAGCACCTGCAGCCGAGCCGTGGCACCAACATGCGGTGCCCTTGTTTAACACTTCATCAGACCACAGAATTTTAGACTGGTCAACATTGTAAGCATCTGCAGACGACAAATCAACAGTGGCTTAAATGATGGGATTTATCTTTGAAAGAGATGAAAAGATTATCAGGAATGGAGAAAAATGCTCATTAACAGCATTTTCTTCCTTTTTTCACAAATTTTTGTACCCTTTCTGAAATACAGCTCATGATTTGATTGATACATGTATTTGAGCCATGCTGTGTGAGAAGGGGGTTAAGTGCATCTGCAAAAAGTATCGACCCATGTCAGCCTGCGCAGTCCGCGCAGGCTGACATGGGCCGAAACTTTTTGCTATCTCTAAATTTTCAGCGTGTCAAAGGACCAGCCTACCTCATGATTCAGCTGGTTATTGAACAAAATGGATTTTAAGGGGTCCATAATTATGTGATGTCTTGCTTGGTATAATGGCACGGAGATGCATTAAGCCCCCTTTTTCCAGAGCATGGATTATATGTGCTTTGTCGTCTGCAAGTGCGTTCAATATTGAAGTGTCCAAAATCTTGGCGTAACTTGAAGTTTATTCCGAACCGTTAATTCTTTATCACACAGTCTTGACTTTTAATGACCGTGTGAAAGAAGCCTTTTAAAAACATTGTGGAAAAAGGAGAAAATGCTGGTAACCAGCATTTTCTCCTTTTTTCACCATGTTTTCAACCCCACTCAAAACAAATTCAAATTTTTCAGTCACATTTATTTTGTCATCTGCTAATGCTTTCAAGGTGGAAGGTGGACATATTGTTTTATGAATAAAATCGCAAACAACGAATCGATGTTTAGTTCGGTTGTTATCGAAGAAAATATCAAGATATTATCAAAGCCCTGACGTCGCTGTGAGCTTCGACGTTGTCGCCTTGCGAAAACTTTGATGAGTTTCTTATATATCTTGTCAATATTGAATTTAACGAATTCTTAAACAACTGAATTAAGATATCATCATTTTTGTCTTTTTTTCCCCACAAGAAATATTGTTTTTTCTCTACAATAGTCAGAATATTACAGATAAGCAATTCATAGATAAATTTACGCCCTGTTCATTTTTTTTTTGTAAACGCAAGATGTCGTTGTATGAACTTAGAGGATATATTCACGATTTTGCAATTGATTGTTTGAATTAAAAGGTTAGAAATAATGTGGGAAAAGGTGAAATTGCTGTCTATAGATACGATTGTTCAGATTTGAAGTTAACCCTTTACCCACCTAGTCCCGAGATTTGACGGCTCTGGGAAAAAACTTTTGAAAACATTGTGGGAAAAGGAGAAAAAGCTGGTTACCAGCATTTTCTCCTTTTCCCACAAGGTTTTCCACTTCTCCAGAGGCAATTTACATTAAGTTCGAAACAATTAATTTGTGTTGTCCGTAAGTGCTGCCAATTTCATCACATCTAAAAGTTTGTCGTTTGGTAAAGAGTTGATAGTTGTACCGTGGGGCTGAAATTATGACTCATCGAATGCTATTCCGTAGTTTATCGGGAAATAATGGTTTAATGAGTTGATAATTTCACCGTTCAGACCAGTGAAATTATCGATTGATAAACTCACTGGTGCGGAAATAGTAAGAACTTCCATGTACTTTGCAAGTCCCAACATAAAAGGGGTTAGGTAGCATGTTGGGTTTTTTTTTTTTTCGGGTGAAAGATCAAAATTTATTTTATCATGTGAACATCATACGGTAATCGATGAAATAAATTTCGACCTTTCAACGGAACAGAAATCAATTATCCTCAACGATCCTTGTTTGCAGATAGTCATCGAAGGTGGGTTTACACCGTCCATTATTTTGCAAGCGACCTTAAAAGTTCGGATACAAAATATCTATTTAACCCTTTACCAGAAACCAGTATTTCAGACTTGTTAGCTCCACTGGCCGAAGGCCAGCGGGCTTATGTCATGGCCCGGTGTCCGTCGTGCGTCCGTCCGTCAGTCCATCCGTGCGTCCGTCCGTCCGTCCGTGCGTTAACTTTTATTTCAAACATCTTCTTCTCCGAAACTACCCATCCAGTTTTCATGAAACTTCACAGAAGTGATCCTGCCATGGTCCTCTTCAGAATTTGTTGAAAGAATTTGATTCCTTCAAAAACTCTGGTTGCCATGGCAACAAAACTGAAAAATATTGGAAATCTTTAAAAATCTTCTTGTCTGAAACCATAAGGCATGGGGCTACCAAATTTGGCATGTAGCTTTATGTAGTAGACCTCTATCAAGTTTCTTCAAATTATAGCCCTGGGGTCAAAATTGGCTCTGCCCCAGGGGTCACAAGTTTTACATAGGCTTATATAGAGAAAACTTTAAAAATCTTCCTGTACCTAGCCATAAGGCCTAGAGCTACCAAATTTTGCATGCAGCTATATCTAGTGGTCCTCTACCAAGCGGGCCAAACTTTTAGCCCTGGGGTCAAAATTGGCCCCGCCGCAGGGGTCACAAGTTTTGCATGGGCTTACATAGTGATAACTTAAGAAATCTTCCTGTTTTTTTTTTTTTTTTTTTTTTTTTAATTAGCCTTGCATCAGGGGTCTCATGTTTTACAGAGCTTCATATTGACAAAACTTGAAAATCACTTTATCTATAGCCATACAGCATAGACTCGTATTATTTTGGTCTGTGGCTTTATCTTGTGGACCTCTACCAGGGTTCAAGTAATTATAGCTCTGGGATCAAAAATGGCTTTGCCCTGCGGCTCTCAACTTTCACATGGGCTTTTACAGAGAAAACTTTGTAAGTCTTCATTTTGAAACCATTTGGCTCAGAATTGAAATGTCTAGTATTTATGGTCTATATTTATAAGCCAGTGGAGCGATACAGGGCCATCATGGCCCTCTTGTTTAAATTGAAAGCATCTGCAGACGACAAATATTAAAGTGTTGCTCAAATGGTGAGATTTGTCTGTGATAGGATAGAAAACACTGTGGGAAAAGAAGTAAATGCTGGTAACCAAAAAGTCCTCTCCTCTAGGGCCTTTAATGATGGGATTCCGTGGTAAAGGGTTAATTTATTAAGTGCTAAAAGAAAACAAGAAATAAAGACTGTAAGTAGAACCATGAAAAAAAAAAAGACTGTAGATCTACTGAGTTAAATTACATTTTGAATCTTTTTCACTTTAATATTTCAGCTGAGTTGACCACAATAGTGGAACACTGTCCACGACAAAGGTGCAAACAGGGGTCTTTGCGAACGGTCAGATCAAGATCAGAATGCACAGAACGTGCAGTCTGATCTTGGATCTATACCGTCCTCTTTTTTAGTCAAGTCTATAAAATAAAAGTCTTAAAAATTCATTGGATTGTATTCCCTGACGTCGAGAGAGGACAGTGTTATGCGTTTAACCCTTTACCACACAATTCCGACTTTTAACGACCCTTGGAAAGAAGGCTTTTGAAAACATTGAGGGGAAAGGAAAAAATGCTGGTAACCAACATTTTCTCCTTTGCCCACAATGGTTCTACCCTTCTCAAAACGATTTTCAGTTATTGAGCCACATTTGTCTCCTGCGAATGCTTTCAATTTGAACTTGTTTAAAATGTTGTTGTCTGGTGAAGTGTTATAGCTCTCACCCGATAAACCTTTTGTTATCCGTTAATATTATTGTTTATGTTTGGGATAACAGGTTTAAAATCGCGTACCTTGACGGAATAATTTTATAGACTTAACCCGATAATGTTTATGTTATCTAGTCACGATTTGCGGTTTTAAACATTTATTCCCAAAAACAAACAATGATTTAAACTGTTAAAGAAAGGTTTATCGAGTTAGAGTTATAACGTTCAGAGTTTATAAATATTGGCCCAAATGTTGTTCTTAGTATGTAGTGAGTTAGTCTAAAATACTAGAACCTCGTGATGATCCATACAAGTCCCCTCTCCCTCTCTCTCTCTCTCTCTCAGTCAATCAATCAATCAACCAATCAATCAAATACAAGTTTAGTCGTTAAAGTCGTTAAAGTATGTAGGTTACGATCAAATACTTATTTGTACAAGAATAATCTGTTAATTTGTTGTTAAACAATGGTTGTTAGTCATTTCCGATATTTGTTTTCTGTTCGCCTGAGCACCGAAGTCCTTATAGTGAGCTTGTGTGAGCGCCGCCCGTGTTGTGTCCATCCTTTCGTCCGTCATATCTTTTTTAAAAATAACTTCTGTTTCAGTTTTAGGCCAAAATCAATCCAAAACTCTTGTCCAACGTCCTTGCGATTTGGGAAATGAATTTTGCCCAATAGCGATGGGCGTGTCAGTTCTTTTGAAAAGAGTTTAATTTGAAAACTGAACAAAATGGAAATTTGTACGTAGAACCACAAAGCCTGGTAATTGTGATATCTTGTGTATATATATTGTTCTTTCAAGTGCTCTCTTAAACGTGATCCATGCTCTGGTAAAATGGTGTTTAATACATCTTCCTGATACATTATACTAAGCCAGTCATCACAGTGTGAATCTTTACAATCCATGAAGTTTGCAATTGACGGAATCTGGGGGTAGATTGGTGCTTGAGCATGCAGAAAATTTACAAACAGCAAAAACTTTCGACCCATGTCAGCCTGCGCCGTCCGCGCAGGCTGACATGGGTCGAAAGTTTTTGTTTATGTATTAAGCCCCCTTTTCACATTGCATGATTCATAACAGTTATTCAAATATGACTAGTGTGTCTAAAGTCCTCCACATTGTCAAATTCTATCATATGTACAACACAGGTGAGCGATACAGGGCCACAATGGTTCTCTTGTATGACAGTGGAGCGAGCTGCCATATACGTCTATGGATTAAAATCTTAATGATAAAAAAAGTTTTATTATCAGGGAACGTTTTATACTTAACACCCCTGTAACACACTATCCCGAGTTTTATCGACCCTCTTGAAGAAGTCATTTGAAAACATTGTGAGAAAAGGAGAAAATGTTGGTTACTAGCCAAAGAAGAAGGAAGGTGTCAATGTCTCTATGAGAAAAGGAGACTTTTTTTTTTTCTACTCGTTAAAAGAGAAGTTGCCTAATTTGATTAACTTACGTAGATTAACTTATATTTTGAATTATCGTCTACAAATGCTTTCAAAAAGAACGAATCAAAACTTTTGTCACCTGGTAGAGTAAACCCCTTTGAAAACATTGCGGGAAAAGGAAAAGTTCTTGTGACCAGCATTTTCTCCTTTTCCCACAATGTTTTCTACCCTTTCATTGAACGATTTTACCCTTTGCTCCACTTTTATTTCGTCGTCCGCAAATGCTCTCAATAGGGACAAGTGTAAAGTGTTTCGTTTGGCAAAGTTTTGAATGAAAAGCGAAAACCCGGATTCCCACGTAGAACGGATTTAAGGACCTTCAGCCAGCCCTTTATAAACCCTTGTCCTGCTAAATTAGTTAACCCTTTACATGAGGACAAAAACTTTACACTGGCCCAGATTGAAAGCATGACAATTTAAATGTAGTTCAAATAATGTAATTTGTCTTTAGTCGAAAACAATGTAGGAAAAGGAGAAAATGCTGGTTAGCAGCATTTTCTTCTTTTCCCACGATGTTTTCAGAAGGCTTCTTCTTCAGGGTCGTTAAAACTCGGGATTGTGTGGTAAAGGGTTATTTCAAACTTATTTTTTACATCTCCTTATCGGACAGTGTAGATCCAAGATCAGACTGCACGTTCTGTGCAGTCTGATCTTGATCTACTCTGTCCGCAAAAGGTCAGCGAGTCGCGCTTAGCAGCCCAAGGGTTAAAATAATATTGCAGATAGGAATTGTCCATCCGTAGGGAAAAGGGGCAGTTAGGGTGAATTTAGGTTAGATACATGCAGGCACAAGTAAACTTTGAAACAAAAGGAGATTTGTATGGTGTTTAACGCCGTTTTCAACATTATTTCAATTATATCGCTGCGGCCAGAGTTTCTTTTACCAGTACTTTGCACAATACCCTTTCCAAGCCACTGGCTGCTTTCCCTCACAACCATCGTCGAAACAATGATCAGCGATGGAGTGAATCCTGTAACAATAACCAACCATCATCACTTTTCGGAAAGAAATTCGCCAATCTGGAGATTCGAATCAGCGACCCCCTAGGTTTCAAGCCTAGTACATTACCGACTGCGCTAATGGGTACAGAAGAAGACACCGCTCGTTACATGTAAACGGAGAAATTGCTCGTTACGTGTTTCACAACGGTGTTTTCCAAAAACCTACTACAACCCAAAAAAAGTATGAGCCATGCTCTGGCAAAAGGGGGCTTAATGCATCTCCGTGATGCATCACACATCACAAGACATCACATAATTAGGGAATCCATAAAATCCATTCTGTCTAACAGCAGACTGTATCAAATAAGGTAGACTGGTCCCTTGGAATACCGAAAATTGACCAATAGCGAAAAGTTTGGGCTCAGGTCAGGCTGCGCGGGCTGCGCAGGCTGACCTGAGCCCAAACTTTTCGCAGATGCATTAAGACCCCTTTTCACAGAGCATGACTCGTATGTAGGTGGAATTGTGTCAACTCAATCTCTCCGCACTTAACTCCAGACGACAAGTTTTATAGACTGGTCCAAATTGAAAGCATTTGCAGACGACAAATTTATGGTACCACAGTTGATGAAAATTGTATTTGAAAACAAACGAAGAAACAATTGTGGGAAAAGGAGAAAATGCTCGTGCATTGATTTCAAAAGCCTTTCTCTTTTTGCGGGCCAAGCCCCGTAGCTCAGTCGGTAGCGTACAGGACTTGAGAACAGGAGGTCGCTGGTTCGATCCCCGGCTTGGCCAATTTCTTTCCGAGGATTGATGATAGTCATTGCGACAGGATTCATTCCTCTCTCACCGCTGACCATTGTTTCGACGATGGTTATGTGGGAAAGCAGCCAGTGGCTTGGAAAGAATATTGTGCGGAGTACTGGTAAAAAAAAGAACTGCAGGAAAGCATGGATAGGTGCACTGGCCGCCGCGATATAACTGAAATAATGTTGAAAACGGCGTTAAACACCATACAATCAACAATTCTCTTTTGCGGGGGAGGGGGGAGGGGGGGGGTCGTTAAAACACAGACCTGTTTGGTAAAGTTTTAATATTCATAGTACAAACAAATTCTCATCTTTTTGTCGTGGGATTTTTCTAAAAATAAATGACTCGTTCTCGGTGAAAAGGTGGTTAAATGCATCTGCAAAAAAAAAGTATCGACCCAGGACAGCCAGCACAGTCCGCGCAGGCTGGCCCGGGTCTAAAACCTTTTGCTATAGGTCAATTGTCCTCATGTCAAAGGACCAGGCTACCTCATGATTCAGTGTGTTGTCAGACTAAATGGCTTTAGGGATTCATATGTTTATGGTGACTTCCTTGGTAAGATACGTCATGGTGATGCATTAAACCCCCTTATGCCAGAGCATCGCTCGAATTACAGAAACGGTGAGTGATATAATTAGTCGATAAAAGCTAAGTAGACCGAATGATGAAATAGAGACAGAGGAGATTTGACAGCATTAACCCTTTACCAAATGACACAATTGTAGACCAGTCCAAATTGAAAGCTTTTGCAGACGAGAAAATTAATGTGACTCAAAAATTGAACTTTGTTTTGGAAAGAGTAGAAAACATTGTGGGAAAAGGAGAAAATGCTGGTTACCAGCATTTTCTCCTTTTCTCACAATGTTTTCAAAAGGCTTCTTTCCCAGAGTCGAGAAAACCCGGATTGTTTGGTAAAGGGTTAATCCGTAAGCTGCTCAGCGCGACTCACTGACCTTTTGCGGACAGTGTAGATCAAGATCAGACTGCACAGTGCAGTCTGATCTTTAATCTACACTGTCCGATAAGGAGATATTTTTTCTCCAAAAAATAAGTTTGAAATAACATTATTCGAGTTTTTAGTATCGACTTGAAAGTTTCATTTAACTTATTTAGCGGGATAAAGGTTAGATGGATGATAATGTATACCGGGTTTCATTTTTTTGCCTCCCGAACACAGACAAGATACAACTCGCTCGCCAGACTAATATTTGGATAGTTTTCCGTATCAGGGAAAAATTATTATGATATAAATCCATTGATTCCCCCCCCCTCTCTCTCTCTTCCTCTCTCTCTCTGTCTCTCTCTGTCTCTCTTTCTTTCATAGAAGCGTCTGCGCGGATAGAGGCTCAAAACTCGCACGCATAATGATGAAAATCGTTTACGTTGGGGGGGAGGGGGGTAATTCTTATTCCAATTTTTAATACAGACATCTCAAATTAAGTCTTGACCGAATAACAATTTTTTTTTTTTTAGATTTGACGAAATTGAAAGCATCTGCGGTCGACAAATTCAAAACTGGTACAAATTAGCCAGAAATCTCTGATTGGGTGGAAAACATTTTCTATCTCCTTTTCTCACAAAGTTTTAAAATAACCTTATGACTCAAGGGCCTAAAAACTCGGGACTGTGTGGTAAAAGGGGGTAAATTCATGCAGTCTATTGTGCTTGGAAAATAGTCGTGCAACAGAATGGCATCAAGCTTGAAAGGGGGTGGGGGAAGGGGATAGTCTGGTACCCCGCCGTACTTCAAGAGTAGTGGTAGGGGCAGGTAATCCAGACTAGAGAGGGGATTGCGACACAAATATAGATTATAATATTAGTTAATATGTTGTGAGGAATTGTATCATTTAACTAAGTCTGGTCAATGTTATGTATAAGTTGAAACTTGAAAAAAAATTAATTAACAAAGTCTAGACATTTGTTGTTCAGCGAGCTTTTGTGCAAGCTTAACCCTTTCCCAAACAAGCCCTGGTTTTCACGTGTCTGCAGTACAAGTCTTTTGAAAACACTGTGGGAAAAGGAGAAATTGCTCGTAACGAGCAATTTCTCCTTTTCCCACAGTGTTTTCTACCCTTTTTGATAACTTTCTGCCATTTTCATCAAATTTAAAATTGCCGTCTGCAAACTCTTTCAATTTGGACCCGTCCAAAATTTGTCGTTTGGGAAAGGGGTAATAACATATTACATGTACATATGGAAATTTACATGAATGAGACCTGTTCGCCTTTTTGACAGGTGTGTACATCCCGGACGATAAATAGTTCTACAAAAGAATACATTAACGATTTTATTTTAAATCTGAAAATGAAAAAAAAAAAAACGTAGCTTTGTCAAGATCATCGATTTTCAGTTATTTTTACAGGAAATTTTGGACAGCGATGTTTTAGAAATAAGGCGTATGATTGTCAGAGCTTTAGCCAATGACGTCACTATTTTTATATTTCAAACGTGTGTTAGGGAAGAAAATTGGTAATGCCCGTATTACACTGAAATTATGGTATGTGATGAGAAGAACGGTTGTGCCGCGCTTTGTGAAATGGGGGCTTAATGCATCTGCGAAAAGTATCGACCCAGGTCAATCAAATACAAGTTTAATCGTTAAAGTATGTGGGTTTCAATCAAATACTTATTTGTACAAGAATAATCTGTTGATTTATTGTTAAACAATGTTGTTAGTCATTTCCGATATTTGTTTTCTGCTCGCCTGCGCACCGAAGTCCTTATGGTGAGCTTGTGTGAGCGCTGTCCGTATTGTGTCCGTCCTTTCGTCCGTCATATCTCTTTTTAAAATAACTTCTGTTTCGATTTTAGGCCAGAATCAATCCAAAACTCCTGTACAACGCCCTTGCGATTTGGGAAATGAAATGGGGGCTTAATGCATCTGCGAAAAGTATCGACCCAGGTCAGCCTGCGCAGTCCGCGCAGGCTGACCTGGGCCGAAACTTTTCGCTATTGGTCAATTTTCTGTTTGTCAAAGGACCAGTGTACCTCATAAATCAGTTGGTTGTTATACAAAATGGATTTTATTGATCCATAGATATGTGAATTTGGACAAGCCTACATTTTTGTTGTGTGGTAAAAGAGGTATGAAAGGAAAATGGCCTTTGAAAACGGCATGGTCCAGTATAACAAATAAACAATATTACTTTGCATCGGTGGAAATCATTAATTATTCAGGAACCAATGAGGTATGTCGGCCTGTTCAAGGTTGTCCTCTTCGCACTTTCACGGAGACATTTCACCCTTAGACTTGTCCAAATTCAAAGCACTTGCAGGCGAGAATTAAATGTGACTGAAATAGCGAGATCTGTCGATAACGATGTTGAAAACAGTGTGGGAAAAGGATAAAATACTGTTAACAAGAACCTTTTTTTTTCTTTTCCCTCTATCTTTTTTTATATTCCAATTTTCAGGGTCGTTAGAATTCGGGTTTGTTTGGTAAAAGATCAAAGCGCCGAACGAACAAAATACTTCTGTACAGCCTGTGCAGGCTGACCTGAGTCGAAACCTTTTGCTTTTTGTCAATTTCCTGCATGTCCAAAGACCATTCTACCGGAGGATTTTGTTGATTGTTGGAGAAATGGGTTTTGTGGATCCATAAAATTTGCTGTTTTCTCCAGAATGTTTTCAACAGCTGTAAACTGCAGCGGGGAATAAAGTTGCCCTTTCATTAAACGGGTGAAACGATAAACTATAACATTAATGTAGTAAAAAAATCAGTCGAGTTTTTTTTTAACTTCTGCTTTAAAATGTTCCATTTGAAATTTGATAGATTTGAATCGAAAGAAAAAAAATGCATGTTTATTTTAACAGGTAAAAATCTACAATGATACGCAGCATTGAAACCTCAGATCGGCAAATAAAATTGTTACATGATATTTTTTTAAATGTGTTTAATCTTTTACCACGATCTAGTGTTTTCTCAACCTTGAACGAAAATGCTTTCGAAAACATTGTGGAAAAAAGAGAAAATGCTGGTAACCAGCATTTTCTCCTTTCCCCACAGTGTTTTTACCCCTTCAAAGGCAAATCCAATCATTTGAGCCACATTTCATTTGCCGCCTGCTAATGCTTTGATTTTGGATGAGTCTAAAATGTTGCGGTTTAGTATAGAGTTAACCCTTTCCCAAACAAGCCCTGATTTTCAAGTGTCTGCAGTACAAGTCTTTTGAAAACACTGTGGGAAAAGGAGAAATTGCTCGTAACGAGCAATTTCTCCTTTTCCCACAGTGTTTTCTACCCTTTTTGATAACTTTCTGCCATTTTCATCAAATTTAAAATTGTCGTCTGCAAACTCTTTCAATTTGGACCAGTCCAAAATTTGTCGTTTGGGAAAGGGTTAAACAATGACATCTGAACAGATCAATTGAAATTTTCCCTATCTTTCAATTATGGAATTAAATTTTGTGTTTGATTGTACTTTGATTTGTTAGTATTTCCATTTGTGCAATTTGAGAGAAGCTCTGATATAATATCATTATTTCTGCTCATCAAAAAAAAGACATTCATTGTGGGTTATTAACCCTTAGGCTGCTTATCGCGACCCACCGACCTTTTGCGGACAGCGTAGATCAAGATCAGACTGCACAGAATGTGCAGTCTGATCTTTGATCTACGCTGTCCGATAAGGAGATATCTTTCCTCTAAAAATACCTTTGAAACAAGAAAGTTTTGGGCTGCTACTATCTACTATAAAGTTTCATTTCTTTTATTCAGCAGGATAAGGGTTAAAAAAAAAAAAAAAAAACCTCACGCTACATATAAATATCTTCAAAGATATAAATTCCTGACTTTGCATGGTGTCTCCCATTTTCTTTGGGTAACAAGACCATTCATTCTTTTCGTGCAAAATTCCGTGATAACAAGGTCATTAACTCTTGTCGTGCAAATTTCCTGGTAACAAGGCCATTAACTCTCGTCGTGCAAATTTCCTGGTAACAAGGGCACTAACTTTTCGTGCAAATTTCGTGATAACAAGGGCATTAACTCTTGTCGTGCAAATTTCCTGGTAACAAGGGCACTAACTTTCGTGCAAATTTCGTGATAACAAGGGCATTAACTCTTGTCGTGCAAATTTCCTGGTAGCAAAGCCATTAACTCTTTACCACTCGACAAAAATATAGATTTATCCAAATTGAAAGCATCTGCAGACGGCAATTTCAGTGTGGCTTACATGATGAAACTCGCTGAGTTGAAAACATTGTGAGAAAAGGAGAAAATGCTGGTTACCAGCATTTCCCATTTTCCCACAATGTTTTCAAAAGTTTTCTGTCTCAGGGTCGCTAAAACTGTTGTTGTGTGGTCAAGGCTTACGAAATGGTAGAGATACCAAAATAATTATCTCGCGGGAACGAGGAATCTATCTCGTGGAACCGAGCTGTTTATCGTGTGGACACGCGAGGTAGCATTATGCGAACGAGAAAAATCGTGTCGTGGAAATAAGGTACTTCAGTAGTGATAAAAACATAATTTTATTTCACGCTTTCCGGTAGGATATCGAGAAATAGCGGTGAAAATATTTTTCGATATTACACGGGTACAACCAGTGAGAATACCGACCACGGCGAGTTTGTACTGATTTTTATTGAAGTCTCGACAAAAAAAGGCGTTAGAAGCATGAAATAAATAGAATATTTGTTTTTTTTCGGTGAAAGATCGAAATTTATTTCATCGAGTGAACATCATCGGTAATATTTTCACGAGTGGCGCCACTCGTGAAAATATTACCGATGATGTTCACTCGATGAAATAAATTTCGATCTTTCACCGAAAAAAAACAAATATCCTCTATATCCTATGAACAATAGCCCCGACTGTCCGTATTCCGTGACGATAAGGAAACAACATGACAAAATTAGGGGTCTAGACTAGAACATGAACTAGAAAGTACTTGCTTTCATTCAGAAAATATTTTCTGATCGTTTTCATGAAAAACCATGACCAAAATAATTTCAGTGGCACAGTACATACAAAAAAATATGCATGCCACCGGCCTTCTTGCAAATATGGCGTGCCCTAATTCCGGTTGTTCGGTAGTAATTGCAGCAGAAAGTAACAGGTCCTTGCAATTTTCAAGATGGGACACTTTTCAGATATAAGAATAATGGTGTCAACTTCTATTGATCGAGACAAATAATTATTTTTTACACATTTTTGTCTCACATTTGGCTGAAATTGAGGTGAAATGAAACATTCGAAAAATGGTAAGGGTTACAAACTTAATACTGTGTGACGTTCCTTACAGTCAGATCTCGATCTACACTTTCCTCTTTAAAACCCTTTACCACACAATACCGACTTTTAACGACCCTGAAAAAGAAGCCTTTTGAAAACATTGTAGGAAAAGGAGAAAATGCTGGTAACCAGCATTTTCTCCTTTCCCCACAATGTTTTCTACCCTTCCCAAAACAAATTTTAATTTCTCAGTCACATTTATTTTGTCGTCTGCAACTGCGCTCAATTTGGAGTGGTCTAAAATTTTGTCGTTCGGTAAATAGTTAAGCATTTAAACCCAGGTTCAGTGTTAATGGTTCAACAGTACATCGATTGTTTCAATGCAAATAGTGGGCGTATATCAGAGCAGATTAGCGACCGATGTTGATCAAAGTTCATACTGTTCGTTCTTTACACTTTCTTTACAGTCTGATTTTGATCTACACCGTCCGCAAAAGCTCGTTTGGTCATCCACGGACGCGAAAGAATTAAAATAAGCTCCGCTCTGGCAAAAGGGGGGCTTACTGCATCTCTGTGATGCGTGATACCGAGAAAGTCATTATATAATTATGGCTCCATAAAGACCATTGTGTCTAGCAACCGACTGAATCATGAGGTAGACTGGTCCTTTGATATGCAGAAAACTGACCAATAACAAAAAGTTTCGGCCCAGGTCAGCCTGCGCAAACTGCGCAGGCTGACCTGGGTCGATACTTTTTGCAGATGCATTAAGTCCACTTTTAACCGAGCATGGTTCAATTAAATGTTCTTAATTCTCAGAGCACTTTTATAATCATAATGAAATTTATGTTTTAACTACGAAAAAAATGCCACGTAAATAACCATCGTGAATCAAAATTTTATACTCCATTTCTTTTCTGCCATATTGTCATTAAATTTATGTTGGTCCGTAATTCATCAAAACGCTTCATTACGTTTAGACGCCATTTAATCTTTCTATATCTACCCACTTAGACAAAGTCTGCAGCGGACGATTTTGAAAATATCACTGTAAAAACTGGATATTTGATAAGCAACACGAGTTAGTTTTGAATATATGAATGGGTATGGAAACATTGTGGCTAAAGGAGAAATTACTCGCTATGAACAACTTCTACTTTTGTCACAATGTTTTAAAATTCATCTACTTTCAGGGACAAAATAATATCACATAAAGGAGATGATATTATGAAAGCTATGGTGATATATTTCTGCCGCGAGATACGAGATAACTATCGTGATAATTTTAGAAAACTTTCACGATAATTCGAAATTTCCTGGAAATCTTATCTAGGTAGTGAAAAGTTTTCTGAAAAAAAAAATCACGATAAACTTTATTATCTAGGAAATTTTATGTTGATTATTTCTCATTCGTGCACGAAGCTGACATCGAGGTACAACTATCACGATAGTTCTACCCGTTTCTCGATATCTATAAATAGAAAAATCACCATTTGGATGAACTCGAAAGTTTTTCATTGTACAGGAGACAAAGATGATCCGAAACCGTATCTAATTATAGATTCCGTGAATGTCAGTTGTAGACACGAGCATTAAAAAAACAATCGTGATAACAGTTAGAAATATCGCGATAATTTTACCGTGAAACTTTTTGTTAATTAGATAATATTTCCAGGAAAGTTTGTTTTATCGCGATAGTTCTCTAAAATTATCACAATAGCTATCTCGTATCTCGTGGCAGAAATATGCCACCATAGAAAGCTGCTCTTTCATCCTGTCATAGAAAATACATACATCTTAACCCGTATCCTGCTAAATAAGTGAAATGAAACTTTCAAGAAAGATGGTAAAAACCCAAATGTTGCTGTTTCAAAGGTAATTTTGGGGGGACACAAAGATATATCCTTATCGGACAGTGTGGATCCAAGATCAGACTGCACGTTATGTGCTGTCTGATCTTGATCTACACTGTCCGCAAAAGGTCGTTGAGTCGCGCCTTAGAGCCTAAGTGTTAACTCTTTACCAAATGACAGAACTTTTGGACTGGAACAACTTAAAATCATTTGCGGACGACAAATAAAATGTTGCTTGAGTGGTGATTTCTGTATTTGAAAGGTTAGAAAACATTGTGGGAAAACGCGAAAATGTTGGTTACCAGCATTTTCTCCTTTACCCGTAATATTTTCGAAAGCATTCTCTTTCAGGGTAGTTAAAATCAGAATTGTGTGGTGAAGAGTTAAAACATCGTGGCAATAGCCGAATATGCTCGTTACCAGCGATTTCTCCTTTTGCCACAATGTTTTTTAGAAGCTTTTTCTGCTTCTCACCGTAAAAAGAAATCGTATAAAGGAGATGATGTATTGACGCTGCTCTTTCCACCTGTCATGCAACAGTTCCCGTGACGTGAAACAAATGTAACGATTGAATAATTGATGCTTATGCATATTCAAGCCATGCTCTGTGAAAAAAGGGGCTTAATGCATCTGCAAAAAGTATCGACCCATGTCAGCCTGCGCTGATTGCGCAGGCTGACATGGGTCGAAACTTTTTGCTATTGGTAAAATTTTACCTTAGGATGCACTCGGTTGTGACACAATTTGGATTTTTATGGATCTGTGATTATGTGATCAATTGCTTGGTATCATGCATCACGGAAATATACTAAACCCCCTTTTGCTAGAACATGGCTCACATATTTATAAGCGCAATCGGGAGTCACGTGGCCCGTTGGACTTCCAACTGCTAAGTCATGTTATTCTAACCCTGATTCTGTTAAATGCTGTCAATGAAACTTTCAGTAAAAGCCAGAATAGTGCTATTTCAAATTTACTTTTTTTGAAGAACAATATCTCCTTATCGGACAGTGTAGATCCAAGATCAGACTGCACGTTCTGTGTTCTGAATAAGTTAAATAAAACTTTCAAGTTGATAGTAAAACCTCGAGTAATGTTATTTAAAGCTTATTTTTTGGAGAAAAATATCTCCTTATTGGACACTGTAGATCCAAGATCAGACTGCACGTTCTGTGCAGTCTGATCTTGATCTACACTGTCCGCAAAAGATCAGTGAGTCGCGCTTCCCAGCTTCTCTCTTTGAAAATGAGCCAAACTCTGGCAAGAGGGTGCTTTTAACCCGTAAGCTGGTAAGCGCGACTCACTGACCTTTTGCGGACAGTGTAGATCAAGATCAGACTGCACAGAACGTGCAGTCTGATCTTGGATCTACACTGTCCGATGAGGAGATATTTTTCTCCAAAAAAATATGTTGAAATAAGATTATTCGGGTTTTTACTATCGGATCAAAATTTCTCTATAAGTTATTTAGCAAGATAAGGCTTAATGCACCTCCGTGATACAATGTACCAATCAAGCCATCACATAATTATGGATCCATAATAGCCTTTTTTTTTTTACTTAATCATGAGGTAGACTGGTCCTTGGATATACAAAAAATTGACCAATAGCGAAAAGTTTCGGCCCAGGTCAGCCTGCGCGGACTGCGCAGGCTGACCTGGGCCGAAACTTTTCGCAAATGCACTAACCCTTTTCCTCACAATCTCGATTCTAACGACCCTAAGGTAGAAAGCTACTGAAAACACTGTAGGAAAAGGAGAAAATGCTGGTTACGGAGAAAATGCCGGTAACCAGCATTTTCTCCTTTTCCCACAATGTTTTCTATTCTTTCAGAGGCAAATTTCATTATTTGAGCCACATTTCACTTGTCGTCTGCACATGCTTTCAATTTGGGCGTGTACAAGGTTTTGTTGTTTGGTAAAGACTTAGGTCCCCTTTTCACAGAGCATGGCTAAAATGTAAAAAAAAAAAAAAAAAAAAATCATTGTGAGTAAAGGAGAAGATGCTGGTAACAAGCATTTTCTCCTTTTTCCCACAATGTTTTGAAAATCCTACAGTGTCAAGGTCCATGGAATTTCGGGATCGTTTGATAAAGGGTTACGTGGCCTTTTAAGCGCTAAAAGTTAATGAAAAGAGCATTATGTGCTGTGCCTGCATGGCGCCCGCTTTTGTTGCATGTTAAATATATAATGAATCTACTATTACAGATAGATAGACGGGCCATCGATTTTGAAATATGATATGAACCGCGCTCTGTGAAAAGAGGTTTAATCCATTTGCAAAAAGTATCGACCCAGGTCAGCCTGCGCAGTCCGCGCAGGCTGACCTGGGCCGAAACTTTTTGCTTTGGGGCAATTTTCAGCTGGTCAAAGGGCCAATGAACTTCCATATCCAGTCGGTTGTTAGGGAAAAAAAAAAAAGGATTTTATGAAAAAAAAAAAAAAAAATGTGATGACTTGCACGGTAAAGTGCATCACAGAGATGCATTAATCCCCCTTTTGCCAGAGTTATGTAGAGCTATTCTTGTTTAAAAAATCGACCTTATTAAACCATTACAGAACAACTCCACATTTCTAATGATCTCGATGAAGATGCCATTTGACAATATTGTGGGTGGGGGTGTGGGTAGGGGGAGGAGAAACTGCTGATAACCCAGCATTTTCTCATGTGCCAACAATATTTTCTATCTTTTCAGACAAAAATTCCATTCATTGAGCCACTTCACGTTTTGCGTCTGCAAATGCTTTCAATTTTGTGTAAAATATTGTCAGCTGTTAAAGTGTTAACAGTTGACGTATTGCGCAAAGCTTGGGATATGTATTTGCATTCTACTAAATGTCAGAAATATTGAGATAATGAATAGAAAAAAGTCAATACCTTGTCAACTATTCATAAGTAGTCATAAATATAAAAAAAATAAGTGGAAAATGAGCTTGAAAAGTAATGGAATATGTATTTTATTTACGGGATACATATCTAGATCTAAATGTACTTATAATACTCGCGCTAGAATGCGCCAAGACGTATGAGAATGTCACATAGTCTATATATTGTGCGTAGTACTGGTAAAAGAAACTCCAGGAAAGCATGGATAGGTGCACTGGCCACCGCGATATAACTGAAATAATGTTGAAAACGGCGTTAAACATCAGTCAATCAATCAATCAATCAATCAACGAACGACTGTAAGAGACTCAATGTCATTACTTTCACGGTGAAAATGTCATCAGCTAAAAGGTCTCTAAACGCATATGTAAGAAAGATGGATGGAAGTTGTTGTTCTTAGCTTTCTGTTTTCCTTGACGCTCGAAGCCCTTTCTGTTTCCTGTTAATTGTTATACTCAGATACTGAGGAAATAAAACACATAAACATGCACTCTGATCTTGGTCTACAGTCTCCTGTGGGTGGAACGCGCAAAGCATCGGTGGAAGGCGCAAACCTCACTGGAACAACCGAATTCTCACTGCAATGCACAGTCTTTCTGAAATGCACAAAGGTCTCACTGAAATGTGTAAAATTTTACTGAAATGCGCAAAGCATCACTGGAATGCTCAAAGTGTCATTAAAATACGCACAGCTTCACTTGAATGCTCAAAGTCTCACTGGAATGCACAGTGTCCCTTGAGCAAAGTCCTTTTGGAATGCGAAAAGTCCTGCTGGAATTGGCAGTCTTATTGGAATGTGAAAAGTCCTGCTGGAATGTGCAAAGTCTCAATGGAATGCGTATAGCCTCTCTGGAATTATCAACTCTAATTAGAAGTCACAAAGCGTCACCGAAAAGCGCAAAGTTTCACTTGACGGCGAAAAACTTCACCAGAGAATGCATAGTCTCTTGAATGCGTAAATGGCTGTTGAAATGCCCAAAGCGACATGAGTGTGCCAAGGGTCACTGAAATACGCAAAGCGTAACTTGAATGCACAAATCGTCAGTGGGGTGCGCAAAGCATCACTGGGATGCGCAAAGTCTCACTGGAAAGTGCAAAGCGCCATTGGAGTGGGCACTAAATTGCGCAAGGTCTAACATAGATGCACAAAAAGTCACTGGAATGCACAAAACGTAACTGGAATCCCCAAAATCTTCTTGGAATTGACAGAGCTTCACTGAAATATGAAAAGCTTTACCAGAATGTGCAAAGCATCACTGAAATCCGCAAAGTGTCCCTGGAATGCACAAAGCGCACTTGGAATGTTCACTGCATCACTGGAATAGGCAAAGCATCAATGGAATGCACAAATCCATGCAATTGTGCAAAGCATCACCAGAATGTGAAAAGTGTCAGTGGAACTAGCTATCGCTGAAATGCGCAAGTTGTCGCTGGAATGAGCAGAGAATTACTGTAATGACTGTAATGTGCAAAGCATGCCTGGAATGTCAATGCATAACTAGAATGTGCAAAAACATCACTGGAATGTGCAAAGCATCACTGGAATGCACAGAGCTGCATTGGACCGCGCAAAGCATTACTGGAATGCGAAAATCATCAATGGAATGCACAAAGCATTAATCGACTGCACAAAGCATGACTGGAATGTGCAAAGCATCACTGTAATGTGCGAAGCGTTACTGGAATGTGCCAAGCGTTACTGTAATGTGCAAAGCATAAATGGAATGTGCAAGCATGAATAGAGTGTGCAAAGCATTACTGGAATGTGCAAAGTATCACTGTAATATGCAAAGCATCACTGTAATGTGCAAATTATAACTGTAATGTGCAAAGCATAACTGAAATGCGCAAAGCATAACAGGAATGTGCAAAGCGTTACTGGAAAGTGCAGGGCGTTATTGTAATGTGCAAAACATAATTGGAGTGTGCAAAGCATAACTAAAATGTGCGAAGCGTCACTGGATTGTGCAAAGCGTCACTGTAATGTGCAAAGCATAACCTGAATGTGCAACGTATTGCTGAAATGTGGAAAGTATCACTTTTATGTGCATTACTGTAATGAGAAAACCACAATTGAAATGTGCAAAGCATCATTGGAATGTGCAAAGCATCACTGTAATGTGCAAAGCATCACTGTAATGTGCAAAGCGTCACTGGAATGTGCAAAGCATCACTGGAATGTGCAAAGCATTGCAGGAATGTTGAAAGTATTACTTTTATGTGCATTACTGGAATGTGAAAAACACAATTGAATGTGCAAAGCATCACTGGAATGTGCAAAGCATTACAGGAATGTGCAAAGCATAACTGGAATGTCGTATTGGACCACACAAAGCATCATTTTAATGCGAAAATCATCAATGGAATGTACAAAGCATTAAATCGACTGCACAAAGCGTCACTGTGATGTGCAAAGCATAACAGGAATGTGCAGAGCATAACTGGAAAGCGTCACTGGATTGTGCAAAGCGTCAATGTAATGTGCAAAGCATCACTGGAATGTGCAAAGCATTACAGGAATGTGCAAAGCCTAACTGGAATGTCGCATTGGACCACACAAAGCATCATTTTAATGCGAAAATCATCAATGGAATGTACAAAGCATTAACTCGACTGCACAAAGCGTCACTGTGATGTGCAAAGCATAACAGGAATGTGCAGAGCATAACTGGAAAGTGCAAAGCGTCACTGGATTGTGCAAAGCATCACTAGAATGTGCAAAGCATCACTGGAATGTGCAAAGCATAACTGGAATGTACAAAACGTCACTGGAATGTGCAAAGCATGACTGGAATGTGCAAAGCATTGCAGGAATGTTGAAAGTATTACTTTTATGTGCATTACTGGAATGTGAAAAACACAATTGAAATGTGCAAGGCATCACTGGAATGTGCAAAGCATTACAGGAATGTGCAAAGCATAACTGGAATGTCGTATTGGATCACACAAAGCATCATTTTAATGCGAAAATCATCAATGGAATGTACAAAACATTAAATCGACTGCACAAAGCGTCACTGTAATGTGCAAAGCATAACAGGAATGTGCAGAGCATAACTGGAAAGTGCAAAGCGTCACTTGATTGTGCAAAGCGTCACTGGAATGTGCAAAGCATCACTGGAATGTGCAAAGCATAACTGAAATGTGCAAAGCATTACTGGAATGTGCAAAGCATACTTGGAATGTGCGCAAAGCGTCACTGTAATGTGCAAAGCATAACCGGAATGTTCAAAGCATAACAGGAATGTGCAAAGCGTTACTGGAATATGCAAAGCGTTACTGGAATGTGCAAAACGTCAGTGGAATGTGCAAAGCGACAATGGAATGTTCAAAGCGTTATTGGAATGTGCAAAGCGTTACTGGAATGTAAAAAGCGTTACTGGAATATGCAAAGCGACACTGGATTGTGCAAAGCGACACTGGAATGGGCACAGCGACACTGGAATGTGCAAAGCATCGCTTGAATGGGCAAAGCGACACTGGAATGGACAAAGCGTCATTGAAATGTGCATTGTATCACTGACATGCGCAAAGCATCTTTGAAATGTGCAATATATCACCGAAATGTGCAAAGCTGCGGTGTAAAGTGCAAAGCGAACGATATATGACCAATCTCAGGCACACGAGACTAACTGTCCGAGCCTGTAACTTTTTATCTTATAGACTATCTTTTGTACTTCAATAGATAACTTTTAAAACTATTGTGACAAAAGGAGAAACTTCTCGTAACAAACAAATTGTTCCTTTGCCAAAATACTTTTTTGTCAGTCATACTCTGTGAACAGGGGGCTTAATGCTTCTGCAAAAAGTATCAACCAAGGTCAGCCTGGGCAGTCCGCGCAGGCTGACCGGGACCGAACCTTTTTGCTATTAGTCAGTTTTATGCATGTCTGGGTACCATTCTACCTCATGATTCCGTTGGTTGTTAGAAAAAATGGATTTTATGGATCTATAATTATGTGATGAGTTGTCCGGTATAATGAATCACGTGGATGCATTGAACCCCCTTTTGCCAGAGTGTGGCTCGAATATATCAGTATCTGACGCTGAAAGAGTGAAATTAATCTTCGCTAGAACGCGCGAAACAAACAGTTAACTCTTTAACTCTTTGACAAACGACAAATTTTGGACTGGTCCAAATTCAAAGAGTTTGCAGACGACAATTTTAAATTTGATGAAAATGGCAGAAAGTTCTCAAAAAGGGTAGAAAACACTGTGGGAAAAGGAGAAATTGCTCGTTACGAGCAATTTCTCCTTTTCCCCACAGTGTTTTCAAAAGACTTGTACTGCAGACACGTGAAAACCAGGGCTTGTTTGGGAAAGGGTTAACTCTTTGACAAACAGCTCTAAGTTTTAACGACCAGAAGAAACAAGGCTTTAGAAAACAGACGAGAAGAGAAAATGACATACACATGTATATAGTAAACAGCATTTTATCCTCTTTCCACAATCTTTTCTACCCTCTAAGAAGCAACTCAAATTATTTCAACCGCATCCAATTTGTGGTCGGCATATTTTTCATTTTGGACAGGTCTAACATTTTGCCACTCGGTATAGAGTAAAAAACAAAACAAAATATTAATGTCAACCAAAACGATAGAATCTGCAGATATCAATACAAATATCGTTCAAATGAAAGAATTTGAATCGATTGAAAACATCATTGGTAAAGGAGAAAATGCTGGTGACCAGCATTTTCTCCTTTACCAACAATGTTTTCTAAAGACCTCTTCGCCCAGATCGTTGTCATACAGGAGCATTCGGAAAAGGATTCAAGCCAATCCCAGACCGACAAGACTCACCCTCTGCACTTTTAAATAATTCACAAAAACCGCTGTCATATATTCCACGCAGAACTATTTTAACGTCACATAATTCATGCAGAACTGCCTTAAATAAGCCTAACCATTCTTCCGGATTATTTTTTAAAGGAATGGGAAACATTCTCCCCCACGGGAGAAAAAAAAATCTAAAAGGCATAATATTTCGGGGAGGGGGGGTGGAAGAAACATTGCGGGAAACTCGGATCTATCTTTTTAACTCTTTACTACAAAATTTAGGACTCATCCAAACTGAAAGCATTTGCGGACGAAATATCAAATATTGCTCAAATGATGAATTTTGCATTTGGAAAAAAAAAGGGGGGGGGGTGGAAAACATGAGAAAAGTCGAAAACGGTGGTTGCCGTCATTTTCTCCTCCCTTTACAGCAGTGATTTCAATTGCCCTCTTTCTCAGGGTCATTGAAGTAGGGTGTTTTGTATTTGTGTTTTTTCTGAAAAATCCGTAGCGTTAACTACGCATCACAGGTCCTATGTTTGAATCTTGAGATGGGTAGGTCCAACCTTTAGAGAGCCCACTAGCGCAGTCGGCAGCGTACAGAACTTGAGGCTAGGGGGGTTGTTGGTTCGAATCCCCAGCTTGAATAATTTCGTTTTCAAGGATTTGTGTTAGTCATTGGGACAGAGGGCTGATTCTATTCCTCTCTTCCCGCTAATTATTGTCTCGACGATGGCCTTATGGGAAAGTAGCCAGGGGCCTGGGAAGGATATTGTGCGAAGTACTGGTAAAAGAAAATTCCAACAGATATGACACTACAGCTCAAAACCAGACTGCACTATTTGTGCTGTCCGATCTCGATCCGTACTAAGCGCTAAAAAGTTACAGGTAACATATAGCGTTTTCAGTCAGCACCAATAAATAATTCACTCGTCACAACTCGGCCGATTCCGTACCTACATCTAACATTTGATCACCGGATCACCCGAGGTATGCCGAATGATAAATAACTGTGTCAAAGACGGTTCCCCGGATGTTCAGTGGATCTAACGTCATAACGTGTTTCGTTCCAAACAGTACCGATTACATGAATTTCAATCCTTAGGCTGCTAAGCGCGACACGAGGACCTTTTGCGGACAGTGTAGATCAAGATCAGACTGCACAGAACGTGCAGTCTGATCTTGGACCTGCACTGTCCGATAGGGAGATATTCCCTCCAAAATACCTTTGAAATAGCAATTTTTTGGGTTTATACTATCGGCTTGAAAAATTTCATTTAACTAATTTCGCAGGTAAAGGATTAATCGAAGAGTATTATTAGAACGTAATATGGAATAGGAACTGACTGTTATTGTTTCAATCGAAGAGAATACCATCATAGACAAACAAGATTACATATCGTGCTGGTAACATGTTGTAATGGTGATGTTATTTGTGAAAGGAAAAATGCGGGGTAAGTGGGTATGATGATAGAGATAGAAATATACAATGGTACTTTCTAATTAAATTTTGGTAAAGAATGAATAGTTTAAAAAATGAACTAATTAAACAATCCAAAATAAATAAGTAAATAAATAAATAAATAATAAAATAAAACTTGTTTAAGTATAGGAAAATTCATGACTATAAAAAAAAAAATAGCGAAAAATGGCGAAATTGTCACTTTCAAATTTGATTTTGATTGATGCATCAATACACGAATGGTTAGAAAGACGAAAATACATGGGCATGAATAAATGAATGATTACGATTATAAAAAGGTACATTGATTAATGGATGGATGGACGGACGGTTGAATCGATGGATGAAATAATTCAATATAATTGAGGAAACAACGAATTTACAGAAAAAACATACTTCTGCAGCACAAGACATGGTAGTCATTGACTAATTTAAACTTTCTCTGTCATTAATGACTGATTAGCATATTTTACTGTAGAAAATCTGTCCTTACTGATATGCCTCATCATCATCATCATCATGCTCTTCTTTGTTTTCTCGCTCTTAATCTTGTTCTTCATCTAACTGTTGGTTTTTTTTTTTTTTTTTTTTATTCTCATCCTCGTCATCATCAGGGTCCGTATTCACCAACCATTCTTAAGAATATTCTTTGTCTCATTCTCCAAGATTTTCTACATTTGAAAGTAACACAACTCCTGATTGGCTAAACCAAATGGTTTAGCCAATCAGGAGTTGTGTTACTTTCAAATGCAGAAAATTCTGAAGAACAAGACAAAGAACGTTCTTAAGAATGATTGGGGAATACGGACCCTGATGATGACGTACGGTTTAGCCAGTCAGAAGGTGCGTTACTTTCAAAATTGGAACAACTTGAAGAATAAGTCTAAGAACGTTCTTAAGGATGGTTGGTGAACACGGACCCAGGATCATCGTCGCCGACGTCATTGTAATCGGTGAAATTGTCGTGTCATTATCAACAACGTTGAAAGAATAGGACAGAGCACAGGTGGCGCATTCGGTAGTATATGTAGCACTTGAAATCAGGAGGTCATTGGTTCGATTTCAATTTCGGCCAATTTCTTATCGACGATTGATGACAGTCATTGCAACAGGATTCCATTCCTTTCTCACCGCTGATCATTCTTTCGACAATGCTCATGTGGTAAAGCAGCCAGTGGCTTGGGAAGAATATTGTGCCAAGCTCTGGTAAAAGAAACTCCGGGAAAGCATGGATTTGTGCATTGACCGCCGCGGCATACAAGTAACTGAAATAAGGTTGAGAACGGCGTTAAACACCGTACAGAGAAACAAACACAACACACGGACACAAGATACTCCAAAACAAAACTAACAACCTTTGGTATTGTCGACGATTGCTCCTGGTTTTAATGTTTTGTCTTTTTTGTTGTTAATTTGTTTTCATACGTTCCCTTCCATTTCAGGAGAAACAGTTTCGTCGTTGTTATTGCAACCATTGTCGTTACTAACGCTTCTTCTTCTTCTTCGCTGTCGTCTTCGTCGTCATCATCATCATCATCATCACCATCATCATCAACATCATCCATCATAATCAATGTCGTCGTTGCCATCATCATCACTATCATCATCATCATCATCGCCATCACCACTATCATCATGATCATGATCATCATCACGATCGCCATCACAACTGCCAAGCCCCCGTAGCTCAGTCGGTAGCGTACAGGACTTGAGAACAGGAGGTCGCTGGTTCGATCCCCGGATTGGCCAATTTCTTTCCGAGGATTGATGATAGTCATCGCGACAGGATTCATTCCTCTCGCACCGCTGACCATTGTTTCGACGACAGTTATGTGGGAAAGCAGCCAGTGGCTTGGAAAGAATATTGTGCGGAGTACTGGTAAAAGAAACTCCAGGAAAGCATGGATAGGTGAACTGGCCGCCGTGATATAACTGAAATAATGTTGAAAACGGCATTAAACACCGTACAATCAATCAATCAATCAAAGCCATCACCACCACAATCATCATCATCATCGTCATCATCATCATCGTCGTCGTCTTCTTCATCATCATAAACAGTAGAGGTGGCAGCGGAAGAAACATCATCACGAAATATTCTCAATATTACATTTCAGGTTTGTTTCTGCTGGGAGTTCTGGTGTTATTTGTACGTCAAAAGATAGGTGAGTGGTGAATCCTTGTAACTGATTATTAGTGTTGTCCCGTGATTTTTTCATTTTATAAATTCAGTTGTAAATTAATGCATCGTCATGTTTTTTTTTTCAATGTATGAGCCACGCTCTGTGTAAAGGAAGCTCAATGCATCTGCGAACAGTGTCGAGCCATGTCAGCCTGCTCAGTCCACATAGGCTGACCTGGGCCAAAACTGTTTGCTTCTGGTCAACTTTTTGCATGTCAAAGGACCATTCTACCTCCAGATCCCGTCGTTTGTTAGAAAAAAAATAATTCTGATTTGATGCTATGTGAAAAGGGGGCTTAATGCATCTGCGAAAAGTATCGACCCAGGTCAGCCTGCGCAGTCCGCGCAGGCTGACCTGGGCCGAAACTTTTCGCTATTGATCAATTTTCCGCATTGTATGTCCAAGCACCAGTTTACTCCGTGATTAAGTCGATTATTTAACCCTTTCCCAAACAAGCCCTGGTTTTCACGTGTCTGCGGTACAAGTCTTTTGAAAACACTGTGGGAAAAGGAGAAATTGCTCATAATGAGCAATTTCTCCTTTTCCCACACTGTTTTCTACCCTTTTTGTGAACTTTCTGCCATTTTCATCAAATTTAAAATTGTCATTCAATTTGGACCAGTCCAAAATTTGTTGTTTGGGAAAGGGTTAAAAAAAGGGTGGGCTTTATGGACCCATAATTATGTGATGACTTGCATATTATGTGATATACTGCATGACGGAGATGCATAAAGCCCCCTTTTGCCAGAGCATGGCTCATATGTATTCTAATCGACTTATTAAATCTTTACCAATCGACAAAATGTTTGGGTCGCGAAATTGAAAGCATATGCAGACGACAAACTAAACGTGTCTGAAAAAGCATAAAAATTGTAGGAAGAAGAGAAAAATAAATGGTCACCAGCATTTAATCCTATTCCCGCAATGTTTTCAAATGCCCTCCTTCTCGCGCCTGTGAAAGAACGTAGGAATTATTCTCGTCGCGTAAGAAAGTTTTAATTTATTTCATGCTATTCGGTAATTTATCGGGAAATAATGGTGGATTATGGTTTGATAATTTCACTGCTTCGATCTGTGAGTTTACCGATTGATAAACTCACTGGTATTGAAATACCAAGCGCTCCCCTGTACCTCGCTAGTCCTAACAACAACAACAACAACAACAACAAAAAAGGGTTGAGAAGCATGAAATAAATTAAACATTTTTTTTTTTTGCGGTGAAATACCAAAATTTATCTCATCGAGTGAAAATCATCTGTAATATTTTCACGAGTGGCACAATTATTTCATCCCGTTTACACCGTACGGTAATATTTTCACTCTTGGCTGCGTCACTCGTGAAAGTATTACCGTTAATGTGACTCGATGAAATGAATTTCGAAGAAAAAGGCAAATATCCTCTATTTCTCACGCTGCTCAAATTCAAATAGGGCTTTTCAAAAACATTGCTGTAAAAGAAGAAAATACTGGTACCTAGCAGCTGATGCCCCCCCGCCCCCCCGCGTCCGAAATAGGTATCAAGTGTATAAAACCTCTTTACCATACGACATTTAAACATGTCCGAATTGAAAGAATTTGCAGACGACCACTTACATGTACTTAAAAAAAAACATGGGATTTGTCATTGAAAGAATGAAAACGTTGTGGGAAAAGGGCAAAGGGCTGCAACCTAACCACAATGTCGTTAAATGTCTGGATCGTTTGGTAATGGGTTAGTCATTAAGTCACCGCGGACATATTTTTTCGAATTCCTGTACACGTTTAAAAACATTGCGACAAAAGGAGAAATTGTTCGTCACGAGCAATTTCTCCTTTTGTTGCAATGTTTTTAAAAAGAATTTTTGCATTATACGTCAATTAATGTCGACAAATATATCGGTATATAATTTTTGACAATCATGTTTTCCAAGTTGCCTGCTGCATATCTTAAATTTTAACGTTATGAGGTAACTGAGTTAATATTTCCTAGTTGCCGCCATCTAGGATATTACTTTTTTTGTTAATTTATTCGAGATTTCGTCTTTAATTATTCAAACAGTATCAAGTACCTGGGTCAAATGTCATACACTAACGTAACGACAAAAGTCAAAAGTAAATAAGTGATTACGAGACTTTAACATTCCAAGAATATTTCGTAAAACTTGATCAAATAAAGATGAAAATCAAAGCACTAACAGTACTGAAAGGGACTGTTCACATTTGAAGATAGAGGAAGTTATATGGCCTTTATGGTCGTACAAAGGATATTCATTCTGGACTTGTCGCAATATCCCCCCCCCCTTGCTTTTGATTATCTTTTTACTTTTGAAATATTGTGGGAAAAGGAGAAAATGTTGTTTTCCATCCTATTAAAAGCAAATTCTTGATCTGCGTAATAAATAACATGACTACGTCCAGAAAAATCCAAACAGTGTGAGATAATTCAAAGTGCATACCACCGGAAAAATCTCACTGTCGTGTGTGTGTGTGTGTTTTCTTCAAGATCAGACTACACGTTCTATGCGCAAAAAATGCATTGAGTCGTTCTTAGCGACCTTAGGGTAAAATCATTTACCTCCTCAGACAAAACTCTGAGATAGCAGACGATAATTCAATGGTTCATATTTTACCAGACAACAATATTTTGGACTCTTCCATACGGTAAAAAATTGCTGACGACAATTTGAACATGGTTCAAATCATTGTCTTTGATAGAGTTGCAAACATTGTAGGAAAGGAGAAAAGGCTGGTAACCAGCATTTTCTCTTTTTCCCACAATGGTTTCAAAAGTTTTCTTTTTTTTTTTATTGTCGTCAAAACACGGGATTGCTAGGTAAATAGTTAGCGTTGATTAGATTCTTCAATGACAATAAATCAACTGTCTGCACGCGAAATTCAACAATAAAACAGCCATAAGGAACAGCAGTCAGCTTGGTCAACTCTTAGACTCTAAGCTAACAGAAATAGATGTTTCCGCACAATCCCCGAGAACAGAACAGAACAGAACAGAACCAAACATCGTTTATTTGACAAAAACTTTACATAGTTTATAGTGATACGTATTGTATATACATTCTAAAATATGCATACGTCTCACAGTTTCTTTCAGTATTATTTGCAATTCCAAAAGATCTATGATTGGAGATTATATAAATTTAACACCCCAGCAGAGAAACCTTTCGAAAACATTGTTGGAAAAGGAGAAAATGCTGGTTACCAGAATTTTCTCCTTTTTCCACAACGTTTTATACTCTTTTAGAGACAAATTCCATCATTTGAGCCATATTTATCAAATGGATTCAAATATCTTGAATATGGAAGAGTGCAAAATTTTGGTCGTCTGGTAAAGAGTTAAATATCCGATCTGGCCCAAGCTATCTCACAAAATATTAGACAGTGCAGATCTAAGATTAGACTACAAGTTTTGCACAATCTGATCATGATCTGCGTTATCCTTACAATCATTTAAAACAGTGCTGGACGTATAAAGCGTACAAAAACACTAGACCTCGTGTTAGAAACACGTCATCAAGTCGTTGTCATTCGCGCCTCGTTATTAACTCTTAGGCTGCTAAAACGACTCACTGACCTTTTGCGGACAGCGTAGATCAAGATCAGACTGCACAGAACCTTCAGTCTGAACTTGGATCTACACTGTCCGCGAAGGAGATATCCTTCCTTCAAAAATACGTTTGAAATGGAAAAATTTGGGTGTACACTATTGATTTGAAAGTTTCATTTCTTTTCTTTAACAGGATAAGGGTTAAATATTTCATTATTCTCTCCACACTGCAGCAGACGATTTTGGAAACTTCCGGCAGTATGTAAGTGGGAAAGAAGCCGGTGGCATAAAAAGATTGTCTTGCGAAATGCTGGTGAAAAGAAAGCGTGGAAAGATGCTCTCATAACTGCCCTATAACAGAATTAATGTTACAAACGGTGTTCCTAAAATTGTCCATAGCTTTAACGGCCCTGGAGTAGAGGGCTTTTGACAACGCCGTGGACAATGCTGGTATTTTCTCCTTTTCTGATAATGTTTCCCCCCTTTTAGGAATAAATTCAATCGTTTCAGTAACATCTAAATTGACTTCTGTCAAGGCTTTCAATTTGGACAAGTCTAAAGTTTTCAGCGTTTTGCAAAGTTTTTCCCTAACGACAAATTTCAGACTTTCCCAAATTGAAAGCATTTGCAGACGACAAATCAAATGTGATTCGAAGGATGATTTTGTCAGTGAAAGGGTTAGAATGCGTTGTGGCAAAAGGAGAGAAAATGTTGGTAACCAGCATTTTCTCCTTTTCCCACACCGTTTTCTAAAGCCTATATATTTAGGACCGTAAAACTCGGGACTGTGTGGTTAAGGGTTAACATCACAAAAAAAAAAAAAAACGTTAACTTTGGACCAAGTTTAACCCTTATCCGCTAAATAAGTGAAAGGAAATTTTCAAACCGATAGGAAAAAAAAAAACGAATGCTATTTCAGACATATTTTTAGGAAAAAAATCCCATATCGGACAGCGTAGATCCAAGATCAGACTGCATGTCCTATGCAGTCTGATCTGGATTTACACTGTCCGCAAAAGGTCCGTGAGTCGCACTTAGAAGCCTAAGGGTTTACACATAAATACCGACAGACAACTTGTGTCATCTTGCAACAGACTGTTTCTGAAAATTATCGTGACAAGCCGAACAAGTTTCTCCTTGGCACAATGTTTTCAAATCTATTCGTGTATCCAACATTTTTGTTTTCGGCGTAGCTGAATGCGCTGGCTTTTTGACCTAATTCTTAGTACTGATGAAGAATGAATAAATGGTAATTTCCGATTGGTCAAAAATGTGCTCATGTGTATTCGGCGGGCCCCTGTTGGCATATTTGCCCACACATTTATGAAACCACTATTTACAAGCTTTGCCACTGCTAATCGATACCCCGGGGCCTTGGTTCATACCATAGCAAAATAATGTAGTAGAGAATTACTCTTTTCTTGTTTTATCTGGACATTGAATAGTTTCATACGCGTTACCCTACAACCAAATACTGCTTTTCGACAAAATGAAAAATGGTGAAGAAAAAGAGGCTCGTGAAGTTACTTTACATTATTTTACTTCATATTGAGCCATAAAAGAGTTTCAATATTCATATTCCAGATTCTCTTACTCCGTCTATATTTTTTTAAAAGATATTTCATGTTTCTTTTGATTAATGATGATCGAGACTATACAAGGGTTTTATTCTCAAACTCACTGCTCCTGTTTAAGGAGGCTAAGGTTTATGCAACAGAAAAGAGAGAGAGAGAGAAAAAAAAAACGTTTATGCAACAGAAAAAAAGGTTTATGCAGCAGGAAAAAGGTTTATGCAACAACAACAACAATAACAAAGAGACAACAAAAACAAACAAAAAAAAAAATGCAGCAGAAAAAAAGAATGTTTGGACAGAAATTCGGGTGACATCCCTCTTTCACCCTGTGATAAAAATAAATGAACCATACTCTGGCAAAACGGGGTTTAATACATTTACGTGATGCATCACATTAAGCAAATGATCACATAATTATGGATTCATAAATTGACTAAAAACCGGCTGTATCATGAGGTAGGTTGGTGCTTGGGCATGCAGAAAATTTACCAAAAGTAAAGGGTTTCGATTCAGACCAGCCTGCGCGGACTGTGCAGACTGACCTGCATCAATACATTTTACAGATGCAATAAATCAATCTTCACAGTGCTTGGCTCAAATTAAAATTACATAATCTCATACTTAAACGGTTACCAAAAAAGCCCCACACCTAAACCTAGAAATTGCGTCACCTTGTTCAGAGAGTTTTGGAGAATTAGTCTAAGAATGTAGTTCAGAACGCTTGCTGATTACAAACCTTGATCTTTGAGCTGCACTTTTAACCCTTTACCAAACGACAAAATTTTACACTAGTCCAAATTGAACGCATTTGCAGACGGCAAAATAAATGTAACTGAAAAGTTAAAAGTTGTTATGGGAGGGGTACAAAACATTGTGGGAAAAGGAGAAAATGCTGGTTACCAGCATTTTCTCCTTTTCCCACAATGTTTTCAAAAGGCTTCTTTCCCAGGGTCGTTAAAAGTCGGGATTGTGTGGTAAAGGGTTAAATGAGCTAAGCGCTGTGAAAAGGGGGCTTAATACATCTGCGAAAAGTATCGACCCAGGTCAGCCTGCGCAATCCGCGCAGGCTGACCTGGACCGAAACTTTTCGCTATTTGTCACTTTTCTGCATGTCCAAGGACCAGCTTACCTCATGATCGAGTCGATTATTTTTAAAAAAAAGTGGCTTTTATGGATCCATAATTATGTGAAGGATTGATTGGTTTAAAGCAGTACGGGGACGCATTAGGCCCCCTTTTGTCACAGCATCGCTCAAATATATTGTCTGGATGTTCTAGCTAAAACAACATCGAAATTGCAACAAATGAGGTGTTCTGCTAAATTATTACGCCAAATGGTGCATCGATCAGTATCAAAATATAATCGAACATGGATCGAGATCACATGTAATACCATAAATAGTTAAAATCGAATGAAAAATAGTGATCATTAAAATGACATTCAAATTATCAGCTGATATAATTATAGCAAAAGATAAAAATGATTTAGTTTCTCTCTCATTATTTTAATATGTCACACTTTTACTCCCCGGGAACAAAATTAAATGGACATATTTCAGCGAAAAACGGACCAAGATTTTCCAGCTCAAAGGTCATTTTGGACAGCATATTTCACTAAATTTGCGGACTCTGTAGATCCAAGATCCGACTGCCTATTCTGCGCAGTCGGATCTTGATCTACACCGTCCGCAAAAAGAGATCAAAACTGCCCTTAGTCTGGATTACCTGCCCCTATCACTACGTACTCTTGAAGTAGAGCGGGGTACCAGACCTAAGCTCTCTAAAGGTTAACATCATGCACAAAAGGACTGGTGATGCAGTTATCGTGACTCCCTCAGTAACGAATATCATTAACTCATGATTGCTATGTTCCTTTTTCGGCGTAGCTAAATGCTCTGGCTTTTGACCTACTTCTTGATATTGATAAAATCGAACGAAGAGATGCTAATTTGGGATTGGTAAAAAACAAATGTGCGCATGTTTTTTCAGCAGCCTTGCTGGCCTATTTATACTTTTATTTTCATTAGTGGAAATCCATGTTAAGGGCACGTTTAGACCTACTACCCTTCTGGGACCTTGCGTAAACAAAAATCAATGACATTATAAATTATATGAAATACAATCAAACGCAGCCATCTGTACCAACGGAGACACATTTCATTGCGCTGCACTGCCTCATAAGTACTAGCATTGTCTAGGCTTTCATTTCTAATTTATTTTTTTTCCCGTTATGGGTTAGTTAATCTTAATCCATCTGACTTTTCTTTTTCATAAAATGATGTTCTCTTAGAAACAGTTCTTTCTTTTCCCTGAATGTATCCCACAAGTTCTTAATAAATTACGCTACAAAACAAGAGGGCCATAATGGCCATATGACGCTCGACTGACCGAAAATAAAGCTGGATTGCACGGTGATTGTAATAAAAAAAAAAAAAAAAAAAGCGCTAACTGATAGATCAAATGTTACTGTTGCCGTAGTGCGGTTGGGTAGAAGGTTGCTCTGTCAAAGATATACTGTTGATATTTTTGACTTACGGGTGTACTAATTTGTGAGTTGATTTTAACATGTTGTGCGAACTGTTGTGCAGCAATGTCTCTTTAGGCCTAAAGAAGTAAATAATCACTGCCATACTTAAAATAAATGTATGATTTATATAAGCCATTCTCTGGCAAATGATGGTTCAGTGCATCTTCCTGATGCTTTGTTCCAAGCAAGTCGTCACATAACTATAGCTTCATAAAAACTATTTTGTTTAACAATCGACTGAGTTACGAGGTACAGTTGTCCTTGTACATGTAGAAAACTTGCAAACAGCAAAGAGTTTCATACATTAACCCTTTACCAGACGACAAAATTTTGGCCTTGTCCAAATTGAAAGCATTTGCAGACGACAATTTCTATGTGGCTCAAATGGTGCAATTTTTCTTTGATAGGGTAGAAAACATTGTGGGAAAAGGAGAAAATGCTGGTTACCAGGATTTTCTCCTTTTTCCACAAAGTTTTCATAAGGTTTCTTCCCAGGGGCGTCAAAAGGCGGAATCGTGCGGTAAAGGGTTAAACCCTCTTTTCACAGAGCATGGTTTTTATATATTGTAGTAATGAAAATTGGCCCTACTCGCTTTCAAATAGACCAAGTTTCCATTGCAAGTAAACACGTTGACCTGTAAGTTTTCAATAGCGTGGAAAGAGTACTCGTATATCTCTCTATGGTTGGTGCGGGTGGGTCCCTGCTCCCCAGGGAATTTGTAAACATTAACTTGTAGTCAAAAACTGTTTTCTTTTTCAAGCTGACGGAAAGTGTAATAAACCAGACGATGTAGAAAATGCGGAACTTGAGCCCAACCAGACGGTCTTCCTCGTCACCGAGACTGTGAATTACACTTGTAACACGGGATACCATCGCACTGCCGGGGACTTAATCCGAACATGTTTATTGAACGGAACATGGACGGGAGCTACACCTCAGTGCTCAGGTAATCAATAACACGTTTTATCATTAGTTAATCAGCAAGAAATTCTCTCATTCTGTTTTATTAAAATAAGAATATTTAAAGTATCACCAAACTTTCAGATAAAGCATTCTTTTTTATTTATCATTTTTCGCGAAACTTTTTTTTGAAGGGTTGCCCAACCCACAACCAGGATTTGATGAAGGTATAAGTTGGTCAGACAAGCTGCTACATTAGTTAACCCTTTACCAGACGACAAAAGTTTAGCCTTGTCCAAATTGAAAGCATTTGCGGACGATAATTTCAATGTCGCTAAATTGGTGCAATTTTTCTTTGATATGGTAGAAAACATTGTGGGAAAAGGAGAAAATGCTGGTTACCAGCATTTTCTCCTTTTCCCACAATGTTTTCAAAAGGCTTCTTTTCCAGGGTCGTTGAAAGCTGGGATTGTGTGGTAAAGGGTTAACTCAATATTTTGTCATAATTCTTCTAAAAACCATTTGATCAACTTGGAATATGCTCAAATTGTTGATAAGATTTCATTTGTCTAAATCTATGCACGCTTTCCTTTTTTTTTTTTTTACATTTTACCATCTAGTCTAAATGTCTAAACATCGATATACGTCTAGTCTAAATGTCTAAACATCGATATACGTCTAGTCTAAATGTCTAAACATCGATATACGTCTAGTCTAAATGTCTAAACAAGAACCATTTCAAGTTAGAAATAACCCCATCAATTTAATTGATCAATTATTCAATTTATTTATGTTTTTATTTATTTATTATTTTTGTTTTTAGCATGGTGCTCATGTTTTCTTTTTACCATTGCATCCCTAGATAAACCTATTTTTAAAATGTTTATTTATATAGATCTGTACATCGGATGAGCATAGTAGGCCTACCATAAATATCAAATAGCCTCATGTAATTTATTATTTTCAGTACAGTAGATCTTTGGTCAGATTTTTGCATGAATCGATTTTCCATTTATGTCTTTTTTTTTTAATTATGAGCATGACTTAAAAGCATTACTTTGCAGTTTTATCCTGCGCAGCGCCGTCAACACCACCTCATGCTTCCAGCAATCAGACGCAAGCTATTTATAACCATAGTGACGTCATTCACTACGCGTGTGACACCGGATATGACGTAATCAGTGGGAATGCCTCAAGGATATGCCTAGAAGATGGAAGCTGGTCAGGTGACCCGCTAAATTGCTCAAGTGAATATTTTATCATTACGATATGGCACCAAATATTGGTTTATGAAGTTCATGAATGCGTCTCTGATGAACTGAGTTTTTTTTAAACCGCCTAGTTATAAAATTGTTAGCCTACACTTAAAACTTAATAAACCTTTGCAGTAAGTTCTTATCCTGTCATTTCCTCAGATGCATTTTTTATCGGCAGAAAAAAATCTTTTTTTTTCCCGATATGCGCGTCGCTTAAACATGTAAAAATAGATTCAAGATCTAGATATACAAACAAACGACATCCGTAATCTTGTGTGGCCAAACTGTAAATAGTTCAATTTACTTTTCAAGTACGAACCGTTACGGTTTGCACAGTAAATAACAATTATGAACAAACAACTATTCCTTACGTTCAGCCATTACTTGTGCAGCGCGTGCAATACCACCGCACGCTTGCAACAACCAGACACAGGCTACCTATAATTATAGTGACGTCATAGACTACACATGTGACACTGGATATGAAACACTCGGTGGGAATATCTCAAGAATATGCCTAGAAAATGGAAATTGGCCGGGCGGCCCGATAAATTGCTTAAGTGAACATATATTTTATTATCGTGGCACCTAACAAGTGTACACATTTAATTCAATTCATAAACACGTCTCCTTTCTGCTCGATTGACCGAGTTTTCTTTTCTGCGTAATAGTATTTATAAATCTTAAACTTAAATCTTTATAAATGAGCCGTGCCTTTGTGAAAAGGGGGCTTAGTGAATCTGCAACAAGCATCGATCTATCACGGTCAGCATGAGCAGTCCGCGCAGGCTGACCTAGGTCGAAACATTTTGCTTTTGGTAAATTTTCTGCATGTCAAAGGACTATTCTACCTCCAGATTCTGTCGGTTCTTAGACAAAGTGTATTTCATTGATCCATGGTTATGTGTTGACTTGCTTGGTACCATGCATCATGTAAATCGTCGAACCCTGTTTTGCCAAAGCGTTGATCAAATCTTTTAAATAAGTAGTTTCTTGATTTTTTTTCCTCCTCAGAAAAACTGTGTATTTTCTCTTTCACATGGGCGTCTATTGAAAATGTAAAATATCTTCAAGACTTTGGTATGCATACAAACATTCACATCCGGATCGATACGGTTTGCACAGTAAATGACAATTATGAACAAACAACCATTTCTTACTTTCAGTTATTACATGCGCAGCGCCTCCGATACCACCGCACGCTTCCAGCAACCGGACACAGGCTATTTATAATTATAGTGACGTCATAGACTACACATGTGACACTGGATATAAAGCACTGAGTGGGAATATCTCAAGGATATGCTTGGAAGATAGAAATTGGTCAGGTGACCCGCTAAATTGCTCAAGTGACTATCTTAGCATTACATACTTTATTGATGAGCTAATATTTTTATCTATTATATAAACGCATCTCCTTTCTGTGTAATCATTTGAAGCCTTTTTACCCCATTGCTTTATAGAAATTACAATAAGACCTTGGTTTTCTTTTTGTATAGTTTCCTGAATGTACTTTTATCGTCAAAAAAAAAAAAAAAACGTTTCTGGTGTTTTTTATGCACGTCACTTGAACTTGTAAAAGTAGGTTCAAAAGTTTGGTAGAGTTATACTTGTTTACCTACATGTATACATAAATATTCGAAATCTTGAGTGGAAAAAGCTTTTTTGTTCATGTACAGCCTGCCTAGTACATGTAATTAATATGACAATCAAATATTACTTTCAGTCGTTACATGCGCAGCACCTGCGTTACCACCGCACGCTTCAAGCAATCATACGCAGTCTATTTAAGTATAGTGACGTCATACACTACACGTGTGACGCTGGATACAAAACATCCAATAGGAATCCTTGGAAGATAGAAGTTGGTCACGCGACCCGCTTTTAGTTTGCTCAAGCGAATATTCTATCATTATGTTACCTTATACTGGTTTGATCCGACTTATGACGGTGCCTCCTCTCCGATTGTATATCTCCTAACATCTTGCTGTAATTACTAGATCTAATTGTAGGAATAAGTTCTAAATCTGCTGTAACATTATCTTAAGCCTTAAGGGTTGAAATGATCGAATTTTAGCCAATCAGACGATTGAGGGTCGTTCAGAAAAATATCACAACAGTTCGACATTTCTGTATTTTTCTGAATGCACTTTTATTGTTAACTAGACAGATCGTCTGCTTTCCCTTTTAATAATGCACATCCAAATGCCGTTACCTGAATGTGTAACACAGGTTCAAGAATTCGAGGTAAGCAAAGCAAAATGAGACATGCTCTGTGAAAAGGTAGGGGGCTTAATGCGTCTGCAAAAGGTATCGACCAGGTCAGCCTACGCTCACCTGGGTCAAATCCTTCTGCTTTTGGTAAATTTTCTGCATGTTTTTTTTAAAGGATTCAATCGGTCGTCATACAAATAAATCTCATGGGTCCATAATTACGTAGTAACTTGTTTGGTACACGGCATCTTGGAAATGCATTTAGCTTTTTCCTAGAGCCTGGCTCAAATACATTTCCCCAACTTGGGTAAGACATTGGCAGACACTGATTCGTTCATGTTATACTTTTCAAATCCAGGCCGTTACGGTTGCAAAGGAAAATAAAATAATAACCTAAACACAAATAAACATTACTTCCAGTCGTTAAGCCTAGCATTCGGCAAACCTCAGGTGATCCGTTGATCAAGTCCCTCGGCTGTATCACATAGCTTGATATGCACCTACACGGTACTTTTCTTCGCCGGATATACAGCGCTTCTTAAATCGTAATACTCCACTTACAGAAAGAGAACATTAGTAACAATTTTCTATCAGAATCTTGTAAGTGCGTTTGGAACCGTTGATGAAATAAAAAAAAAAAAAACACTAGATCTAGTCACAATTTTCTGTGGGAATCTCTCTAAAATCCTTTCCGGCTACAAGCAGCTTCGACATTTATTTTCTAACTCGGTCTATCAGGCATTTTTCAGCAACAGGTTGTTTATCACTGTGCTGTTGTTGCCGTTGCTAATTGATTTACATGGGCGCCGCTGTGATTTAGGTCATGGTAGTAGTTGAAAATAGATCCCCCCCAAAACCTTGATACAGACGAGGTGACTCGTCACAAGTCGGCGGATTCCTAACTTCAACGTACATCTAACCTCGTCCGTATCAAATGGGTTTCTGCTAGTCACATGATCTTAAACATGGCGACCCTCTTGTAAATCTATTAGCAACGGCAACAATGGCCACGGTATTAAGCAACCTGTCGCTGAAAAATGCATACCGAATTGATACACAGACTTGGAAAATAAATACACAAACTGCTTGTCATCGAAAATGTATAAATTTAGAGAGATTCCCACAGAACATTTTTACTAGACTGGTGTTTTCTTTTTCTAAGTGGAGTGTAACGATTTTAAGAACGGTAAAGCGACGTATTTGCGGCGAAGAAATGTACCGTACAAGTGCATATCAAGCTATCATTGGGCAAACCTCAGGTGATCCGGTGATCAAGTCCCTCGGCTGTGTCACGTAGCTTGATATGCACCTACACGGTATATTTCTTCGCCAGAATTATAGTGTTTCCGTTGTTAAAATTGTAAGGCTACCCTTAAAAAGGAAAACACGAATCACAATTTTCTATTAATATCTTTCTAAAAAATATTTCCGTCGACAAACAGTTTGTACATTAAATTTTTAGCGTGGTTTATCAGTTCCGTTGGGAGCTTTCATCAACAGATCTTGTTTTAGTTGTGACATGTGACCCTGAGCCAGTGCAAAACGGAACAACTTTGATATCTCATTCTGTTTATAATTACTCTGATATTGTGACATACGTCTGTGATGTCGGATACAATCATAGTGCAGGAGACCTCGTCAGAAACTGTACAGAAGACAGAAGCTGGAGTGGGGTACTGCCAGTGTGTGAAAGTAACTATATTTTTAGCTTGTGCTGTTTTCAGCCCTTAACAAAACAAATCTGTGTTTTGGCGAACCTGAAGAAAAATCTTTTGAAAACCTTGTGGGAAAAGAAGAAAATGCTGGTAACCAGCATTTTCTCCTTTTCCCACAATGTTTTCTATCCCATCAAAGACAAATCTCACCATTTGAACAAGAATAAATTTGTCGTCTTCCAATGCTTTCAATTTGGACCAGTCTAGAATTTTGTCGTTTGGCATAAGGTTAAAGACAATTTGAGGTATTTTCATGGCCCCGTGGTCCGCCTGTACATCACACTTGTCAACATTGTGCAAAAACGATGACATTTTGACATATTTCTTTCATCGTTGAAGATACTGTATTTACTTCAAACTGAGGCTAGTTGTTAAATATCAAAGGGGCAAATCAGTACAAGGGCATGTGACCCTCAATATGTTTCTGATACAGTTACGCCCCCTTCTCAACTACTTTTCAGTAATAAGTAACTGCAGCAATGCATTGAGTGTTTGTTTTGTATTCACCAGGTTTATATAACAGTACTAATTTTTTGGGGGGTTGAAAGATCAAATTTATTTTGAGTGAACATCATTGGTAATATTTTCACAAGTGGCACAGCCGCTCTTGAAAAATATTACCATATGATGTTCTTAAGATAAAAAAAATTTCGATCCTTCACTGAAAAAAATTGTCTATTGTTTTCATGGCTTGAACCCTTTCTTTGTTGGGACTTGTGAAGTACAGAGGAGATCTCGATATTTCACTACCAGTGAGTTTATCAATCAGTAAATTCACCGGTCGAAACCATAATCCACCATTATTTGAACTACCAAAAAGCATGAAATAAACAAATATACGTAGAATGCATCAGGTCATGGTAGTACAGTTTTGAATGAATCATTTGGAATGGTTATATAAAAATAATGTATTTGAAATAAAAAACTAGTACTTCATCTTTTACAAATTGTTCTTAACTCTTTACCAAACGACAAAACTTTAGACGACAAAATAATTGTCACTAAAAAATAGAAATTTGTTCTGGACGTTTTGAAAACATTGTGCGAAATAGAGAAAATGCTGGTTACCAGCATTTTCTCCTTTTCCCACAATGTTTTCAAAAGGCCTTTTCTTCAGGGTCGTTAAAACTCAAGATTGTTTGGTAAAGGATTAATTGCTTGAAATAACCTTTATTAGCTTGGCTGTTTTCAAAGAAAACGTCGAGGTATCATCTTAGCCCTGGTGCATTGTCATCTGCATCGTTGTTTGAAAAGTTTGACATTTTATAATATCTCTGTTCTTATTGAAGATATTTGCTTCAAACTTCGACAAGTTGTGAATTGTCAAAGGGGAACCTATACAACAAAGGCAGGTAACCATCAAAGTATTTTTTGGTAGAGTTATGCCCCTTTTTTCTTCTTAGAATTTTCACTGAAAATCAAGCATCAGTAGCCGTGCATTGTCATCCTAATGCAGTGCTTTTGTTATTTTAACATGTCTTGTTGAACTTTTTACCACACAACAAAATTTTAGATTTGTCCAAAATGAAAGCATTTGCAGACAACAAAATAAGTGTGACCCAAAAATTGAAATTTGTGTTTGAAAGGGTAGAAAACGTAGGAAAAGGAAAAAAATGCTGGTTACCTGCATTTACTCCTCTTCCAACAATGTTTTCAAAAGCTCTCTTTCTCAGGGTTGTTAAAAATTAAGATTGTGTGGTAAAAGGTTAATTTTTTATTTCAAGTTATTCAGTGCTCACGTCCTGATGGTGTCGATCATGCCACCTATGACCCGGATGCGAGTATTTATGACTGGAGAACAGCTGTGGAGTACGCCTGCGATCCTCTCTATCACCATGTTGATGGTAACAACATAACTGTCTGCAATGAATCGGGTGTTTTCCCGCCAGTGGATGTAAACTGTTCTGGTATGTTTTTCAACAATATGACCTAGCATAGACTTACCCATGACTACTTTTTCTGTCTCTTTACCAAACAACACAATTTTAAGCTGGACCAATTAAATCTTTACTGAATGACAAAATTTTAGACTTGTCCAGATTGAAAGACGACAAAAGTGGCTCAAATGGTAGAATTTCTCTCTGATAGAGTAGAACATATTGTTGGAAAAAGGGAAAATGTGGCTTATCAGCCTTCTCCTGCGGGGTTGTTAAAACTCTGGATTGTGTGGTAAATGGCTAAAAACATTTGCAGACAAGAAATTAAATACTACTTAAAAAAATAGGATCTGTCTTTGGCAAATTTGTCTTTTTCCCATAACGTTTTCAAAAACCAACTTTTTCGAGATGGTTTGGTAAAGGGTAAAAGGAGGCTGGACTTTAAGACAGTGTGGCTTGCTCCTTGCACATTATTTCTGCTTTTGCCACAATCTTTTTTTCTGCTGTTTCAAACTTAACTCTTTACAGGACTACAAAATTTTAGACTTGTCCAATTTGAAAGCACTTGCAGATGCCAGAGAACAAATAAAATGTGGCTCAAAAATTGAAATTTGTTTTGTGAAGGATAGAAAATATTGTAAAAATAGGAGAAAATGCTGGTTGCCTGCATTTTTTCCTTTTCCCACAATGTTTTCAAAGGTTTTCCCTCTCGGGGTCATTAAAAATTGAGATGGTGTGGTAACAGGATTAATCAGTGCTGATTATGTACATTTTACAGCCGGTTCCTCCAGGTCATTTAGTTAACTCTATACCAAACGACAGAATTTTAGCCTTATCCAAATTGAAAGCATCTGCAGACAACAAAATAAAGTTGACTCAAAAACTGCAATTTCTCTTTGGACAGGTGGAAAACATTGTGGGATAAGGAGAAAATGCTGGTTACCAGCACTTTCTCCTTTTCCCACAATGTTTTCAAAAGGCTCCTTTCACAGGGTCATTAAGAGTCAGGAGTGTGTGGTAAAGGGTTAAGTGTAAACATATTTGAGCCATGCTTTGGCAAATGGGGGCTTAATGCAACTCTGTAATGCATTGTACCAAGCAAGCCATCACATGATTAGGGAGCCATAAAATTCAGTTTGTCTGACAGCTGACCGAATCATGAGGTACACCGGTCTTTTGACATACAGAGAATTGACCAATTGCAAAAAGTTTCGGCCCAGGTCAGCCTGCGCGAACTGCGCAGGCTGACCTGGGTCGATACTTTTTGCAGATGCATCTTACAATTCTATTATGTGCTACGTACAGTAATGGACAATAAAGCAAGAGAAACAAAAACTTCTAAATATAAACATATAAAAAGTAACTACAAATAGAAATCAAAGTACTGAAAGTACTGACAGACTAGCGAATTTGATTGATTGATTGTTTGTATGGTGTTTAACCCTGTTTTCAACATTATTTCAGTTATGTAGCAGTGGCCAGTGCACATATCCATGCTTTCCAAGAGTTTCTTTTACCAGTACTTCGCACAATATTCTTTCCAAGCCCCTGGCTGCATTCCCACATAACCATCATCGGAATGTGAGAGAGAAATGAATCCCGTCGCAATGACTAGATCATCAATTGTCGAGAAGAAATTTGCCGAGTCTGGGATCGAACCAACGACCTCCTGTTCTCAAGTCCTGTATGCTATCGACTGAGCTGCTGGGGCTATGCATGCTAATGGTTGACTATAATCCAGTTTAAGTTTAACCCTTAAATTGCTAAAAATGTTAAATGGAACTTTCAAACCGTGGTAGACACCTGAGTATTGCTATTTCAGAGTTACATTTTGGAGAAAATATATTCTCTTATTGGACAGTGTAGATCCAAGATCAGACTGCAGGCTCTGTGCAGTTTGAACTTAATCCACACTGTCCTCAAAAGGTCATTCAGTCGCGGTAGTGCTGGTAAAAGAATCTCCAGGAAAGCCTGGATAGGTGCTCTAGCCACCGCAATATCACTGAAATAATGTTGAAAACGGCGTTAAACACCATGCAATCAATTAGTAAAATATCCAATAGCACAAGATGTAGTTAACTATTTAACTCTCTTTACAAAATAAAAATTTTTACACTCTTCCAAATTCAAAGCTATTGAAGACCATAAATTAAATGTGGCTGAACTGATGAAACCTGATTCCAAAAGGGCAGAAAACAATGTGGGACAAGGAGAAAATGATGGTTACCAGCGTGTTTCCTTTTCCCCCAATGTTTTCAAGGGGATTCTTCCCCGGTGTCGTCAAAACTTGGGATTGTTTGGTAAAGGGTTAATATTCAAGATGTAAAATAACAGTTTAAAATAACAGTTTAACTGTACACAATGATCTAAATAATGAATGGCTGAAGGAATGACAAAGGTTCCCTGTCCACTGAGGGTTTGTACAGCTGGGATTTGCAACAAGTTACCTAGGTAATATCTATTAATAGATTCATTCATAATGTTACAATGGTGTAGGAATAAGTGATTCTCTGCTTTCCATAGGTCACTTAATTTACATATAAGCAAAGATCTTGTACCTTATAAATGGCATCTTGTTCAGTTTATTACTTTGTAAGAAGACATGTTCAAATTGGAGTGGTAGAGATTTAGTGTTTTTTGTAAAAATTGTCATATGTAACAGAATTAAGATTTTTGATAGAAAGAAGTATTTTCTGTGAGGCAGTATTTGGCAACTGTGGGGTTTTTTGTTTACTTTGACTCTAGGTCAGTCATGATGCCTATAGACTAGCTTCGCTAGTCTAAAAACAAAGATGTATAAATAAAAAACGTGAATCTTCCCAGGTTTACAATAAATAAAACAACTTATACTAATCTCTCTCAGCTCTGCTTACTGGAAAGTACACCAGTACTCACGTCGAATGTGTGGGCCATTGAACGGTCCCAAGGTTGACTTTTGCTCCCGGGTATCAAACTTGGGACCTTACAGTTACAAGGCCAATGCCCTACCTCCAGGTCATTAAATTTTGTGAATGATTTGTTCAGGAGAGAATGATTTTTATGCAGGCTGCATTTTTTCTCTGTTTTCACAATTTTAACTCTTTACTAGATGTCAAAATTTTAGGCTTGTTTGAAATGAAAGCATTTCTGTGGAGAAATTAACTCTCTACCACACGACAAAATTATAGACTCGTCCATATTCAAAGCATTTGCAGACGACACTTGAAAAATGATTCAAATGATGAAATTGGTCTCCAATTGATTAGAAAAAACATGGTGGGAAAAGGAAAAATGCTGGTTAGCAGCATTTTCTCCTTTTCCCGTAATGTTTTTAAAAGCCTTCCTCCCAAGGGTTGATAAAACTTGGGACTGTTACGGTAAAGGATTAAATATTGTCCAGATTGTGATATCTACCTTCATAAAGATAAAAACATGGTGAGAGAAGTGATAATACTGGTAACAAGCCTGTTTCCTTTGGACTGTTAAAACAAACGCTAAGTGTTTGATTGATTGATTGATTGATTGATTGATTGGTGTTTAATGCCGTTTTCAACATTATTTCAGTTATATCAAGGCGGCCAGTGCACCTATCCATGCTTTCCTGGAATTTCTTTTTACCAGTACTCCGTACAATATTCTTTCCAAGCCACTGGCTGCTTTCCCACATAGCCATTGTCGAAACAATGGTCAGCGGTGGGAGAGGAATGAATCCTGTCGCAATGACTATCATCAATCCTCGGAAAGAAATTGGCCGAGCCGGGGATCGAACCAGCAACCTCCTGTTCTCAAGTCCTGTACGCTACCGACTGAGCTACGGGGCTCGGCGCTAAGTGTTTGAACAAGTAGTAAAATTTTGTCATCTAGTAAAAACTTAAATTCAAAAGTTTCATATCTTGAGAGTGTTTCCCATACGTCTCAAATTTTATTAACTTGGCTTTTTGCGAAGAAAACATGGAAGTATTATCATAGCCCCATTGCTGGAAGTTCCCTGTATTGTCAAGCAAAAACTTTGAATTTTCTCATATCTCTTGTTATTCCTAAAACTATTTAATTCAAACATGAACTAGTTGTTAACTGTCAAAATACCGTAGGAAACCATGCCCAACTTTTACCCTTAAAGCGCCTTTCACAACTATAGTTGCCTTTGCGGCCAGTGTAGATCAAGATCAGGCTGCACAAAACGTGCAGCCTGATCTTTGATCTACACTGTCCGCTTTGCTGAAACACTATAGACTACAGCTATCATAATATTGCAATTATTTGGGTCTTATTTCCGATCTGAAAATGTATGTTGGGTTTATTCGGAACTTTAAGGGTTAAATTGCAGAATAAACCTCAAATATTTTTTAAGTATAGAAAAAAAGACCCAAATAATCACGGTTTCATGGTTGCTGTAGTCTATAGTGTTCCAGCAAAGCGGACAGTGTAGATCAAAGATCAGGCTGCATGTTTTGTGCAGCCTGATCTTGATCTACACTGGCTGCAAAAGGCAACTATGGTAGTGAAAGGTGCTGTATGGGTTAAAACCTAAAACAAAGACCTGCAGTTGAGTGTTGGCCACTGCATGCTGTTTTTAGTCCCCTACCGGCAAAGCCAAAGGGGACTTTAGGTTTGCACTCTGTCCGTCCGTCTGTTCGTCAGTCCGGCAATTCATTTTTCCGGACTTTTTTTCTAAACGCTGATACATCTTGAGCTGAGTTTTGGTGTGTAAATCACCCACCATCACTTACAGATCAAGTTGGAGTTTCGTTCTGGTCCACTCGTTTTTCACGGATTTACTGGCCGTGGAGTTACAAAATTTCACTGATAAATCAGTTTTCCGGACTTTTTTCCTAAACGCTGGTTGGTATTGACCTCAGATTTGCTGTGTAACTCAACCACCATGACTTACAGATGAAGTTCGACTTTTGTTCCGGTCCACTGGTTTTTCGCGGATTTACGGGCCTTGGACTTACAAAATTTCACTGATAAATCAGTTTTCCGGACTTTTTTTTCTAAATGCTGGTAGATATTCACCTGACTTTTGCTGTGTAAGTCAACCACCATGACTTACAGATCAAGTTCGAGTTTCGTCCCGCTCCACTGCTTTTTCATGCATTTACGGGCCTTGGACTTACAAAATTTCACTGATAAAACATTTTTCCGCACTTTTTTTCTAAACGCTGCTACATATAGAGCTGATTTTTGGTGTGTACATCAACCAGCATGACTTACACATCAAGTTCGAGTTTTGTCCCGCTCCACTGCTTTTTGACACATTTACAGGCCTTGGACTTACAAAATTTCACTGATAAAACATTTTTCCGCACTTTTTTTCTAAACGCTGCTACATATAGAGCTGATTTTTGGTGTGTACATCAACCAGCATGACTTACACATCAAGTTCGAGTTTCGTCCCGCTCCATTGCTTTTTGACGCATTTACAGGCCTTGGACTTAAAAGATTTCACTGACATGCCAGTGATACATACGGCCAGTAGGGGACTGGGTATTGCTATGCAATACTATCAGAATGCTTGTTTTTTCTTGAAGTGTCATTCATTTTAGTCATGCCCATTGCCTCGGCAAAAGGAGGTTTGATGCGTCTCCATGATGCAGTGTACCAAACAAGTCATTCTATAATCATTTATCTATGAAATCCATCATGTCTAACAACCGACTGAGTCATGAGGTAGACTGGTCCTTTGACATACAGAAAATTGACCAATAGCAACAAGTTAGACACAGGTCAGCCTGTGCGGAGTGCCCAGGCTGACCTGGATCAATATTTTTCGCAGGTGCGATAAACCCCCTTTGCACAGAGCATAACTAATTTTTTTTTTTTTCAGTCATGCATTTTCTTGAAATACACTCAAACACGCCGTCTGTTGTATGGTTGAACAGCAGTGTCACTTCGGCGGATGTATATTTTGAGTTTGATGGAATTTGTGATGTTACACTTACATCGGATCCGCTGTACCTTGACTTGAGTCGCACAATCAATGGAATGAATTTGTCTGTGACTGTATCATCAAACGGACAAACAGCAGACGGTTCTTACATTGTATCAGTGGAACCTGGACATGATGGACGAACCTGGACCACTGTTCCGTTTGATGTTTACTTTGGAAACTATATTGCTGGATTTCAGGTATTGTACTGTATTGTTTCTTAGATTACACATCTCATTACTAATCCAAAGCATGGGAACTAGAGTGGCCACGTGCATGGAAGCTTTTTAACCTCTTTACCACACAGTCATGAGTTTTGATGACCCGGAGAAAGACATCTTTGAAAACATTGTGGGAAAAGGAGAAAATGCTGGAAAACAGCATATTCTCCTTTCTTTACAATGTTTTATAGCTTTGAAAAAACAAATTTAACTTTTTCGATTAGCATTTGATTTGTCATCTGCAACTGCTTTCAGTTTGGACTAGGCTAAAATTTTGTCATGAGTAAAGAGTTCAGACATTTTACTAGTTTCTTCTTCTCTCAAATTGTTACAAGAATTTTCTCCTTTTCCCACAATGTTTTCATAAGGCTTTTTCCTCAGGGTTGTTCAAACCCGGGATTGTTTGGTAAAGGATTAAAAACTGGAAATCCTTTATCAGACAAAAAGTTTTAGATTTGTCCAAATTTGAAAGCATTTGCAGATGACAGATGTGGTTCAAACTGATGAATTATCTTGGGAAGAAAAGAAAACATTGAGGAATAGAACTAAAACTTGGGATTACGTGGTAAATGGTTCAGTTCTTCTTTTATTCAATATATTTTCATTATTGCCTTTTTTTTTTAGAGTTTCCAAAGACTCAAAACCTTTGAAAAATGCAACTGTCGAAATATTGATAAAAACTGGTCGTATTTTATTCATTTCCTGGGGTATTTACATGGTCATTGTATTAGAATTTATGATTTTCAGGCCTACCTGGACAACGATATTTCTACAATAGCTGTAGGGAAGGACCACAATTACCACGTAAATGTCACGCCATTTCACTCTGCTGATGTTTTTCTGACCGCCATATTTGAAGTGTCGGGCAATATGACAACCAACTTTACAGGACTGTTTACCTCTCACACATTTACTTATGCATTCACACAAACAGGCCATTTTAATATATCTTTCTCTGCTAGTAATCCTGTCACAGAAACCACATATAGTTTTCTTGAAGTCAACGTGATTGCACCAATAAACAGTCTGGAAATTTTGTTTGACGCTGATCTAATTTCAACTGACTATGTCATAAATATGAATCTTCAGTTCCATGCGACAACTGTACTCCCGATGGAGGAAGTACAAATTAGTGTAGACTATGGGAACAGCACCCTTGTTCGGTTCAACGATAGCCTGTATGAGAACATATCGCTTCCATATTTGTACATGTCTCAGTTGCAGTATGATATACAAGGGAACTACAATATAACAGCGACGGTGATAAACGTAGTCAGTGCTAGGGTGGTACACAACGTGATACAAGTCTGGGATAACATCACCGACGTCACGCTAAGCTTTGTTAATACAACAAACTATTTTATCACAGGACATACATTTGCTGTTGAGTTCCAAAATGTAACAAGGTCAGGGTTTGAATACTTGATTGATTTCACGAATGGCATGAACTACTCCAGTTCAACCAGCAATATTTTATACCAGAAGTATACACATGAAACTTTTTTGAACAGCTATTCACAACCAGCGATCTATCATATCAGATGGATCATTTCAAACAGAGCCTACAATATCAGTGGATCGACAGAGGTCACTATAGAAAACGCAGTCAAGGGTTTATCGGTAAACATTGGGTTTTTGCCTTTAATCCTTTGCCTCATGACAAAAGTTTGGACTTGTCCAAATTGAAGGAATTTGCAGACCACAATTTGAATGTGGCCAAAATGATGGCATTTGTCTTTGATAGGGTAGAAAAGGTTGTGGGAAATGAAAAAAAATGCTGGTAACCAGCATTTTCTCCCTTTCCCACATTTTCGAAAGTCTTCTTTCTCAAGGTTGTCCAAAGTTTGCATTGTGCAGTAAAGGCTTAACCTTTTATCACATGTTCCTGTGTTAGAACCCTTAAGTAAAAGCCTTTTGAAAACAGTTTGGGAAAAGAAGAAAATGCTGGTAACCAGCATTTTCTCTTTTCCCCACAATGTTTAATACCCTTTCTAAGACAAATCCTGTTATTTAAGCTACATTTCTTGCAATTGCAAACGATTTCAATTTCGACCAGTCTGAAATTTTGTCGTGTGGTAAAGAGTTTAATTTCTTCTCTAGTGATTTTCGAAACAATCATGTGCTATGACCCTAAGGGAGATAATTTTAGAAAACATTGTGGACAAAGGAGAAAATACTGGTAATCAGCATTTTTAGTTTGATTGTTTTTTACCCTTTCCCAAACAAGCCTTGGTTTTCACGTGTCTGCAGTACAAGTCTTTCGAAAACACTGTGGGAAAAGGAGAAATTGCTCGTAATGAGCAATTTCTCCTTTTCCCACCGTGTTTTCTACCCTTTTTGAGAACTTTCTGCCATTTTCATCCAATTTAAAATTGTCGTCTGCAAACTCTTTCAGTTTGGACTAGTCCAAAATTTGTCGTTTGGGAAAGGGTTGAAGAAACCATTGAGGTATTTTCATAGCCCTGTTGTAGTCTGTCATTGTGCAAAAACTTTGACATTGTATAATATCTGTCATTACTTGAGATATTTACTTCAAACTTGGACCAGCTGTTAACTGTCAGTACGGGTTCCCCTTTTGACATTTAACATTGTATAATATCTGTCATTACTTGAGATATTTACTTCAAACTTGGACTAGCTGTTAACTGTCAGTACGGGTTCCCCTTTTGACATTTAACATTGTATAATATCTGTCATTACTTGAGATATTTACTTCAAATTTGGACTAGCTGTTAACTGTCAGTACGGGTTCCCCTTTTGACATTTAACATTGTATGATATCTGTCATTACTTGAGATATTTACTTCAAATTTGGACTAGCTGTTAACCCTTTCCCAAACAAGCCCCGGTTTTCACGTGTCGGCAGTACAAGTCTTTTGAAAACACTGTGGGAAAAGGAGAAATTGCTCGTAATGAGCAATTTCTCCTTTTCCCACAGTGCTTTCTACCCTTTTTGAGACCTTTCTGCCATTTTCATCCAATTTAAAATTGTCGTCTGCAAACTCTTTCAATTTGGACCAGTCCAAAATTTGTCGTCTGGGAAAGGGTTAACTGTCAAAAGGGGAACCCGTACAACACGGCAGGAAACCATAATTTTCTTTTTGGACACATTTATGAATTAGTTTATTAATTTTATTTATCAGTAAAAAAAAAAAAAGCAAAATATGAAGGTTTAAATCTGCCTGTGTAAATTGACCATCAGAATTCCAAAGTATCCATAAATAGACCTTGATATGCCAAGATTTACCTGAGATGCTCTTAACTCTTTACCAGACGACAAAATTTTAGCCTTGTCCAAATTGAAAGCATTTGCAAACGTTAATTTCAATGTGGCTCAAATGGTGCAATATTTCTTTAATAGGGTAGAAAACATTGTGGGAAAAGGAGAAAATGCTGGTTACCAGCATTTTCTCCTTTTCCCACAATGTTTTCAAAAGGCTTCTTTCCCAGGGGTGTCAAAAGGCGTCATTGTGCGGTAAAGGGTTAAAATAGATCTCTTCGTCTTTCTATATTGAAACTAAAGATGGCTTCTCAGGCCAAAAAGAAAAGGCATTCATGATCTTTCTGAGACCAATATGGTTGAAAGATCCTGCCGTCAAAGATTGGTTGCTAAAAGAAATTGATTATTTGGATCCTCCTATTCATATGAATTAACTCTTTACCAAACGACAAAATTTTAGACTGGTCCAAATTGAAAGCATTTGCAGACGACAAAATAAATGTAACTCAAAAATTGAAATTTGTTTTGGGAAGGGAAGAAAACATTGTGGGTAAAGGAGAAAATGCTGGTTACCAGCATTTTCTCCTTTTCCCACAATGTTTTCAAAAGCTTTCTTTTTCAAAAGCCGGGAATGTGTGGTAAGGGGTTAAGTGTTTGATTTGCAGTGAAACTAAACAGTAAAATGTTTTTACAGATCCATCATTGGGCATACTTTGAGTGACGGTCTCCCCTAAAAGCAAGGTTTTTTTTTTGTCCCTTTTTTTTATCTTTTGAAAACATTGTGGGAACAAGAGAAAATGCTGGTAATCACCATTTTCTTTATTTTCCACAATGTTTTTTACCCAGTCCAAGAACATCAGCAAATTTTGTGTTGACTTGGAATGTGTTGTCTGCCAATGCTTCCAACTCAGAAGAGTCCAACATTCTGTTGTCTGGCACAGACTGAGGGCATTTTCGATAACTTTTAAATTTACGTGGTTCTCTGTAACTATATATAGGCTTGGCTACGCAACCCGATATCTTCTATTGAAGTCGACAGAGCTTATTCTTACGAAGCAAACGGAACAGAAGGTTCAAATACGACAACAAACTGGCGAATGGATGATGGAAATATTACTCAAAAACTGATTCTCGGAGAATTTACAACAGATACAATCACGCATACTTATCTGAGGTAATGGCAACTCATTTTCCTTTGAAAATAAACATGGAATATTATGTTGTATTAACTCTCCTAATCCTTGTATTTGATTCAAGCTGTGTGAGAGAATTTGATATTGTTTGAGACTGAAGTTCAAGCAAGAAGTCGAAATTTTCTTACGCAGCTAGAAGCAAACACGAACACCAGGAAAGTTTCTTCAACATAATATTCCTTTATTATATATTATATATGTACAACTTTCATCATCAGAATTTATCGATTACCGGTATCGACATTTTATTCGAAAACGGTAATCAAAATGAGACAATTAATACTTTCCCAAACGACAAATTTTGGACTGGTCCAAATTGAAAGAGTTAGCAGACTACAATTTTAAATTTGATGAAAATGGCAGAAAGTTCTCAAAAAGGGTAGAAAACACTGTGGGAAAAGGAGAAATTGCTCGTTACGAGCAATGTCTCCTTTTCCCACAGTGTTTTCAAAAGACTTGCACTGCAGGCACATGAAAACCAGGACTTGTTCGGGAAAGGGTTCAGGGTTCATGGTGTAGAGGATTGTAACGTCGTGTTTTTGATTGGTGGATGAATACCATAGTGTACTATTTTGATAAATTAACCCTTTACCAGACGACAAAATTTTAGCCTCCTCCAAATTGAAAGCATTTGCAGAAGACAATTTCAGTTTGGCTAAAACGGTGCAATTTTTCTTTAATAGGGTAGAAAACTTTGTGGGAAAAGGAGAAAATGCTGGTTACCAGCATTTTCTCCTTTTCCCACAATGTTTTCAAAAGGCTTCTTTCCCAGGGGCGTCAAAAGGCATCATTGTGCAGTAAAGGGTTAAATCGCAAATCAATGCCTGTGTATTCCATGCATGAGATATGTCATGATAATGTATTTGAGGCTGTGAAGATACTGATTGCTTTTCTGTTGTGCGTGTTATTTTATCCATTTCCCGTACAATGCCGCCTTTTAATGCCCCAGGGAAAGAAGCCTCTTGAAAAACATTGTGGGGAAAGGAGAAAATGCTGGTAACCAGCATTCTGGTAAAAAGCATTTTCTCCTTTTCCCACAACGTTTTCTACCCCATCAAAGAAAAATTGCTCCATTTTAGCCACACTGAAATTGTCGTCTGCAAATGCTTTCAATTTAGACTGGTCTTAAATTTTGTCGTCTGGTAAAGGGTTATCTGTGGACAACATATGTATTCTTAGCCAGAAAAATGGTAGGTATATGATAAAACATATTATTAATAAGTCATTACTTCCCAGAGCTGATAATAGAAAAAAAAATTATATTACGCAATTTCCCCTCCAAATCCAGCAGATATTTTTTATAATTTAAATACACCTTGGGTGACACTCGAGGGATATTTTTCAAAACAAAGTAGCCCTTTGGCTGCAAAGCACGACTCACTGACATTTTGCGGACAGCCTAGATGAAGATCAGACTGCACAGAAAGTGCAGTCTGATCTTGGATCTACACTCTCCCATAAGGAGATATCTCTCCTGCAAAAGTACCTTTGAAAAAGGAAAATTTGGGTTTTTACTATTGGCTTGAAAGTTTTATTTCTTTTACTTAGCAGGATAAAGTTTAATTTCTGTTCCCTTAACCCTTTCCCAAATGACAAATTTTGGACTGGTCCAAATTGAAGGAGTTTGCAGACGACAATTTTAAATTTGATGAAAATGGCACAAAGTTATCAAAAAGGGTAGAAAACACTGTGGGAAAAGGAGAAATTGCTCGTTACGAGCAATTTCTCCTTTTCCCACAGTGTTTTCAAAAGACTTGTGCTGCAGACATGTGAAAACCAGGGCTTGTTTGGGAAAGGGTTAAGTGTTAAACCAGATGGTGGCCAGAGCCAAAAATAGAACCCCTTACTGAACAGGGTCAGCCCTCAGAATTGCCCGTGCCAATTCAATGTTCCTTTTTTTGTCAACAAATGCTATCAGTATGAGTGAAGTAATCGTATTATATACATAAGCCATGCTCTGGCAAAAGGCAGCTTAATGCATCTCTGTGATGGAATATACAAAGCAAGTGATCACATAATTACAGATCCATAAAAACCATTTTGTCTAACAACCGACTGTATCATAAAGTAGACTGGTCCATTGACATACAGAAAATTGAACAATAGCGAAAAGTTTTGGCCCAGGTCAGCCTGCGTGGACTGCGCAGGTTGGCCTGGGTCAATACTTTTTGCAGATGCATTAAGCCCCCCTTTTCAAAGAGCATGGCTCTTATTATTTTGTTCACATTACAAGCTCCATACAAGTGACCTGTTTCCATGTGGTGGGCAACATAAATTTAACCCTTTACCACACAACAGAATTTTAGACTGATCCAAATTGAAAGCATTTGCAGACGGCAAATTAAACGTTGATGGGATGGTAAGATTTGTCTGTGATAGAATAGAAAACACTGTAGGAAAAGGAGAAAATGCTGCTTACCCGCATTATCTCCTTTTCCCACAATGTTTTCAGCAGGCTTCTTTCCCAGGGTCGTTGAAAGTCGGCATTGTATGGCAAAGCTTTAACCCTTTCCCAAACAAGCCCTGGTTTTCACGTGTATGCAGTACAAGTCTTTTGAAAACACTGTGGGAAAAGGAAAAATTGCTCGTAACGAGCAATTTTTCCTTTTCCCACAGTGTTTTCTACCCTTTTTGAGACCTTTCTGCCATTTTCATCAGATTTAAAATTGTCGTCTGCAAACTCTTTCAATTTGGACCAGTCCAAACTTTGTCGTATGGGAAAGGGTTAACACAGTAACTTGTGTTTACTTTGGACTCTTATAATTGATTTTTTTTTTGTTTCAGCCCTGGAGAGTACAATGTTTCACTCAATGTCAGCAACCTGGTCAGTGCAGAAACGGTCTATTTTCCTGTCAGTGCATTCTACAAACCCAACAATGTTGATTTCATTGCCAGCAAAACAGAGTCAAATATCTCAACTGAAGTGGATTTCTCTTTCTTGGTTAGAAACTCATCCCGTCTGCCTATGAAAGAAGTGAATTATACCATAGACTTCATACATAATTCCTCGAGCGTGTCAGGAACATTACGTTTGGACTCCAATGTAACACTTCCAGTGATTATAACAGAAAGCTATACGTTCACCACCCAGGGAGACTACAATGTTTCGGCAAGATTTGAAAACATCCTGGGATATATTGAGTATACAATATTAGTTCGAGTCTGGGATGGCCTTGCCAACATTGACCTAGTTTTTGTGGGTGACAATGGAGTATATATTACAAATGAAACAGCTAGACTTGAATTTGTGAATCCTCCAAATGGAGGACATTTATATGTAATAGACTATGGTGATGGAACAGTTGTACAATATAGTGATGAAGAGATATATTACAGGCAACACAATCTAACAGTGTTTGAACATGCCTATGGCAGCCCAGGGGTGTACACTCTCACCTGGCAGGCTTCTAATAAACAATTCACCAAAACAGACAGCAAAATTATTCTGGTACAAAATCCAGTTCCATCACACAGCTTTACGCTTGAACCTGATAACAAAAAATATCCATGGATTAATTTACAAAATATGAGTATTTCCTTAAATATAACCTTAAACAATACAGTCGCTACACCGACCAATGCGACCTGTGTGTTTTATCCAGGTGACGGAACAGAAGTTATTCCTGACCTTGTCTTCATGGGAGCTTTTTTCGTGTACTACCATTTTTATCAAACAGAAGGCAATTTCACGTCCTGGTTTAACTGTTCTAATTTGGTAAGCTATTATATTTATAAGTACAATGTGACAGTTCAGAGGTTCAGGTCAGACTTTGTGACCCTAGATTACGCAGAAGTTGTACCTTTAAACCGGTCTGATAGTGTGGAGGTTTTCTTTCATGTCAAAAATAGTGACTTTGCTTTAATACCGTATGAAGTGGAGTTGGATTTTGACTTTGGTGATGGTTCAAGTCACAGAAAAAAGAGAGCAGTAGAAGTGTATGAGAAACCAACCTATACACATACATACACAGAACGTGGAAACTATACGGTCACCTTACATATTAATGCTAAGGTAACAAACACAACAACCACGTTAACATATTCAATCAGAGTTGGAACCATGTACTTTGAATACAGTGATGTCATTGCCTACATCAATCATACACTCGTTCGTTACGAGATGCACGGGGTTCTGGGTTCAAGCACAGTCTATACACTTGATTTTGATGACAACACACCTGACGACACTTGTAATTCCTTGGATTATAATGGGTGCACTGTGGACCACTATTGCCCATTTTACGGCTATAAAAATGTCACAGTTGTAGCTTACAATGGGACATTTGTGGAAATTGACTGGATCAATATAACATGTGATAATCCAATCACGATTGGACTGGATGTTCCGTGGACGGTCAATATACCTAATGGGTTTGTGGAACTAAAGTTATACCTTAATGAATCAGCTCTCTATCTCCCAAAGTTGAACATTCAGATACAGATGGGGGACCCCATAAACAGGACCACGTATAACTTCACGGAGGAAGTGTCCTATGCAGAACCGTTTGTGTTTCCATTTAACTACATTGCTCTTGGTAGACAAACCATCACTGTGTTTTGCTGGAATCTGATAAATGAAACATCTTTTGAGACTAAAATTACTGTAACAAATGAAAACTTTCTGTTTACGGGAAGTTTTGACAGGAAGTATTCACAGCTGAACTCACCGATGTATTTGACATCCATGCGGGACTCAGAAATATTCAGCAGACTGGTTATCAACTCCAACTATACAGTGAAAACTCACTTTAATACGTGGATAATGAACGCTAATCTAGACCAGCCTATCAATAGACATTCGCTTATCTTTACAATAGGTCTTCTTGAAGAGAACAGATATCTGGTAAAATTGAACACGTCGTTTATAGAAGAACCTAGTAATATAATACAGGAACCCACGTACGTCGAGTTTGTGGTTCCACCACCCCATGTGGAAATTGTTGGTGGATCACGCCGAGTGTACGAACGTGGAAGTACTGTCATAGATGCTGCCACACTGTCGTATGATCCAGCCAATCCAGATGAGAGACTGTTAACTTTTTCATGGCATTGTGTTGGGTATGTTGATTCCTTGTTATTGTGTACTTGTAGTTAACTCTTTACCAAGCGACATAATTTTTGACTTGACAAAATTGAAAGTATTTGCAGACGACAAAATGGATGTAGCTCAAATGATGATTTCTGTGGAAGAAAACATTGTAGGAAAAGGAGAAAATGCTGTTTACCAGCATTTTCTCTTTTTCCTACAATGTTTTCAAAAGGCATCTTCTTCGGGGTCGATAAAAGTAGGGATTGTGTGGTAAAGTGTTAACCTGTTTCCAGACGATAGATATTAGGTCCCTGTAAATTGAAAGCATTTGCAGACGACAGTTTTGAAATTGATACAAATGAGATGAAGTTCTCTGATAAGTTAGGAAACAAATGGTTACCAGCATTTTCTCCTTTTCCCACAATGTTTTCAAAAGGCTTTTTCCATGGGGTCGGTAAAATTTGGGATTGTGTAGTAAGGAGTTAAAACAATTTTTACTTTCTAACAGCTATAGTGCTATCAGCTTTGACAATGCCGAGATTATGCACCTGATTTCGACAAATGGAGAGACCTGTCACGTGGATAATTTTGGTAATGGTACGCTACTGTTGGATACGTACTTAACACCTGATGTAAGCTATTTTGTCCTCACCGTAACCGCCAGCAATACACGCAGTGTTCAGTCCTCGTTTACTCAAATACTGCATGTCACAGCATCGTATCAGCCACTTAGTATAAGGTATGTTTTGTGAAATTGACTTTTCACGCTTTGTTTGTTGTTCAACTCTTAACCGAACCACAAAATTTTAACTTCCACCAAGTTTTAAGCATTTCCTGTCATTAAAATTTTTGTATGGTTCAAATGATTGTCTTTGTCTTTGAAAGGTTAGAAAACATTGTGGGAAAAGGAGAAAAATGCAGTTTATTTGTATTTTTATCTTTTTGCCACAAAGTTTGCAAAAGCCTTTTTCCCTGGTGTTTTAAAAAAATCTACAATATAGTTTTAAAGGTATTTGATTCTGTACCCAATGGAAAAATTTTGGACTTGATCAAATTGAAAGCATTTGCAGATTACAAAGTGAAGGTGGTTAAAATATGGATATTGTCTTTGAAAGGGTAGAAAATATTGTGGAAAAAGTAGAAAATGCAGGTAACCAGCATTTTCTCCTTGTTTCCACAACGTTTTCAAAAACCTTTTTCCCCAAGGTCGTCAAAACTCAGGCTTGTTTGGGAAATGGTTAACCCTTTACCAAACGACAAAATTGTAGACTGGTTCAAATTGAAAGCATTTGCAGACGACAAAATAAATTTGACTGGAAAATTTAAAACTTATTTTGGGAAGGGTAGAAAACATTGTGGGAGAAGAAGCAAATGCTGGTTACCAGCATTTTCTCCTTTACCCACAATGTTTTCAAAAGGTGTCTTTCTCAGGGTCGTTAAAAGTCGGGATTATGTGGTAAAGGGGTAGATCAGTGTAAATCACATGCCTGGAGCTTCTCTTTGCATATAAAAATAGAATATGCATGATTTTTTATCCACAGATGTAAAATAAATTGTCTTGCTAAAGTTGGAGTGACGTCACACCTACAGCTTGTGCCGGATGTACCCCACAATTGTCCGGCATCCTACGTCTGGGAGATATACAGTAAAGTAGGGGCAGTTGTTAATACCACACGTGACCTCTTACCAGATCTTGTGGCAGCGAATCTAACTGAAACAGGTATTAACCCTTTCCCAAACGACAAATTTTGGATTGGTCCAAATTGAAAGAGTTTGCAGATGACAATTCTAAATTTGATGAAAATGGCAGAAAGGTCTCAAAAAGGGTAGAAAACACTGTGGGAAAAGGAGAAATTGCTCGTTATGAGTAATTCCTCCTTTTCCCACAGTGTTTTCAAAAGACTTGTACTGCAGACATGTGAAAACCAGGGCTTGTTTGGGAAAGGGTTATAGGTTGTAGGGTATTTATTGGAATGAGTTTGTAGATTGCATTCAGTAGCCGGGAAACACATCAGAAAGTGCACTGACTGCTGTGATATGAACTAAGATGTTAAAATGGCATTTATCTCCAATGCAAAGAAACAAACAAAAACCTGATCTACAGAATTAGAAATTGGTGTGGCGGAGTTTTTTAGACCCTTTTGACTCTTTACCACACGACAAAATTTTAGACTGGTCCAAATTGAAAACATTTGCAGATGACAAAATAAATTCGAATGAAAAATTAAAACTTGTTTTGGGAAGGGTAGAAAACATTGTGGGAAAAGGAGAAAATGCTGGTTACAGTATTTTCTCCTTTTCCCACAATGTTTTCAAAAGGCTTCTTTCTCAGGGTCGTTAAAACTCGTGATTGTGTGGTAAAGAGTTAAACCTTCACCATTTTTAAGCCACCATATGAATATTTTAGATTTAGAGCTCAGAGAAATTTTAAACACCAGGGAAGACACATGAAGAATGGAACAAGTTTCGATATTTAATAGTCCAAAACAAACACCAATATTCTAACAGAAAAGTAAATAAGTATATCCAAATTAAATCGAAACGAGATTAAGATTTGATGTTACGTTCCACTCTAACATATAAACTTTTTAACCCTTTCCCAAACGACAAATTTTGGACTGGTCCAAATTGAAAGAGTTTGCAGACGACAATTTTAAATTTGATGGAAATGGCAGAAAGTTATCAAAAAGGGGAGAAAACACTGGGGGAAAAGGAGAAATTGCTCGTTACGAGCAATTTCTCCTTTTCCCACAGTGTTTTCAAAAGACTTGTACTGCAGACACGTGAAAACCAGGGTCCGTATTCACCAACCATTCTTAAGAACGTTCTTAGACTTATTCTTCAAGATTTTCCATGTTTGAAAGTAACACAACTTCTGATTGGCTAAACCAAATGGTTTAGCCAATCAGAAGGTGTGTTACTTTCAAATTTGGAAAATTTTGGAGAACAAGACCAAGAATATTCTTAAGAATGGTTGGTGAATACGGCCCCAGGGCTTGTTTGGGAAAGGGTTAAACTTTATTCACTTAAAAACTTAAGAACTCTAAAGACCAATGCACAAGCACTCGTTCATATACCATAAATGAGTGCAGTTGCATTGGAGTGATATACTACTCAGATGAAGCCAACGTAAATTATGTGAAAATGGCAAGAACTATTGACCCAACGGCACCAGAAATATTCCAGGTCAAGAAATATTGCGACAATTGGCTGGCGTACAGTTTGCCTTATTATCACTTGAATTGATGTTAAAAAGGGGTCAGCTTGGTAAACTCTTTACCGAATGACATAATTTTAGACCAATAAAAATTGAAATCATTTGCAGACGACAAAATAAGTTTGACTGAAAAATTTAAAACTTATTTTGTGAAGGGTAGAAAACATTGTGGGAAAAGGAGAAAATGCTGGTTACCTTTTCCCACTATATTTTCAAAAGGCTTCTTTCTCAGGGTCATTGAAAGTCGGGATTGTGTAGTAAAGGGTTAAAAACAACGTCGCTAGGTCATGGAGGAAAACATTTACTAACATTCTCAAAGGTAAACTGGTGTAGATGAGCGATTCAGGGCCATCATTGCCCTCTTATTTAGTCTTGTTTCCGAGTGTCATTAACCCCTTTACCACACAATCCTGACTTTTGACTAGGAAAGAAGCCTTTTGAAAACATTGTGGGAAAAGGAGAAAATGCTGGTAACCAGCATTCTCTCCTTTTTCCACAGTGTTTTCTACCTATCCCGAAACAAAGTCCAGTTTTTCAGTCACATATCTTTTATCATCTGCAAATGCTTTCAGTTTTGACTAGTCTATTATTTTGTTGTTTGGTAAAGAGTTAAAGGAAAGGCTTGTTTGGCAAAGGGTTAATTTAAATAATTTTATTAGAGTATAATTGATTACAGATAGTTCCAGCAGAACACTTACAATAAAGCCCAACGCTTTTCCTTACGGAAATACCTATATTGTCACTCTGAGAATGCTATACAATGGCATCAAGTATGGCCCAGCCTATCACGAGTTCAAAACCAATCTGAAACCGAGAGATGGTACATGTGACATCATACCTTACGACGAGCAGCGAGAATTACCAGCCCTTAACAATAGTATGTTCATTACCTCTGTTTGTTCATATGTGTGTGTTTGTCCTCAACAACAGTATGTTTACTACCACTGTCTGTTCATCTGTGTATGTTTGTCTTTCTCTTTCATTCTCTCTGCCGTGGGGTCTGTCATTTTTTTTAGCAGATTTGTAGAGCAAATTCTCTGACTGATAGGTCTGACTGGAACCAAATACTGTCATACATGCTTGCCCTCCATTCATTCTACTTTCATTTTTAGCTAGTACACCCCCATCTTGCTTTTGTCACTACTGTATATACAGTCTGCACATATACGGTCCTAAATCTAATACCAGAAGAAAAACACATCAGATTAATGGATCAGATTACTACTTAACCCTTTGCCAAACGACAGATTTTGGACTGGTCCAAATTGAAAGAGTTTGCAGATGACAATTTTAAATTTGATGAAAATGGCAGAAAGTTCTCAAAAATGGTAGAAAACACTGTAGGAAAAGGAGAAATTGCTCGTTACGAGCAATTTCTCCTTTTCCCACAATGTTTTCAAAAGACTTGTACTGCAGACACGTGAAAACCAGGGCTTGTTTGGGAAAGGGTTAATAAGTAATAAAATAACAGTTACTGTGCAGCCTGCTTGGCAAACAAGATCAACTTTGACTTTCCTTGCCCTCGCTCATTCCACTAATTAATGACACTTGAGCCATACTCTGTAAAAAGGGGGCTTAATGTAATTTAACCTCATGACTTTGTCTACATTCTTCATCTCCCTATTATATGACAAAATTTTAGACTGGTTCAAATTGAAAGCATTTGCAGATGTCAAATCAAATGTGACTCAAAAACTGGAATTTGCCTTTAGGTGTACCAGCATTTTCTCCTTCTCCCACAATGTCTTCAAAAGCCTTCTTCCTCAAGGTCGATAAAACTCTGGATTGTGTGGTAAAAGGTCAATAAACCAAGATCACTGCATCAGACTGATTGGTATTTTATGGTAACCGTCTGGCAGGTAAATGATGGTTAATCCTCTATCACACAATTCCATATTTTAACCCTAACTCTTTACCACACAATCCCGAGTTTTAATGACCCTGTGAAAGAAGACTATTGAAAACATTGTGGGAAAAGGAGAATATGCCTAAATTGAACATTAAGCCATGACGTGATCAATCACTGCGTTATGTGTATAGCAATGCGACGTTGCTACGTGATTTATTGTTATTGTTGCCCTGATGAGCTTAAAGTGAAACCGGTTGGCAATAAATGTTATATTCTATGTTCCCATGTGATGTTTTTCTTGTTGATTATATATATATATATATAACACCCTGTATCTATTACAGCAAGAATTTTTGAGGCGAGAGCAACGACAGATATATTCAACCTAACATGCCAGCAATGGACGGATGAAGGTTTTACAGATGCAAACTTCACAACCAAACAACCCTTGTTTTATTATTTCTTTACGAGATTCGAAAATGACATGTACGAAAGACAAATACTATACTTTGACCGTAAGTACTGTAAAAAGTATTTTAATGCTTTACTAAAGAACAAAATTTTTTACTTTACCAAATTGAAAGGATTTGCAGATGACAAATTAAATGTAGCTCAAAACATGAAATTTGTCTTTCATAGAGCAGAAAACATTTTAGGAAAAGGAGAAAATGCCAGTTTCCAGCATTTTCTCCTTTACCCAGAATGTTTTAAAAGCCCTCTTCCTCAGGGTCATTAAAAGTTGGGGTTGTGTGGTAAAGGGTTAACTTAAGTGAATGATGAGAATTGTTGCTATACTTTTGTCAAAAGACATTGCCATTTTGTCAAAGACTTACATTCAGAATTACAATGTCAGTTAATACATTGTAAAAAAGATTCAAGATTTCATTGTTTCTCATACCTGATAACCCTTTACCGCACAGTGCCACCTTTTAATGACCCTGGGAAAGAAACCTTCTGAAAACATTGTGGAAAAAGGAGAAAATGCTGGTAACCAGCATTTTTTCCTTTTCCCACAATGTTTTCTGCTCTATCAAAGAAAAATTGCATGATTTGATCCACGTTGAAATAGTCGACTGCAAATGCTTTCAATTTGGACAAGGCTAAAATGTTGTCTTTTCTGGTAAAGGGATAAGGGTGAAAGACAGAATTCTCAATGGGACAATAGCTGTATAGATCAGTGCCCCAATAGAACTATAGCTAGATGAAAATAGCTTCATATGACAGTGGCATCAAACAACTGTAGCCAGATGGACAATAGCCTTATAGGACAATAGCTGAATAGTGTGATTTGTCCATTTGATCATAGTCTTATTGAATAATAGCCTCATAAACCAGTTGCCCAATAGGCAGGTAGGACAGTAGCCCACTAGGGCAAATAGTCCATTGGATCATTTCCTAGTAGGAAGATAGATGCATAAATCACTGGCCCCAAATGGTGATAGCCCCATAGGACAATAACCTCATTGACAATAGCATCATAGAGTGATTGCCCTAAGGACAATGGCCACATGGGATAGTAACCTAATGGGACAATGGCCCTATAGACAGAGGCAATTTTGAAATAAAGCAAGCACTTTGTAACTTTAATTCTTCTGTTGCCTTATTTTTTGTTTACTTCTTGAATTAAAAGATCACTCAAGACATAAAATAAAAAAATGCATTTGTAGAAATTTGTTTTGAAGAGAATAATTTGTTTAAAACAGGTTTGGACTTTTCTTCCAATAACTAACCTTTCCTGTAAGCTTTTGTGAAAAAAAGAAACAAATTTGATCCATGCTTTGTGAAAAGGTGGTTTAATGCATCTGCAAAAAGTATTGACCCATGTCAGCCTGAGCAGTCCATGCAGGCTAACCTGGAAGGAAACTTTTTGCTTTTGGTAAATTTTCTGCATGTCCAAAGACCATTCTACCCCATGATTCAGTTGGTTGCTGGACAAATGTGGTTGTGTGGATCATTATAATGTAATGACTTGCTTGGTTTCATGCAATACAGAGATGCTTTAACCCTTTCCCAAACAAGCCCTGGTTTTCACGTGTCTGCAGTACAAGTCTTTTGAAAACACTGGGAAAAGGAGAAATTGCTCGTAACAAGCAATTTCTCCTTTTCCCACAGTGTTTTCTACCCTTTTTGAGACCTTTCTGCCATTTTCATCACATTTAAAATTGTCGTCTGCAAACTCTCAATTTGGACCAGTCCAAAATTTGTTGTTTGGGAAAGGGTTAAGCCCCCTTTTGTCAGAGCTCATTTGTAGATTTTTTTTCTCCAGCTGGCAGTACATCAAATCTAGTGACTTTGCAAGTTGGAGACCCCAACGATGAGTACAAACTTGAAGTTGTGTTACGGATCGTAGACATATTTGGCGATTACGAGGAGCTAGTTTACACAGCCAAAGTAAGGGATTTTTGTCATACACCATGATGTCCCTTTTTAACGCTCTCCCTCTAAGTAACACTTCCCCAGCTTTTTTTTTTAACCCTTTACCGCACAATGACGCCTTCTGATGCCACTGGGAAAGAAGCCTTTTGAAAAAATTGTGGGAAAAGGAGAAAATGCTGGTAACCAGCATTTTCTCCTTTTCCCACAATGTTTTCTACCCTATCAAAGAAAAATTGCACCATTTTAGCCAAATTGAAATTGCCATCTGCAAATGCTTTCAATTTGGACCAGTCCAAAATTTGTCATTTGGGAAAGGGTTAAACTAAAAATGGGCTCACCAGATGGCCAGTCCATCAGTAACTTTGAAATAATTCAGCAAGATTAAACTTACAGCATTGACATAATCCTAATTACTTCACAAATCAATATCATTAACACTGGATCATCCAAATGTACATACACTTTTGGTAATGTTATAAACTTCCAGCTACACAATACTTGTCAAGTAACTTGGAAAAAACTCTAAGAAAGTGAAAGAATCAAAGATCAGCATCTATTATCAATCATGAATGTTATTTAATGTCCAAATGAATCGTGATCAGCAGTAAAATTGATATTCTGCATTATATAAAGTGGGTTTCTCAAATGGCGACCACTGAGCGGTCAGCACTGACTAAAACCCAGATGGTAATGTTATCATCGCCCTTGGAAAATTCTATGTCTATTTCTGGACCCCTTTTGAAAAATATACCGCCGCCAGGGACGTTAAAAAGAGACAGTATGGTAGTGCAGTTGTAGGAGAAACTTGCAGTATAGGTGTCTGTTGGGATTCTGTTTTGTGCTATAAAATATTTATTTGTCTGCCCTGTTGGTTCCTTTAGGTTCCAAGAGGAAATAGATAAAAATCTGGAAAGAATCAAAGCATTGAAAACACTGGTGTGGCATTTGTCAAGGGTGCCATTGTATGGAATTAATAATTTGAAAAAAAAAAGCAACAAAATATTCGCTTGAAAGTCAACCTACTCTATAGTCATGCAAAATCCCATAGAGAAGGGTGCAATCTTGTGAGACGAACAGTTCTGAGCGAACAAGCCCTGGGATGAATAAGCCTAGGAATGAACTGGTTTTGGGACGAACAAGCACGGTATGTGTGTATCATTACACCACTATAGAAGGCCGTAGCGGATCAAGCTATTTTCGATAGAAAGGAATTATTTCCACGATTGATGGTCTAATCCAATTTATTGTAATACGCCATTTTCAATTTCAATCGAAACATTTGTCTGGTTTTAATTGGATTTACTTCCTTCGATTTTGCAAAAACTATGATACATGATTTTCAAATGCCATATTGAACTCATATTGGCATTGTCTTCAACAAATGCCACAAAAAATGTTTCAGTGTGTTGCCATCACCTTTATTTTACATACAATAAGACTTTCACCCCTTAAGCCTTAAACATCTTTCACAGCTGTAGTTGCCTTTGCAGCCAGTGTAGATCAAGATCAGACTGCACAAAACATGCAGTCTGATCTTTGATCTACACTATCTGCTTTGCTAAAACAGGACTGGCAAAAAGCAGCCATGAACTTGTAGTTATCTGGGTCTCATTCTAGTACCACAGTGCATGTTGCTTAACCCTTTACCACACAATCCCGACTTTTAACGACCCCAGGAAGGAAGCCTTTTGAAAACATTGTGGGAAAAGGAGAAAATGCTGGTAACCAGCATTTTCTCCTTTTCCCACAATGTTTTCTGCCCTTCCCATAACAATTTTCAATTTTTTTATATAATATTTAATTTGTCATCTGCATATGCCTTCAATTTGGGCTGGTCTAAAATTTTGTCGTTTGGAAAAGAGTTAACTGGCACGGAGAGAAATACACCAAACCACATTGCTGTAAAAGCTAGCTCAACAGCAAGGCTGGCTTAACACAATCCCGACTTTTTACAACCCTATGAAAAAAGCCTTTTGAAAATATTGAGGGAAAAGGATAAAATGCTGGATACCAGTATTTTCTCCTTTTCCCACAATGTTTTCTGCCCTTTCCAAACCAAATTTCAATTTTTCAGTCACATTTATTTTGTCGTCTGCAAATGCTTTCAATTTTGACAAGTCTAAAATTTTGTTGTTTGGTAAAGATTTAAGTGCTTACATGTCAAACTTCTCTCTGTGATTTACCCTTAACTCTCTACCAAACAACAGAATTTTTGACTAGATCAATTTGAAAGCATTTGCAGAGGACAAAATCATATTGACTCAAAAATAGAAATTCACTTTTGGAAGGGTAGAAAACAGCGTGGGAAAAGGAGAAAATGCAGGTTTTCAGCATTTTCTCCGTTTCCCACAATCTTTCCAAAAGGCCTTTTCTTTAGGGTATTTGAACTCGGGATTGTGTGGTGATAGGGTAACCCTTCCCCAAACAAGCCCTGGTTTTCACGTGTCTGCAGTACAAGTCTTTTGAAAACACTGTGGGAAAAGAGAAATTGCTCGTAACGAGCAATTTCTCCTTTTCCCACAGTGTTTTCTACCCTTTTTGAGAACTTTCTGCCATTTTCATCAAATTTAAAATTGTCGTCTGCAAACTCTTTCAATTTGGACCAGTGCAAAATTTGTCATTTGGGAAAGGGTTAAACAGTTATAAAATAAATGAAACGAAAATGTCCACTTGTTGGTAAAAACCTAAATATTGTGCTTTCAAAGTTGATTTCACCAGAAAGAAAATACCGTATCAGACAGTGTAGATCAAAGATCAGACTGCATGTTTTGTGCAGTCTTATCTTGATCTACACTGTTCGCAAAAGCGCCCCAAGTTGCACTTAGCAGCCTAGGGGTTAAATTTAGGTTCAAGGCTACAAAGTTTCAATGATGCTTCACCCTTTACCAAACAATCCCGAGTTTTAACGACCCTGAAAAAGAAATCTTTTGAAAAAATTGTGGAAGAAGGAGAAAATGCTGATTACCAGCATTTTCTCCTTTTTCCACAATGTTTTCTTCTCTTTCAAAGTCAGATTCCATTATTTGAGCCACATTGAATTGTCGTCTGTAAATGCTTTCAATTTGGACTAGTCTGAAATTTTTTCGTGTGGTAATGAGTTAATTTGTTTCCATTGCAGTCACTGCCAGACCCATCTATAACAAGTGAATCATTAAACGCTCTTACTGACACCGAGCAGGTAGACGTCCTAAAACCTTATCTAGCAGCATTTACTGACGAGTTGATTAAAGCTAATCGTACCTGGGATTATCGGACATTATCGAGGAAGATTACTGGGATTGCTTCCCTGTATAATACCGTGGTAGGTGACCAATTGGTAGTTGCAGTAGTGTATGTAGAATTGTTATCAATATCAGTTATGTTGTGATGATGATGATGATGATGGTGATGATGATTTTTTATTATGATGTTGATGATGAACATCAGAAGTAGACTCTCTACCTTACACTTTAGCAGACAACAAAATCTTAGATTTGCAGACGACAAAATAATTGTGACTTAAAAATTGAAATTTGTTTATAGTTTATTGAAAATATAGTAGAAAATTGCCTTTTCCCGCATTGTTTTCAAAAGCTTTCTTTCTCAGGTTCGTTAAAAGACGGGATTGTGTGGTAAATGGTTAACCCTTTACCAGACAATGCCAACTATTAACAACCCTGAAGGGAGAAGGCTTTTGAAAACATTGTGGGAAAAGGAGAAAATGCTGGTCACCAGCATTTTCTCCTTTTCCCACAATGTTTGCTACTCGCTCAGACACAAGTTCCATCATTTGAGCCACATTTAATTTATTGTCTGCAAATGCCTTCAATTTGGACTGGTCTAAAATTCTCTAGTTTGATAAAGAGTTAACTAGCTTAAAACTGTAAAAGGCAACCAGTCATTCTGTTTATTGCCTATAGCTAGATCTTGTTGTTATATTTCCTCCTCCTCCTCACAGTGTTTTCTACCCTTTCAAACACAATTTCTGCCATTTCCACCACATTTAATTTGTCTACGCCAAATTTTTTGAAATTCGGACTAGTCCAAAATTTTGACGTTTGGTAAAGAGTTAGGATTAGGGCTGGGCTAGGTAAGATATTAACTCTTTATCACACGATCCTGACTTTTAACGACCCAGAAAACCTTGTTGGAAAAGGAGAAAATGCTGGTTAACCAGCATGTTCTCCTTTTCCCACAGTGTTTTCTAGCATTCCCAAAACAAATTTCAATTTTTGAGTGACATTTATCATGTCGTCTGCAAATGCTTTCGATTTGGAATAATCTAAAAATCTATCATTTGGTAAAGAGTTTAAAAAAAGGCCTGCTCTGGGTTAGGATTATGGCTGTCCAGGAATAAGATTAGGGCTGGCCATTGAAAGGATTAGGGCTTGGCTGGGTCAGGATTAGGGCAGGGCTAGGTTAGGATTAGGGCTGGGCTAGACATACATGAATATTTGAGCTTACGCTGTGATATGACTGAAATAATGTTGAAAGCTATGTGAAACACCATTCAAACAACAACCATCCCAAAAAGATTCAATTTTTGAGTCATGTTTATTTTGTCGTCTGAAAAAATGCTTTGAATTTAGGCAAACTTTAAATTTTGACATTTGGTAAAGAGTTATACATATTCTATAGGAACTAAATGGAACAACATCGAAGGTGATAGCTCCGGAAGAACTGACCAATCTTGGAAGTGACGGTGAACTTGGCTGGTCTGATTACTGGAAAATTGTGGTGGAAGCAGAAGAATCCTCGGTGGCCAACCATCTTATAAAGGTATGTGATATATATACAGTCAAATCTGTGTACAGCAGCCAGCCAAGGGATGTGCCCAAATTGGCTGCTGTACACAGATTGGCTGCTGTTCACAGTACTTATTTCTCGCACATTATTATCATACTATAGTTGATACATTGTACTTTGCAGTATTGTTCCAGCTTGTTGAATCATCTATTGTATGTTACAATAAAATTCTGCCTCACATTTTGTAAAAAAAAAAGGACTTAAATAAAAGGATTTTATTTAAAAGATTTATTTTACTTTTCATTTATTTTCCATCATATTTAAACAATAAAGTGCTTACAAGTCTCATGTTATACTATGTACATCTGAACTGTTTGCTAGAAAGCATGTCAAAACTTTAAAAAATTACATGTTGCTTAACCCTTTCCCAAAGGGCAAATTTTGGACCAGACCAGATTGAAAGCATTTTGCAGATGTTAATAAACAGTTGCTAAAAATATGATTTTTCTATATGATAGGGTAGAAAACATTTTGGGAAAAGGAGAAAATGCTGGTTACCAGCATTTTCTCCTTTTCCCACAATGTTTTCAAAAGGCTTCTAAATCAAAACACAAAGAAAACACAATATCTTTTCACGTGTTTCACTTGTCTGCAAGATCAGGCAAATGCAAACATTGTCTCGAAAAAAGTGCATTTGAACAACTTTCACACGGTCCTCTAGAGAGCGGAATTTACGTTTCGAGAGCAACATGATAGCAAGAACTGAATGCAACAAAATTTTCATCCATTTTTAAAAACAACGGGTTCGCAGTTTAGTTAAAGTGTAAACAACTTCGATTGACGTGATGTACAATTTCATATTATTACAACAAATTACCCATCTGCAAAAATACCGACAAACTTTCATTGCCATTCATCCTTTAAAGATCAACATGAAAATAAACAACAATTGTCGGTCATTTTAATCGTAATTAGGTGTTGTATAATCTGTAATTGTCTGTTTGCACGTTTTACATTGTGTTAAGTCGACTTCGTCAATAACTACGGTATAGTGTTAATTATCGATTTTTCATATCCGATAAATTACGTCGTGTGTTGTGTCAGCTGACCTTTGTTTAGGTGTGATATACTGTTGATCCCGACTTATTAATGTGACCGTTGGCTGCATTTCACGATATCACGCTACAAACAGTGCAATGAAAGAAGGAAATTGCACGGGGGGGATTCGAGTGGCTGTTGTCGATAGATCGGCCGCTGTTCAGGTATGACCGCTAACTCAGATTTGACTGTATATAGGATCTGACATAAGAAGGATCTGACATAAGAAGGACCTGATATAAGAGGGATCTGACATAAGAAGACATTTGAGATAAAACTGTATTAACCCTTTACCACATATATGACATCAAATATTACACACAATGCTTAGCTCACTGAAAACAAGGGAGATTATGAGATAAAATGAGAGTAAATCAAAGGACTCAAAGCCCTGGAAAGCGGATTTGCGGAGTAGCATAAAGCTGTTGTATGTTGTGATAAAAAAATAACATCACATGCAACACACGTGCAATCATTTTAAAATGGAGTTAGCAAGGGCAAGGAAAGTCAAAATTGTTCTGCCGAGCGGGCCGTGCAGTGACTGTTATTCTATTACTTAAGGAGTGCTAATTTGATCTGTCAATCTTACGCAGATTTTTGTTGGTATTAGATTTCGGAATAAATATATATGTATACACGTGTTAGACAGTTTATACGGTAGTGACAAAAGCGAGGTTGAGGTGTATTAGCTAAAACTGAAAGTAGAATGGGTGCAAGCGTGAATGAGAGTATATTTGGTTCAGGACAAACCGATATCATAGTACAGAGTGAGCACACATGCGTCGTTACGCATGATGTATTTGGTTCCGGTCAGAACGATCACAGTAAACGGATTTGCTATACAAATCCGTTAAAAATTAATATTGAAGGACAATGATTTTGATGATGATATTGATGATGAAAGCAACAGCAACAAAGACTATGATGATGATGATGATGATGGAGAGGAGAGTAATGCAATGAAAGGTTGATCTGTTGAAGGAAGAATTGATTTGAATGATTCTGTTTTTGAGTTTAAGAGAAAATTCACTGTATTTGTAGTCTTCAGCAGAAGGTTTTAGAACTACCCAGGTTTAAAGCATTGAATTTTGCAGATGATAAATTAAGTATGGCTCAAATGATCAGATTTTTTCTTTACGTAAAAGGGTAGAAAACATTGTGGGAAAGGGAGATACAGGGTGATTATCACAAAAACCTTCCTCCTTTGGGTCCTTTGGATTTTTTGTTAACCCTTTACCACACACACCTGACTTTTAACAACCCTGGGAAAAAGGCTTTTGAAAACATTGTGGGAAAAAGGAGAAAATTCTGATAATCAGCATTTTCTCCTTTTCCCACAATGTTTTCTACCGTTTCAGAGATGAATCTCATCATTTGGGCCATAGTTAATTTGTTGCCAGCAAATGCTTTCAATTTGGACCAGTCTAAAATTTTGGTAAAGAGTTAAAGGATGAACTGATGTGAGATTGTATTGTGTTTAACACTGTTTTCAACATTTTTCCAGTTATAGTGCACCTATCCATGCTTTCCTGGAGTTTCTGTCACCTATACTTTGCACAATATTCTTTCCAAGCCACTGGCTGCTTTCCCACATTGCCATTGTCCAAACAATGATCAGTGATGAAAGAGAAACAAATTCTGTCGCAATGACTATCATCAATTTACTGTGAGATAAAACGTGGGCCATGCTCTGTGAAAAGGGGGCTTAACGCATCTGCAAAAAGTATTGACCCAGATCAGCCTTTCGCAGTCCTTGCAGGCTGACCTGGGCTGAAACTTTTTTGTTATTGGTCAATTTTCAGCATGTCCAAGGAACAGTTTACCTCATGATTCCGTCGGTTGTTAGACAAAATGGACTTTATGGATCCATTGTCATGTGATGACTTGCTTGGTATCATGCATCACAGAGATGCATTAAGCCCCCTTTTGCCAGACCATGGCTCACATATTTTTTTTTTTTTGGTAAAAGGTTGAAGACAATCCTTGACATTGGTCACATTTGAATTGTGGTCAGAAATGCTTTCAATTTGGACAAGTATAGAATTCAGTTGTGTGGTGCAGAGTTTATCTTGTCACAAAAATATACCAACTCTCTCTGAAAGAACTTTTGTAAAGCTGGGACTCGCAATCCATGGATTAGAGGCTCTGTTCATTATACATGGTAACTGGTTCCCAGTCTATTTTCAGGTCGGTGAGGAGTACGTGGGGTACCTGTATGAAAGTGTCAGAACGTGGCCATCCAAGAGGAGGATTACATTACCTGCCATACAAACCATTAGCAGGGCGGTCAGTGCTACGTTGGACAAAATAGCGTACGCAAATGTTACGGCTGCGGTAGGTCTTATTTTTTTTTGTTTAACCCTTTACCAGATGACAAAATTTTAGATGGGTCCAAATTGAAGAGCTTGCAGACGACAATTTTAAATTTGATGAAAATGGCAGAAAGTTCTCAAAAAGGGTAGAAAACACTGTGGGAAAAGGAGAAATTGCTCGTTACGAGCAATTTCTCCTTTTCCCACAGTGTTTTCAAAAGACTTGTACTGCAGACACGTGAAAACCAGGGCTTGTTTTGGAAAGGGTTAAATGAATAAAGGACAATGAAATTATAGATCTTTAGCTCCACTGGCCAAAGGCCTGCAAGTTTATGTTATGGCCATGTGTCTATCATCCATGCATGCGTTAACTTTTATTTCAAACATCTTCTTCTCTGAAGCTACCCATCCAATTTTGATGAAACTCAAAAGAAATTATCCTGCTGTAGCCCTCTTCAGAATTTCTTCTCTTGTTGCCATGGCAATAAAAGGGTAAAATATTGAGTAAAGTATAACACCTAAGTTTATAATTAAAGTCAATCAAAATGTGTGAAAATTCTGAACTGTGTTCGAAGTAAAGATGTGTAAATTAACTGGATCATTGAAGTTCGGACCTGAAATTAGGTTCGTGGTATAGAGAAACTTCGACGTGCGGATAGTACTTTATATAGAAAAATAGAGCAATTCAATCCGGACTTTAAATTTACTTCGACGTATAGAGAACTTCGATGAGTAGATGTTCAAGCAATGGACATTCGACTGTATATGTGTGTGTGTGTGTGTGTGTGTGTGTGTGTGTGCACAGATCAAGGGAAGTTACTGCCGTTCACCCATAATAGATACATGTTGGTTTGTTACCATTTACCTTTCTTGGTAATAGAATGCATTATTTCATGATTGGTGTTGGGTATTCAAGTTTTTTGGATAGAAAATGTTCAGTTTTGAATAGGAGTGTTTTACTTTGGTGTTAATTGTTATGCTCAGATGAGTTTGAATATTTAATTTTGAGTGAGGTTTTAATCATTCATTTTTTTGTTCCAGAACTTTCCCATTCATGCCATTGAAAAAATGTTTTCTGCTACTTAAGTTTTGGCAATCTCCTTGTCAAAGCACTCTTTGTTAGGTACACTGATATTCTGTGTAAACAATACTTGATGAGACCTGCTTATATGCATTGACATCGTCTTTTCATTTGAAAAAAAAAGTATGGTTTTTTTTTGGGCGGGGGGCGTGTGGGTGGGGGCAGGCTATTTTCAAAGTTTATTGCAACACATACTTCTTACAATTTATGCCTCTGTCGGTGTCAGTTAGGCGATTGATGCATTTATTTAAAAGGCAGTAGAGCAGTAAGGACCATCATGGCCCTCTTGTTTAACTATTTAAAATACAAAGTTTAAACAACCTTCAGAAAAAGGCCGTGTTTAGTAAAGTTGCATGGTCTGAATTTCCTGGTTATCCCTTTACCAAATGGTCCTGAGTTTTAACGACCCTGAGAAAAATGCTTTCTAAAACATTGTGGGAAAAGGAGAAAATGCTGGCAACCCTAGGTTCTCCTTTCCCACAATGTTTTCTACCCTCTAGATGAAAAATCTCATCATTTGAGAAACTTTTTATTTGTCCTTTGCAAATGCTTTCGATTTGGGCAAATCTAAAAATTTCTGGTCTGGTATATAGAGTTAAAGGTGTGTTTTGTCTTCTTTTAGGGAAAAAAACTGAAGCATCAGATTTGATTGCTCACCTTGGCATTATATAAACACTTTCCCAAACAACAGTTTTCAAATTTGTCCAGTTTTAAAGCATCCGTAAAACAAAATAGTTGAAAGTGGTGCAAATAAGCAGAAATTCACAGGTAGCTAGGTTATTAATTATTGTGGGATAAGGAGAAATTGCTTGTTACAGGAAGTTTCTCCTTTTTCCACAATGTTTTCAAAAGCTGTCTCCCTCAGCGTCTTAAAAACATGGTGTTGTTTGGTAAAGATTAAAGGTGCTAGGAACTTCCAGTATTTATGTTAGAATGAAATTATTACAGTGTGAAAAGAAAATGAGCCATGCTCTGTCAAAAGGGGGCTTAATGCATCTGCGAAAAGTATCAACCGAGGCCAGCCTGTGCAATCCGCGCAGGCTGACCTGGGCCGAAACTTTCCGCTATTGGTCAATTTTCTGTACATCCAAGGACCAGTTTACCTCATGGGTAAGTCGATCGTTAAAAAAGTGGCTTTTATGGATCTACAATTACGTGATGACTTGCTTGGTATAATGTGTCGCAGAGATGCATTAAGCCCCCTTTTGCCAGAGCATGGCTGAAATATATTTTTAGAAATTTTTCACTGCTATCTGTACACTGTATTATATATATTTCAATATATATCACTGAATTACGTGAAAAATTTAATTTTTACCTTGTATGCTGAACCCTTAACCCCTTCCCAAACAGACCCTGGTTTTCACGTGTCTGCAGTACAAGTCTTTTGAAAACACTGTGGGAAAAGGAGAAAAAAAGCTCGTGACGAGCAATTTCTCCTTTTCCCACAGTGTTTTCTACCCATTTTGAGAACTTTCTGTCATTTTCATCAAATTTAAAATTGTCGTCTGCAAACTCTTTCAATTTGGACCAGTCTAAATTTTGTCATTTGGGAAAGGGTTAAAGTGCCTTGCAAAACTACATTTGCCTTTGCGGCCAGTGTAGATCAAGATCAGGCTGCACAAAACACACAGCCTGATCCTTAATCTACACTGTCCGCTGTGCTGAAACTCTGTAGACAAGAGCAACCTTGAAATTGTGACTATTTGGGTCATATTTCTAGACTGAAAATATCTTTTTTCTGCACTGTAAGGGTTAAAAGTTGATAGTATGTCAGTTTTATATAAACAAAATTTTAATGTTTGTGAAGATGGGTCAAGAATTGTTTCCATCATTATCATTGATTGATTGATAGTGACAGTATGGTGTTTAACACCGTTTTCAACATTATTTCAGTTATGTTGCGGTGGCCAATGCACCTATTCATGCTTTCCTAGAGTTTAAATTTATTTGTAAGATTTATTAACTCTCTACCACACGACAAAAATGTAGACGGCCCAAATTCAAACCATTTGCAGACGGCAAAATAAATGTGACTGAAAATTTGAATCTTTTTTTGGAAAAGGTAGAAAACATTGTGGGAAAAGGAGAAAATGCTGGTTACCAGCATTTTCTCCTTTTCCCACAATGTTTTCAAAAGGCCTCTTTCACAGGGTCGTTAAAAGTCAGGATTGTTTGGTAAAGGGTTAAAAGTGAATTTTATATATTTCTACTGAAAAACTATTTGGTTGAACCCTCGTCAAGTGACACACTATGGCTTTTGAACGATAGTGTTTTATTCAATAAGACCATCATATACTGAGAACTAATAGATAACATTTCAGGAAAAAGCACCAGCGATAATGAGAATTCAATAAGACCATCATATACTGAGGAGTAATAGATAACATTTCATGAAAAGCAACCTTGATAATGAGAATCTTGATGAACAGGGTACGTATTCACCAACCATTCTTAAGGACGTTCTTAGACTTATTCTTCAAGATTTTCCAAGTTTGAAAGTAACACAACTTCTGATTGGCTAAACCAAATGTTTTAGCCAATCAGAAGGTGTGTTACTTTCAAATTTGGAAAATTTTGGAGAACAAGACCAAAAATATATCTTAAGAATGGCTGGTGAATACGGACCCAGGACTTTGACTTTTCTTGTTTCAGATCATGGCGGCCAAAATTGCAGACACACTTGCCTTTAATCTGGCCAACAATGTGGAAGACCGTACGTTTCCAATCACATGGTCTCTTATGTCAGCTGTGGACGGTAATTCATGTATTCTTTTTTTCTCTCAAGACCATTCTTCGCTATATAGCAGTCTAACCAGTCATACGATGGTATTATATTGTCCCTTTGTAAGGCCTAATATTTTACGAAAGGGGGCAATAAACAGAGATACATGCATCATTGACAGAGAATTTTCCGAGGTCAGCAATAACATTGACGTCCAGGTTTTAATTGTTGCTGACTGTAAAGCGATCACCTGTTGTATTTGATGCAGACCATTGGTTTTATTTCCGTTCAGGATTATTTCGACATTTACCCTTTACCAAACGACAAAATTTTTAACTTGACCATATTGAAAGCATTTGCAGATGACAAAATAAATGTAGCTCATACGATAATTTTTGTCTCTGATAGGGTAGAAAACATTGCGGGAAAAGGAGAAAATGCTGGTTACCAACATTTTCTCCTTTTCCCACAGTGTTTTCAAAAGCTTTCTTCCCTAGGGTGGTTAAAACTTGGGATTTAGTGGTAAAGAGTTAAAAAGCATTTATGATTCATAGAGGACACTAATCTTTGATACTTTCTCTTTCTTCAAGTTCTTCAAAGTTAGTTGACAAATTTCATGTGCCTGTGTGTTTATAATGATATCTGAAGTGTATGTAATTTCAGATAGTCCGGTGTGACATCAACTTCTAAAATCAAAGCGTTGAAAACACTGATGTGGCATTTGTCAAGGAAGCCATTGTGTGGAATTAATAATTTGAAAAATAAACAACAGAAATAGTTTCAAAATATTCCCTTGAAAGTCCACCTACTATATAGTAATGCAAAATCCGATAGAGGAGGGTGCAATCTTGTAGGACAAACAAGTCCGGGCAAACAAGCCTTGGACGAATAAGCCCAGGAACGAACTGGTTTTAGGACAAACAAGCACGGTATGTGCGTATCATTACGCGACTATAGAAGACCATAGCAGATCAAGCTATTTTCGATAAAAAGAAAGTATTTCTACGATCGTTGTCCTAATCCAATTTATTGTAATACGCTATTTTCAATTTCATATCTGAGTGCAATCGAAACACTTATTTGTTTCAGAAAAATTGATTTTAATTGGGTTTACTTCCTTCGGTTTTGCACAAACTACGATACATGATTTTCAAAATGCCATATTGAACTCATAGTGGCATTGTCTTCGACAAATGCCACAAAAATTAGGGTTAGTTTTAGGGTATAGTTTTACTTTATGCAGTTAGATAGTTACAGCTGCATGATTTATTTCAACATTATTGATGGATTGACAATCTATTTAGCCCATTTTTAGTAAGAAAAAAGCTGGGTAAGCCTTAACCCTTTCCCAAACAAGCCCTGGTTTTCACGTGTCTGCAGTACAAGTCTTTTGAAAACACTGTGGGAAAAGGAGAAATTGCTCATAACAAGCAATTTCTCCTTTTTCCACAGTGTTTTCTACCCTTTTTGAGAATTTCCTGTCATTTTCATCAAATTTAAAATTGTCGTCTGCAAACTCTTTCAATATGGACCAGTCCAAAATTTGTCATTTGGGAAAGGGTTAATCAGAGGGGGAGCATCAATAAGCACCATTATGGTACCTGCTCTGAAATCATTGGACAAAAAAAAAAAGTCAGTCTGGGACGGAAAGTTTGTCATTGGTTCGTTCCACAAACAGGAAGTACAATTGACACCAAATGAAAATGAAAGGAAAAATGAAGAAAAATTAGAAGATCCCAAGTATGATGTTTTGTATTTTACTTCATGCAAAACAACATTTTATATTATCAAGGTTAAGACATAATTATTTGAGTTATGCTCTGGCAAAAAGGGGTTGGTTTGATCCATCTCCCTGACGCATTGTACCGAGCAAATTATCACATGATTATGGATCCATAAAATCCGTTTTCATCAACTGACTGAATTGTGAGCTGGAATGGTCCATGGACATGCAGAAAGTGTACAAATACCAAAAGGTTTCGACCCGTAATATCCTGCGCAGACGGGGGTCGATACTTTTTGCAGATGCATTAACTCTTTACCACACAATCCCGACTTTTAACGACCCTGAGAAAGAAGGCCTTTGAAAACATTGTGGGAAAAGGAGAAAATGCTGGATACCAGCATTTTCTCCTTTTCCCACATTGTTTCCCACCCTTCCCGAAACAAATTTTAATTTTTGAGCAACACTTATTTTGTCGTCTGCAAATGCTTTCAATTTGGTCCAGTCCACAGTTTTGTCATTTGATAAAGGGTTAAACCTTCATTACACAGAGCGTAACTCTTACCTAATTTTTGCCGTGTCTTATAGCTTGTCAACAGACACCTTTTTCACCAAGGTTATAAAAACATGTGACTGTTTTGTAAAGACTTAATCTTTTACCACGCAATCAGGGGTTTAACAGTCCTTAACTCTTTGCCAAACGACAAAATTTTAGACTTGCCCAATTTCAAAGCATTTTGCAGACAACAAAATAAATGTGACTCAAAAATTGAAATTTGTTTTCGGAAGGTTAGAAAACATTGTGGGAAAAGGAGAAAATGCTGGTAACCAGCATTTTCTCCTTTTCCCACAATGTTTTCAAAAGGCTTCTTCTTCAGGATCGTTAAAACCCGTGATTGTGTGGTAAAGAGTTAAGAAGAGGGCTTTTATCAGACAATCCGAGGTTTTAAGAACCTTTAACTCTTTACCACAGGACAAAATTTTAGCCTAGTCCAAATTGAAAGCATTTGCAGACAACAAATTAAATCCGGCTCAAATGGTAAAACCTGTCTCTGAAAGAGCATGCAGGAAAAAAGAGAAAATGCTGGTTTTTCTCTGGCCAGTAGCCAGCATGTCCTCCTTTCCGACAATGTTTTCTGTACTTTCAATGACAATTCCTATCATTTCAAGCGCATTTATTTTGTTGTCTGCAAAATTCTTTGAATTTGGACATGCCTATTATTTTGTAGTTTGGTAAAGGGATATATTTACTTCACACACAGGCCTCAAAACTCTCTGCAGCAACATTCTTGCTGAACTTCAAACTGTCCTAACACCCAATCTACCTGAGGATCCCACAGTTGACGAGATGCGTAACTTTTTGGTATACATCAATGTATTTAGGGCAGAAGACGACACTAACGAATATTTGAGTCTGCAAGAACAAACATTTCTGGCACAGAAACAACTTCAGCGCTATTATTTAGATAGATACATCAAATCTAGAGCTGTAAGTTATTTTTAGTTTGGCTTTTTCAAAGAAAACATGGAGGTATTTTCCTTTTTGCACAATGTTTGCTGCTCTCCCAGAGAAAAATCCCTAGATTTGAGCCACACTTTATGTATTGCCTGCGGTTCCTGAGTGGCTCAGCGGTAAAGTGTAGGACCTGTGACCTTGAGGTCCCGGGTTCGGGTCTCACTAGATCCTCTGGGGCTTTCATAGGAGTGTCTTTGGGTAAGACACTGCAGAGCCCTAGCCTTATACTGGTGAAACCCAGGACATACATGAATGTGTGAGCTGTCGCCATGATATAACTAAAATAATGTTGAAAGTGGCATAAAAGACCATGCAATAAATCAATCAACCGATCAATCAATCAATCAATCATTATATGTTGCATGCAGGGGCTTTCAATTTGGGCATGTCTAAAGTTTTGTTGTTCAGTACAAAGTTAGGTAAGCAAGTATTAACATATATAAAGGGGCAAATATGTTGAAATGTACGTGTTCTAAGCAAGCACCTGTCTCAAGTGATCACATTTTGAGTGCTTACTTAACTCTCTACCACACAATCCAAGTTTTAACAACCCTGAAAAAGATAGCTTTTGAAAACATTGTGGGAAAAGGAGAAAATGCTGGTTACCAGCATTTTCTCCTTTTCCCACAATGTTTTCCAATCTTCCATTTTTACATTAATATATCCCATTATCATTATGTTGTCTGCAAATACCTTCAATTTGGACCAGTCTGAATTTTGTCGTATGGTAGAGGGTTCATACAGGTTAGACTGTACTTTGTATGGTTTTCAGTCCAGAGAAGCTCTGCCATATCTGACCTTTGCCCTCAGAAACTTGACCTTTGTCCTAAGTAAATTGACGGATATAGGACAGCCAGCCTACGTCATTGAGAGTGACTTTTTCTACTTGTCGGTTGAAATTGTTCCCGCCAATCTCTTGAAAGAAACGACGGTGTTGCGGCCGCGTGTGGGTGTTGGTGTGACGTCTCTGACTTTATATGAAACAAGTCAGTGTGATGCAACAGCAATTCCTATACAGGTAAGTTTATGGGGTCTTTTTAAAAAAATTTTACGCATAAGGACATGACAATAGCTCCAATCCCACAGTTTTTAATTTTCTTGGAAGACAACTCTTATGGAAACAAAAATAATCCTCCCCTTAACAAGAGACTTCGGGCAATAAAAACTGCATTTTGCGAATGAAAATTCTGCAGATGCTCCAATTATGCTATTAAATCATATATGAATAAATATCCTTTTTTGCTAAAAATAGCAACACATTGTAAAGGCTGTGGAAGTACCATTATGAATATTCAAATTAATAGACTATTATGTAATTGGGCCTAGGGGGATAAATGCTGCTGTGGTATGCCTCGGTTGTAATTTCAACAAGTAATTTGTAAGTTCGTCAAGCTATGCTTCTCGGGTAGCTCAGTGGTTAGTGTATCTGACTCGTGACCTGGTAGTTATGAGTTTGATACCCTGTTGAGGCAAACTTTCTATTTGGTGATTTTATGCCTCTCACCTCTGATGCATGTGAGAAAAGTAGTCAGTGGCTTTGGAAAGTACTGGTGTGAGAAAGCCAGGAAGCACATGGGTGCGCCACTGACAAGCCATGATATGACCTGAGCTGTTAAAATGGTGTTAAACACCAATAAAAACAAATCATCAAGCCATGTTAATTGTTAAATTTGTATCACAGGTTGAATTCAAAATATCCAGGGGATTACGCTACCTAAATGCATCATTGGCTTTTTCAAGAGGGGGACATTTAGTATGTGTAAACCAAATTATGATCATTCACATTGAGGGTGGGCAATCAGCATCATTTGACTTGGAAGAGGCCGTGACATTGTTGAAAAATAAAGAAGAATGATATTTATTTCAAAAGTGTCAAACCTGTACAACACAATCTGGACTTTTAACAACCCTGAGAGAAGAGAGAGCTTTTGAAAACATGGTGGGAAAAGAAGAAAATGCTTGTCTCCAGCATTTTCTTCTTTTCCTACAGTGTTTCAGCCCTGCCAAAGATAATCTCATCATTTGAGTCACATTTGATTTGTTACCAATTTGGATGAGTATAAAACATTGTCGTTTGATGAAGAAGTAACACTTTACCACACAATCCTGACTTTTAACGACCCTGAGGAAGAAGTCTTTTGAAAACATTGTGGGAAAAGGAGAAAATGCTGGTAACCAGCATTTACTTCTTTTTCCACAATGTTTTCTACCCTATCAAAGAGAAATTCCATGGGTTGAACCACACTTGAATTGTCGTCTGCAAATGCTTTCAATTTGGATAAGTCCACATTTTTGTCGTGTGGTGAAGAGTTAATGTGAGCATATATATGGTATAGACATTAAGTCTGATTTCTTTTGAAGGTATGCTAAATTAAGGTATTGAGAAAAGTTTCATCTGCAATGCGCTCAACCTTTTCACTGACCCCCTTTTGATTATACGATGGGGGAATCTCTCCCTCTCCCAGGTCATCCTGGATGCAACACTGTAATAAAATGATCAAAGTCAATGAAACTTAAGTAAAGTATCAAGTTTTTCCTCCAAACAGACGACTGTATTCAAAGAAAACCCATACTTTTGGGGTCAGTTTGCAGACAGAATTACATCCTATGTACCAGTGTTTCTGTTTGGTGATGCCAAGTTAGGCGGATCAACCCTCATATACAGGCTGGAGAATAAAGTAACCCCAGAATGTTTGTAAGTACAGAACTGTTTTTCTGTGTAGACTTTCTGTCTTTGGAAACAATTTTACACCACGTGACTTTAAAAATGTTCTTGTTAATTATCAGAATGAACTACCGTATTGTCTCTTGTTAATGCCTCTGGGGGCGTCATATTTTCCAAAAGGGGGCGATTAATAGAGGTAAAGTGACATAGAATTTTCAAAGGACGACTATTACATAACTGTACAGGTTTTAGTTAGTGCTGACTGTGAAGCTATCACCATTTGAGAAACCCACTGTATCTGATTGATTGAATGAATGGTGTTTTACGCCACTTTCAATATTATTTCAGTCATATCACGGAGACGGCTCACATATTCATATATTTCTGGGTTCCACCAGTACTAGGCTGGGGCTCTGAAGTGTCTTGTCCAGGGACACTCTCATGAAAAATGAAGTAGATCAGGTGGGGCTCGAACTCGGGGCCTCCAGATTACGAGTCCCACACTTTACCACTGAGCCGAGCAGGACACCACCCACAGTATCTAATGCAGAATATTGATATTACAGCCAATCACATTTCATTTGGAAATTAAAATGGCTTTCATGATTAATATGGGACAGTGGTCTCGATACTTTCACCTTCTTAAATTTTTTTTTTTAAGTTAGTTGACCTATTTTAATGTTACCGGAAGTTTATAAGGTTATCGGAAGTGTATGTACATTTGGATGGTCAGATGCTAAAGAAATGGATATGTGAGTAATAAGGATTTTGTTGAATGCCATTAAGTTGATTTCAGCTGATTTATTTCAACTGTTTAAGAACAAGTAAAAAGCATTATGGGAAAAGCAGAAAATGCTGGTTACCAGCGTATTCTCTCCTTTATTTGGTTTTAACTCGTTACCACACAATCCCAACTTTTAACAACCCTGAGAAAGGAATCCTATGAAAACATTGTGGGAAAAGGAGAAAATGCTGGTAACCAGCATTTTCTCCTTTTCCCACAATGTTTTCAACCCTACCCAAAACAAGTTCTAATTTTTGAGCAACATTTATTTTGTCATCTGCAAATGCTTTCAATTTGGACAAGTCTAAAATTTTGTCGTTTGGTAAAGAGTCAAAGGCCGTTTGCTTCAGGGTTGTTAAAACAGGATCATATGCCAAAGGGTTAAGGAAACATACAATAAAAAATGATGGCAGAGAATTATCGGTACAAAAATCAAAGTACTGCTATACTCTCAGAATTTTCTGCATCGTTTGCAGCGATGAAACACCAACTTACGTAGAAGGTGACAACAATAAGATGATCTATATACTGTTCAACAGAAAGTTTGCGGAGGATGATATACTGATATTTATACGACCTAACACAACAGAACTGGTAAATATGTTATTATGCACACTTAATGTACTTTTTAGCTGATTTATATAGAAAATTTGCTTACTGTGATCGTTCTGACCGTAACCAAATACATCATGTGTTACGACGCATGTGCTCTCACACTGTACTATGTGATTCCAGTTTGACCTGAACCAAATATACTGTCATTCAGGCTTGCACTCTACACATTCTACTTTCAGTTTTAGCTAATATACCTCAACCTCGCCTTTTGTCTCTACCGTATATACTGTCCTACACGTGTATACATATTCATTCTGAAATCTAATACCAGCATAAAACTGCATAATTATATTGAAGGATCAAATTACCAGTCCTTAAACAGTAATGAAAATAAAAGTTACTTCGCGACCCGCTCGGCAGAACAGTTTTGACTTTCCCTGCCCTTGCTAACTCCATTCTAAAATGATTGCACATTTTGTTGAATATGATGTTCTTGTTTTATGAGAACATATTACAGTTTTAGACTACTCTACAAATCCGCTTTCCTGGACTTTGAGTTCTGTTTATGTACTTTACTTCACCGGAATCTCTAAGACTCTATTCAGCATAGATCTCTTTACTCAGGTGAGCGCTTTAGGGTCAATGGCCCTTATGTCACAATGTTTTCTACCTTTTCAAAGATGAATTGCATCATTTCGGCCACATCAAATATATTTATCTGCAGTGTCTTTGACCCTTTACCACACAATCCCGACTTTTAACGACCCTGAAGAAAAAGTTTTTTGAAAACACTGTGGGAAAAGGAGAAAATGCTGGTAACCAGCATTTTCTCCTTTTTCCCACAATGTTTTCTTCCCTATCAAAGGCAAATTCCATCATTTTAGCCTCAATGAAATTGTCGTCTGCAAAATGCTCTCAATTTGGACAAGGCTACATTTTTGTCGTGTGGTAAAAAGTTAAAAATAGACTGTTCTGCAGTTTTGTTGTCTGGTAAAGTGTAAATAGATGTGAAAACATTGCAAAAGAGGAAATTGTTCTGTACTAGCATTTCTCCTTTTTTTCAAAAATACTTACCCACAGGCAGAATATGACTTCCGTGTTTCCTTTATTTTCAGATATACGAGGTGTATTTGAACACAGACGAGAAACCAGATATCGTAGAAAATGTGTACGAGTTTAAAACGACAATGCAAAGGGATGCGAACTATACGTTAGAAGATGGACACAAACTTTTGATAAAATCATCCTCTTTTGGACGTACTGGAAAGATATGGATTGGCTTAAAACCAATACTTGGTATAACTTTAGCATATTCTCACTCTTTACCAAACAGTGGTGTATTTGATTGGACCCTTAGGACCCTAAGGCAGACTCTGAGGAGTAAGGCTTTTGAAAATATTGTAAAAAAAAAATGAAAGAAATGTTGGAAGTCAGAATTTTCTCCTTTTCTTATTATGTTTTCTACCCTTTCAAAGACTATGAACGATTACAGTGAAATCATAAACTGCATAGTAATTATTATTTCTAAACATAGTAACATTACTTTTGGTCATGCTAAGGTTTGAGCCTACAAACCGTCAGAAATCAATTAACCCTTAACCACATAATCCTGACTTATAACAACCCTGGGCAAGAAGGCTTTTGAAAACATTGTGGGAAAAGGAGAAAATGCTGGTAACCAGCATTTTCTCCTTTTCCTACAATGTTTCCTACCCAATCAAAAACAAATTTTGTCATTTTGGCGACCTTTAATTTGTTGTCTGCTAATGCTTTCCATTTAGACCAGTCTAAAATTTTGTTGTTTGGTAAAGAGTTCAGTAACTGGATCTAGAATTAACCCTTTGCCATACAGTCCCAAGTTTTAAAAACCCAGAGTAGCAAGGCTATTGAAAACTTCATGGAAAAGGAGAAAATGCTGGTAACTAGCATTTTCTCCTTTTCCCACAATGTTTTCAACCCTTTCTAATAAAAATCTATTTCAGCCACATTTCATTTGTTTTCTGCAAATGCTTTCAATTTGGATGAGTCTATAATTTTATCATTTGGTAACGGGTTCAACTAGCTTAACTCTTTACCAGACAACAAATTTTTAGACTTGTCCAAATTGAAAGCATTTGCAGACGACAAAATAAATGTAACTCAAAAATTGAAATTTGTTTTGGAAAGGCTAGAAAACATTGTGGGAAAAGGAGAAAATGCTGGTAACCAGTATTTTCTCCTTTTCCCACAATGTTTTCAAAAGGCTTCTTTCTCAGCGTCGTTGAAAGACGGGATTGTGTGGTAAAGGGTGAATGGTTATCTCTTTACCAAGCAGTCCCAAGTTTTAACAACCTTAACTCTTTACCACACAACAAAAATGTAGACTTGTCTAATTTGAAAGCAGTTGCAGACCACTATTAAAAAGTGGTTCAAATGATGGAAGTTGTCTTTGATGGGGTGAAAAATATTGTGGGAAAAGGAGAAAATGCTGGTTACCAGCATTTTCTCCTTTTCCCCCAAAGTTTTCAAAAGGCTTCTTTCTCAAGGTCGTTAAAACTTGGGATTGTGTGGTAAAGGGTTAAGGAAAAAAGGCTTTTTACGGCATTTCCATCTTTTATACATACTGCCTGCTTCCTTGCCATATTCGCCAAGGGCAGGTAGCGGAGTGGATAGTGTACAGGACTAGAGAACAGGGATCCCTGGTTCAAATCACCAGCTCACCCAGTTCTTTTCATGGATTGATTACAGTCATTGTGAGAGGACTGATTCCTCTCTCATGGCTGATCATTGTTTTGACGATAGTTATTCTCCAGAATTTCCTAGATTTGAAAGTAACACAACTACTGATTGGCTAAACCATTTGGTGTAGCTAATCAGAAGTTGTGTTACTTTCAAATTTTGAAAATCTTGGAGAATAAGACAAAGAATGTTCTTAAGTATGGTTGGTAAATACGGACCCTGCCTTTTAACAACCATGAGGAAAATGGAGTTTTGACAACATGATTGGGAAAAGGAGAGAATGCTGGTAACCAGAATGTCCTTTTTTTTCCCCACCTTGTTTTCTGTCATATAAGAGTACTTTAGCTCTTTTGTATCAATTTTTTAGATTGTGGTATGCAGAATGCTTTCATTTTGGAAGGATTTTAAATTGGTCATTTGGAAATGGGTCAAAACAAAAAAGGGGCTGTGCCAGGGATACAATTTGGGGACCACCCCCTACAAAAACAACCACCGTCAATCAACTTTCGGAAGCTTAGTTCATGATGATTTGAAAAAACATCCATATCAACCATAAAAATCAATATCAATACATCAGCGCGCATAAAAACAAAGCAAAGGGGGAAAAATTCTAATTGAGCCATGCTCTGTGAATAGGGGGCTTAATGCATCTGCAAAAAGTATCGACCCAGGTCAGCCTGCGCGTACTGCGCAGGCTGACCTGGGCCGATACTTTTTGCTATTGGTCAATTTTCTGAATGTCCATGGACCAGTCTACCTCATGATTAAGTCGATGATTAAAAGAAGATGCTATTACAGATCCATAATTATGTGATGGCTTGCCTGGTGTCATGGATGACAGAGATAATTAGCCCCTTTTTGCCAGAGCATGGCACAATTAAGAGCAACACCTCCTTTTGCAGAAATGTTTTTCTGAATCATTCTGCAATAGGACATAAAAAGTTGTCCATAGGCAATAGTTGATGTTAATGTTATGGCCAAAAGTTTTTTGTGCTCCTTTTTTTGACTCGACTGTTTTTGAAGAAAATGTGAAGGTATCGTCATAGCTCTGTGGTCATCTGCATTGCTGTGGGTTATCTGTGTCGTCATGCAAACACTTGTACGTTTTATAATATCTCTGTTATTACTGAAGAAATTTACTTCTAACTCAAACTAGTCGTTAACTATCAAAAAGGGAACCCATACAACAGGGGCAGGTTGTTATCAAATATTTTTGGCACAGCTATGCCCCTTTTTCGACTTGGAATTTTCACTGAAAATCAGTGTAGCCAAGCGTTGGCACCTACATGCGGTGCTATTGTTTTATGCATGATTTTTCAAAACAATGAGTATCATTGTATTTCCAAACCTTTGTTAATTTAAACAGAGAACTCTGACGATGAAAGTCTGTTATATAGACAGTTCTGTGCCAATGTTACCAGCGTCAGTTGTTTGTCGTGGGTGGAGAACGATGTCGGAGAATATTACTGGGATAAAAATGTTTGCGAGGTACAAAAAAAATACTGTTTGTTTGTTTGTTTGTTTATTTGTTTGTTAATTTTGAGTTTACCCCTTATCAAACATTCCCATATGTAAACCCTTTACCAGACGACAAAATTTTAGCTTTGTCCAAATTAAAAGCATTTGCCGATGACAATTTCAAGGAGGCTGAAATGGTGCAATTTTTCTTTGAAAGGTAAAAAACATTGTGGGAAAAGGAGAAAATGCTGGTTACCAGCATTTCTCCTTTTCTCTCAATGTTTTCAAAAGGCTTCTTTCCCAGGGTTGTTAAAAGGCGGCATTGTGCGGTAAAGGGTTAACAACCCTGTGAAAAAAATGTTTTTAAAGAACTGTGAAAAAAGGAGAAAATGTGGTCACGAGCATTGTTTTCTGCTTTTCCCACAATGTTTTCAACCTGTCCAAAGACAAATTAAGTCATATGTGCCATGATATATTTTTTGTCTTCTGATGCTTTCAGTATGGACCAGTCTAAAATTTTGTTATCTGATAAGGCGGTAACTCTTTAACAAATGACAAAATTTAGGAATTGACCAAATTGAAAGCACTTGCAGATGACAAATAGCATGTAGTGCAAATAATGATTTCTGTCTTTGTTAGGGTAGAAAACGTCATGGAAAAAGGAGAAAATGCTGGCCACCAGCATTTTCTCCTTTTCCCACGATGTTTTCAAAAGCCTTCTTCAGGGTTGTTAAAAGTCCAGATTGTGTGGTAAAGGGTTAAATGTTGCTTTCACAGCATTTTATATCAGATAAGCCAGTTGACCTAATCAACATGTTTTTCTCGTGTATTTTTTTTTTACGTCTTCTATGCACAACACTCTGTCTAAGCCACCAGGTTACTTTCCCTCTAAAATAAATCCAAATCAATGTTTTATCGTCGGAGAAGAATGAGTGCTGTCAAAACCGATCATCATTAACCCATACAGGGCGGGATTACCTCCACAAGGGTCAGTAAGACCTAGCATTGTCCTAAATAAACCCCTAGAACTCAATAAGGCCTAGATTAGTGCTAAATAAATCCCATAGCAGTCAATAAGACCTAAATAAAAGCGAAACAAATCTGACAGGGGTCAATAAGACCTAAAAAGTGCTAAATGAACTGGACAGGGATCAATAAGACCTCTGGTAAGTAAACTTGACCAGAATTAATAAGACGCAAGTAAGTGCTGAATAAACTGGACCAGGATCAATAAGACCTGAATTAGTGCTCAATAAACTGGACTAGGATCAATAAGACCTATATAAGTGCTGAATGAACCTGACTACCAGTATAATTAATAAGACCTCAGCTAGTGCTGAATAAACTGGATGGGGATCAATAAGACCACACAGTAAGTGCTGAATAATGGGACTGAGATCAAAAGACATATATAAGTCCTGAATGAACTGGACTTTGATCAACAAGACATGGACTTTTTCATATGTCAAAGGTTTGCATTTTACTAAAATTTGTGAAGCAAAGCTTGAATATTTTTTTTTTGTGCCTCTACCTACAAAAAATTGCTCACTAGTAAGAACATTTTATTTGGAACAAAATCGTTTGGTCCAATTGCAGCTCATTCAATCAATAAATGAATTACTTGACAAATAGTATCAAGGAATGAAACGAAAAGTTTTTTCACTATCTAGGTCTCAACATCGAGTACAAAAATAGAGACCATCTGTGAATGCCAAAACACAAACAGGACTATGACTGTCGGAACTACTTTCTTGGTGCCGCCCAATAGAATAGACTTCAACAGAGATTCACGTGACCAACAACCAATAGGAAGGTCCCCTGTGGTTGGGCTTATTGTCAGCATGATCATTTCCTACTTCATCTTGCTTGTTTGGGCCTGGAGGGAGGATGGGAAAGACCAGTATAAGGTTGTTTTGTTGTTGTTGTTTCTGTAATACTTGGCTGTGCAGAGATTAATGTATTAGTGAGCCATGATCTGGCAAGAGTGTGTTGTAACTCTATACCAAACGACAGAATTTTAGACTAGTCTGAATTGAAAGCATTTGCAGATGACAAAATAAATGTGACTCAAAAACAGAAATATGATTTGGGAAGGGGAGAAAACATTGTCATCGTTTGAGTGTTTTCTAATTTGTCATCAGATTCTGCAATGCTTTGAATATGAACATGTGCACTTCTAAAATATTGTCATCTAGTAAAGTGTTAACCAAGGTTTTCTGTACATATATTTCCAGTGGTCATATTCACTGCTGATAGATAACGACATAGCCGACCAATATTTCTACATCCTACGTGTGTTTACTGGAATGAGATCAAGTTCAGGTACCAAGTCAAATATAGCCTTTATCCTAGCGGGAGAGAGAAGCGATACTGGTATTCGGATGCTGGATGACCAGTCTCATGTTGTAAGTACCTATGTGATATATTGTGGCGGAATATCAGAAAAACTAAGCCATAGATCGTATAGTTTGATATATATTAACTGTTTACCAAACAATCCTGGGTTTTCACGACCCTGGAAAGAAAGCCTTTTGAAAACATTGTGAGAAAAGGAGAAATTATGCTGGTAACCAGCATTTTCTCCTTTTCTCACGATGTTTTCTACCGTATTAGAATCGGGTTTCATCACTTCAGCCACATTTACTTTATCGTCTGCAACAGCTTTGACTTTGGATGAGTGTAAAATTATGTCGTTTGGTAAAGAGTTAAGCCAAAGAACTGTGCAGTAGCATATATACATGTGTGAGGACTGGGCCTCCCAACCAGACAGGAACATTGAGTGACATGGACCCAGGTCAATATTCACCAACAATTCTTAACACTTAATCCTTTCCCAAACAAGCCCTGGTTTTCACGTGTCTGAAGTACAAGTCTTTTGAAAACACTGTGGGAAAAGGAGAAATTGCTCGTAACGAGCAATTTCTCCTTTTCCCACAGTGTTTTCTACCTGTTTTGAGACCTTTCTGCCATTTTCATCAAATTTAAAATTGTCACCTGCAAACTCTTTCAATTTGGACTAGTCCAAAATTTGTCGTTTGGGAAAGGGTTAAGCTGCTGAATAAATGAAACGCAAATTTCGACCCAATACTAAAAACCCAAACATTGCAGTTTCTAAGTTGATTTCTAAGGAAATACCGCATCAGACAGTGTAGATCAAAGATCAGACTGCACGTTCTGTGCAGTCTGATCTTGATCTACACTGTCTGCAAAAGGTCAGTGAGTCACGATAAGCAGCTTAAGGGTTTAGAACATTCTTGGGCTTGTTCTTGAAGGTTGCAATCTCAAGACTTACGATCAAAAAGCATAGTAATGAAAATATACCATTTTACTGTAGTATCCACATTTTAGACTCTTTACCATACAACAAAATTTTAGGCGTTACCTACCAAAAATTGCAAGCATTTGAAAATAAAAAAAAGAAATTCATTTTGGCTAAAACATTGTGAATGCTTGCAAAAAATTGTTACAACAAGATTTTAGGAGTAAAACTTCGTTACAAGTTAGATTTTAGGAATTGGTTGTTTGCAAGATACAATGTCATGTGCAGGAATATGTGAACCATGCTCTGTGAAAAGGGGGCTTATTGCATCTGCGAAAAGTATCAACCCAGGTCAGCCTGCGCAGTCCGCGCAGGCTGACCTGGGCCAAAATTTTTCGCTATTGGTCAATTTTCTGTATGTCCAAGGACCAGTCTACCTCATGATGAAGTCAGTTGTTAAAAAAATAGCCAGTATGGATCCATAACTATGTGATGGCTTGATTGGTACAATGTATCACAGGAGATGCATTAAGCCCCCTATTGCCAGGGCAAAGCTCATATGTATTATTTTCAGGGATTTGAGACTGGTAGTGTTCGGACATTTGTCATGGGGACACGGCGGAGGTTAGGCGACCTGATGTCATTGCGCATCTGGCATGACGATACGGGGGGTAATGAGGCGTCATGGTTCCTGAATAAGATAACCGTTTTGGACTTGCAGACATTTAACAGGTGCACATTCAATCTGTTTTGTTGACTGTCATGATGGCAAAAACAACTGCACTGTTTACCGGTATTGTAGAATATTGTTTTTTTGCACACAGCACTCTGCAGCGTAAGATCAGTTAACCCTTTACCAAACGACAAAATTTTAGACAGGATCAAATTGAAAGCATTTGCAGATGAAAAATTAAGTGTAGCTTAAACAGTGATTTATGCACTGGATAGGGTAGAAAACATTGTGGGAAAAGGAGAAAATGCTGGTTACCAGCATTTTCTCCTTTACCCACAATGTTTTCAAAAGGCTTCTTTCTCAGAGTCGTTAAAATTCAGGATTGTGTGGTAAAGGGTTAATCAGCCCAGTTACCTCTTTACCAAGCAAAAAAATTTTAGACTTGTCCAATTTGAAAGCATTTGCAGACAGCAAATTGACCATGGTTCTCATGATGGTATTTTGTCTTGAAAGGGTAGAAAACATTGTGGAAAAAGGAGAAAATGCTGGTTACCAGCTTTTCTCCTTATCCCACAATGTTTTTAAATGCTTTCTTCTTCAGGGTTGGAAAAATATGGGATTGCTCGGTAAAAGGTTAACCCTTTACTACACAATGCTACCTTTTGAAAGAAGTCTTTTGAAAACATTGTGGGAAAAGGAGAAAATGCTGGTAACCAGCATTTTCTCCTTTTCCCACAGTGTTTTCTACCCTATCAAAGAAAAATTGCACCATTTGAGCCACACTGAAATTGTCGTCTGCAAATGCTTTCAGTTTGGACAAGGCTAAAATTTTGTCGTCTGGTAAAGGGTTAATTTATTGTCTGGTAATGCTTTCAGTTTGGACAAGTCTAAAATTTTGTAGTTGGGTAAAGATCAAGTTGAAAAGAAAAGTCAACTTGAAAAGGTAAGTCCATATTTCTGCCAAGCCATACTGAAATGGATTCAGATGCTTTTTTAAAAAACAGATCATCAGCAAATCTGATCCCTATTATGAGTAAACAGAATTGTTTTCCATTTTTACAAGAATATGTTACTGCCAGGCAAAATTGCAAATTGACCAATATGTTTCAATCCTTGTTATATTAACTATTTACCAAACAACAAAATTTTAGACTGGTCCAAATCGAAAGCATTTGCAGACGACAAATTAAATAATTCTTAAATTGCAATTTTTGTCTATGATACTTTAGAAAAGATTGTGGGAAAAGGAGAAAATGCTGGTTACCAGCATTTTCTCCTTTTCCCACAATGTTTTCAGAAGGCTTCTTCCTCAGGGTTGTTAAAAGAAGGGATTGTGTGATAAGGGGTAAAATGTTTGAGATATGACTGTACTTTCATTAAACAGGTACTCGTTTGTGTGTGAGGAATGGTTGGACTTTGATCGAGCCCATCAAAAAGTGGACCGAGTACTGTCAGCAGAAAAAAGTGACGCTGTGTGGTCTCTAAAGGATATGACATCATACACGATTGCAGAGCATCATATCTGGATATCCCTTTTTCTCCGACCGTTTAAAAGTTATTTTTCTCGAATTGAACGACTTTCCTGTCTGTACGGTCAAATATTTCTGACGATGATTCTTACAACCACGTTTATGAAAAGTTCTACACAGGAAGAGATTCAAAACACTGTCAACATAGTATTTTTTAGGTTTTCGCTGGAAAACTTCAAAGCAAGCATGGCTGCTGTGACGTTTGTTACAGTCTTGATATCCATCGTGTGCTTTTTCTTCCGTTTTGCCAGAAAGAAAAGAGACAAATTAAATTCTCCAATTCGCAATTTTTACTGGAAGCTCAATCATAGAATCAACTTTGATAAATCCGTGTTAAAGTCAATATTCGATCCCCCAGCAGAAAAAGCGGTTTATCACAATTTCAACTTCCTGCCACAAATGTTATCATATATAGGCTGGGTGTTGTTGTTTTTAATCGTCCTGTTAACGACGATGGTAATGTTTCTCATGTCGGCTGGCTGGACAGTCGAACTCTCGGAAGAATGGATGACAACTGTGATCTGCGGATATCTTATCTCGTTCCTAATTTTAGAACCACTCAAGGTACGAAAACAGGAAAAAGTGAACTCTTGACCAGATGACAAACTTTTGGTCTCATCTTTATCAAAAGTCTGTGCAACGGACAAATGACGCTCAAATAGTTTGTCTAGGAGAGGGTAGGAAACAGTATGGAAAAAGAACAAATTCTGGTTACTAATACCAGTATTTTCTCCTTTCTCACAATGTTTTCAACAGCTGGGGACTATCTGGTACAGGGTCAATAGTTGATAACCTTTAATTATACGACCACAACTTTGAGCATTGTTGCCAATTTGGAAGCTTTTGAAAAAGGTTAAAGCTCTTTTTCTCACCGTATTTTCCATATTATTTTATTTCACAGAATTAGAAGAACTTAACCTTTTACTGCACAATGCCGCCTATTGACGCCCCTAGGAAAGAAGCCTTTTGAAAACATTGTGGGAAAAGGAGAAAATGCTGGTAACCAGCATTTTCTCCTTTTCCCACAATGTTTTCTACCCTATCAAAGAAAAACCACATCATTTGAGCCGCATTAAAATTGTCGTCTGGAAATGCCTTCAATTTAGGCAGGTCTAAAATTTTGTAGTCTGGTAAAGGGTTAACTCTTTACCAGACAACAAAAATTTAGTCTGGTCCAAATTGAAAGCATTTGCAGATGATAAATGTTACTCAATACATAAAATTTGTATTTCAAAGGGTAGAAAACACTGTGGGAAAAGGAGAAAATGCTGGTTACCAGCATTTTCTCCTTTTCCCACAATGTTTTCAAAAGCCTTCTTCTTCTTCCTTCGGGTCATTAAAAGTTGGGATTGTGTGGTAAAGGGTTAAGGCACTGATGCACCATGTTGGCTTGCACTTATCCTATACTTTCAAAGTCTTTCATGTACACCTCAAAATTTAACTCTTTACCAAACGACAAAAATTTAAACTTGTCCAAATTGAAAGCATTTACAGACGACAATTTATGATGAACTTTGTCTTTGATTGGTTAGAAAACATTTTGGGAAAAGGAGAAAATGCTGATTACCAGCATTTTCTCCTTTTCCCACATTGTTTTCAAAAGGCCTCTTTTGTCAGGGTCGTTAAAACTCGGGATTGTGTCATAGGGGGTTAATCCCAATTCCAAAGTCCCAGACAAAGCATTTTATTGGATGTAACATGATGTCTCATCATGCAACAAGTTGTGAAATTAACCCTTTCCCAAACAAGCCCTGGTTTTCACGTGTCTGCAGTACAAGTCTTTTGAAAACACTGTGGGAAAAGGAGAAATTGCTCGTGACAAGTAATTTCTCCTTTTCCCACAGTGTTTTGTACCCTTTTTGAGAACTTTTTGCCATTTTCATCAAATTTAAAATTGTCGTCTGCAAACTCTTCAATTTGGACCAGTCTAAATCTTATCATTTGGGAAAGGGTTAAGGCTTCAGCCTATATCAAACAACAAAATTTTAGATTTGCCCTAATTTGAAAGCTTTTGCAAACAATAGAATGATTATGTCTCAGAAATAGAAATTCACCTTTGGAAGGGTAGAAAACATTGTGGGAAAAGGAAAAAATGCTGGTTACCCTCATTTGCTCTTTTTCCCACAACATTTTCAAAAGGTCATTTGGGATCGTGTGGTAAAGGATTAAAAATTAGAAAACTCTTTACCAGACGACAAAACTTAAGGCTGGTCCAAATTGAAAGCATTTGCAGATGACAAATTATGTGTATAAAATGATAAGATAGGTCTCTGAAAGGGTAGAAAACTGTGACCGGCAGTTTTAGCTCTGCTGTATTCAAAGAAAACATCAAGTTATTTCAGTAGCCCTGGGATCGTTGTGATCATGCAAAAACTTTGACATCTTACAATATCTGTTATTACTGAAGATATTTACTTCGAACTTGGACAAGTTGTTAACTATTAACCCTTTCCCAAATGACGAATTTTGGACTGGTCCAAATTGAAAGAGTTTGCAGACGACAGTTTTACATTTGATGAAAATGGCAAAAAGTTATCAAAAATGGTAGAAGACAGTGTGAGAAAAGGAGAAATTGCTCGTTACGAGCAATTTCTCCTTTTCCCACAGTGTTTTCAAAAGACTTGTACTGCAGTCACGTGAAAACCAGGGCTTGTTTGGGAAAGGGTTAAAAGGGGAACTCGTACAACAAGTGCAAGAAACTATCAAAGTATTTTTGACACAGTTATGCCCCTTTTTTTAACATAGAGATTTTACTTAAAATCAAGCACCTTCGGTCAAGCATTGGCACTTGCATGTAGTGATCTTGTTTCCTTTTCCCACAATGTTTTCAAAAGCCTTCTTCTTCAGGATGCTTCTGGCATGGGATTGTTTGGTAAAAGGTAAGAAAATGATTCTTTTTTCAGATTGTTTTTATTGTGTTGCTGTACAGTCTACTATGTCAAAGAGCGTACGAGCCTACAGAGCCCTATATTGACATCGAAAGCCTCAAAGAAATAGCGAAGTACAACTCAGCATCACTTACAGTCAGCCCAGGTAATTAACCCTTTACCACACAGTCCCGACTTTTAACGACCCTGATTTTGATGACCACAATGTTGTCAAGGATTTTTTGTTGTTTATCCAGTGAATTATACATGATTTAAAAATGAGCCATGCTCTGTGAAAAGGGGGCTTAATGCATCTGTGAAAAGTATTGAGCTGGGTCAGCCTGTGGAGTCTGTGCAGGCTGACCTGAGCCGAAACTTGGTTTTCGATAAAAAATCTGCATGTTAAAGGACCAGTCTACTTCCATATTCTGTCAATTATCAGACTAAATGGATTTTATGGATCCATAATGACATGTAATGACTTGCCTGGTATCGTAGATCACGGAGAGGCATCAAGCCCCCTTTTGCCAGAGCATGACTCAAATATGTAATATTTGGGCCATGTTCTGTGAAAAGGGTCCTGCGTAGCTCGGGGGTAAAGTGTGGGACTCGTAACCTGGAGGCCCCGGGTTCGAGCTCTACCTGACCCGATGGGTTTTTCATGGGTGCGTCCTTGGGGAAGACACTTCAGAGCCCTAGCCTTGTACTGGTAAAACCCAGGAAATACATGAATATAAGAGCTGGCGTCGTGATATGACTGAAATGATGTTGAAAGCGGCATAAAACACCTTTGAATTGAATCTGTGAAAAGGGGTTGATTGCATCAATGTAATGCATACTAAGCATGTTACCTAAACTCTGGCTGAACCAAGAGGTATAATGAGGCAGATTGGTCCTTTGCCATGCAAAAAGTTTACCAATAGCAAAAAGTTTTGACCCAGGTCAGCCTGTGTGCCCTACACAGGCTGACACTACTTTTTGCAGATGCATTCAGCCCCCTTTTCACAGAGCATGACTCATTTCTGTTTTTTGAAGAAAAAGATGAAGTATTGTCACAGCCCTGTTGTCTGTGTTGTCGTTGCCATGCAAGCACAAACTTCGATGTTTTATAATAGCCATGTCATTACTAAAGATATTTACTTCAAACTACTATTTCAAAAGGGGAATCCATATAACAGGGTCATGTAACAGTCAAAGTATTTTGACACCGTCATGCCCCTTTGTCAACTTAAAATTTTCACTGAAAATCAGTTTATCTCTAGAAGCAACTGTTGCCAAACGTTAGTACCCGTATGTGGTGCTCTTGTTACTATAAAATGATGTCTGTGGTGGATAATTTCTTATATTCTTTTAAAACAGATTTTTCCGACACGTTGCAGCCCGCCGTTAGTCCGGACAGAGAGACTCTCCTTGCACACAAGAGTCAAAGACTTCAGAATCACCAACTATTAAAGATGTTTACGCAGCTTGCGCTCTACAGTGGGATACTGTATCTGGTCTACACGATCAGTTTTGAAAGTCGAGATCTCAGATCCTACAGGCTAAAGGCTAACATCGAGCAGATGTTTCAGTTTAAAGAAGAGGTAACGTAAGAAAATGTCTGCGATTAATTTTCTTTCCAGTCTTGATTTTTACAACTTTTCAGTTACCAGTAAGTTAGATAGAGTAATCAGTTAGCCCTTTATTACGTAATCCCAAGTTTTAAGGATCCTGACGAAAAAGGCTTTTGAAAATGTGGGAAAAGAAGAAAGTGATGGAAATCAGAATTTTCTTCTTTTCCCACAATGTTTTCTACCCTATCTGAGACAGAAATCATTATTATGCCCCCCTTCGAAGAAGCGGGGGTATATTGCTTTGCACTTGTCGGTCGGTCCGTTGGTCGGTCCGTAGACCACATTTTTGTCCGGAGCATAACTCAAAAAGTATTTCAGGTATCATCTTGAAACTACATAGGTGGATAGTTCTCATTAAGGAGAAGTGCAGTGCACAAGAATCATAACTCTGCCCATCATATTTATGGAGTTATTGCCCTTTGTTGATTTCCATACTTAATTTTTGTCTGGAGCATAACTCTAAAAGTATTTCAGGTATCATCTTGAAACCTCATAGGTTGATAGATCTCATTAAGGAGAAGTGCAGTACACAAGTACCATAACTCTGCCCATCATATTTTTAGAGTTATTGCCCTTTGTTGATTTCCATACTTAATTTTTGTCCGGAGCATAACTCAAAAAGTATTTCAGATATCACCTTGAAACCTCATAGGTGGATTAATCTTATTAAGGAGAAGTGCAGTGCACAAGAACCATAACTCTGCCCATCATATTTTTGGAGTTATTGCCCTTTGTTAATTTTCATACTTAATTTTTGTCCGGAGCATAACTCAAATGGTTTTTCAGATATCATCTTGAAACTTTACATGTGGATAGATCTTATTCAGGAGAAGTGCACTGCACAAGAACCATAACTCTGCCCATTATATTTTTGCAGTTATTGCCCTTTGTTGATTTTCGTACTTAATTTTTTTCCGGAGCATAACTCAAAAAGTATGTGAGGTAAAATCATGAAACTTTAAAAGTTGATAGTTCACATAAATGGGAAGTGCAGTGCCCAAGAATTGTTAATTTATCATTAATAATTTTTGAGTAATTACCCTTTGTTTGTTTTTACACTTTGAACTTAACAGTTTATAATCACATGTTATATTTGGAATTGGATGCCATTAGGGGGGCATACATGTTTTACAAACATCTCTTTTTTCCTTGGATTGGATACAAGGTGGCCAGCTGGAGACCATTTTGAAATTACAATAATCAGGGTCATCTGATCCCAACAACAGGTTTAAGGTCACAGTTTCTGGAAATAGGGCTTTCGGGGGGCATTGCTCTCATTCTGACAGCTCTTGTTTGAACTACATTTGCATTTGTAATCTGCAGATGCTTTCAATTTTGTTTTACCTTAAATTTTATTGTTTTATTAACAATACTTTGATCCAGGTAGTGACTGATTTCAGTAACCCTTTACCTAGTCTGGATTACCTGCCCCTACCACTACATTATCGGGTCAGGCAAAGCGCAATAATGGCGGCCTCCTAGGTGTCCCGAAGTGTACCTTTACATGCTTCCCCGTTTCTCCCAGTTTCATGTGATCCAGTTTCATCAGTTATTAAAATGAGATCACTTTTGTACAAAAAATGTATAACTGAATCTAAAACATGCTGTTGGGGTATGTTTTAAGTATAAATTCGACTATGAATCATTTTAAAAGTAGCCATGTTTTCGGACGTTATATTGGTCCATTGACATTTCGGATACTTAAAGCATTTCTGATATGTAGTTTTTCCTCGCTAAATGAGAACGACATGTAGAAAAACTCACTTCCATGACTTTATTGAAAGTGATCTGTTTTGAATTCAGCCTATGATCCGATTTGATCATGTGAAATAACAATATCCCGTCTCCTCTGCATATTACCAACAGGGGCCGCCATTATTGGGCTTTGCCTGACATACTCTTGTAGTACGACGGGGTACCAGACTACCCTTTACCAGACAACTAGATTTGAGACTTGTCCAAATTAAGGCATTTGCGGATGAAATATTAACTGAGAGTTTTCAAAAGCCATTTCCTGCAGGGTTGTTTAACTCGTTTTTCCAAAGGAAATATCCAAAGGGAAAACATTTTTATGCAACAATATAAATGCCACCCAAAAATTGAACTTTGTGTTTGAAAGACTAGAAACCATTTGTGAGGGGGCTTAGTGCACCTGCAAAAAGTATTGACTATTGTCCAACTTGGTCAGCATTTTGTGCTATCGGTCAATTTTCTGCATGTCAAAGGACCATTCTACCACATGATTCCGTCGACGGTTAAACAAAATGGATTTTATGGATCAATAATTATATGTTGACTTGTTTGGTGTAATGCATCACAGAGATGCATTAACCCTTTCCCAAACAAGCTCTGGTTTTCACGTGTCTGCAGTACAAGTCTTTTGAAAACACTGTGGGAAAAGGAGAAATTGCTCGTAACGAGCAATTTCTCCTTTTCCCACACTGTTTTCTACCCTTTTTGATAACTTTTTGCCATTTTCATCAAATTTGAAATTGTCGTCTGCAAACTCTTTCAGTTTGGACCAGTCCAAAATTTGCCGTTTGGGAAAGGGTTAAAGCTTCTTTTGCCAGAGCGCTGTTCATAATCATTCTGACTTTTAGGTGACAGATATAGAAACATACACCACTTGGTTAAACGGGCGTTTTATCGACTCTTACTTTCCAAGCTCCTATTTCGGACAGACGACTAACAGGACCGAGGCTTCCATTCGACAGTTTGCCAAAGATCTCGTAAACTACCGTGTTGGCCCAGCAAGGCTACGTCAGTTACGTGTTCGACCAGGTTAACAGAACACTTTTATTCTGTTTCCACATTATTCTTTTAAAAACAGCATTTACTTGTCTTCCTTTTCAATCTTTATTTGATGTAAAACTTGGCCCATATTCATCAACTATTTTAAGAAGATTGTCGGTCTTATTCTCCAGAACTTTCTAATTTTGAAACCTCTGATTGGCTACACCTTTTGGTTTAGCCATTCAGATGTTATGTTACTTTCAAACTTATGAAATCTTGAAGAGTAAGGCTAAGAATATTCTTAAGAACGGTTATGAATCCGGACCCTGGGCTCATATTCAACCATTCTCAATACCATTCTTAGCCTAATTCTTGGGAATATCTATACTTCAAAGAAACACAATTTCTGATTGGCTAAACCACACCAAATGGTTTAACTGATCAGAAATTGCATTACCTTCTAAATCTAGAATAAGACTTAGAATGCAGTTCAGAATGGTTGGTAAATACAGGCCATGATTTAACTCTTTTCCACATGACAAAATTTTAGACTGGTCCAAATTGAAAGCATTTGCAGACGACAAATCACTGGTGGCTCAGATAGTTGGATTTGTCCCTGAAAGGTTAGAAAACATTGTGGGAAAAGGAGAAAATGCTGGTTTCAAAATTTTAGACTGGTCCAAATTGAAAGCATTTGCAGACGACAAATCACTGGTGGCTCAAATAGTTGGATTTGTCCCTGAAAGGTTAGAAAACATTGTGGGAAAAGGAGAAAATGCTGGTTTCAAACATTTTCTCCTTTTCCCTCAATGTTTTCAAAATCTTTCTCTGTCAGGGTTGTTAAAACCCGGGATTGTGTGGTAAAACGCCAAACCCTTAACCCTTTCCCAGACAAGCCCTGGTTTTCCCGTGTCTGCAGTACAAGTCTTTTGAAAACACTGTGGGAAAAGGAGAAATTGCTCGGAACGAGCAATTTCTCCTTTTCCCACAGTGTTTTCTACCCTTTTTGAGACTTTTCTGCCATTTTCATCAAATTAAAAAATTGTCGTCTGCAAACTCTTTCAGTTTGGACCAGTCCAAAATTTGTCGTTTGGGAAAGGGTTAAAGCGCCAAACAAACCCTATGGACAGTTTCAGTCTAGACTAAGACCCAGATGATTGCAGTTTTTTTTCTGGCCTTTTTTTTTCAAAGAAAACAGTGTAGATCAAGGATCAGACTGCTTGTTTAATTAAGTCTGATCTTGATCTCCACTGGCTGCAAAGGCAACTATAGTAGTGAAAGGTGCTTTAACCCTTTTCTGTACAATCCCGACATTTAACGCCCCCGAGAAAGAAGCCTTTTGAAAACATGGGAAAAGGAGAAAATCGTGGTAACCAGCATTTTCTCCTTTTCCCACAATGTTTTCTACCCTATCAAAGAAAAATTGCAGCATTTGAGCCACAATGAAATTGTTGTCTGCAAATGCTTTGAATTTGGAAAAGGCTAAAATTTTTGTCGTCTGGTGAAGGGTTAAGGGTTAAAATTATTAAACAGATGGTACTGGTATAAGTAAAACATTTTTGCCAAACACCTAGATTGCTTAGTCTATCATACAAGCTTTCCTTCAGTTTATTTTCCGTTGCTGAAGGCAATGGGATATAGGTTTTGCGTTGTCTGTCTGTCTGTCTGTGTTTCCATCTGGACAGATATTCTTCTATAATCCCTGATGAACTTTGATGAAACTTCATACAGGTGTACTCATGTGTTCCTTATGATAATTCGCTAATTTGCTTTTTTTTTTTTTTAAATTGAATGTGGTGTCATAGAAAAAAAAGAGGGGGCTTTTTTCTGCAGGGGATATCATTTCAACGAAATGGCTTGTGATTTTGAGCAATATTTTACATGTGGAAAAAGAGGAAAAAGAGGAATAGGCAATAGTGCTGTTTAACCTTTCACCATAAAGTCCCGACATTTAATGACTCTGAAAGAGAAGGCTTTTGAAAACATTGTAGGAAAAGGAGAAAAATGCTGGTAACCAGCATTTTTAGCTCCACTGGCCGAAGGCCAGCGGGCTTATGTCATGGCCCGGTGTCCGTCGTGCGTCCGTGCGTGCGTCCGTCCGTCCATGCGTTAACTTTTATTTCAAACATCTTCTTCTCTGAAACTACCCATCCAATTTTCATGAAACTTCACAGAAATGATCCTGCCATGGTCCTCTTCAGAATTTCTTGAAAGAATTTGATTCCTTCAAAAATTCTGGTTGCCATGGCAACAAAACTGAAAAATATTGGAAATCTTTAAAAATCTTCTTGTCTGAAACCATAAGGCATAGGGCTACCAAATTTGGCATGTAGCTATATGTAGTAGACCTCTATCAAGTTTCTTCAAATTATAGCCCTGGGGTCAAAATTGGCTCTGCCCCAGGGGTCACAAGTTTTACATAGGCTTATATAGAGAAAACTTTAAAAATCTTCCTGTACCTAGCCATAAGGCCTAGAGCTACTAAATTTTGCATGTTGCTGTATCTAGTGGGCCTCTACCAAGCGGGCCAAAATTTTAGCCCTGGGGTCAAAATTGGCCCCGCCGCAGGGGTCACAAGTTTTACATGGGCTTACTTAGTGACAACTTAAAAAATCTTCCTGTTTTGATTTTTTTTTTTTGAAATTAGCCTTGCATCAGGGGTCTTATGTTTTACAGAGGCTTCATATGGACAAAACTTGAAAATCACCTTATTTATAACCATACAGCATAGATTTGTATTATTTTGGCATGTGGCTTTATCTTGTGGACCTCTACCAGGGTTCAAGTAATTATAGCTCTGGGATCAAAAATGGCTTTGCCCTGCGGGTCTCAACTTTCACATGGGCTTTTACAGAGAAAACTTTGTAAGTCTTCATTTTGAAACCATTTGGCTCAGAATTTACATGTTTAGTATTTATGGTTTATATTTATAAGCCAGTGGAGTGATACAGGGCCATCATGGCCCTCTTGTTCTCCTTTTCCAACAATTTTTTCTACCCTATCAAAGGCAAATTCCATCACTCAGAATTGAAAGCGTTTGTCCCAAGACCCCGTAGCTCAGTGTTGGTAGTGTACAGGACTTGAGATCCCCAGCTCAGCCAATTTCTTTCCGAGGATTGATGATAGTCATTGCGACAGGATTCATTCCTCTCTCACTGCTAACCATTGTTTCGACAATGGTTATGTGGGAAAGCAGCTAGTGGCTTGGAAAGAATATTGTGCAGAGTACTGGTAAAACATACTCCAGGAAAGCATGAATAGGTGCACTGGCCGCTGTGATATAACTGAAGTAATATTGAAAACAGCGTTAAAAAGCATACAACCATACAATTGAAAGCATTTGCAGACAATAAAATAAATATGACTCAAAAATTCATTGCTTTTGAAAGGGTAAGAAACATTGTGCAACAAGAAGAAAGTGCTGGTTACCAGCATTTTCTCTTTCTCTCCACATTGTTTTCAAAAGTGTTTTTCTTATGGTCGTTTAAAACTCAGGATTATGTGGTAGGGGTTAACACCAAAACAGTCAGTTGGGCTTCCAGATCTGACAGTCATCTAAGATTATATAAAAAACCGGGGAAACAAAGCTATAATGTAACAAATGTCAATGTCACCTGTTATCTTCAGTTTTCATTTCCACTTGCCATTTTACAAAAATGTTTCATCACAAAAGTTTTACATACGTATATTTTCTCTTTACCAAATATGGAAATTTTAGAATAGTCTGTTCTACAAACATTGGCAGACGACAAATTAAATGTGTCTGAAATGCATGAAGGGGCAGAAAACATGAGAAGTGATGAAAATGCTGATTTCCACAATGTTTTCAAAAGCTCTTTTCCCAGGGGTCATTTAGCCTATACCACACAATCCCAAGTTGAACGACCCTGAGACTGAAAGATTTTGAAAACATTGTGAAAAAAGGAGAAATGCTGGTAACCAGAATTTCCTCCTTTTGCCACAATGTTTTCAGAAGCCTCTGCATTTAGGATCGTTACATCACGGGATCATTTGGTAAAAAGTATTTGAACCATGCTCTGTGAAAAAGCAGCTTAATCCATCTGTGAAAAGTATTGACCCAGGTCCTGGGCCAAACATTTTTGCGATTGGTTAACCCTTTCCCAAACAAGCCCTGGTTTTCACGTGTCTGCAGTACAAGTCTTTTGAAAACACTGTGGGAAAAGGAGAAATTGCTCGTAACGAGCAATTTCTCCTTTTCCCACAGTGTTTTCTACCCTTTTTGATAACTTTCTGCCATTTTCATCAAATTTAAAATTGTCGTCTGCAAACTCTTTCAATTTGGACCAGTCCAAAATTTGTCGTCTGGGAAAGGGTTAATTTTCTGTATGTCAAAGGACCAGTCTACCTTATGATACAGTCGGTTGTTAGACGTAATGAATTTTATGGATCGTTCACTATGTGATGTCTTACTTGGTATGATGCATCACGGGGATGCATTAAGCCCCTGTATGCCAGAGCATGGCTTATTTGTTTTACTTGGTTGATTTTTGTGTTTCAGAGCGTTGTCAAGGCCCTCTGGGTGATGGACGACTGTGTTACAACACCTACAGAAATACGCATAGGTCAGTGAGAGACTATTGCGTTGGCTGGAAGCCTACACCATGTCCGGTATCGGAAAAATCAAATTTCTTCACATCTCCGGCCTGGGAGTATGTATCCCCTGATGAAGTGTGGGGGTTTATCACAGTTGCCGAATACTCAAGTTACGGAGGAGGTGGCTATTTCATGAAACTTGATGTAAATAGAGACGTGTGTCAGAAAATCTTTGCTGAATTACAGGAATATAACTGGTTCGACAGAGCTACAAGGGCCGTGATCCTTGAATTCACCTTGTATAACGCTAACACAAATTTATTTGTGTACTCCAAATTTGTTGCCGAGTTTCAAGAGATAGGTGGAGTCATGACTTTTATTGATATCCAAGTATTTCGATTGTTCACTGATTCCGGGCCTTCAGGCGATTTCATAAAACTTTTACAGTTCCTTTTTCTTATCCTGGTAATTGTAGCATTTATCAAAATAGTATATGATATGTTTACAGAAGGTTTTAGATATTTCAAATCTGTTTGGAACCTCCTCGATGTGTTGGCTCTGATAATGAGTATAGTGACCATATCTATGTATCTCTTTACGCTGAAAATCGTTGCGAAAACTACAGAGTTATTCCACGCAGACAAAAACGCTTATGTTGGATTTGAAAATCTGGCATTTTACGATTTTGTTGTGAATACAACTCACGGAATTTTAGTATTTTTACTTTCTGTGCGTGTTTCGAGAATTCTTGGTTATAGTGGTAAGATTAATGAAATGGCAGCCGTCATTTCTAATGCGTCAAGTGACCTCGGTGCATTTGTTATCATATTTGGTATTACATACTTTGCCTATGTTGTCATGGGGACACTGCTGTTTGGGGCAGACAACGACAAATACAAAGATCTGTTTAACACCTATGGAACAATTACAGAAGCCATTGTTGGCAAAAACCGTCTGGAGAAAATTCTTGTGACAAAACCAGGCTATGCGGAGTTCTACTATTTTACTTTTGTGTTGTTTGTTTTATTTACGTTGACGACGATGGCAGCGGCCATTTTAAATTTCAGTATTACATATGTAAAAGAAGAACAAAAGAAACTGGCTCCCACTAACATCGTAGAGGTGATTGCTGACAGGATTTCCAAGCTTATTAAATATTTAAGGAAAAGATTGGGAACCAATGAAGGTATGCATATAAGATATTATCCGTTTACCAGGCAACAAAATTCTAGACGGGTCCATATTGAAGGCACTTGCAGAGGACAAATGATATGTGGCTTGATTTAACCCTTAACCACACAATCCTGACTTTTAACAACCCTGAGAAAAAAGGCCTTTTGAAAACATTTTGGGAAAAGGAGAAAATGCTGGTAACCAGCATTTTCTCCTTTTCCCATAATATTTCTACCCAAACAAAGGCAGAAACGATTATTTCAGATACTTTTAATTTGTCATCTGTAAATGTTTTCAATTTGGACCAGTCTAAATTTTTGTTGTGTTGTAAAGGGTTAAGGTATCCATCTTTGTAAGGGTAGAAAAAAATGTTGCGAAAAGGCTGGTACTAGTAACTAGCCCCACTTGAAGCACAGGTGTTTTTTGTATGAGTTTCCATCAGCAAGACACTTCTGTGCCCTAACCTAGTTCTAGTGAAACCTAGGATATACATGGATATTTGAGCTGTTGCTGTGATACGACTGAAAAATGTTGAATAGATCATAAAACACAATTCAACCGTTAACCCATTTTTGACCTTCCATCCAACCACTTTTGTTAACAAAGTGGCAAAAGGTGAAACTGCTCAATATGAACAAATTTCTTTGCTTGCTACATTTTTACATGTTTGTTTTTTTTAATTCTACCTCACAACAAAACTTTGGACTCAACCAAATTGAAGGAAGTGCAGAGTAAATGTTGCTCAAGTGCTGATTTCTGTTTTTGATAGGGTAGAAAACATTATTGGAAAAGAAGAATATGCTGGTTGCCAGCATTTTCTCCTTTTCACACAATGTTTTAAAAAAGCCTTCTTTCTTCAGGGTCGTTTAAACTCAGAATTGTGTGCTAAAGGGTTAAATAAACCACACTTTATTTATATCTATATTTTACACAGATAATGCAAAGTTGTTTGCTTTGATTTCTTTCAGAAAGTACATCATTACCTCACATTCAAAAGTTTTGATGACCTTGTGAAGTAGCCTTGTGAAAACAGTGTGGGAAAAGGATAAAATGCTGATAACCAGCATTTTTTTCTTTCCCCACAATGTTTTTTCTACTATACCAAAGACAAATTCCATTATTTAACCCTTTACCACACAACAAAATTTTTGACATGTCCAAATTCTTTGTCAGATGAGAATGATAGATAAAGTGTGTGTGTGTTTTTTTTTTTCCAGATGAGAATGATAAAACTAGAGAAGGTAGAGATAACCAGGACGAAGTTGGTATGAACGACATTCTCCTCGAATTTCATAAGTTTATACGGAATCTGGAGACCAATAAAAAGGTTGGAAATTATAACTAATACATGTACATGACCCTTGGTTGAAGCACTTGGTTCTTTGTGGGAATGTCCTTGGGCAAGATACTTCAGAGCCCCAGCCTTGTACTGGTGAACCCAAGGACATACATGAGTAACTGGGCCGTAGTTGCGATATGGCTGATATAATGTGAAAAAGTGGCCTTAAACCACACTTAATCGTTCAGTCAGTCAATCAGTTAATTAACATTCTTTAGTACGGAGCTTAATCCTTTCCCAAACGACAAATTTTGGACTGGTCCAAATTGAAAGAGTTTCGAGACGACAATTTTAAATTTGATGAAAATGGCAGAAAGGTCTCAAAAAGGGTAGAAAACACTGCGGGAAAAGGAGAAATTGCTCGTTACGAGCAATTTCTCCTTATCCCACAGTGTTTTCAAAAGACTTGTACTGCAGACACGTGAAAACCAGGGCTTGTTTGGGAAAGGGTTAAGTCTATTGGATGAATACACTACATAACCAGTCTATTATTTTCCCAAAGCTTGCTTCATAAAAATTATGATTTTAGTGAACTTGCTTAACTCTTTTACCACACGATAACAGGTTTTAACGACCCTGAAGAAGAAGCCGTTTGAAAACATTGTGGGAAAAGAGAAAATGCTGGTTATCAGTATTTTCTCCTTTTCCCACTATGTTTTTCCACCCGTCCCATAACAAATTTCATTTTAAGTCGCATTGAATTTGTCGTCTGCAAAAGCTTTCAATTTGGACCCTGAAGAAGGACCCTTTTGAAAACATTGTGGGAAAAGGAGAAAATGCTGGTTACCAGTATTTGCTCCTTTTCCCACTATGTTTTTCCACCCGTCCCATAACAAATTTCATTTTTAAGTCACATTCCATTTGTCGTCTGCAGAAGCTTTCAATTTGGACAAATCTAAAATTTTGTCATTTGGTAAAGAGTTAATAAAAATGATAGTACGTGAATACAAATCTAAGATCCTGGATCATACTTGCCGTCTTCAAATGCTGCCTGTCTGTCTATCAAGATGTCCCTCCATCTCACTTTTAGCTTGGCTATCGTTGTGGTATTGTCAAAGACCTGGCAACAATGTCTGCCTTGTGGTGATGCAAAAACTTTGACATTACTGACGATATATACTTGGATCAGTTGTTAACTATCAAAAGGGAAACCCACAAAAACAGGGGCAGGTAACCATCAAAATATTTTTGACACACTTATAAGCCTTGTTCAACACAGAATTTTCATTCACTAAATGCACCTGCATTGGTACCCACATGTTAGTCTTGTTGTTTTTAGTCCCCTACAGGCGAAGCCGAAGGGGACTTTAAGTTTGCACTCCGTCCATCCGTCCGTCTGTCCATCAGTCCGGCAATTCAGTTTTCCGGACTTTTTTTCTAAACACTGGTACATATTGAGCTAAGTTTTGGTGTGTAAGTCACCCACCATGACTTACAGATCAAGTTCGACTTTCATTCCGGTCCACTGGTTTTTCACGGATTTATGGGCCTTGGACTTACAAAATTTCACTGATAAATCAGTTTTCCAGACTTTTTTTTCTAAATGCTGGTAGATATTCACCTAATTTTTACTGTGTAAGTCAACCACCATTACCTACAGATCAAGTTCGAGTTTCGTCCCGCTCCACTGCTTTTTCACGCATTTACGGGCCTTGGACTTACAAAATTTTACTGATAAATCAGTTTTCCAGACTTTTTTCCTAAACGCTGGTAGGTATTGACCTCAGATTTGCTGTGTAACTCAACCACCATGACTTACACATCAAGTTCGAGTTTTGTCCCGCTCCACTGCTTTTTCACGCATTTACGGGCCTTGGACTTACAAAATTTCACTGATAAAACATTTTTCCGCACTTTTTTTCTAAATGCTGCTACATATAGAGCTGACTTTTGGTGTGTACATCAACCACCATGACTTACACATCAAGTTTGAGTTTCGTCCCGCTCCACTGTTTTTTGATGCATTTATGGGCCTTGGACTTTAAAAATTTCACTGACATGCCAGCGATACATACGGCCGGTAGGGGACTGTGTATTGCTCTGCAATACTATCAGAATGCTTGTTTTTTTTTTTTAACAGCTGCCCCTTAAATTATTCAACAAGCCTGTATGACTTTGTACCTGAAAGTTTTCTAATTTCTAGATGATTTGGGTTTCATCTTTCCTAAGTATTTTAGTAGCAGAGCAACTTTCAAAATAGAATGAAGGGCTTCATCATCCATTTCCTAATAGGTAGGGCCATCTTGCATAACAAGCACATTTTTATTACTTGTTATTTACCAGTGCTTTGCAAAATATTCTACCCAGGGCCACTGGCTGCTTTCACATATATATATTTAATCGTAACAGAAACAATGATCAGTGCTGAGAGAGAAATTAACCCTTTCCCAAACAACAAATTTTGGACAGGTCCAAATTGAAAGAGTTTGCAGACGACAATTTTAAATTTGATGAAAATGGCAGAAAGTTATCAAAAAGGGTAAAAAACACTGGGGAAAAGGAGAAATTGCTCGTTACGAGCAATTTCTCCTTTTCCCACAGTGTTTTCAAAAGACTTGTACTGCAGACACGTGAAAACCAGGGCTTGTTTGAGAAAGGGTTAATCTAGTAGCAATTACTATCATCAGTCCTCAGGGACAGGGATTGGCTAAGCTGGGGATTCAAACCAGTGATCCCCTGTTCTCAAGTTCTGTCCACTACCAGGCTCAGCTTCATTGAAAAAGCAACTGCCTTGTAACGTTGTATTGGATGCTCTTGCTTTGCATAGAAAACTGAAGGCTAGCAATAATAAATATACTTTTATCTATTCCATTGCAGGAACAAGTGCACAGTGAAACTGAAACACCAAGAAAGAAAGGGACAAGAAGTAGAAAAGCAATTTAGCTCTTTATCACCCAATCACAGCTTTTAATGACCCTGGGGAAAAGGGCTTTTGAAAACATTTTGGGGAAATGTTTTCTACCCTATCAAAAGCAGATTTTGTCACTTGGGCAACCTTTAATTTTTCGTCTGCAAATGCTTTCAATTTGGACCAGTCTAAAATGTTAACTCTTTATCAAAGAACAGAATTTTAGAAATGTCCAAATTGAAAGCATTTGCAGTTGATGTACTCAATGTGACCCAAATACAGATTGGATTTGTAGAACATTTTTTTGGGGCTTGATGGATCCGGTGAAGGAAATGATTTGTAAGATTTTATTTTTTTTTTTAATCTGAAGACAGTTTTTATTGAAAACCTAACAAAACTGGAAGGTGTAAATCCAGGGTTTGATTTGATGACAGATTCTGTACTGTCTGATATCAATCAAGCTACTTAACCCTTTCCCAAACGACAAATTTTGGACTGGTCCAAATTAAGAGAGTTTGCAGACGACAATTTTAAATTTGATGAAAATGGCAGAAAGGTCTCAAAAAGGGTAGAAAACACTGTGGGAAAAGGAGAAATTGCTCGTTACGAGCAATTTCTCCTTTTCCCACAGTGTTTTCAAAAGACTTGTACTGCAGACACGTGAAAACCAGGGCTTGTTTGGGAAAGGGTTAACTCTTTACCACATGACAACAGTGTAGACTTGTCTAAATTCAAAGCATTTGCAGACGACAATTTAAACATGGCTCAAATCATGGAATCTGTCTTTGATAGGGTAGAAAACATTGTGGGAAAAGGAAAAAATGCTGGTAACCAGCATTTTCTCCTTTTCCCACAATGTTTTCAAAAGCCTTTCCTTTCAGGGTCATTAAAAGTTGGGATTGTGTGGTAAAGGGTTAATTGGCAAAAGGATCTGATGTTATCCAAATTGTATGTACGTGGGAAATTTAACCCTTTACCACACGACAAAATTTTACACATGTCCAAACTGAAGGCATTTGCAGACGGTAAATTAGATATGGCTCATATGGTGAGATTTGGCTGTAAAAGAACAGAAAACATTGTGGGAAAAGGAGAAAATGCTGGTAACCAGCATTTTCTCCTTTTCCCACAATGTTTTCTACCCTTCCCAAAATGAATTTCAGTTTTTCAGTCACATTTGTCGCATACAACTGCTTTCAATTTGGACGAGTCAAAACTTTTGTTGTTTGGTAAAGGGTTAATCTCCTACCACACAATCCCTTGTGTTAACCGCCCTGAGGAAGAAGATTGTGAGTAAAGGAGAAAATGCATCATCATCATCATCATCATCATCAATTATCATGATAAGTTATTTTTATTTCTATAATTGTTGTGTAATCACATGACCTTTTTTTTTTTATCTACTTTTCCTTTCCTACAACTGTTTTACTTTTTTCTAGTGAGCCTATCTTTCCCTTTAACCCTTTACCTCATAATCCTTGATGGAGGAGGCTTTTGAAAATGTTGCTGGAAAAAGAGAAATTGCTGGTAACCAGCATTTTCTCATTCTCCTACAATGTTTTCTACCCTGTTGAAGACAAACTCCACGATTTGAATGACATTTGATTTGTTGACTGCAAATGCTTTGGATTTGGAAAAGTCTAACATTGTGTCATGTGGTAAAGAGTTAACCCTTTACCAAACAAAAAAAAACATTTAGGCTTGTCCAAATTGAAAGCATTTGCAGGTAACAAATTAAATGTTGCTCAAATTATGTAATTTGGATTTTGAAAATGCTGGTTACCACATCGTTCAATGTTTCAAAATTCTTCCTCTTCATGGTCATTATAAAATCAGTATGTGGTGAAAGGGTTAATAGTGATTTATTTTACTAAAAATGTACAGTAAATGTAATACCTGTAATTAATTTTGTAAATAAATGAAATTGGGTTTTTTTTGCTTTTTTTGTACTTTTAACGCTGTCTGCGCATGTCATATTCTTCGAAGATTCGACCTGTCTTATATGACGCATCACCCATCCCCCGTATTCCTGGGAAAAGTAGGGCTTATTTTGAAGCTATTAGCCTATTACCAAAGCATGTAGGGGCTGTTTTAATAAATGGTCGGTGCATAGGTTACATGTTAGCCGATCATAGCTAAATGAATGGCACCAGGTAGCGTTTTATTGAGTAAACGTTTATTTTATTTGAAATTCAAAGTCACGGTTGTTGTTTTGAAAAATTACTCCGCTTCTGTACCCAGGATGCCCAAATTAGGTAGATGTGTATTTCTAGAATGCCATCTAGCGGGAGATAATGGTACTTTTAATGGTCAAAAAATGGGTTTTTACCTTTTTATTCTATTTATAATTTGCTGCCTTGTGAATGATAATTTATGACTGGGGCATTATCACCCAACATAAATTTTCTTTTGGTTTGTATTCACCCACTAATTGTTTTTCTTATTTGAATTCTTAAAATTACTGCCAAGCCTGGTAGCGCAATGGGTAGGGCACAGGACTTGAAACCAGGGGGTCACTGGTTTGAGTCCCAGCTTTGCCAATTTCTCTCCAAGGATTGGTGATAGTTATTGCAACAGGATTCATTCCTCTCTCATGGCTGATCATCGTTTTGACCGTGGTTATGTGGGAAAGCAGCCAGTGACTTGAGAAGTATATTGTGCAAAGTAATGATAAAAGACACTCTAGGAAAGCATGGATAGGTGCATTGGTCGCAAGAATATAACTGAAATAATGTTTAAAACAGTGTTAACCACCATATAAACATAGCTGCTTTATGACTAAAAGTGACTCAATGGTTTTCTGTGATGAAAACGGCTTTAAATACCTAATGAATCAAACCAAGTTTTTAAAAAGTCATTTTTCAAAGACTGCACCTGAAGTTGTACAGAGAAAATGGGCCTGCTTTGGCAGTCACATCTTTACAAATTACATGTATTTTCAAGATGCCATAAAAAAATATGAAGAAAGTCAACGATGGATCTCTTGTGTTAAGATTAAAGTGTTGATCCCAGAGATACAGTTTTGTAAAGATTTTCTCAACGCTTTACCATAGGACAAAATTTTAGCCTAGTCCAAATTCAATGCATTTGCAGCTGATAAATCACTTGTTTCTCAAATGATGCAATTTGCCTTTTTTATGATAGAAAACACAGTGCGAAAAGCTTTTCCTGGTGTTTTCAAAGGCCTTCCTCCCCTGGGGTCGTTAAAACTCTGGATTGTTTGGTAAAGAGTTAAGAATATACTGATAAACTGTAGGACTTATAACCTGGAGGCCCAGGTTCGGGCCTCACTAAAAGCACTGGTTTTTTTTTTTTCGTGGAAGTATCCTTGAGCAGGACACTTCAGAGCCCCAGCCTTGTTTTGGTGAAACCCAGGATAATACATGAATAAGCGAATTTTCACCCTGATATGTCTGAAATAATATTGAAAGCATTGTAAAACACCATTCAATCCTTTTCCCATTGTGTTTTCAAAAGTCGTCTTCCTCAGAGTTGTTAAAACACAGGATTGTGTGGTAAAGGGTTATAAGAATTTTCTTTTTCATTAAGTTGCGAGCGGTGAACTTCTGGTAAAAAAAGTAGAATAACACAAAGATTGCCCTATGTATCAGATATGTAAGCATAGTACTGTAACATAAACATTAACCCTTTCCCAAACGACAAATTTTGGACTGGTCCAAATTGAAAGAGTTTGCAGACGACAATTTTAGATTTGATGAAAATGGCAGAAAGGTCTCAAAATGGGTAGAAAACACTGTGGGAAAAGGAGAAATTGCTCGTTACGAGCAATTTCTCCTTTTCCCACAGTGTTTTCAAAAGATTTGTACTGCAGACACGTGAAAACCAAGGCTCGTTTGGGAAAGGGTTAAGTGGTGAGCGGTGAACTTCTGGTAAAAAAAAGTGGAATAACACAAAGATTGCCCTATGTATCAGATATGTAAGCATACTGTAACATAAACATTAAAATAAATCGGGGTTACACATTTCCTATCCAGAACATTTTCAAATTCAAAATACCAACAAGTCACTGTCAAATATAATTATCAAGGGAGATAAATAAATCCTAATAAACATTAAAAAAAAAATGGGTATTTTCCCTTTGACCAACTTAACCCTTTACAATTGTCAAAATTTCACACTTGTTCAAACTGAAAGCATTTGAAACGACAAATTAGATATGGTTCATATGGTGAGATTTGTCTGTAAAAGGTCAGAAAACATGGTGGGAAATGGAGAAACCAGCGTTTTCTCCTTCTCCCACAATGTTTTCAAAAGGCCTCTTTCTCAGGGTCGTTAAAACTTGGGACTGTGTGGTAAAGGGACCTTTTTTAAATCTTTTTTTGCTCTGAGTTATATACTTTGTTAAACACTTATTTATACTATGAAATATTCTTTTGTCCACAAACATATAGAAACTGGACAGTTATATGCAGTAAAAAGAAGCAAGTTTTCGCATCCAAATAACAAGTTGGTGGCTTTGCAAACGGTAACTCCATCTATTTTTGTGTGATTAAATATGATGTCATTGTAAAGGAGAAAATGTTGGTTACCAGTAGCTTTTCAAAAATTGTTGGAAAAGATTCCTACCCTTTCTTAGACAAATTCAAATATTTGGGTCACACTTGCTTTGTCTGTCAATTTGGACAAGGCTTAATATTTACCAAACAATGAAATCTTAGACTTGTCTGAATCGAAAGCTTTTGCAGACAACAAAATGAATGCAACTCAGAAAATGAATTTATATTTGGGAGGTTGAAAAATAGTGAAGGAAAAGGAGACATTGCTGCTTTCCAGCATTTTCTTCTTTTCCCACAGTGTTTTTAAATGCTTCTTCTTCAGGTTATTAAAAGTCAGGATTTTGTGGTAAAGGGTTAACCTTTTACCAAAAAATCCCAAGTTTTTCACAACCCTGAGAAAGAAGCCTTTTGAAAACTTTGTGGGAAAAGGAGAAAATGCTGGTAACCAGCATTTTTTCCTTTTTCCACAATGTTTTCTACTCTTCCCAAAACAAATCCCAATTTTTGAGTCACAATTTTTTGCTCTGCAGATGCTTTTAATTTGGACAAGTCTAAAATATTTTCGTTGGGTAAAGAGGTAACACTTTACCACACAGTCCCGAGTTTTAATGACCCTGAGGAAGAAGACTTTTGAAAACATTGTGGGAAAAGGAGAAAATGCTGGTAACCAGCATTTCTTTCTTTTCCCACAATGTTTTCTACCCAATCAAAGACAAAAAACATCACTAGAGCTACATTCATTTTGTCGTCTGCAAATGCTTTCAATTTGGTCAAGTACAAAAAATGTCGTTTGGTAAAGAGTTAAGAGGTCCACTCTAGGAATACAGAGAATTCCAGCAAATGGAAAAGATTGCTGAAAAGGTTCATTTTTCTTTTCCTCAGTTTAGTTGCTGTTGCAACTTGGAGTTCTTGACAGAATCAAAAAAAAAAAGGAATGCTAAAGAGAACATGTCGGAATAATTTTTTGGTAAAATTCGGTCAAAATTTTTTGTCAACAGAAATCTGTGACATAAAAGTTAACCCTCTCTTGAATGACAATTTTTAGACCAAACATCTGTAGACAACAAATTCAGGGTTGGAACAAATGAGCTTTTACAAGTTCTTTGATAGGGTAGAGAACATTGTGGAAAAAGGAGAAAATGCTTTTTACCAACATTTTCTCCTTTTTGTACAATGTTTTCAAAAGCCTTCCTGTCAGGGGTCATTAACTCTTTACCACACAGCAAAATTTTAGACTGGTCCAAATTGAAAGCATGAACAGACAACAAATTAATGTTAATCAAATAAAAGGGTTTTCTTTGTGAAAGGGTAGAATACATTGTGGAAAAAGGAGAAAATGCTGGTTAGCTTCTTCCATAATGTTTTCAATATTATTTCAGTTATATCGCAGTGGCCAGTGCTCTTCTCCAGGCTTTCCTGGAGTTTCTTTCACCATTACTACACAAAATATATTCTTTCCAAACCACTGGCTGCTTTCCTGGATAACAATTGTCAAATGGTCAGCGGTGAGAGAGGAATGAGTCCTGTCGCAATAACTATCATCAATCTCTACATAGATGCATCAAATGAAGTTAAAACTTCTAAAAACAAGTTTTTCCGTTAATATGATATCCCTCGTTGCAAACTGCCATTTGTGATAGGTCTAAACATATAAGAGGCATTGTGTTTTGCACACATGACCTTTATGTTGTTGGTCCATAATGAAATTATACATTAAGTCCCCTTCTTCCATGACAAAGCATTTCATTAAATAAAAACAAATAAAGATTGTCTGTTGCTTATGATAAACAATATAAATATGAACTTTCATGAACTTTTGTCCAGTAGTTAAAGAGATACTGGTCCATAAAGGAAATATACATCAAGCCCCCATTTCCCATGACACGGCATTAAATAATAATGAAAAAAATTCAATTGGCGGACTATCATAAGAAACACATGTATGAAGTTTCATTGATTTTCATCAAGGATTTTAGAGGATACCTGTCCAGATGGACGAACAGACAGACAGACAAAGGGACAGACGGGCAATGCAGAAACTATATTCCCCTCCCCAAAATTTGGCAGGAGATAATAAGAAGACCCTAAGAAACAGGAAAATAAATTACTCTGTATCTTTTCATCAGATAGTAGTTTGAAATGTATTTACTTTAGCCCATTTTTTAATGGTATTGGTTACATAAACTTTAGGGATGAATTTGGGGATTTCATACCGCCCCCGTGGGCAGCACAAAATACCCTAATCTTCTCAGATCTCTTTGGGGGAAGATTTGGGTAGATTTGAGAGAGATTTAGGTAGATTTTGGAAAGATTTGGGTCAGATTGGAGTATATTTGGGAAAATTTGGAAATTTTGTGTCGCCCCTGTGGCATGATATTCAGACTTAGAATGAATCTTGTAAGTCAAGGGGAAAAAAACTTTTATCCGAAAAAGTAATAGATCTAGTCAACACCTAGAATATCTCGATTTGTCAAAATGACAGTCATTGCAAATTTATGCAAAATGTATTTTTAAGAATGCATTTTCTGTGCGGCCTGATCCTGATTAGCACAATCTGCTAGAGTAACGAGAGTTGTATGAGTCTTCACAGATTACAGAGATATATCTCTGCTAATCACCCATTGGTGATGATCTAGCAGACATCTTTTTTATAAACGTCACAAGAGATCAGACTGTAAAATGAAAAAAAAAAGTTTTTTTTTAAAAGAAAGGCACCTATAATTAGTAAACTCCAGTCCCTTGCGTAATTAACGTGAAAAACGATCATTTTGGTCTGTTTATGGTTCACAACTGATATATATTCTGTATACGGTATAAGATTCTTCTGACTGAAGCGAGAAACTAGCACGTCTTGATTAGAAAACAATAGCCTTTTAGATAAATTCGGAATTCTTACTTTTGAGAGCGTCCCTGTGACGCCAAGATTAATCATATAGTTTGAACCGACCATAATTGACTGGTTTTATAACCGATCAATAAACCTCGCATAAAATTCATAATTGGACTGAGAGCCAACTAAATTTTACGCACAAACGAGGCATAATCTTGGCAACGCAAATGCCCGGATCTTGATTATTTAAAATGGAGGACAATTGTAGGTCGGACGATTGTTTATAAACTGAAAACTGGAACCGATTTAGCGTCATAGTGAACTTGTTTCATTTCTTGCTAATTCGGAAAGGAAAGATTACAGTGAATCAATAGACTTTAGTATTTAAAGAGAAATAATCTCGCCAGGGAGACAGAAATTCCTGCAGTTATGGCGCTCGAAAGAGCAAAGGTAAAAAATGTTTTGCAAAGAGACTTTAAGGTATTAAGATTTTACTGTTTTCTCGGTGTTGTGGAGTTTAAGCATTCTTCACGCTAAAAGCTGCAAACCGCACTACTTGTGAATCGACGACACCAAGCCCAGTAAATGTTGTGTTCATTGTAAAATGGGTGAGGAGAATTTATAAAAATTATGAAAGAGGGTCGTCCGTGTTTACGGTCATGCTAAGCCATAAATTCTTTACAAAGTAAAAATCGGGCAACAACATCAGAGTCTCTCATTGATGGCATTTTTTTTTTTTTTTTTTTTTTTTGATATGTAGAATGCATTGTAAGAGTGTCATTTAACGGAATTTTCTTCTTTTACCACAGTGTTTTCAAAAAGGATTTTTTAAGGGTGTTTGTAACACATTATTGTCCGGTAAAGGGTTTAAGGCTACTGTGTGGGAGGAGCTCTGGTGTTGTATTTGTTGTTGCTTCTATGTGGCCCCACAACACATAGCTGCTGTAAGTCCATCCTGACAAAACTGATATGACTGGCATTGCTTCAGTGGTTCTATTGAGTATCTGGTTGCTGGCAGCTGATACTAAGATGGTTATCATCAATGGCAAGTTTGGTTAAAAGGATAAGATTTTTATTTGAGATTTCACTGAAAAAGCCTTTGGCATAATCATAAAAAGTATATTGTAAGACTTCATTCTCTTTAACACTTCATAGATATTATCGGAACATTTTTTAAAAGTTTTTTGACATTGATCAGATGTTTTTTCATTGTAATTAACCCTTTCCCAAACGACAAATTTTTGACTGGTCCGAATCGAAAGAGTTTGCAGACGACAATTTTAAATTTGATGAAAATGGCAGAAAGGTCTCAAAAAGGGTAGAAAACACTGTGGGAAAAGGAGAAATTGCTCGTTACGAGCAATTTCTCCTTTTCCCACAGTGTTTCCAAAAGACTTGTACTGCAGACATGTGAAAACCAGGGCTTGTTTGGGAAAGGGTTAAGAAGATAAAGTCTGGTTCAGTGCACAATTAAAGCCAGGTATCATGTTTGAAAAACACCATAGTACATTATCCCTATAACTGTATTTTTACAGAAATCTCCAATAAATTTACTTGTAAACTTTTATTTGGTGTTTCCTTTTTACCAAAAATTTTTCATAATTCTATGAATGTTGTATGTTTTTTTTTTTTTTTTTCACATTTGAAGCATGATCTTTATAGATAAAATGTTGCATTGTTCTAATTAAATAGACCACAGGCATGCTGTTTGAAAAACATTACACTTCAAAGGTATCATTTTTCTTTCATTTCGTTCTGGTCAATAAAGGTAGTTGCCACTGTTTCAAAGAAGCATATGAAAGGAATATATTATAACTATTTATATTTATAAATTTTGAATATAGTGAAATTAATATGGTTCTTTGTAATAATAAAACCCAGAGTTCCAGATAGAGGGAGTGATTTTGATTTCAAAATTGAAAATATTATTTATTCTCCTCTAAACCCTATGTTATGGGTACTCATTAGAATCGTCTCAACGAGATGATTCTAATGAGTACCCATAACATAGGGTTTGAAAGAGAAATAATGGATTTAGAATACCATCACTCCCTCTTATCTGGAGCTCTGAAACCTATTCAGAAAGTCTTACAATTTAGACCATACTATACAACATCAGATTAGTTACCACATGAGAAAAATGCAGGACTGAAAAAGCATTTGTAGACAATAGAGTATAACTCAAATAATGGAATGTGTCTTTGAAAGAATGAAAACATTGTGGGAAAAGGAGAAAAAGCTGGTTACTAGCATTTCCTTTTCCAAAAAAGTTCTTGAAAGTCTTCCTTGGGTTGTGAAAATTCAGGATTGTTGGTAAAGATTGAGAGAATAAATATCAGGCACATAGACTGCCTTTAACATCAGTTTTTGTTTAGAAAAAAAAAAGACTAATCAAATAAAATATGTTGAAACTTGGCACAAGTCTTAATTATGGGGTTTATCTTTGCATCATTCCTGTCTGTGCCCTGAAATTGTGGCAACTATGATAGATTTTTTTTTTTTTTTTCATTGAAAAAACTAAACATTACATTCTTTATTTACTGCATCTATTCCATATTTGCGCAACTGCTATGAACTTATTTACAATGTATTCAAGAGAATTCCTCTTCACTTAATGGCTATTGCTTTCACAGAAAATTCAGACTTGCTTAAGTCACATAAAACACTTAATTATAGCTTAAAACTTGTTTTATAATCTGAACAGTTTGCATGCATGCAGTGTCATTTAGTTTTCAGTATACAGAAAAAAAAAATATGCAGAATACTGTAAAACTATCTTTTATGTATTTATTCAAAACATATGCCAATGATAATGTACTTGGTATTGGAGATACATTAAGCACCTGTTTGTCAGAGCATGGCTTAATCAGATAATATAGGAGCTTTACTCTGAGAAAAGGGTGTTGTAATGAATGCATCTTTACATTGCATTATACCAAGCAAGTCATTGCATACTATGGATAAGTTGTGTTTAAAAACCAGTTGAATCATTTGGTAGAAATAGTCCTTTGACATGCAGAATAATTACCAATGGCAAGAAGTTTTGACTCGGGTCAGCTTGTGTGAACTGCATGAGTCATACGTTTTGCTTATGTATTAAACTACCTTTTCACAGAGCATTATTTTTTATATATAAATGAGCCATGCTCTGTGAAAGAGAGTTTCAAGCATTTGCAAACAGTATTGGTGCAGTCAGTGCAGGCTGACCTGGATCAAAACTTTTTGCATTTGATCAATTTTCAGCATGTCAAAAGACCAGTTAACTTTTTGATTCAGTCGGTTGTTAGATAAAATGTATTTTATGGATCCATAATTATGTGATGACTGGCTAGATACAATACATCACAGAAATGCATTAACCCTTTACCACACAGCAGAATTTTAGACTTGTCTAAATTGAAAACATTTGCAGATGACAAGTTAATCCTTTCCCAAACAAGCCCTGGTTTTCACATGTCTGCAGTACAAGTCTTTTGAAAACACTGTGGGAAAAGCAAAAATTGCTCGTAACGAGCAATTTCTCCTTTCCCCACAGTGTTTTCTACCCTTTTTTAGACCTTTCTGCCATTTTCATCAAATTTAAAATTGTCGTCTGCAAACTTTTTCAATTTGGAACAGTCCAAAATTTGTTGTTTGGGAAAAGGTTAAATGGGACTCAAATGATGGTGTTTTTCTACGAAATGTTGTTAAAAACATTGTGGGAAAAGGAGAACAACATTTTATTCTTTTCCCACAATGTTTTCAAAAGTCATCTTTCTGAGGCTTGTTAACTCTACCAAACGACATAATTTTACACTCATCCAAATTGAAAGCTGTTGCAGACAACAAAGTAAATGTGGTTCTAGTGATGAAACCTGATTCTAATAGGGTAGAAAACATTGTGGGAAAAGGAGAAAATGCTGGTTACCAGCATTTTCTCCTTTTCCCACAATGTTTTCAAAAGGCATTCTTTCCACGGTCATGAAAACTTGGGATTGTTTTGTAAAGGGTTAAAATTGGCAAATGTGTGATAAAGGGTTATACCCCATTTCCCAGAGCATAGCACAAATATCTTTGTAGCTTAAAATCTTTGTGCTATGTGTGATTGAATAAAATTATAAACCAAGATCTTACTTAACCCTTTCCCAGACGACAAAATTTGGACTGATCCAAATTGAAAGAGTTTGCAGACGGCAATTTTAAATTTGATGAAAATTGTAGAAAGTTCTCAATAAGGGTAGAAAACACTGTGGGAAAAGGAGAAATTGCTCATTATGAGCAATTTCTCCTTTTCCCACAGTGTTTTCAAAAGACATGTGCTGCAGACACGTGAAAACCAGGGCTTGTTTGGGAAAGGGTTAAATTCACATACTATATCTTAGAATAATCTTGATTGGCATAAGGAAAATAACACGAAATATCTTTCATAGGTTGCGATACAAATACTATTTTTTACATCGCTGCTGTATGTAGCTTTGGAAAATATTGTGTGAAAAGGAGCACTGGCTTGTTGTAAACAGTTGCTATTTTTCCCACAATGTTTTCTTTACCACTTTGCAAAGAAAACTTTCTTCAGATACTTCTATAGTCACATGTATCAGTTGGTTACATGTCTAAACCCTTTACCATGCAATCAAGAGTGTGAACCACTCTGAATTAGATACCTTTGAAAGCAATGTGGAAAGAGGAGAAAAAGCTGGTAACAGGCATTTTGTCAATTTCCTACAGTGTTTCCTACTCGATCATAGACAAATTCTATCATTTGAGTCACCTTTGTTTCTTTTGTATGCAAATGCTCTCAGTTTGGACAAGTCTACATTGTTTTTTGTGAGGTATAGAGTTATAGACAGACTGTTTGGTAGTCAGTTTAATTCAAATAACCATCACTTTCGATAGAAAATTTACACTGTTTTAGGGCACTTAGACGATTATCTATTAATTAACCCTTTACCACACAATCCTGAGTTTTAACGACCCTGAGAAAGAGGCCTACTGAAAACATTGTGGGAAAAGGAGAAAATGCTGGTAACCGGCATTTTCACCTTTTCCCACAATGTTTACTACAACCTAAGTTACAAATTCCATAATTAGAGCCACTTCAAATTGTCGTCTGCAAATGCTTTCAATTTGGACAAGTCTACATTTTTACCATATGGTAAAGAGTTAAGCACTTGTAATATATTTAGTCGAACTCTTTACCAAATGGTATAGTTGTAAGCCAGTCAATATTGAAAGCGTTTACAGATGAAATACAATGCACTTCGATAGATGGGGTTATTTTTGAGATGGTAGAAAACATAGTGAGAAAAGAAGAAAATGCTAGTAAGCTAGTAAGCAGCTTTTTCTTCTTTTCCTACATGTTTTCAAAGGTAAGATTTCTTCTGCAGGGTCATTTAAACTTGATTTTTCATGACCCCGAGAAAGAAAGCTTTTGAAAATATTGTTGGAAAAGGAGCAAATGATGGTAACCGGCATTTTCTTCTATTCATTCAATGTTCTCTACCCTTCCCAAATCAAATTTAAAATTTTTAGTCACATTTAGTGGGACGTCTGCAAATGCTTTCAGTTTGGACATGTCAAAAATTTTGTCATTTGGTAATGAGTTAAATGGGGGCTTCTTAAATAGCAAAAGGGACTGGTGTTTTCTAAGCTTGCCCCAGGTAAAAGAAGCCACTTCTATTTAGAAAGTTAAGAGGGCATGGTAGACCAGGGAACATTTTCACCGATCATCTGAAATTGTGTTCTAATTCTTAACCCTTTACCACACAGTCCCAACTTTCAGTGACCCTGAAATACAGGCCTTTTGAAAACATTATGGGCAAAGGAGAAAACGCTGGTAACCAGCATTTTCTCCTTTTCCCACAACATCTTCTACCCTTTCCAAAACAAATTTCTAGTTTTCAGTCTCATTTATTTGTTGTCTGCAGAATCTGATGCTTTCAATTTGAATTAGTCTAAAATAATGTCATTTGGTAAAAGGTTAAGCAGAGACAAGTGATCTGATTAGCTAAGACAGAGTGTCTGTGAATTCAGATTTAGAATGGTTGATGAATGTCTCCAGTACATTTTTCTTAACCCTTTACCGCACAGTCGGGAGAAGGAAGCCTTTCGAAAACATTGTGGGAAAAGGAGAAAATGCTTGTTACCCACCAGCCATTTTTAGTGTTATTCAAAATTTAGAAAGTAACACAACTTTTGATTGGCTAAACCATTTGGTTTAGCCAATCAGAAGTTGTGTTACTTTCAAATTTAGAAAATTATTGAGAATTACACTAAGAATGGTCTAAAGAATGGTTGGTGAATACAGACCCAGATCTTTTGGTAAAAGGGTTTACAAAGAAGAGTTACTGATCATTTATTATTTATATTGAATAGTCTTATCTATGATTCTGAATGATAAGAACTGCCAATAAAACAAACCTTTCCTCACAGATTATCTAACTTGTTATCTTGATAACCAGTAGAACACTTTACCACTTAATAAAAACTTAGATTGGTTGATATCCAATGCATAGAATTTTGCAGTCCATGCAGACTGACATGGGTTTACATGCATTTTCGCAGATTCATTAAACCACCTTTTTACAAGCATGTCTCAAATTGATGAGAATTAGGAGGAAGTTTAGGATAGTGGATGAAAATGGCACCAGGTGGTGAGATCTCAAGGCTGTGTGGGGCAGAATATATCACAATATACCAAACAGACAGTGTAGATTCAGGATCAGACTGTCTTCCATGCAGTCTTGGACCTGCATTCATGAAACATTCTTAAGAACGTTTTTAGTCTTGTTCTCCAGAATTTTCTAAATTGAAAAGTAACATGTCTGACTGGCTAAACCAAATGGTTTAACGTTACTTTCAAATTTAGAAAATTGTGGACATTGAGACTAAAAATGTTCTGAATTCAGTACAATCTTGGTCTCGGTGTCCACGATTTTCTAAATTTGAAAGTAACCTCATACGAAAATAATCCAAGAATGGTTGGTGAATACAGACCCTGATCTTGATCGATAGTGTTTGCAAAAGTAACCTAATCTGTGATTCGTGGTGTAACAAGTAACAGGTTTACTCTTCCACGACAGAAACAAAAAGAATCACACTTTTCTTATTACGAAAAATTGCAAATTTAGAGACAGTTCCCTCAGAATTTTGAATGGTAAAGTGGACAGTATAGGTCAGAGATCAGACTGCATTCTATATTTGATCTTAATCTACACAACACTGACCACGAAAGCTACTCACATTGTCTGTGGTAGGGAATAGAGTTAAATTGGTGCTAGAACTTCACATGCGTCTTTAATAAAACTGTTTATGAGCTGTTCTAAGTGTGGGGCATGAATTATGCATTTGTACGGAAAAGGCCTCTCACTTAATCACCTCTTGAAGTATCATTAGTTAGATTATCAGATTAGCAGTGACTGTTAAAGATTGTTCAGTATTTATTTTCCTTACACTGTGTGCTATACAATCAAAAACACCCAGGCATGTTTTCTAAAGTCCACATAGTGGCCAAAAGTAAACATTATGGGCGTGAAAATGCATTTAAATTTAAATCACACCATTTAGATGTATGGAAGTTATTGTGAAGATTACAATCTGTTATTGTACCGTTGGTCAAAGTGTAAATCACTGGCAGAGAAATGTATTTTAAAACTAGGTAAGAAGTTGCCAAGTGGCTTTACCGCCAGGTTTACTTTTAACCTGGTTTTAAAATTCATTTTTCAGCCAGTGACTAAGTCTTGAACTGACCGTACAACAAAAGATTGTTACAATGTTTTGTTTTCTATCCTATCAGAGAACTTAAAACCCATTTATACCATTTCCAATATGTCATCCATAGATAAATTGAAGTTGGAAGAGTCCAAAACTTGCCATTTATTGTTTGACGAAAAAGGGTTGAACACAAGGTCATTTTTTCACATATAATACACTGTCTTTTGAAATTTATACATATAAAAGTACATGGACAGTTATACAAAAAATTTTGCAAAATCAATTGGAAAGAGGTAATAGACAAAATGGTTTATTGAATCATTTGAAATGACCTGATTATATAGGGTGATAGAATGAAACATATGTACCTGTAAGTCAGTGGTGTTCTAATTTTAACCCTTTATCAGCAATTCTATGTTGTAATGATGATGAGGAACATGGCTTTAGAAAACATTGTGGGAAAAGAAGGAAATGCTGGTAACCAGCATTTTCTTCTTTTCCAACAATGTTTTCTACCTGATTTGAGTCAAATCCCACTATTTTAGCTACATTTAAAGTGTCGTCTGCAAACGCTTTCACTTTAGACAAGTCTAAACTATTGTCATCTCGTAAAGAGTTACCCCTTAGGGGACTGAATAAACCCATTATAGACATTTCAGTCTAAAGGAATAAGTCAAAAATGATTGCAATTTCAAACTTGTTTTTGTCTAGAATGTTTCAGCTAAGCACACAATGTAGATCAAAGATCAGACTGCACCTTTTGTGCAGTCTGACCTTGATCAACACTGGCCTGTTAACCCTTTACCACACAATCCCAAGTTTTAATGACCCTGCAAATTTGTCATTTCGTAAAGATTTAAATTCAACAGCTTTGCTTTCGCATTAAAAACTAATTATGCAAATAAGATCTTTGCAGTCTTGGCAGAGTTTTCTTCTTTCTAAATGTGAAGCCTTTTAATTTATCTACCATTCTAAATTTCCTTTCAACTTATTACCAGATGAATCTTAATTTGTACATATTTCAAGGACTGACAGATGACAAATTACCAGAAATGTGGCTCAAATAATCGAGTCTGTAGAAAACAAAGAGGAAAAAAAGGAGAAAAATCTGGTTACCAGCATTTTCTTCTTTTTCCTGCAATGCTTTCTAAAGCTTTCTTTCTCAGGGTTGCGAAAACATGGGATTCTTTGGTGAAGCGTTGGCGTAGCGCTTGTTTCACTATCGATGTAAAACAGAAATATTTAACCCTTTCCCACACAGTCCCGAGTTTTGAAGACCCTGAGAAAGAAGTCTTTTGAAAACATTATGGGAAAAGGAGAAAATGCTGGTAACCAGCATTTTCTCCTTTCCCACAATGTTTTCTATCCCATCAAAGGCAAATACAATCATTTGAGACATATTTATGTTGTCGTCTGCAATTGCTTTGAATTTGGACAAGTCTATATTTCTGTCATGTGGTAACAATGATGACTGCAAGGTGATCATCATTTGCAGCAAATTTCTTTCATATAGAGTATCTTTTCATGAGCACAATGAATAAACTCTACCAAACAGCAAATTTTTGGACTCATCCAAATTGAGAACATTTGCAGACGACAAAATAAAATGTGGCTTAAATAATTGGATCTGTGATGAAAGGTTTGAAAACATTGTGGGGAAAGGATAAAATGCTGGCTACCAGCATTTTCTCCTTTTCCTACAATGTTTTCAAAAGTCTATTTTCTGAGGTTGTTAAAACACGGGATTGTTTGGTAAAGGAAACTGAAAACATTGTGCATCAAGGAAAAATAGCTTAGTACAAAACTTTGCTCTTTTTCCTACGATGGATTTGCTTGTATCTTTGTTTGGTAATGGGTTGAACTCAGTAAGATAATTTTTAAAAAAAAAAATGTTTTTACCATAAATTTATAAGAGAAAATACATTTTCTGAGAAAAAAGGGAGAGGTAAAGAACTGGGAGATGTAGTCGCATTTTGTTTCAATTTCTTGACTAGTCTTACCCAAATGACAAAATTCTAAACTTGCCTAAATTGAAAGTAGACAACAAATCAAATGTGGCCCAAGTGATGAAATTTTGCTTTGAAAGGGTAGAAAACATGGTGGGAAAAGGAGAAACTGCTGGTTACCCACATTTTCTCTTTTTCCCACAATTGTCTTCAAAGGCCTCCTGAACCGGGGTTGTTAAAATTCTGGATTTTATGTTAAAGAATTAAAAGATATCTTGTCTTTTCTTTAATTATTTGTTATTGTCATGTTTCAGTGTGTTCAGACCCCACTGCAGAGTTGCAGTAAAACCCGGGGTCTGCCAGGGTTACCCCCACTCCCTCAGGCAGTCAAGGAGCCCTCAGATCTCTATAAGGTAAGTGTTAAAAGTTTTTATTTGAAAAAAATTCTTTTTTAGCCAATCCCCAGTAGATCAGTCTGTTACGTACAGAACTTGAAACCAGAGGGTCACTGGTTCAAATCTCTCAGCTTTGCCATTTTTTTTCCGAGGATTGATGATATTCATTGCTACAGGATTCATTCTTCTGTAACAGCTGAACTTTGTTTCCACAGTGGTTATGTGGGAAATCGGTCATTGGATTTTGAACAATATTGTGTGACATGCTGCTAAAAGAAACTGCAGGAAAGCATGCACTGGCAGCCATGGTATAACTAAAACAATGTTGAAAATTGCGTTAAACACTATACTAAGAAACAAACAGTTCAAACTGTATAAAATACTCTAGAATAAGTAACACATTGTAACAGAATTAACACAATTCCATATTTAAAGGACCGCGAAAGAGAAGGTTTTGGAAAACATTTTGGGAAAAGGAGAAAATGCTGGTAACCAGCATTTTCTCCTTTTCCCACAATGTTTTTTGCCATTTTATTTGGACAAATGCAAAATTTTGTCATTTTGTCAAAGGTTATCCAGCACAAAGCAATGGCTTAAATGGCTCATTGGAAGGACAAGCAATGCCAATCCTTCTCACTTTTTTGTAATTATTTACAAGACTGCAAAATTTTAGACTCATCCAAATTTAACCATTTACCACACTATCTCGAGTTTTAACAACCTTAACATAGATGGCTTTTGCTGGTAAGGATGCTGGTAATTAGCATTTTGTTCTTTTCCCACAATGTTTTGTACCCTTTCTAAGACAGGTCTCAACTTTAGGGTCATATTTAATTTGTGGTCTGCAAATGCTTTCAGTTGGGTCCAACTTTCTTTCATCTGGTCAAGAGTTAAGTTATTCACAGACTACAAATTAAATATGGCTGAAAATTAATGATTGATTGGTCTTTGAAGGGGTAGAAAACACTGTTGGAAAAGGAGAAAATGCTGGTAACCAGCAATTTCTCCTTTTCCAACAATGTTTTTTCGAAAGCTTTCTCCATCAGGAACATTAAACATCAGGACTGAGTTGTGAAGGGTCAATTGACTAATGTAATCATAACTTCATTTCCTTTCTTCTAGATTGTTCTGAGGAACAGTGAACACCCCCCTATCATGAAGGGGACCTCCTGGACCCTGGCAGCCCCTTTTAAGGAGCAAAAGTATCACCGGACCCCAAGTGAGTCAATAGCCAACAATTATACACCATCAGCCAGTGATCTGAAGATTAAAGATTTACCAAAGATACCCAGAGTTAAAACCAAAAGTAAGTTTGGCTGCATAAGTTTTTGAATGAAAATTGGACCTATCTACTGCCATTCCATTAGTTAACCCTTAAAGCGCCTTTCACAACTGTAGTTGCCTTTGAGGCCAGTGTAAATCAAGATCAGGCTGCACAGCATGTGCAGCCTGATCTTTGATCTTCACTGTCCACTTTGCTGAAAGACTGTAGACAAAAGCAACCACAAAATTACAATCATTTGGGTCATATTTCTAGGATGAAAATGCCAGATAGGTTTATTTGGCACTCTTGAGGTTAAATCCTTTCCCAAACATAAGATTTTAACCTCTTTCATACCCAAAACGTCTTCGGGATCTGAGCTTCAGTTCTCTGATAAGTTTAAAAAGACATTGTAGAAAAAGGAGAAAATACTGGTTACCAGCATTTTCTCCTTTTCCTTCAATGGTTTCAAAAGTTTTCTCCTTCAGGGTTGTTAAATCTCAGGAGTGTAGGGTAAAGGTTTAAATAAATGAGCATGAATAATTAACAACATCAACATAATCCTAACTTCTTCACAAAGCTCTCTTACATCTGTATCAGACTGTAAATGAGCCATGCTGTGTGAAAAGGGGGCTTAATGTCCATGCCTGTATACAAAAAGCTGCGAAAAATTGTAAAAAGGTAAAAAATGAACATTTGAAGGAAAATATATAAACAGCATGGAAAACATTGTTGGAAAAGGACCAATTGCTCCTTTTTTAGCACTGCTTTCCGTTGAAAGCACATACCTAGATAGTGACTTGTACAATAATTGGTTAACACTTTACCAAACAATCCCTGGTTTTAACGACCCTAAGGAAGAAGTATTTTGAAAATATTTTTTGAAAAAAAAAACAGATTTTTCTTCATAACCCAAAATGTATTCTACCTTTTTTAACTCTTTACAACACAATCCCGACTTTTAACGATCCTGAGTAAAAAGCTTTTGAAAACACTTCTGGGAAAAGAGAAAATGCTGGTTACCAGTATTTTCTCCTTTTCTCAGATTTTCTGCCATTTTACGAAAGACATATGTTTTGGGTGACATTTAATTTTTTGTCTGCAAATGCTTTCAATTTGGACAAGGCTAAATTTTGTCGTCTGGTAAAGAGTTAACCCATTATCAAGCAATGCCCCTGGGAAATTAGACTTTTGAAAACATTGTGGGAAAAGGAGAAAATTCTGATAACCAGCATTTTCTCCTTTTCCCACAATGTTTTCTAAGCTTTCAGGAACAAATCCAATCATTTGAGCCATATTTAATGTGTCATCTGCCAATGCTTTGAATTTGGACAGGTCTAAAATTTTTTTGAGTTAACTCTTTACCACACAACAAAATTTTAGACCTGTCCAAATTGAAAGCATTTGCAGACAACAAATTATGTGCAACTCAAGAATTGAAATTTGTTTTGAAAAGGGTAGAAAACATTGTGGGAAAAGGAGAAAATGCTGGTTACCAGCATTTTCTCCTTTTCCCACAATATTTTCAAAAGGCTTCTCTCCCAGGGTTGTTAAAAGTTGGGATTGTGTGGTAAAGAGTTAAGTAAAGACATTTCTTTATATTTCCAGTAATTGGAGAACTTCACAGTCCCAGAACCAGAGAAATGACATTCTCACGGAATAAAACTTTAATGGGTAAACAGATGAATGGAAAAGCCACAAATGGTCATCATGCAAATGGTCTACATGCCAACGGGTAAGTCCTATAGAGCTCATCACTCTACCAAACAATCCCATGTTTTTCGGGCCAGCCTGAATAGCTTAACCCTTTCCCAAACAAGCCCTGGTTTTCATGTGTCTGCA